>LR738712.1:692288628-692424011 GCA_902687465.1 Secale cereale | reverse complement strand
CCCCCCCGGCAAACTTGTGCGCGAGGAAGGCTTTTTCTGCTTGAGAGAAAAGAAAAAGGGAGGAAACGTAGATATGGAGCCTTGCGGCTCGTTATTGTTTACCGGGGATGCGTGCTGCACAAAGTGTCAGATAGTACATGCAAGAAAAATGAAAAGGCATGAAACGACAAGTTGCGCGAGGCACATAAGTTTTACTGATGCACGTGGTCTGCGCCCGGCTTTGTACAAAGGTTTACATGCAACAGCGGCAAGACTTGTACAAAAGGTGGTTGCCGGAGCGGATCACAGCAACCGCGCCTTAAGGGTAAAACTTGCGAAGGTGCTCAATGTTCCAGGAGTTGCTCACTGGTAAGCCCTCTTCGGTCTCAAGGCGGACAGCGCCGGGCCTTGTGACTTGTCTCACCCGATAAGGGCCTTCCCACTTCGGCGTCAACTTGTTGGAATTCTTGGCGGACTGAACACGCCGAAGAACAAGGTCGCCTTCCTCGAGACTCCTGGCTTTAACTTTGCGGCTATGGTAGCGGCGCAAATCTTGCGGGTATAGAGCAGCTCGTACAGCAGCCTGGAGACGGTCCTCCTCAAGGAGCAATGCGTCATCTTGTCACAACTGCTCTTGCTCAAGCTCATCGTAAGCGAGCACTCGAGGCGAGCCATATACGAGTTCCGTGGGGAGAACTGCCTCTGCTCCATAGACAAGAGCAAAGGGTGTCTGTCCAGTGGCTCGATTTGGTGTCGTCCTTATTGACCAAAGAGCCGCCGGCAACTCTTCAATCCAGTTTCTTCCGCATTTGTGCAGCCTGTCGAAAGTTCTTGTCTTGAGTCCGCGCAGCACTTCAGCGTTTGCCCTCTCCGCTTGACCATTGCTCCTTGGGTGAGCAACAGAAGCGAAGCAGACCTTGGCGCCAAGGTCTTGGACGTATTGCATGAAGGTGCGACTTGTGAATTGTGTGCCGTTGTCGGTGATGATCCTGTTAGGGATTCCGAAACGGCAAACAATTGACCTAAAGAACTTGACTGCTGACTGTGCGGTCACCTTTCTCACTGGTTCCACTTCCGGCCACTTTGTGAACTTGTCGATGGCGACGTACAAGTACTCAAAGCCCCCGGCTGCGCGGGGAAAAGGGCCGAGGATGTCGAGCCCCCAGACCGAAAATGGCCAGGACAAAGGGATCGTCTGGAGAGCTTGAGCTGGCTGATGTATTTGCTTGGCATGGAACTGGCACGCTTCACACTTGGTTACTTGTGCAGTTGCATCCTGGAGGGCTTCTGGCCAAAAGAAACCTTGCCGGAACGCCTTGCCGGCAAGTGCTCTTGCGCCAGTGTGGTGGCCACATATGCCTCCATGTATCTCTGCCAACAGCTTTTGCCCATCTTCCCGGGGAATGTACTTCAATCTGACACCGTTGAGTCTTCTTCTGTACAATTCATTGCCGACAAACTGATACATACTTGACTGCCGGGTTATTCTTTCTGCCTCTTCTGGTTCTTCGGGAAGTTCTCCAGTTTGAAGGAAACGGACAATCTGCTGCGCCCATGCTGGAGCCTGAGGCTCAACAACAAGGACTAAAGGCATCAGTGCTGCTGCGGGAACGTCAGCTTCTACGGCAAGAACCTATGACTCGGCCGAAGCTGGACGTTCCCCGGCAAGCTTGCCGGGGCAAAACTTGTCGGGAATGCCTGCTTCAACTGTACAAATCCTAGGGTCTGCAGGAGCAGACTGTTCCTCAGCAACTTTGTCATTTATCTTGGGGACCTTGTTGGCAGCGGCTTCGGGAAGCTCTACCGGTAAGTAGTCACCAGAGACCAACTTTCTCTTCTTACTTTGTCCAATTGATGGTGTAACGGATGGTTGAGTTAACTTGAGCACAAAGATCCCTGGTTCCACAGGTAGCTTTAGTGCAGCACATTTGACAGGCCGTCTACAATGTCATTTTGAGCTCTTGGAACGTGCTCCATCTGTAGGCCTTCAAAGTGCTCTTCAAGCTTTCTCACTTCATCGACATAAGCTTCCATCAATGGACTCTGGTAGCTCTTGTTCACTTGGCGGACAACCAACTGCGAATCACCCCGCACAATCAGCTTCTTGAACCCAAGCTCTGCTGCGATTCTGAGGCCGGCAAGCAAACCTTCATACTCTGCAGTATTATTCGTTGCTTGCTCCTTGGGAAAGTGCATCTGGACGACGTACTTGAGGCGCTTGCCGGTGGGCGCGACAAGCAGCACGCCAGCGCCGGCGCCTTGCAGCGAGAAGGCACCATCGAAGTACATTATCCATTCTTTGCTCGCTTCTTTGACGGGGATGCTTGTCTCTGGAATTTCTTCATCTGGCGTTGGTGTCCATTCAGCTATGAACTCCGCCAATGCTCTGCTCTGGATAGTAGAAGTACTTTCAAACTTGAGACCAAAGCTTGACAGCTCCAGTGCCCACTCGACAATCCTGCCTGTTGCTTCTGGATTTTGCAATATCCTTTTCAGCGGAAAGCGAGTGACCACCGTTATCTCATGTGCTTGGAAGTAGTGGCGCAGCTTTCTCGAGGCCATGAGGAGGCCGAAAAGCAGCTTCTGCACCCCAGAGTATCTTGACCTAGCCCCCTGCAAGAGGGAACTGAAAAAATAAAATGGGCGCTGCACCATCTTCTTCCGCACCTCTTCTTGCATCTGCGCAGACTCATCCTAGTCGGGGCCAGAGCTTGTCGGGGAAGCCCCCTGCTTGTCGCTGGATGTGCTTGCCGGGGCTATGGGCTCCTCATCTGCCTCCCTTTCCGCTACTAACGCAGCACTAACCACTTGATTGGTTGCCGCTAAGTACAGCAGCAACTTCTCTTGTGGCCTAGGTGCGACAAGTATTGGAGTGGAGGACAGGTACCCTTTCAAGTCTTGCAGCACTGCCTCCGCTTCCGAAGTCCATTTCATTGGACCTGCCTTTTTCAAGATTTTGAAAAACGGCAGGGCGCATTCTGCAGACTTAGAAATGAACCTGCTGAGAGCAGCCACACAACCGGCAAGCGTTCGTACATCCCTGACGCGCTTCGGAGCTTTGATCTGCTCAATGGCTTTGATCTTGTCGGGATTGGCTTCAATCCCTCTCTGGGACACAAAGAACCCGAGAAGCTTGCCGGAGGGGACTCCGAACACGCACTTCTCGGGGTTAAGCTTGAGTTATATCTTGCGCAGATTCGCAAAAGTTTCATCTAGATCTTGAATCAGGGTATCCTTGTCCTTGCTCTTGACCACTATATCATCCATGTAAGCTTCTACATTCCTGTGTATCTGTGGCTCAAAAGCAGTGTGGACTACCCTCGCAAACGTTGAACCTGCATTCTTTAGTCCAAAGGGCATGCGTATGAAGCAGTAAGTGCCACATGGAGTAATGAACGCGGTCTTCTCTTCATCTTCTTCAGCCATAAATATCTGGTGGTATCCGGAGTATGCATCAAGGAATGAAAGCAACTCACATCCAGCCGTGGAGTCAACGATTTGGTCAATGCGCGGCAAGGGAAATGGATCTTTGGGACAAGCTTTAGTCACATCGGTGAAGTCTATACAAAGCCTCCACTTCCCATTTGCTTTGCGCACGACAACAGGGTTGGCCAGCCACGTGGGATGAAGTACACCTCTAACAAGGCCTGCCGCTTCCAGCTTCTTGATTTCTTCAGCGATAAACTCTTGGCGCTCCACCGCTTGCTTTCTGACCTTCTGCTTGACGGGCCGCGCGTGAGGACAAACGGCAAGCTTGTGCTCAATCACTTTCCTGGGAACACCGGGGATGTCAGATGGTTGCCATGCAAACACGTCGACATTCGCCCGCAGGAAAGCAACGAGCGCGCTTTCCTATTTAGGATCGAGCGTGGCACTGATGGTGAAAGTACCACCAGTGCCGTCCTCCTTGGCGAGCACCTTCTTGGTGGCAGGTGGAGCTGCCATTCCCTTCTTGCACTTGCCGGTGGAGCTCGATGGTGCGTCCTCGACGGTAGCGCAGCACTCCGAAGAGGTGCGTTTGCCGGAGTGGGCCCCAGAGCTCTTGCCGGACTTAGTCTTGTTCTTCCCCCAGGGAGCTTCAGCGGCAAGTGCCTTGCTATCTGTTGCAGCAGCTGCGTCCCGGTAAATCTTGTCGGCACAGATAAGGGCGTCCTTCTTGTCGCCGGGGACAGAGATGACGCTTATCGGGCCTGGCATCTTGAGCATGTTGTAGGCGTAATGAGAGGCTGCCATGAACTTGGCGAGCGCCGGACGGCCAAGTATCGCATTGTATGGCAACGGGATATCGGCAACGTCAAAGGTGATCCTCTTAGTCCTGAAATTCAGCTCTCCGCCAAAGGTTACTGGCAGTGTGATTTTCCCCTTCGGCTTGCTCCTTCCCGGGTTGATCCCTTGGAACGTGTCGGTCTCCTCGAGCTCGCTGTCGGGGATCTGTAGTTTCCGGACCACAGCAGAGGAGATCAGGTTCAGGCCGGCCCCGCCGTCAACCAGCATCTTGGTGACCTTGAGGTTGCGGATGGTTGGTGAAACCAACATCGGCAAACACCCGACCGCATTTGTGCGGTCAGGGTGATCCTCAATGTCGAAGATGATGGGCGTGCTGGACCACTTCAGGAGTTTGCGCCACTCGACGGGTGGCTCTGCTGCATTAACTTCCCGCACCCATTGTTTGAGTTGGCGGTGGGAAGTATGTAGAGAGGCTACTCCATCGACGCACAGAACTTCTGTGGCCTTCTCGAACTCCTGCTCGCTGTTGTCTCCGTCCTCCATATCTTCGTCGTCGTCTTCGTCTTCGTCCTTGTCGCGGCCGCGGGGAGGTCTATCTCCTTGCCGCTGCTTGGCCTTGCCGCGGCGTCCTCCCCGGCCATTGAATGGCCGCTTCTTGCCGGACTCTCCTCCACCTCCCTGGGCCTTCTCCTTGTCGCGTCGCTCGTACTCAGCCTTCTGCTGTTCGATGAGGTACTCGACCCTTTTGCAGTTCTGGAGATCGTGGCCCTTGGTGCGGTGGATCTTGCAGTACTGCTTGTCGGAGCCGTCCTGCTTGTCGGCGGCCGCTACAGTGGCAGCTTCCTTGCAGGAGCCACCAGCCTAAGCTTTCTTGGCGCCAGCCTCCTTGCCGGACTGCTCAACGACCAGTACTTCCTTGTTCTTCTTTTTCTTGTTGTTCCGCCGCCGGTTCTTCCTTGCCGGGGCGGCATCCTCACTATCTGTTCCTCCTGCTCCAGCATCCTCTTCGGGGAGTCTCCTCCCCTCTTCAGCGCGTGCGCACTTGTCGGCCAGGGCATAAAGCTCACTAACGTCTCGGATCTTGCACATCGCCATCTCCTCCCTCATCCTGCGGTTGCGCACGTTCTGATGGAACGCACTAATAACCGCGGCAGGGTGGACGTCCGGGATGTTGTGCTGGACGCGGCTGAATCTCTGGATGTACTTTCGCAGGGACTCTCCTTCCTTCTGGGCAAGTATATGAAGGTCGCTCTCCTGTCCATGGGGCTTGTGGCCACCTGTGAAGGCGCCGACAAACTGGTGGCACAGGTCGGCCCAAGAAGAAATAGAGTTCTCCGGCAAGTGCATGAGCCAAGATCTGAAGTTTGGCTTGAGCACTAGCGGGAAGTAGTTCGCGAGTATCTTCTCGTCTCGTCCCCCGGCAGCCTGCACCGCGATGGTGTAGATGCTGAGGAACTCTGACGGATGAGTTTTGCCGTCGTACTTCTCGGGTACGTCGGGCTTGAAGTTCTTCATGCTGGGCCACTGGACTTGCCGCAGCTCGCGGGTGAACACAGGACAACCCGCCGCGTACGGCAAGTCGCCTGGTTCTCCGGGCGCGTGCACATCGACAGCGGGCCCAGTGCGCTGGTCGGA
This sequence comes from Secale cereale, assembly GCA_902687465.1. NCBI lineage: Eukaryota > Viridiplantae > Streptophyta > Magnoliopsida > Poales > Poaceae > Secale > Secale cereale. The sequence goes on along the minus strand of LR738712.1, from coordinate 692,418,170 downwards.
TTGCCGCGGCGCTTCTCTTCGACGCTCGATGCGAGTTCGAGCGTCTTCTTGTCGTCTGTCGTCGAGGACTTGGCATTGATCGCGGCGAGCTCGTGGATCTGACGACACTGTGGAGTCGTCATTGACGTTGATCCGGCGAGTCGGCGATTTCGGCCTTCTGGGCGGGGAGTGCATGGTAGTTGCACCCCCAGCGGTCTTGTCGCCATCAGCCCGCGCCTGGCTAACTTGCCGTGGCCGCGATGTCGTCAGCTGCTGCGGAGTGTCGTTATTGGCGAAGGCGATGAGGCTTTGGATGGTGGCCATCCAGTCGTCGGCCTTGTCTGCCGCTGGAGGGAAGTCGAGGAGCAGCTGAGCTCGAGCTAGAGCTTCTGCTGGAGTGGAGGGGAGCGGTGGCGAGCGGTGCGAGGAGCGAGATATGCTCGGACTTCTAACTGTGTTAGAAGGAGCAGGGTCTCGTCCCGGCGACCGCGCCTTGCTCGTGCCAGCACGTTGGCCTTGAGCGTCCCGCGACCCGCCAGTTTGACCTTGTCCCAGCAAGCGTATGGTACCTTGAGTACCACGTCGCTGCCGGTCCGGCACCTCCTGAGAGGGGCGTGGTGCGTGTACGGACGCCGAGGTCTTGGAATGCGCCCGGTCGTCTGTCTTGTCCTTGGACTTGGCGACGCCGTGAGTTTCCTCGCCGGCGTCCGCCCTTCCACCAGCGTCTACCCCGCCGACCGTTGGCTCTGGCGGCGGCGGGATCGACGCGGACGGGCCTGCTACCTCCGAAGCCTTCTTCTTCGGCGGCATGTCGATGAAGTAGATGAAGTTGCTGAAGTTTTCGCTCGCGTGAACACTGGATCAGGTTCACACAACCTCGACGCTGCCCCCCCCCCCTACCTGGCGCGCCAGAGATGTCGGGGAAACTGATCGCCCACGAACACCTATGGGACCGGAGCCCCTTTTCGGTACGGCAAGGGGGCGGAGGATGCGCAAAGAGCGGATCGAAGCGTGCACGCGAGCAGTTTACCCAGGTTCGGGCCGCACGGATGCGTAAAACCCTAATCCTGCCTTGGTTTGTATTGTGTTCTTGGCTCGGGAGCGAGAAGGGCTACAATGCTTATCCCTAGCAACACCGAGCGTGAGAGTGATCGAAGATCGGAACCCCCTCTACGTTGCGCATGGGCCTCCTTTTATAGGTCAAAGGGGTCACCGACAAGTGGCAACGTAGTCGAGGGTAAAAACGTAAAAACGGTGGTAGTTGGAACAGTGTATGCATAGTGCTCTATACCTAACCCTGACGGCCGGGGACAAGGGCATTAAATGGCCGTCGTTGTCGCCCCAAACAGTGCAAAAAAGCGTTCTTCAGGGCGTCTCCGTCCGGCACGATGGTGGCCTCGTCATCGCAGCTCGCCACCGTGTACCCCAGGCTGCACAGCCTTCCACCACGTGCACCTGGAAGGGCCCTAGGGCGACGCGTGGCCGGATGAGCTGGAGCGCGGGCACGTAGTGGAAGCTTGCCGCGGCTTGCACCTTGCCGCGGTTGTTAACTTGTCGCGCCCGGGAGCTTGTCGCTCCCCGGGCCTTGCCGGGACGCATGGTGCGTCGCGGCAAGTCTCCTGAAATGCCATGTTTGGCTTTCCTGGCCAGCTCCTCTTGCCAGGGTCTTGTGCCAAAGGGGTGGTCTTGAGCCTGGAGCGGCCTTTCCAGCAAGCTCCTCTTGCCGGGGTCTTGTTCTTTAACTTGAATACTTTGTTCTTGAATGGCTCCAAAGGAACCATAGTGGGCCTTGGCGGGCGCGTGGCAAGCCCTGCCACGGGACGCTGCTACTGCCCGTGCGCAAGTCGGGATACTAAGGTACCCCTACTTTAGTACACCGACAATCACGAGGATCAATAGAAGATTGCTTGGAAAGTAGAGACATGATCAAGTCAACTTTTTCATTTAGGGAGGAAATCTCCTCGACAGAGTTCACCTTCCTACCTGTTGGAGCGCGTTCGGTGTGCCATTGGGAATAATTGGTCATCATCTCATCGAGAAGCTTCGTGGCAGCACCAAGTGTAGTTGACATAAAGGTTCCTCCGGCGGCCGAATCTAACAAGTTCCGCGAGGTAAAGTTCAAGCCTGCATAAAAAGTTTGGATAACCATCCAAGTAGTCAAACCATGAGTAGGGCAGTTCTTGACAAGAGATTTCATGCGTTCCCAAGCTTGGGCAACGTGTTCATTATCCAATTGTTTGAAATTCATTATGTTACTCCTTAGTTGGATAATTTTAGCAGGTGGATAGTACTTCCCAATAAAGGCATCCTTGCACTTGTCCCAAGAATCTATGCTATTTCTGGGCAAGGATTGAAACCAAATTTTAGCTCATCCTCTCAAGGAGAAAGGAAAAAGCTTAGGCTTAACAATATCACTATCTACTTCTCGGTACTTTTACATATCACAGAGTTCAACAAAATTGTTTAAGTGTAAAGCAGCATCATCTCCAGCAACGGAGAATTGATCTTTCATAACTAGGTTCAGTAAAGCAGGTTTAATTTCATAAGAAGGTGCTGAAGTGGCAGGTGTAGTAATGGGCGTGCAGATAAAGTCATCGTTGTTATGACTAGTGAAGTCACACAACTTGGTGTTCTCGGTGGAACCCATAGCAGCAAGCAAGCAAGATAACTATTTTTGAGATTTTTGATAAAAGATACTAAAGCAAAACTGAAAGGTAAACTAACAAGACTAAAAAGCAAAGGTAAAAGATAGCGTGCAACTCCCCTATCTTGAAGAGTGGAGTCCCCAACAACAGCGCCAGAAAACTTTGCTTGATGGCTTCTCGCCCCTCGTTGGTTACCCCAAGTGGAAGGTTTGAGATGCAGTGTAGCGGTAGTTTTCCCTTGGCAAATATACCAAGGATCGAATCCCCTGAGACTCCGAGGGTCAACAAGAAGGTGTCAACTGCTAGCGGCGCAACTTAGCGATTGACTGGACCTACACACAAATACAAATAACTTTGCTCCCAACGAGTACAGAGAGGTTGTCAATCCCTCCGGCCTTGTCGTTTACAAAGGATCAAACGCAAGAGATAATAGTGATAGGTATAACTGTAACTAGTAAGTAAGAACAGAAAGTAAATAGCGGATGTGATCAGTAATGGTAATATGGACCGGGGTCCCATGATGTTCACTAGTGATGTCTCTCTCCCAAAAGACGATAAAACAGCTAAGCAAGGTAAACGAATTACAGCTGGCCAATTGACAGGATTATGTGCGCAAACCAATGCTAACTATGCTGCAAGAAAGGTAGAGGCTCAAAAGCATGGGCGGTACGCCAAGGCAAGTAGATCGAAATCCATCTGCATCTATTACTAATCATCCACCTTGAGATATCTATCCAGAACATCTCGCTGGTATTAAGTTGCGAGTCCCACCCATAGTGTAAACTCAAAGCAACAGACAACTGCATTAAAAGAACTTTGCGTAAAGTAAACAATCCTTGCACCCGCAAGTACAAGCACCGTTGTTTTCCCCCTTGTGGCAACAGCACATCCCCTAGACCCATGTTTCTATCACTCAAGCTAGTCATCGAGGGGCATGAACCCACAATCAAGCATAACGTTCCCTCTTGGAGTTACTACCTACTACTTGGCCAAAGCAATAAACAGCAACGGAGAACATGCAAGAATTACTCAAGAACATAAATATAAAAGAGGTGAATCAAATATATTACTCACACACAATCTGAACATAATCTCATAATCCATCGGATCCCAGTAAACTCATCATAGCAACAGCATAAGGATTACATATGTGCCTCGATCATGTAGGGCAGCTCACGAGGTCTAATCGGTGAAGAACAAAGAGGGGAGGAGAACATCACATAGCTACTGGTCATGGACCCATGGTCCAAGGGAGACTACTCACAACTCATCCGGGAGGCGTCCATGGTGGTGGAGAAGCTCCCGGTGGTGATCCTCCCCTTCGGCAGGGTGCCGGGAAGAGTTCTCCTGGTACTCCCGATCTTGGAAGCGAGGCGGCGGCGGAACAGAGATGAGATCGCAAAAAAGGGTTCCGTCCTCGAGGGTTTTGGGACGCGGTGTAAATATATGCCAAAGGGGGGCGTCAGAAGAGGCCAGGGGGGCCCAGGCGCCCTGGCGGCGCGGCCAGGAGGGGGGCCGCCCCCTCTGGTCGCCTGGAGCCCTGGTGGCCCCCCTCTAGCCCTACTTTGGCCGCATGGAAGCTTCCGGAACGCTGATTTTTTATATATTTTTCCCGGAATTTTTCTGGCAATTTACGTAATGGGAAAACCTGAAATACAAAAACAGCAGAAAACAGAAACTGGCACTGGGGTGCACTTAGTTAATAGGTTAGTCCAAATATGATCAAAAGTGTGTGGAAGTGCATAAATATCATAGCAATATCACACAAAAGAGGCATGGAGCAAGCAGAAATTATAGATACGTTTTGGACGTATCAAGCGCAGGGGGAGTTTTGTGGGCTGGTAGTGGGTTGTGTGGAGAGGCCTCGGGCTGAGAAGAGAAGGAAGAATATTGTCCCGGTGGGTGTTTACGGAGACTGAAAACATCCGACGAATAACCCGCAACGGTGCCACTACACTTATCCGTTGGCCTATCAAACGGACTCCGAATGCGACGAAATTTGACAGGCGGTCTACCTACACTATGACAAGACCGCATGTTAACTTTCAACCCATTCCGAGAACATTTTCCGGTCACTTATAAAATAAATATTCGGTGGTGTCGCGGATGCGTGCAAGTGTGTCTGGGCTCAGAATGGACAACGGAGAGGACTGGGGAACCCAAACGAATGCAAGTTTTGAAAACATGCAGATGAAATGCACATGATGACACGACAAAGTGCAACATTCAAGAAAATGACATGGCCACGATAGGGAATAACCGGAGGACACCTGGCGCATCGGTCTCGGGGTGTCACAACACTCCCCTACTAACAAGGGATCTTGTCCCGAGATCTTAGGGACGAGACGGAAGGAAAAAGGAAGAAGGTGAAACCAAAGAACCTTGGGAGTTTGAACAACTTGAAAGAAAGAATACCACAGACATGAACGAGATTGAGAAGCTCCGTTACAAAAGAGGAACAAGGAACATTATGAGAACTTTCAAGATTGAAAGGCAAGAAACCAGAGCTTAACGACCGAAAAATAATATGAAACTGCACCGGTATAACGAGATAGCCAATGAACAAGAATGAAAGAAGTTGGAGAGCACTCCGGTTTACAGGGAGGGAATAGAACTTGAAAAGATGAAATAATACTTGACAAAAGAAAGGACACAATGCCTCCGGAAGAATTGAGAGGACGGAGAAGAAGATGAAAACTTTCACCATGAATGAATTCGGAAAAAGAATCTTCAAGAGCAAGGCTTGAACGAAGTTGTTGGAAAATCAACAACAAAAGAATTAGCTCGATGTGAGCTTATGGAAAAAATCTCACACTTGAGATGAATTAGACCACAACCAAAAGATTGAATAGCTGAGAAGAACGAACAAATGAAAACCACCACTTCAGAAGAATACAGAGAATTAATTGCACTTCAAGACACAAGAAGAAGAATACCTGAGCTTCTCCATAAGAATTATTGATGAACACTTGAAGAATGATTTGAATCATGATGAACCACCACGAAGAACTCCGGTAACGAAAAGGATGATGATATAGAATGAAGGATGAAATAATAAGATTAAAGCCTTGAAGTGCTTTAGACGGGGGTTCCGACGAGATGTCCGGGACAACTTTGAACTCCGGAAAGAAAAGATGAAAGGACTTGGGATTAGAATTTATTCCTTGTGAACAAACTCCGATGGAAGGGATTAATCCACTTGAAGAATAAGAATTATGTTATGCTTATCCTCCACCAATTAAATTGATAAGAAGCAATGGATTTGCATACAACTTACTCGCGTTTAAAATGATTAAAGAGAGATATGATGCAAAACTAGAGAAAGACTTCACGAAACACCGGTAGGGTTGAAAGAATTAAAGAATTTATATGATTACCAAGAAAAAGATTTTTGAGCGAACCACCATGACAACTGAAACCGAGCGATGAAAGAGAATAAGCCACCGAGAAGAATTGAAACTGAACGAAGAAAAGAGAATAAATCACCGGAAAGAATTAGAAAACAAATAAAGAACTCGAGGGAGTTTAGATACAAGAGAACGAAGAGATCGCGAACGGATTAAAGAACACTTGAATGAAGCACCGGAAAAAAATGGCGACGAACGAAGAGGCATCGATGAAGGATAGTTGGAGAAAGAAGTAGAAAACTGAGAACCAAGAAATCTTCTGAAATGATGGCCTTCGGAGGATCTCAAATGGAAAGAATTCATGAAATGCTTCGGATGGTTGAGGAAAAGAATTTGACAAGATCGAAAGAAAGTAAGAGGATATCATCAAGCTAGAATCACGAATCTTGAAGAGAATGGACAAAATTTAGAGGGAAACTTTACTTCGATCTTCAAATGTTGAGAATAACGATGAGAAACACAACCAAAATTATTGAGATACTCCGGAAGAATGAAAAGAGGATAATTTGAACCAACGATGAAAAGAATTTGAAAACGATCTTCGGAAGGCATGTGACAGATGGAATCCATTCTTACATCATACTTTGAAAAGAATTTGAGAATAACTCTGAAAATTACAAGAGTCGGGAAAGATCCAGGGAAAAGACATGTGGGTTAGGGCCCAATGAAAATAAAACCACCGTTGGAAAGGATGTTCAAAAAAGAAATGATGCACTAGAACGATTGAATGACTTGAATGAGGTGACAACCTCGAATTAATTGAAACATAGATAATTCTCCTGAGATGTCTACAGAACTCTGGAACAATCAAATTGCGAGAGGAAAACGAGCAATTGGAATCATTTGAGCTGAGGGAAAAGAATATGATGAACACTGAATACTTGCATTGAATCAACCGGAGAATAAAAGAGATGAAGAATGCCGAACTAGACGAGAATTCACCAGTTGAAATAATTGATGAAAGGAATTGAAAGACTTCACACGAGTAGGATGGATACTCGATTGAGAACTCTGGCTCCGAGAAGAAAAGGGTGGGAGAGTGGGAAAAAGAATGACCACTTTGGACGGTGAAAATGATGCCAGTTAGAAAGAACTAAGGATAGAACTTGCAAAATATGAAGAGGATCAAACCCACTTGACGAGAAATGCACCGGATAACAAAAACTGACCTCACAATGATCGGAAAACTAACAGCGTGATCCTAAAAAATTGAATGGAAAGAGGAGTAATTCAAAACACCTACGTCAAGATTCCTCACCAGAGCGACGAAGCAGCTGGGGAGTAAAAAGAATTCCTACTCTCCGATATAACTAGACATTGAAATCAGTTTTTGCTAGACTCGACATGGCCAGACTACGATCAATCAAGGGGGCTCCTATGGTCGATCGAGGCTCTGATACCAACTTGTAATGCCCCGAACACACCCACAGGTGGTCGTTACTCCTGGCGGGATCTAGACTGGCCCCACATATCAATACTAGTCTTTTCTGCGCACTTTGTCCTCACTCGTGCGCACCCGGGAGCAACTTCCCGGTTGGTCACACATCCTAAAATTACTCCAAGCTGAGCACACTTAACTTTGGAGTTCTGTCCGAATGGTCTTCCAGAAAAGAAAGAATTCCTTATTGATATGAGTAGTCTATCATCCCTAATAAGCCAGGCTATCACAGACCTTGCTCCCGCGGGAGGGTAGGACGAAAGATGTCATGCAAGCTCTTTTCCATAAGCATGTATGACTATATATGGAATACATGCCTACATTATATTGATGAATTGGAGCTAGTTCTGTGTCACCTTAGATTATAACTGCCACGTGATGAATATCATCCGACACCTATTATCACCGATCCATTGCCTACGAATTCATTTCATATTGATACTTGCTTTGTTACTTTCGATGTTGTTATTGTTACAATCACTACCAAACTGCTACTACTGTTACTGTTACTGTTACTTCCATATTACTTTGCTACTAAATATTTTGCTGCAGATACTAAGTCTTTCCAAGTGTGGTTGAATTGATAACTCAGCTGCTAATACTTGAGAATATTCTTTGGCTCCCCTTGTGTCAAATCAATAAATTTGGGTTGAATACTCTACCCATGAAAATCATTGCGATCCCCTATACTTGTGGGTTATCAAGAGTTGTACACTTCGTCACCTTGCAGCCGCTCTGCGCGTCACCACTCGGTTAGTCACATCCTCACTACTCGGCCGCTCCGCGCATGGCCACTCCATGGGACATGACTTCACTTTGACCGCCACGCGCGTCGTCACTCAGTTGTACACTTCGTCACCTCTCGGCCGTCCTGCGCGTCACCACTTGGTTAGTAACATCCAAACTACTCGGCTACTCCGCGCATGGCCACTCCATGGGACACGACTTCACTTAGACCGCCAAGCGCGTCATCACTCGGTTGTACACTTTGTCACCTCGCGGCCGTCCTGCGCGTCGCCACTTGGTTAGTCACGTCCTCACTACTCGGCCGCTCCATGCATGGACACTCCATGGGACACGACTCCACTTTAGCCGCCCCGCACGTCACCACTCGGTTGTGCGTGTCTTCACCACTCGGCTGCCCCGCGCGTCGCCACTCGGTTGTGTACGTCTTCACCACTCGGCCGCCTCACGCGTCGTCACTCGGTTGTACACGTCCTCGCCCCTCGGCTACCCCGCGCGTCACCATAAGTTGGACATGTGTTCACCACTACACCCCAACACGGGAACAACTAAGTTACTCATATGATCAAACCTCATATCGCACTCTGTAGCAAGCTTACCTCTTTCGAGCATCATTCGGGGCTGCGCACAGCCGTGGGCTATGCCGCCCTTAGGGGTTACGCCCACTTGACCAACCTGTTGATCACATCAGGAATATTTTTCTGACAATACATACTCGGTCCGCCAAAGATCTATAAGGGTAGCACCTCCCAAATCATTACCTGGGGTCATCTTCAGGACTACAAAAGGGTGAAAACGACGCTCCTCTACGGATACATGATGCTTGCTAGAACTACATCGGTATTTCCCCAAAGAGGAAGGGATGATGCAGTATAGCATAGGTAGGTATTTCCCTCAGTGTTGAGACCAAGGTTATCAAACCAGTAGGAGAACCACGCAATACTATGTGAACGACACCTGCACACAAATAACAAATACTCGCAACCCGACGTGTTAAAGGGGCTGTCAATCCCTTTCAGGTAAAGGATTGGTAAATAGATAGATAGATAATTGTAAATGGATAAACGGGAAATAAAACTCAGCGGGGTATTTTGGGTTTTTGATAATATAGATCTGAAAATAGAAGCAAAGGAAAATAGATCGCAAAGGCAAATGTATCAAGGAAGAGACCCGGGGGCCGTAGGTTTCACTAGTGGCTTCTCTCGAGAAAAATAGCAAATGGGGGGTGAAAAAAATACTGTTCGGCAATTGATAGAACTTCAAATAATCCTGACGATATCCAGGCAATGATCATTATATAGGCATCACATCGAAGATTAGGAGACCGACTCCTGCCTGCATCTACTACTATTACTCCACACATCGACCGCTATCCAGCATGCATCTAGTGTATTAAGTTCATGGAAAGATGGAGTAATGCAATAAGAATGATGACACGATGTAGACAAGATCTATTTATGTAGAAATAGACCCCATCTTCTTATCCTTAATGGCAATGATACATATGTGTCGGTTCCCCTTCTGTCACTGGGATAAAGCACCATAAAATAAAACACATCACAAAGCACCTCTTCCCATTGCAAGATAAATATATCAAGTTGGCCAAACAAAACCCAAATATCAGAGAATAAATATGAGGCTATAAGCAATCATGCATATAATAGATCAAAGAAGACTCAAATAACTTTCATGGATATAAAAAGATAGATGTGATCATAAACTCAAAGTACATTGGATCCCGACAAACACACCGCAAAAGGGTTACATCATATGGATCTCCAAGAGACCATTGTATTGATAATCAAAAGAGAGAGAGGAAGCCATCTAGCTACTGACTACGGACCCGTAGTCTACAAGGAACTACTCATGCATCATCGAAGAGGCACCAATGGACATGATGAACCCCTCCGCGATGGTGTCTAGATTGGATCTGGTGGTTCTGGACCTTGTGGCGGCTGGGTCAAAATTTAATCGACTCCCGTAGGGTTTCTGGAATATTGGGGTATCTATAGAGCAAAGAAGCGTTCCGGGGGCACCTGAGGTGGGCACAACCCACCAGGGCGCGCCTGGGCCCCCAAGCGTGCCCTGGTGGGTAGTGCTCCCCTCGGAGCACCCCCCGGGCGCTTCTCCGGCCCACTGGATGTCTTTTGGTCCATAAAAAATCCACATAAATTTTTGCTCCATTTGGTATTGATTTCCTGCGATGTAAAAAACATGCAAAAAACAACAACTGGCACTTGGCACTATGTCAATAGGTTAGTACCAAAAAATGATATAAAATAACTATAAAATGATTGTAAAACATCCAAGAATGATAATATAATAGCATGGAACAATAAAAAATTATAGATACGTTGGAGACGTATCAATACACTTGGCCCTTATTCTAGGCTCCAAGGCGTCAGTTTCACAAACTTGGACTCAGAGATGACATGTGTTGGGTTCATGCGGGATAATGAGTGGCCTCTCTCCGGAGAGTCAGCCCACGCACTAGCATCGCCACTCGGGTTTCATGGCACGTCCACATCGGACCACTAGTCTATCTCCTTCGGGAGACATACGAGTGCCACCAAGATTTTCCTTTCAAGTCAACATACCCTGATCAGTCGAGAAGCACGTCCACTCGAACAAATACTCCTTTCATGTAAAAGGGTGAAAAGAAAGCTCCTCTACAAGTACAAAGTACTCTTACAAATACCCCTTTCATGCAAAAGCTAACGGTCAACGTAAGAAGTACTACTAGAATGTTTACTCCCTGGAGTGTCCAGCTTTTTTCTATAGTCGGCAGTTTCAAGGCCGAATTCATTCATCGTGCCAAGTGCACGAAGATCGGTCTGACTAACTGAGCTCTAGGCTGAGCTTATTTTCCATGCCAAGAGCTTGAAGATCCATCTGATTGACTCAATTTCAGACTAAAAGATATTTACCATGCTGGCTGCATGAAGGTTTACTAGGAGACTTAAACCCTCTACTAGACTCATCTAGTCCGACAGAGGCTAGGGGACTACACCCAGTGGGTGCACGTAGCATGCCCCCACTGGAAGAGAACCCAAAAAGAAACATTTTGCTCAGTCGAGTCCAGCATCAACATTCAAGTACAACAAACCCTAAAGACTCCAACCAACTATCAGCAATTAGTCGAAGTCTTGGGGACTATGCCCTATGGGTGCGCTAATGGCGCACCCATAGAACAAAATTCTGAGTAATCTGTTACCCGATGCAAGACCAGCTCTAGATCCTCTAGTACTACTCGACCTCCGAGTCGGAGAGGAACAAGTTAAATCAGTACCAGCTAAGAAGACTTTTAGTTCTCTGAGACCCCCGCCGACTGCCCGCATTCGATGGCGGTCTTGGGGACTACACCCATTGGGTGCACTCAGCGTGCCCCCACTGGAGTAATCTCCACTCGGTACGGCATGACCAGTCCGAGTGAGGAACAACAAACAAACAAGTTCTAAGGCTCCCGTCCACTACCAAAAAATTGCTATAATGTGAGTTTAACGCTCCTCCGTGGACCTATTTTGAGCCTTCTTCTAGGACTCAAAGCGTAAAACTCATAAGTTTGGATCTAGAACTGACTCATATTGACGTTCCTCCGGGATAGGAATGGAATCTCTCTGAGAGAGCAGTCCAAGCGTCAATCTAGCTGCCCGGATTTAATGACATACCCATACTCTGATCACAAGTTAACCTCTTCCGAGAGATGAACAAATGTCACCAAGTTGCTCCTCGCAGGAACTTACCCCAGATCAGTCGGAAAGCATAGTGCCAGAATCGATTGAGATTTTGTTCAAACCTTGGTTGTCTGAAAGCACGATGACGGGTACCGAGTATTTCCGTAATCACTTGGGCGAAATTGTGTCTTTCACAAACTTGCTCTGCAAAATCGCAACCGATTCGGGGGCTAATGTTGGGGACACACATAACAGGTAGGCCCACAAAGGGTCGAATATCGTAAAGCATGGGGTCCACACATCATGTGGATCCAGATAAATCTCATATAGGCATATTATCCACTCGGACATATTGTCGAACCATCCACTCGGAAGACAGTCAACCACTCGGTCATACGGCTCACTCGAAAGACAGTCAACCACTCGATCATATGGCTCATTCGAATATGCGAAGACCATGAGTCGACAAGCCAGTCAAAGCATCATATGACGTTACGACGTCAATGTCCCACTTTGTAACATAGGAGGTGAGGGGGTGGCGCACTCTATATAATCCACCCCCCCCTCTACTAGACTAGAGGGGCCCTTCATTCTTCTCCTCCAACTCTGATCTCTCGGACCACTAGTCTCAGGACTTAGCTCAGGCATGGGGATCCATTATCCTCTCTCTCACACATTGTAATCTCCGGATACATACTCAGATAAAACAAAGCCTCTCTAGAGCACGAGAATGCTGATTCAACAAATCTTACCATCTTCAATCTTGAGGATCGCCGAGGTGAACCCGAAGAATTCACTTGCCGTGCATCCGAGGAGACCCTTTAAGTTGTCGGCCTTTATCAATGCCTTGTTAGTTTTACGTCACACCTCGGGTTTGCAGTGCTCCCCTTGTTGCGGTGTCCTCTTGCATCTGAGCTCAAATGGCGAACTGCATCCAAGGTATCTTGTTCAGCCGAGCTGCAACACAGGCCTGCATCCGAGGTGTCATAGATCACCTTGGTTTAGAAAAGTTGAAGGAATTTAACCAAGCTTAGTGCCGGAAATTCCCTCTATGGAGGCAACCAGTCACAGCGAGCTTTATGCCTTACTGCTTCCGAGGTGGTGTACCACCTCGATGTCGGGCTGTTTTTGCGGAATTTATTTCCGATCGGATCAATTTACTTACTGTCGAGATGTATAGCCAGTCGGTAGCCCTCAAGGTGCGTGTCGGACTAAAATACGGAATGCACCTGAAAAATAAACCCGTTGATCCTAGTAGCCCCTGAGACTCAGGTCGGTCTGTGAAATCGGCCTGAGGATCAAGTCCTTGCTCAGTAGCATACTTAGGAACAAAACATGGTGTGCATGGTCCCTGACACTCAGGTTGGGTCCGGCCGACCAACCTGAGGATCGTAATCTCCTCGGAAACTATTTTCACTTTCATTTCCATGCAGTGAATCCTCATTGTAGTAGCCCCCGAGCCACTGGTCGAGTGGCAACACCAGATGAGGGGATTGATGTAACCCTTTAATGGCTTTTAGTTTAGAAGCGTGAAACCTAGTAGCCTTAATTTGGGCACAAGTGGTCAAATTAAGGATCGACATTTGTTTGACACAAATTGTTTTTGTAACACATACTTCTCGACAAGAGAATAAAGATCTCATAAAGGAGTTGGAGCTGAAGTCCGAGCTTGCCAAGGTCGACCTTAAGGGGTTTGATGGAAAGGAAATCAAAGACAATGGGAATTATGAGAGCATTATCTCAATTGTTTGGTTGTCTCAGCGAGACTGTGCCTTTCAGTCTTTAAAAGATGGGCTGGAGTAAACTAACTTTAGTCACAATTTATATGTAATGATTCTATGTATCCAAGTACTTTACATCAATAATGCCTAGATCCGCATTGTACAAAACTTTGTTAACAGACCATCGGCTTCAACCTCCTCGGCCAGTAGCCGGGGAGTGTTTGTCCCACTTTATAAAGCATTTATGAGGGAAGATATTTATTGCAAACAAGGCAATCCGACCATATAGTTTTATAAACAAAGGTACGCGGAGAGATATGTTATATTATTATTTAACGTAAGAAACATCTTCTGGGAAAAATACTTCCTTTATAAGTTCCTTTTCCTAGGCTGTCATGTTGACCATGATCACGAAACCTCACCTCCGACCAATGTGGGAGGAATATATTGAGGATTTAGTTTGGGGAAAGTTCCCGACCTTTGTGGTCATAATGAACCATATTTTCACTTCCGTTGTTGTCGACCAATTATATTCCTAAGATAGCTAGCTTTCTGCTTCACCCATCTAAGGTACAAACCCGGATGACCTGGTAGTAACAATCACAGAGGTGCTCCCTTTACCCCTTAGCCGAAAAATTGGCACCATAAGGGTAAGCATAGGAGCTAGGAAACCCATCTTGGCCAAAATCTTAAGTCAAACTGATACATATTTATGGCTTTATTACAATGATTACGGAAGGCAGTTCTTCTATATCGAATACAAACGCTGATGATATGGTGGGCTCTCCAGGAGTCTCGATGTAGTCGTGCCGAGGTGCCTCGAGGAGCACTCAACACATGTTGTAATAGTCATCTTTTCAGCTGTATTTGCATATTTATGCTATATGTTATTTTGACTTCATTGTGAATTTTTATAATCTGAAAGTGGCCCATCATCGGTTTCCACCCCTTTGTAGATGCTACACAGGGTGTTTTCGTACTAACAAGACAACCCTTAGCCAACGTCTTAATGCCCAAAGGCGGTTGTGCTAGCGAAAACGAGGCGATCAAATTTACAGGCTTTATAACTTTCACTTAGTCATAGGAGCTTAAAGTTGGGAAGCCAGTTATTATCCCCGGTTAGAGTTATGTGACAGCCGAGGTCAAACCATTAACACTTTGGACAATTTTATGAAAGGCCCATTGTTTAACATGGGGTAACCTCTATCAATTTGTAGTTTCACATAGTTATCAAATCACTGACCAGTTTACGTTTATTGGCACAGTCAGTTTTCTGCTTTCTCCACTAAGGCACTCGACCAGTTAAACTAGAAGTACAATCACAGTAGTTCTCCATTTACCCATAGCCGAACAATCGAGAACGTAAGGGGTCAGCACAAGAGCGAGGCAACCCAATTATTGACCAAAGACACAATTCAAAACGGGTGCATATAAAACAATATCCGAGAACGTTTTGCTCAGGACTCCATGGAATACCTTGGTTTTTGGTGGGTTTAGTTCTAGCTGAAGCCCCCCCCCCTTGATATTGCCGATGCTTTAAAGGCGCCTGGCATTACTGCGAGAGTTTTGCTGGAGACATACAAATGGGTTCAAAGTGCCATAAGCTTGGAAAAATAAAAAAAAATATTTCTAAATTAAATCAACTTTTCTAGTGCCAATCCAAAATTGGCCTTAAAATAAATGTTTGCTTTAGTCGTTCTTTAACATGACACATCCAATCTCTAAACATCAAGTAGGTCAGTCTTTGGCTTCAACCTCCTTATCCCGAAGGTAGAGTGCTTCTCAGAGGCTAGTTTAGCGAACTAAACGCAAGCGTCTTTAGAGAGAAACCGGGCTTTCCAGTTATTGACCATACGCTCGAGTCAAAATAGGATTCGTAGAAAAGGACTTTGCAACCACTTAGAAGAAAACATTTATTAAAAAATGACTCGTATAGGTTTGAGAGCCCCCAGTTAACTTGGGCAAAGAAAGTTGTTTTTAATAAACATCATTTTTGACAAACAACTTTTTTTAACACAAATATAATGCTCGGTCGAACCAAATAGAAAAAAGTTAAGCATGAAAGCGACTTAGTTGGTTAATGTCTTTGTGTTGATGACGTGGGCTGAGCTTGCAGCGGGTCGAGCTCCTAGCCCCCAAACCGGTCTAGAGGCCCCCGTGCGAAGAGCTCGGCTTGATGAAGTCGCGACGCGGCATGGTCGATATGGCGAGGCGAAGCCCCTGGTCCAGCCAACGTGACGAAGCTGGTCGATTGGTGACGCCGAAGTTCCCAAAGTATGTTGATGAAGAGATGGTGAAGCCCTCGATCCAGTCGAGGTGTCGAAACCTCCATGCCAATTGACGAGTCGGAGCGGGTCAACGTGGTGGATGTTGGCATGAATAAGAGGTGGCATAGCAATGCCAACGCTGGTCAAAATTTGTGACGTGATCGATGCCATCTTGATGAAGTAACTGCGGAGTGATGACAGTGTACCCGCCCCGCGTAATCCATGGGGAGAGGATGTTATTGATGATTTAGCATTCACGATGTCGAACTCTTGGTCGGCTCGCCGAGGTGATGATTCGATGAGGTTGACCTTGGCTCGACGAAGCAATTACCTGTTGATACGTCTCCAATGTATCTATAATTTTTTATTGTTCCATGATATTATATTACCTATTGTGGATGTTTTATATGCATCATTACGCTATTTTATATTATTTTTGGGACTAACCTATTAACCTAGAGCCCGGTGCTAGTTTTTGTTTTTCCCTTGTTTTTGAGTTTCACAGAAAAGGAATATCAAATGGAGTCCAAATGGAAGGAAACTTTACGAGGATTTTTTTGGACCAGAAGACATCCAGAGGACTTGGAGTGCAGGGCAGCCACAAGGATGGAGGGCACGCCCAGGGGGTAGGTGATGACCCACAAGTGTAGGCGATCTATCGTAGTCCTTTCGACAAGTAAGAGTGTCGAACCCAACAAGGAGCAGAAGGAAATGATATGCAGATTTCAGTAAGGTATTTTCTGCAAGCACTGAAATTATCGGTAACAGATAGTTTTGTGATAAGATAATTTGTAGCAAGTGACAAATAGTAAAAGTAAATCAGGTGCAACAAGATGTCCTAATACTTTTTGTAGCAAAGGAAAAGCCTGAACAAACTCTTATATGAAGGAAAGCGCCCCCGAGGACACTTGGGAATTATCGTCAAGCTAGTTTTCATCACGCTCATATGATTCGCGTTTGTTACTTTGATAATTTGGTATGTGGGTGGACCGGTGCTTGGGTGCTGCCCTTACTTGGACAAGCATCCCACTTATGATTAACCTCTATTGCAAGCATCCGAAACTACAAAGGAAGTATTAAGGTAAACCTAACCATAGCATGAAACATGTGGATCCTAATCAGCCCCTTACGAAGCAACACATAAACTAGGGTTTAAGCTTCTATCACTCTAGCAACCCATCATCTACTTATTTCTTCCAAATGCCTTCCTCTAGGCCCAAACAATGGTGAAGTGTCATGTAATAGACGTTCACATGACACCACTAGAGGAAAGACAACATACATCTCATCAAAATATCGAACGAATACCAAACTCACATGACTATGTATAGCAAGACTTCTCCCATGTCCTCAGGAACAAACATAACTACTCACAAGCCATATTATTGTTCATGTTCAGAGGAGTATTAATATGCATAATGGATCTGAACATATGATCTTCCACCAAGTAAACCAACTACCATCAACTACAAGGGGTAATCAACACTACTAGCAACCTACAGGTACCAATCTGAGGTTTTGGTACAAAGATTGGATACAAGAGATGAACTAGGGTTTGAGAGGAGATGGTGCTGGTGAAGATGTTGATGAAGATAACCCTCCCCAAGATGGGAGATTTGTTGGTGATGATGGCGGTGAAGATTTCCCCCTCTCGGAGGGAAGTATCCCTGGCAGAATAGCACCACTGGAGCCCTAGATTGGTTCCGCCAAGGTTCTGCCTCGAGACGGCGGCGTCTGGTCCCAAAAGCCTCCTCCTTTATTTTTTCTAGGTCAAAACACCTCATATAGGAGAATATGGGCATCGGGGGGTCACCGGTTGGCCCACGAGGCAGGGGGCGCGCCCAGGGGGACGCCCCCACCCTCGTGGACAGGTGGTGGCCCCCTGGCAGATCTCTTTCGCCGGATATTTTTTATATTTTCTGAAATGGTGTTTCGTGGAGTTTCGGAGCTTTTTGAGTTGTGCAGAATAGGTCTCAAATGTTTGCTCCTTTTCTAGCCCAGAATTCCAGCTGTCGGCATTCTCCCTCTTCATGTAAACCTTGTAAAATAAGAGAGAAAAGGCATAAGTATTGTGATATAATGTGTAATAACATCCCATAGTGCAATAAATATCAACATAAAAGCATGATGCAAAATGGACGTATCAACTCCCCCAAGCTTAGACCTCGCTTGTTGATATGTCCAAAATGCATCACTATTTTATATTGTAATTAATCCTTATTCATTGATATATTTCACATTACGATGATGTTCTTATGTTGTATTGGCCTATTTTACACAGTTTGCAACTTTCCGGTGCCGAAGCAGTAGACGCAGGATTCAGCGGTAAAAAGTGGACGCTGAGTTGCTGAAGAAGAATACCTCCAAATTACCTGAAAATCGACGGAGGGTATTTTCCAGAAGGATCATGAAGATACGCAAAAGAGCAACCAGAGGGGGGCCACAGGGTGCCCAGGCGGCCACCTGGCGCGGCCCCCACCCTGGTCGCGTCGGGAGGGCGCTTGGAGCCCCTGGCCCACTCCAGGCTCCCCCCTCTGGCCTATATACTCCACGTCATCCAGAAACCCTAAAAAGGAGAGAGTTTACGGAGTTCCGCCGCCGCTCCATGGCGGAAACCTACAGAGAAGAAAAGCCATCTCCGGCGGGCAGATTCCGCCGGGGAGATCACCTCCCGAAAGGGGAGATCATCGCCATCGTCATCACCATCGTCACGGGCATCATCGAGATCATCATCAACATCATCCCCAACATCAGCACCATCTCCATCTTCATCCAATCTCATCTCACAATTGCAATGCAACTTGTGTTGTAATCCGTACTATCTATCCTCTCTACTCTATCGGTGTTGATTACTACTTTGTGGTGAATGCTATTGAGTTTTGTTGGAGAAATATCATTGTGTCCAGATTGTTTATCATCCATCTATCTCCACTGATCATTATCTCTTTTATGTCTTGTGAGTAGTTACTTTAGTTCTTGAGGACATGGGAGAAGTCTTGTTGTTAGTAGTCATATGATGTTGAAGTAATATGTGTTGTTTGATACTTAAGTTGTGTTGTCATTTTCCTAGTGGTGTTGTGTGAGTCGAACACTCAACACTTCGCCTTATTAAGGACCTAGGGGAATACATTGTGTACAAAGAATGCTTACGGTGGGTTGCCGGAGTGACAGAAACCTGAACCCCAGTTCGCACGCTTTTGCACAAGGGAACAATGGATCATCGATCGTATTGCTATGGTTAGGCTTTTGCCTTAAATACTATCTTGTATTTGTGGATGCTTGCAAGGTGTTTAATCATAAGAGTGCACACATCTTAGTCTAGAGGGTGTACTAGCATAGATCCGCCCACTCAACACTTATCAACACATCACATAGTACCGATACGGAATATGGCGAAAGCACATGACTACCTCTCCCGTGTGTCCTCAAGAACACTTTAGCCTTTATAAGTTCAGTTCCTAGGCCTCTCCTTTGCTCAGAAAGGATTGGGCTACTTGTTACTCTCCAGTTCCTTTTACTTTGCTCGCTTTTACTTTCCTGTTGCTTATATCAAGAAAACCCCTAAAAAGTTATCTTTCAGTGCTTGCAGTTATTCCTTGCTCAGAATCACTTATCAATACCTTCTGCTCCTCGTTGGGTTCGACACTCTTACTTATCGAAAACGCTGCAATAGATCCCTTACGGTTGTGGGTCATCAAGTACCGTTTTCTGGCGCCGTTGCCGGGGAGTGTAGCGCTATTGGTAAGTGAAGCTGGTAAGGAAGTTTTTATATTTCTGTTTTTATTTTGCTGTTGCTGCTCTTTGTCCTTATGGACAACCTTGCTATTGGATCGTTGCTTGTGGGAAGACGCCCCACATCTGTGGTGGTTGCTCCTCCCCCTACTGAAATTGTGCCCTATAAAATACCAGTTGGTATTATCGATTATGTTTTGGCTAATCGTTATGCAGGAGACAGACATCCCGGTGAACACTTGCTATATCTGTCACAACTATGTTCATTATTTAAGCTTGCAGGTGTATCAATGGAGTTTGTCATGAAGAAATTTTTCTCCGTATCGCTTATAGATAAAGCTTCAGATTGGTATAAGCTTCTCGATAACTCACACTTGCTTGATTGGCAAGAGCTTATGTCTCTCTTTTATACCAAGTTTTATCCTCTTCATGAAATTCATCGAGATAGGAACTATATCTATAACTTTAGGTCTCGTGACAGAGAAAGCATTGCTCAAGCTTGGGGGAGATTGAAGTCCCTAATGCTCAAATGTCCTACTCATGAGCTCCCCAAGAAAATTATACTTACAAATTTTTATGCCAAGCTTTCTCGTCAGGATAAGGAGATGCTGGATGCCTCCTCTAGTGGGGTATTTCAGACGAAGAGTGTTGAAGAAAGGTGGGATCTCATTGAAAGGATCCAGAGGAATACCGAAGATTGGGAAATCGATAAAGGTATTGAACCCGCTATAAATTATGAGCATGATTATATTGAGAGCTATGTGAAAACTAATTACTTCAATACCTTTTGCTCTAAGATTGGTCTTGATTCCCATCTAATGATTGATTTCCGTAAGGATTTTGCCTCTCACCTTGATTCTTTTAAAAAGAAGAGAGATCAGCATCATGAACCTTTCAAAGAGTTACCTGTTCATATTCATGTTGCTGACCCTATTTTGCCTGCAGTTATATATGAAAAGCCTCCTTTTCCCGCAAGGATAAGGGAGCACTCTCTTGTGATAGGCATAATAAATAAAAGTGAGAGAAGAATTGATGAGCCTGAGGACCAGATCAAGGTCGATCCTCAAGTTGCATTGGTTAAAGACCTTGTTACTAATGATGTTTTGGATTCCAATGTAAATTTTTGTGCTGTTTCCACTAACCTTGTCACAGCCAAGAATAAAGGCCCAATTTCAGGTACTCCAGTAGTATCTGTTAAAATAGGAGATCACAATTATTATGGGCTATGCGATTTGGGATTGAGTGCTAGTGCTATCCCCTATTCACTTTATCAAGAGACCATCGGTGAGATTTCACCTTGTGAACTTGAAGAAGTTGATGTTACCATTGATCTTGCAAACAAAGCAACTATCTCTCCTATCGGAATTGTGAGAGACATTGAAGTCCTATGTGGAAAGGTAAAATACCCTACCGACTTTCTAGTACTTGGTTCAGTGAGGGACAATTTGTGTCCTATTATTTTTGGTAGACCTTTTCTCAGAACTTGTGGAGCTATAATAGATTGCAAGAAAGGTAAAGTTTCTGTTGAATTCAATGGTGAGCCATATGAATTTAACTTTTCTAAGTTCTCTAAGCAGCCTCGTGGTACCGATTTACCTAGTGATGATAAAATTATTGAAAGTATTGCTTCTATTACTATTCCCCCTAATGATCCTTTGCAGCAATATATGAAGGATCACACTTCACGCATGGAGCTTTTAGAAAAGCTTTAGCCAAGTACGATGTCAATCATAGAATTGCTTCACCGTACCATCCTCAAACTAGTGGGCAAGTTGAGCTCACCAATAGAGAGATCAAGTTGATCTTACAGAAGACAGTAAATAGAAATAGAAAGGACTGGTCAAATAAGTTAGGAGATGCTTTGTGGGCATATAGAACTGCTTACAAAAACCCCATGGGCGTGTCCCCCTATAAGATGGTTTATGACAAGGCTTGCCATTTGCCATTAGAATTAGAGCACAAAGCTTTCTGGGCTGTTAGAGAGCTTAATGCTGACCCAAAGTTAGCTGGTGAGAAGCGTCTCATGAACTTGACTTCTCTAGATGAGTGGAGAAGTGAAGCTTACGAGAGCGCTAAAATGTTCAAGGAAAAGGTAAAGAAGTGGCATGATAGGAGGATTCTGAAACGTGAATTTAATGTTGGTGATAAAGTTTTGTTGTTTAGATCCCGTTTTAGGTTTTCTCCAGGCAAACTACTTTCCAGGTGGGAAGGGCCATTTCATATTGAAGAAGTCTATCGGTCTGGTGCAATCAAGATTAACAATTTTGAAGGCACCAAACCTCAAGTTGTGAATGGGCAAAGACTTAAGCATTACATAGCAGGAGACCCTGTCAATGTTGATGTGAATATGATATACACAACAACGCACGAAGAACATGTTGCAGCCCTGTTTCAGACACTAGCAGAAGCAGAATAAGAAAAGGTATGTATTACGGTAAGGAAACATCGCGAACCGCCATAAAAGTTCCATATTATGAGTTTTTGCAAAATTAGGAAAATTCTAAGCCTAAGTGGAGCCGGAGACAAGCTCCAGGGGGCCCAGGCGCCCCCCTGGCACGGCCTACCTCCTGGCCGTGCCGGGAGGCCGCCTGGGCACCCAGGAGTCCGTCTCCGACCCCACTTTAGCTTGTTACCTTCCTTTCTGTGCAGAAATTTTTGCTATATATTTGCCCGGATTGTTCCGGCAACGTATCTCGCGATTTCGTGTGTTTTCTTTTCGATCTGTTTCTGCCAGGGTAAAAAGTTATTGTTAGAGATGTCTTCTTGTGGCTCGAGCGGAGAGGACTTCTTGGGATGGCGTCTACGTTAAGTCCAGAAGGATCTTAATCAAGGGAAGCACGTTGACTAGGCTACCGAAGAAGAGGTTGCCGCAAGACAAGCGGAGATGGAGCGCTCCGTGAGGGAGGAAGTCAAGACTATCACTGCCCAACAACAAGGAGGCCCAAGCAATCCCATCATGGTGGGATCTGTCCAACCTCATTATGATCTTTCTCTTAACCTTTCAGGGCCCTCTACTTCACTTGAAGATCAACGTACGCTCTCCACCATCTCCGAGGCTTATCGCATCACCAATCAGCTGTGCGAAGATTTCCGTGTACTAAAGGTACAAGTGGAGATCTTGGAGAAGGAAAACCAAACCCTTCGCCGTGTCATAAGAGATTTGAAGAATCAACATCAACAAGAATGAGGAGTGAAATCTCCTTGGGTAATGGCATCCCCTTGGCTTGTTCCAAGCTTGGGGGACTGCCCGGTATCTTTATCTTTATCTTTTGTCTTTTAGAGTCAAGTAGAGTCGTATCATGTCTAGGGAGGTTATCATATGAAATAGGTGTGTGCATTGAGGTCTATCACTCCTTCTGTGGAGAGATTGTATCCGTGAGTGTGGAGTCGTCTATGATGGAATATTAATGAGAAGTCTATTGGTTCCTTTGCTGCACTCGGTATTCTCTTCACGCAATCGACCTTATATGATGATTCTTATGGGGAGTATTGACCTTATATCAGGTATGGCTTTGAAAACTTTATTTAATCTTGGCAAACATAGCTTTGGTCATAACAACAAGCATGATTTTCTTAAAGTAGCGACATAGCCAAAACCTTTATGTTATTATGCTTGAAGTGCTATGCTGACAAGGAAGACAACTTGATGTGTTATGCTTATTTTAATGTTTATGCTTTATATTGCTTTGCATCTTAGTCATCATCAATTGTCTGTTCTCTCAAAGCCTTTGCTAGCCTAAACTCTGTACTAAGCGGAATTCTGCTTGTGCATCCATACCCTTAAACCAATACCTTCCATATGAGTCCACCATACCTTCCTATTCGTGGTATTCCACTACCACCTCCTAAAGTATAGAATTTATGTGTTATCTTTAAATGTTCAAAATCTTCTATTTTGTGCCCCTGTTTTAGCTCATGAGGAAGTAGTAGTTAATTCATGATCTTTTTAAGTTGGACAAGTTTTACCCCGGGATTGCATGTCTAATCTGCAAACCCCTAATACGAGGAGGAACTGGCATAAGTGCGCCCGGCTCATAAAAGATAATACAACAAACAAACCCTCCTTCACGCTTTGTTCATGAGAAATCAGAAAACTTTGGCAGTGATAAACAAAGGAGATTAAGGGGACGTGATCGTCCCCGTGCGGGAGCCGTTCCTCGAAACTTGTCCAGTTCGAGAAGTAATTGAGTTATCTATTAGCATTCGTTGACAAATCATGCACCTCTCAAAACTTGTTTTCATTCTGTTTGATTTAAGGATAGCACATGAGTTTTCCCTACTTCCCTAGAGCAGGGCCTATCTCTTAGTTTTAGGTTGAGTCAGTTATTCCTACTTCCTTCTATTCTTAAAGAGAGCAGACATTTGATGTTGACGAGGATTCGTTCATATAAAGTTGCATTAAGATTTGTCATATCATATCCTTGTTGACATTATCATTTGATAAGTAAGTTGTTTGTCAAGCCCAGCTAAAGCAAACATCTTCCTTTGTGTTAACACTTTCACTTCTTGCCTAATAACATGTTCTTTCAAAAGCTTCAATTAATCTCATCAAAACATAAAGAGAAAGAGCAAAAGTAAAAGCTATTAGTTGTTCTTTGACCAAAGGACATGTTTGCCATGATTTGATGAGTTCCTTAGCCCTACTTTCGATTATAAGTGTTACCACTCTTTTATAAGGGCCTTATGAGTTGAAGATTGCTGTTGAGGATATTTTAGTTTGGTGAAGAAACTGTGATGCTTCTTGTCCGTATTCTATTTATCGACACTTCACTCTCTAAACTTGTGGACAGGTTTACCGAGCTCAGTATTCGCTCGGGGACAAGCGAGGTCTAAGCTTGTGGGTGTTGATACGTCCAAAATGCATCACTATTTTATATTGTAATTCATCCTTATTCATTGATATATTTCACATTACGATGATGTTCTTATGTTGTTTTGGCCTATTTTACACAGTTTGCAACTTTTCGGTGCCGAAGCAGCAGACGCAGGATTCAGCGGTAAAAAGTGGACGCTGAGTTGTTGAAGAAGAATACCTCCAAATTACCTGAAAATCGACGGAGGGTATTTTCCAGAAGGATCACGAAGATACGCAAAAGAGCAACCAGAGGGGGGCCATAGGGTGCCCAGGCGGCCACCTGGCGCGGCCCCCACCCTGGCCGCGCCGGGAAGGCGCCTGGAGCCCCTGGCCCACTCCAGGCTCCCCCCTCTAGCCTATATACTCCTCGTCATCCAGAAACCCTAAAAAGGAGAGAGTTTACGGAGTTCCGCCGCCGCTCCGTGGTGGAAACCTACAGAGAAGAAAAGCCATCTCCGGCGGGCAGATTCCGCCGGGGAGATCACCTCCCGGAAGGGGAGATCATCGCCATCGTCATCACCATCGTCACGGGCATCATCGAGATCATCATCAACATCATCCCCAACATCAGCACCATCTCCATCTTCATCCAATCTCATCTCACAATTGCAACTTGTGTTGTAATCCGTACTATCTATCCTCTCTACTCTATCAGTGTTGATTACTACTTTGTGGTGAATGCTATTGAGTTTTGTTGGAGAAATAGCATTGTGTCCAGATTGTTTATCATCCATCTATCTCCACTGATCATGGTCTCTTTTATGTCTTGTGAGTAATTACTTTAGTTCTTGAGGACATGGGAGAAGTCTTGTTGTTAGTAGTCATATGATGTTGAAGTAATATGTGTTGTTTGATACTTAAGTTGTGTTGTTATTTTCCTAGTGGTGTTGTGTGAGTCGAACACTCAACACTTCGCCTTATTAAGGACCTAGGGGAATACATTGTGTACAAAGAATGCTTACGGTGGGTTGCCGGAGTGACAGAAACCTGAACCCCAGTTCGCACGCTTTTGCACAAGGGAACAATGGATCATCGATCGTATTGCTATGGTTAGGCTTTTGCCTTAAATACTATCTTGTATTTGCGGATGCTTGCAAGGTGTTTAATCATAAGAGTGCACTCATCTTAGTCTAGAGGGTGTACTAGCATAGATCCACCCACTCAACACTTATCAACACATCACATAGTACCGATACGGAATATGGCGAAAGCACATGACTACCTCTCCCGTGTGTCCTCAAGAACACTTTAGCCTTTATAAGTTCAGTTCCTAGGCCTCTCCTTTGCTCAGAAAGGATTGGGCCACTTGTTACTCTCCAATGCCTTTTACTTTGCTCGATTTTACTTTCCTGTTGCTTATATCAAGAAAACCCCTAAAAAGTTATCTTTCTGTGCTTGCAGTTATTCCTTGCTCAGAATCACTTATCAATACCTTCTGCTCCTCGTTGGGTTCGACACTCTTACTTATCGAAAACGCTGCAATAGATCCCTTACGGTTGTGGGTCATCACTTGTCCTCAAGCGAAAGCCAGTAACGGAAAATACGTCCACATGTTTAGAGATAGAGGTGTCGATAAAAATAAAATGCGGACACAAGGGCATCATGATCATTCTTATAACAGCAATATATATATATATATATATATATATATATATATATATATATATATATATATATATATATATATATATATATATATATATATATATATATATATATATATATATATATATATATATATATATATATATATTGTCATATGACTCCTATGCTAAGGTAACAATCTATTCACAATGTCAAGTATGAATCAGAAACTTCACTAAAAACCAACAAACTAAGATCTCGGTCATTGAAGCAATTACAATTTATCATAACATCAGAAAGAGTCAATATAAGAGCTTTTCAGCAAGTCCACATACTCAAATATCCTTTAGTCTTTCACAATTGCTGACATTCACGCAATACTTATGGGTATGGAGTTTTAATCAGACACAGAGAAAGATAGGGGCTTATAGTATTGCCTCCCAAGCTTTTACCTCAAGGGTAATGTCAACAGTAATAGACCATGATAACTTACATCCAATTGGGTATATATGTCAGGATCTTTCCAACACAATGTGCTTGCCAAAGGATAAAATGTAATAAGGAAAGGTGGAAATCACCTTGACTCTTATAAGGCAAGAATAATAGATAGGCCCTTCGCAGAGGGAAGCAGAGGTTGTCATGTGCTTTTATGGTTGGATGTACAAAATCTTAGCGCAAAAGAACGTCACTTTATATTGCCACTTGTGATAAGGACCTTTATTATGCAGTTCGTCGCTTTTATTACTTCTATATCACAAGTTCGTATAAAGCTTATTTTCTCCACACTAATAAATCATACATATATTAGAGAGTTTGCAACAATGACAACTTACTTGAAGGATCTTTCTCAATCCATAGGTAGGTATGGTGGACTCTCATGGCAAAACTGGGTTTAAGGATGTATGGAAGCACAAGTAGTATCTCTACTTGGTGCAAGGAGTTTTGTCTAGCATGAGGGGGAAAGGCAAGCTCAACATGTTGGATGATCTATGACAATATACTTTATTTCGGATATAAGAAAACATAACCCATTATGTTGTCTTCCTTGTCCAACATCAACTCTTTAGCATTTCATATTTTAATGAGTGCTCACAATCATAAAAGATGTCCAAGATAGTATATTTGTATGTGAAACCTCTCTTTCTTTATTACTTCCTATTAATTGCAACGATGACCAAAACTATGTTTGTCAACTCTCAACAACTTTTAT
The DNA here is from genome assembly GCA_902687465.1 of Secale cereale. NCBI lineage: Eukaryota > Viridiplantae > Streptophyta > Magnoliopsida > Poales > Poaceae > Secale > Secale cereale. Next base: position 692,390,914 of record LR738712.1, on the reverse strand, counting down.
TCATCATACTCTTTATATGTGAAGTCATTACCTTCCATAAGATCAATATGATCTCTTTGATACTTTTTATATTTTCTTTTATTCTCTCATGACCATAGCGAGGAAATCAAGCACTTGACTCCACACTAATCTTTATTAAATAGCTCACAGACTTGATTACAAAGGTAAAGATCATAAAGCAAAAGCTCACAACTAGATCATGCTAACTTTATTCTACTAGATCAAGATATTACCAAAAGGATTGAACTAATAAAAATGGTAAAGATAGGAGTGTGATGGTGATACGATACCGGGGCACCTTCCCCAAGCTTGGTAGTTGCCAAGGGGAGTGCCCATACCCATATAATCATGTCTCCTTCTTCGGAGGTGGTGATGGAATTGTTGATGATGTAGGCTTGTCGTCCATCTTCCAAGGCATGGGCTCACCATCGTAGAAGGATGATCGAGTCTCCGGGATCCTCAAATATGCAGCCAAACTCATCTTCTTGAATCTATATTCATACTCATAATTTCGGTTTTGCAGGTCATAGATCTGGGCCTGGAGGTGCTCGATTTTCTCTTGGAGATTGGAGATGGCTTCCCCAACGATCTTGGCGTCCAGCTTGTGGTTGTTGGCGAGCTCAGTGATATCATGTGGTTGGCGTTGAGTCCTTGTTCCACCATACCTTGGCACTTGAAAACTTGCTACTATGTTGCTTCGAGTCTTGTCTCCACGCTTCCGGTCCTCCTTGGTCCCTCAACATCACGGATGTGTAGCACCCCCTCACGCACCTCGATGGTTTGAGTGTGATGCAGCATCTCCGCGAGGTAGGGGTTGATGACCTTCTCGAAGAACTTGTCCTTAGGGGTGCTGGAAGATGTCATGATGATCTAGATGTGTCAGAAACAACACCTCGAAACGAAAACAGAAGATTTTTGCGTGAAACGGTGGTCAAAACTTTCGGGAGAATATATAGTGAATTTTTACCGACCAAAAGAATTAACATGGAAGAAATTGGAGTCCGAGAGGCACATGAGGTGCCCACGAGGCAGGGGGCGCGCCCAGGGGGTAGGGCGGGCCCTCCACCCTCGTGGACGCCTCGTGTCCTTTCCGGACTGCCACTTATTTTTCTATTTTTCTAAATATTCCAAAACGGTGAAAAATTGCCATTAGAACTGTTTTGGAGTCGGTTTAATTATCGTACCACATACCTCTTCCTTTTCGGGGTCTGAATCGTTCTGAAAAGTGTCCCTTATGTATTCCTCCGGGGTGACGGTTTGAATAACATTGGTTTCAACATTTATAGGATTACCTGAGATATAATGTTTGATTCTTTGACCGTTCACCACCTTCGGATTTGTGCCTTCGAGGTTGTTGATTTTTATGGCACCGGAACGATAGACCTCCTCGATAACATAAGGACCTTCCCATTTAGAGAGAAGTTTTCCTGCAAAAAATCTTAAACGAGAGTTGTATAGCAAGACATAATCACCTACGTTAAACTCACGCTTTTGTATCCTTTTGGCATGCCATGTTTTGACCTTTTCTTTAAACAGCTTGGCATTCTCATAGGCTTGGGTTCTCCATTCATCTAGTGAGCTAATGTCAAATAACCTCTTCTCACCGGCAAGTTTGAAATCATAATTGAGCTCTTTAATAGCCCAATATGCCTTATGTTCTAGCTCAAGAGGTAAGTGACATGCTTTTCCATAAACCATTTTATATGGAGACATACCCATAGGATTTTTGTATGCATTTCTATAGGCTTATGTGCAGTTCTATCTCCAGCATGGTGTCCTCCATAAGCTTCGGAGTGGCACTTGCATAGGATATGTTCCTGTTCATGCTCAGGTACACAACGTCTAATAATACCATCTACTCCTTCTTTATAAAGGTGTGGTTCATCCCAGAAGTAATGTCTCAAATCATAGAAGAACTTTTTCTTTTGCTAGTATGTGAAACTAGGTGGTATAAACTTAGCAATAATGTAATTAGCATAATCAGCGTACCATGGAGCAGTACGAGAAGTATTTATGACAGTTAATTGTTCATCAGGAAAGCTCTAATCAATAGGTAGTGGGTCATCAAGAATATTCTCTAACCTAGACAAGTTGTCTGCAACGGGGTTCTCAGCTCCCTTTCTATCAATAATATGCAAATCAAATTCTTGCAGCAGGAGAACCCATCTAATAAGTCTAGGTTTAGCATCTTTCTTTTCCATAAGGTATTTGATAGCAGCATGATCAGTGTGAATAGTTACTTTAGAATCAACAAATCAGGTCTAAACTTATCACAAGCAAATACGACTGCTAAAAATTCCTTCTCAGTAGTAGCATAATTTCTCTGGACACTGTCTAGAGTTTTACTAGCATATTGGATAACATTCAATTTCTTATCAACTCTTTGTCGTAGAACATCACCTACAGCATAATCACTAGCATCGCACATAATCTCAAAGGGTAAATTCCAGTCAGGAGGCAGGACAATAGGTGCAGAGATTAATGCTTTCTTCAGTATTTCAAATGCTTCTACACAATCATCATCAAAGACAAAAGGAACATCTTTTTGTAAAAGATTAGTCAAAGGCCTGGAGATTTTGGAGAAGTCCTTAATGAACCTCCTATAAAACCCGGCATGACCAAGGAAACTTCGTGTACCTTTGATGTCCTTGGGACATGGCATCTTTTCAATAGCATCAACTTTAGCTTTGTCAACTTCAATACCTCTTTCAGAAATTTTATGTCCCAAGGCAATGCCTTCATTAACCATAAAGTGGCACTTCTCCCAATTCAAGACAAGATTAGTTTCTTCGCATCTGTGCAAAACTCGACAAGGTTGCTCAAGCAATCATCAAAAGTAGTTCTGTAAACGAAAAAATCATCCATGAAAACCACATCAATCTTTTCACAAAAATCGGAGAATATAGCCATCATGCATCTTTGAAAGGTAGCAGGTGCATTAGATAAACCAAAAGGCATACGTCTATAAGCAAAGGTACCGAAGGGACAAGTAAAAGTGGTCTTTTCTTGATCCCCTTTTGACACATATATTTGACAGAAACCAGAATAACCATCTAGGAAGCAAAAATGGGTGTGTTTGGATAACCTTTCTAACATTTGATCAATAAAAGGCAAAGGGTAATGATCTTTCTTAGTGGCGTTATTTAATTTGCGGAAGTCAATTACCATCATATAACCTGTAACAATTATTTGCGAGATCAATTCATCTTTATCATTAGGAACAACAGTCATACCTCCCTTCTTAGGGACACAATGGACATGACTTACCCACTGGCTATCAACAACTGGATAGATTATACCTGCCTCTAGAAGCTTTAGTATTTCCTTCCTTACCACTTCTTTCATCTTAGGATTTAACCGTCGTTGATGATCGATAACCGGTTTTGCGTCCTCTTCCAACTTTATCTTGTGTTGGCATAAAGTGGGACTAATGCCCTTAAGATCATCCAGAGTATATCCAATAGCAGCACGGTGTTTCTTCAGAGTTTTCAATAATTTTTCTTCTTCCTGTTCTAAAAGGTTAACACTAATAATAACATGATATATCTTCTTTCATCGAGATAAACATACTTAAGAGTATCAGGTAATGGTTTAAGTTCAAACACGGGATCACCCTTGGGTGGACGAGGATCCCCTAGAATTTCAACAGGCAAGTTGTTTTTCAATAAGGGTCCCTGCTTAAAGAATACTTCATATATCTCCCTTCTCTCATTCATATACATATCATTTTCATGGTCTAGCAGATATTATTCTAAAGGATCGTTAGGAGGCATAGCAATAGAGGCAAGACCAATAATTTCATCCTTACTAGGTAATTCTTTATCATGGGGTTGTCTACGAAATTTAGCGAAGTTAAAATCATGAGACATATCCCCTAATCCAACAGTAACAATATCTTTTACACAGTCTATCTTAGCATTAACGGTATTCAAGAAGGGTCTACCAAATACAATGGGGAAGAAATTATCTTGTGGGGAACCAAGAACAGGAAAATCAGCAGGGTATTTAACTTTCCCACACAAGACTTCAACATCTCTAACAATCCCCATTGGTGAAATAGTGTCTCTATTGGCAAGCTTAATAGTGACATCAATACCTTCTAGCTCAGTAGGTGCAATATCTTGCATAATTTCTTTATATAAGGAAATGTGTATTACACTCGCACTAGCACCCACGTCACATAAACCATGATAGCAATGATATCCTATTTTAACAGAAATAACAGGCATGCCTACAACAGGTCTATGTTTATCCTAGTATCGGGTTTGGCGATTCTAGCAGCTTCCTCTTGGAGGTAAATAACATGTCCATCTAAATTTTCAACCAAGAGATCTTTAACCATAGCAACACTAGGTTCAACTTTAATTTGCTCAGAGGGTGTAGGTTTTCTAGTATTACTCTTACGAACCACAGTTGAAGCTTTAGCATGATCCTTTATCCTAACAGGGAAAGGCGGTTTCTCAATATAAGCAGTAGGAACAATATGATCAACATTATAAGTGATAGTCTTTTCTTCAACTTTAACAGGTTCAACTACTTTTACATCAATATGAGGATGGTATTTAAACCACTTCTCCTTGGGGATATCAACATGAGTAGCAAATGATTCACAGAAAGAAGCTGATATCTCAGAGTCAAGTCCATATTTAGTGCTAAATTCACGAAAAACATAGGTATCCATAAAAGATTTAACACAATAAAAATTAGGGGTCATACCTGACTCCTTACCTTCGTCGAGGTCCCAATCTTCAGAGTTGCGTTTACTTCTTTCCAATAAATCCCATTTGAATTCAATAGTCTTCATCATAAAAGAACCAATACAAGAATTATCAAGCATGGATCGATTATGGAGAGAAAGCCCACATAAAAATTTTGAATGATCATTTTTCTTGGGAGCTCATGATTGGGGCATGAATATAACATTGACTTAAGCCTCCCCCAAGCTTGAGCGATACTTTCTCCTTCACGAGGACAAAAATTATATATATAATTACGATCAGGATGAAACTGATGCATAGAATAGAACTTCTGATGAAATTCCAACTTTAATCGATTGTAGTTCCATGATACAATATCATCGCATAGCCTAAACCATGTCAATGCATCTCCCTTCAAAGATAAAGGGAAGACCTTCTTCTTGATAACATCCTCGGGTATACCTGCAAGCTTAAATAATCCACAAACTTCATCCACATAGATTAGGTGCAAATCGGGATGCAGTGTTCCATCTCATGTAAAGGGATTATCTAGCAGTTTCTCTATCATACCCGAAGGAATTTCAAAGCAAACATTTTCAGTAGGTTCAGTAGGTTGAGGAGCAACTCTTTTCTCTACTGGTCGGGGTGAAGATACCCCGAACAAGCCTCTCAAAGGATTATGAGCCATAGTAACAGGTAACAGTAAATTTCAGCACACTATATAAATTTTTCCTTAGCAAATTCCACTTACCAAAGGCGCTTCACTCCCCGGCAATGGCGCCAGAAAAGAGTCTTGACGACCCACAAGTGTAGGGGATCTATTGTAGTCCTTTCGATAAGTAAGAGTGTCGAACCCAACGAGGAGCATAAAGAAATGATAGGCAGTTTTCAGTAAGGTATTTTCTGCAAGCATTGAAATTATCGGTATCAGATAGTTTTGTGATAAGATAATTGGTAGCAAGTGACAAATAGTAACAGTAAAGCAGGTGCAGAAAGATGGCCCAATCCTTTTTGTAGCAAAGGACAAGCCTGGACAAACTCTTATATGAAGTAAAGCGCCCCAGAGGACACATGGGAATTATCGTCAAGCTAGTTTTCATCATGCTCATATGATTCGGGTTCCTTACTTTGATAATTTGGTATGTGGGTGGAGCGGTGCTTGAGTGATGCCCTTACTTAGAAAAGCATCCCACTTATGATTAACCTCTATTGCAAGCATCCGCAACTACAAAAGAAGTATTAAGGTAAACCTAACCATAGCATGAAACATGTGGATCCTAATCAGCCCCTTACGAAGCAACGCATAAACTAGGGTTCAAGCTTCTGTCACTCTAGCAACTCATCATCTACTTATTACTTCACAATGCCTTCCTCTAGGCCCAAACAATGGTGAAGTGTCCTGTAGTCGACGTTCACATGACACCACTAGAGGAAAGACAACATACATCTCATCAAAATATCCAACGAATACCAAATTCACATGACTACTTATAGCAAGACTTCTCCCATGTCCTCGGGAACAAACATTACTACTCACAAGACATATTATTGTTCATGATCAGAGGAGTATTAATATACATAATGGATCTGAACATATGATCTTCCACCAAGTAAACCAACTACCATAAACTACAAGGGGTAATCAACACTACTAGCAACCTACAGGTACCAATCTGAGGTTTTGGTACAAAGATTGGATACAAGAGATGAACTAGGGTTTGAGAGGAGATGGTGCTGGTGAAGATGTTGATGAATATAACCCTCCCCAAATTGGGAGAGTTGTTGGTGGTGACGACGGTGACGATTTCCCCCTCCCGGAGGGAAGTATCTCCGGCAAAACAGCTCCACCAGAGCCATGGGTTGGTTCCGCCAAGGTTCCGCCTCGAGACGGCGGCGTCTGGTCCCGAAAGCCTCCTCCTTTATTTTTTCCAGGTCAAAACACCTCATATAGGAGAAGATGGGCATCTGGGGGTCACCGGCTGGCCCACGAGGCAGGGAGGCACGCCCAGGGGCGGCGCCCCCACCCTCGGGGACAGGTGGTGGCCCTCCTGGCAGATCTCTTTCGCCAGATATTTTTTTTATTTTCTGAAATGGGGTTTCGTGGAGTTTCGGAGCTTTTTGAGTTGTGCAGAATAGGTCTCTAATGTTTGCTCCTTTTCCAGCCTAGAATTCCAGCTGCCGGTATTCTCCCTCTTCATGTAAACCTTGTAAAATAAGAGAGAAAAGGCATAAATATTGTGATATAACGTGTAATAACAGCCCATAGTGCAATAAATATCAACATAAAAGCATGATGCAAAATGGACGTATCAGTAGGGCCCCCCCCCACCCTTGTGGGCCCCCTGCTGCTCCCCCGACCGACTTATTTCGCCTATATAATATCAAATATTCTATAAACCCTAGACGGACGATCAAAACCACTTTTCCACCTCCGCAGGTCTCTGACTTCGAGAGATCCCATCTAGAGGCCTTTTCCGGTACTCTGTCGGAGGGGGCGTCGACCATGGAGGGCTTCTACATCAACACCATTGCCTTTCCGATGAAGCGTGATTAGTTTACCACAGACCTACGAGTCCATATCTAGTAGCTAGATGGCTTCTTCTCTCTCTTTGATTATCAATATCATGTTCTCCTTGATGTTCTTGGAGATCTATCCGATGTAATCTTCTTTTGCGGTGTGTTTGCCATGATTCGATGAATTGTGGGTTTATGATCAAATTATCTATGAATATTATTTGAGTCTTCTCTGAATAATTATATTCATGATTTGATATCTTAGTAATTTTCTTCGAACTATCAGTTTGGTTTGGCCAACTAGATTGGTTTTTCTTGCAATGGGAGAAATGATTGCTTTGGGTTCAATCTTTCGGTGCTCAATCCCAGTGACAGAAAGGGACAAGACACGTATTGTATTGTTGCCATCGAGGATAACAAGATGGGGTTTTCATCATATTTCTTGAGTTAATTCCTCTACATCATGTCATCTTACTTAATGTGTTACTCTGTTCTTCATGAACTTAATACTCTAGATGCAGAATCATTTCGGTCGATGTGTGGAGTAATAGTAGTAGATGCATAATCGTTTTGGTCTACTTGTCACGGACGTGATGCCTATATTCCTGATCATTGCCTTAGATGTCGTCATAATTATTCGCTCTTCTATCAATTTCTTGGCAGTAATTTGTTAACCCACCATAATATTTGCTATCATGAGAGAAGCCACTAGTGAAACCTATGGCCCCCGGGTCCATTTTCCATCTTATAAGTTTCCGATCTACCAATTTGCAATCTTTTACTTTCCAATCTATAAACCAAAAATACCAAAAATATTTACTTTACAAGTTCATCTATCTCTATCAGATCTCAATTTTGCAAATAACCTAGAAGGGATTGACAACCCCTTTATAGCATTGGATGCAAGTTGTTGATTGTTTATGCAGGTATTTGGCGATTTGTGCGTTGTCTCCTACTGGATTGATACCTTGGTTCTCAAACTAAGGGAAATAATTACTCTACTTTGTTGCATCACCCTTTCCTCTTCAAGGGAAAAACCAATGCAAGTTCAAGAGGTAGCACCTGTCTAGCACAAGCCGACAGCCGTGGAGCAACGTTGTCGGGCTGGTTTGACACCGGCGTGATGGTGAAGATCGCCTCACAAAAGGATCAAAACTTGTGGGCATGTGTTTTAGGAACAAACACAATACTCTAGAAAAAAATCTTCAAAAGGGATGTCTGATAATCTGTTCATGGAAAATATGGACTCGGGTCGGATTCGTTTTAGCGCAGAAAATTTATCCGAAAATTGATGTACTCGTCGGACGTTTCTTGGAGTTTGAACAGTCCGATCAAATTGAAATTTTGAGGGGTCGTCGATATAGGAATTCTACAGCGGATTAACGGTTGGATCTTCCAAAGGACGTCCGATCTAACTGCTGGACTCCTCGCCCTAGACTCATCCAGATTCCCGTCGAGATTCAATAGGGCTCCGGTATATGAGAGGTCATGAGATATTCCTCCATAGAAACGCGGTGAAATTTTATAGGGTTGTTTTATACTCAATTCCACAATATTCCATCGAAGCAATCATCAAAGCGATGCTCGAGGAGACATGAACGGTGAATACGAATCCGCTATCCAAAAAAACTGCTATCAATCTGCTATCAATTTGCAGTCAAATCGCGAACTCTCAACGAAAGCACCAATGTCGATGTGAAACCCGAAAGATCTGGGTAAGGGGGCGAGCTATTAGACCAGATCATGGGTAACATGAGAAGAAAACACAATGGATTTACTCGGTTCTAATCCCTCTCTATGGAGGTAAAACCCTACATCCTGCTCTTATTTATATTATGAAGGTATCAAAGTACATAATTGATCTACCTCGAGATCGTAAGTTGTGGTCTAAACCCTAGGTGTATGATGAATGAGTGTATGGATGGATGGATTCTCCTCTATTGACTAGTCTGGCCTTGGCTTATATAATGTACCAGAGGCCTAGGATAACAAGAGTCCTTGTCGGATACGTCGGTGGAGATGAGTCATTGTCTTCCTCACCAAGTCTCGTGGAATCTTCCCGTAGAGGTCATGGGCTGCCCGAAGTGGCCCGTAAGTGAACCGCCATGGGGTCCTTGGCCCGATCCACCTGGCCGGGAGACAATGTGGTGAGTACCCCCTAGTCCAGGACACCGTCACCTGGCCTTAGTTGGTTGGCTGACTTGTCCTTTTATTTTTCTTTCTTTTCTATTTCTATTTTTTGTTTTGCTTTGTATTTTTCCAATTTAAATTTGAATTTGAATTTTCTTCAAAAGGAAAACTATTCCTAAAATCCTTTAGGAATATTCTTGGCTAGTTGAAGTTTATCTCAAAGGATTTTGACAAACTATTTTTGTCAGCAGCTAGTGGGCCTATTTGCAAGTTGTTTTATTTTATGTTTATTTCTATTTTATTTAATTATACAAGAATTTTACTTATAGTTTAATTGCCCAAATTAAACTATTTTCAAACCCTGCTTCATAGAAAATAAATAGGGCAAATATTATCTTAGGAAATTTCTTTCCTGCCCTTATGCAAGTTTTCTTAATATCTTTTTTAGGTGAAACCTTCATGACCTCCAATTAAACTCAAAATTAAATTTTGAATTCAAATGTTGTTCTTGTTGGTTTCAAAAACCAAATGTGCATTGCAAATCATGGATGCAAATGCTTCTAAGTTTACAACCAAAATTTAGGGAAAATTTGAGTTGTGACGATTAAAAAACATAGACATGGAAGTAGATAATGGGTTTCGTTCAGATGAGATTCATTGTGGAAAAGTCATACATAGAGCAACAACCAATTCATCAATCATCTTAGGAATGCATTCCATGTATAGTTGTATGTGTTTGTGGTAAGAACTTGCACAATATATTTTGTCCTACCCTCCCATGGTAGTGGGATCCTAATTTAAGGATGATTAAGGCGCTTCTTTTGATAGAGAACCAAAACAAAGCATTGGCAAATAGTAAATACAAGTAATCCTCAAGTTAAAGCCATCCCCATCGATATCCCAACTATTATCACTTTAGGGTCTAGGATTCCGAACAATAAAAGGTGCATACAACTTGTGGACAAGATCAAGAACAAATATATTCATGAAAACATAGAGAGTTCCTATCTAAAATCATGGCACTCGGGCCCTGATATGTCTCCGACGTATTTATAATTTTTTATTGTTCCATGCTATTATAGTATCAACTTTGGATGTTTTATATGCATTAATATGCTATTTTATATAATTTTGGGGACTAAATTATTAACCTAGTTTTTTTTTCTTATTTTTGGCTTTCACAAAAAAGGAATATCAAACGGAGTCCAAACAGAATAAAACTTTACGATGATTTTTCTTGGACCAGAAGACACCTACGAGACTTGGAGAGAGGGTCAGAAGATCCACGAGGAGATGACAAGACATAGGGGCACGCCCCTAGGCTTATGGCCCCCTCGAGAATCCCCCGAACCATCTCTCAGTTCTACAAATATCCAAATATTGCACAAACCATAGATGAGTTGCCAAAAAATATTTTTCCACCGCCGCAGGTCTCTGACCTCATGAGATCCATCTTGGGTCCTTTTCTGGTACTCTAGCAGAGGGGGATTTGATCACATAGGGCTTCTACATCAACCTAATTGTTGCCCTTCCAATGATGTGTGAGTAGTTTACCACAGACCTACGGGTCCATAGCTAGTAGCTAGATGGCTTCTTCTCTCTCTTTGATCTGCAATACAATGTTCTCCTCAATGTTCTTGGAGATCCATTTGATGAAATTTTCTTTTGCGGTATGTTTGCTGAGATCCGATGAATTGTGGATTTATGATCAGATTATCCATGAATATTATTTGAGTCTTCTCTGAATTCTTACATGCATGATTTGATAGCTTTTTATTTCTCTCCGATCTATCGATTTTGTTTGGCCAACTAGATTGCTTTTTCTTGCAATGGGAGAGGTGCTTTGTGATGGATTAAATCTTGCGGTGTCCTCACCTAGTGACAGATGGGGTAACGAGGCACGTATAGTATTCTTGCCATTAAGGGTAAAAAGATGGGTTTATATCATATTGCTTGAGTTTATCCCTCTACATTATGTCATCTTGCTTAAGCCGTTACTCTGTTTTAATAACTTAATACTCTAGATGAATGCTGGATAGCGGTTGATGAGTGGAGTAATAGTAGTAGATGCAGGCAGGAGTCGGCCTACTTTTCACGAACATGATTCCTATATTCATGATCATTGCCTTAGATGTCATCATAACTTTGTGCTTTTCTATCAATTGCTCAACAGTAATTTCTTTACCCACCGTATGCTTTCTTCGAGAGAGAGGCCTCTAGTGAAACCTATGGTCCACGGGTCTATTTCCAATCATATTTATTCAGATCTATAAAATCAAAAACACAAAAATACCTTGCTGGGTTTTATTTACTTTTATTAGTTTTATCTCTCTCTATCAGATCTCACTCATGCAAGTGACCGTGAAGGGATTGACAACCCCTTTTTGCGTTGTGTTCAATTGTTTATTAGTTTGTGCAGGTGCGCATATTGGGGACTTGTTTGTGCCTCCTACTAGATTGATACCTTTGGTTCTCAACTGAGGGAAATACTTATCTCAACTTTGCTGCATCATCCTTTCCTCTTCAAGGGAAAAATCAACGCAAGCTCAAGAATTAGCAGGAAGAATTTCTGGCGTCGTTACCGTGGAGGTTCTTCATCAAGCCTACCAAGTACCTATCATAAACTCTCATCTCTTCCAATTACATTATTTGCCATTTGCCTCTCGTTTTCATCTCCCCCGCTTCTAAAATGTTTTCAAAATAACACAAAAATATTTGCCTTTTTATTCGCCCTTATGTCTTACTTGGTTTGTTTGCTCGTTTGCTTGCCATAAAGGTGTATTTATTGGAAATTAGAAAAATAAGGTTTATGGATCCTCATCCACTTGCTAATCTTTTTAGAAGATCCAATTATGATGAACCAATTGCTAGTCAGTTGAATGCACTAGATTATCTTTATGAGGTTTTGCTTGAAATTCGTGAATCTGAAAATTGTGATGAAGTGTTGAAAGAAGAAAATTATAAAGTGATTCACGATAGCTCCTTGAATGAAAAGCCTGATTGCAATGATGTTATTATAAATTCTATTACTGTCAGTTGTATTAATGATATGCAAAATCCTAAGCCCGGGGATGCTAATTTTGCTATGTCTACTACTTGTTGCAATGATCATGGTTGGGGTGATTCTTCTTATGATCTTGGAAATTTATTTAAGCCCCATGATGAATATGAGTTGATAATAATGTTTGCAATAATATTGAAAGTGGGTTTGTAAGAGTGTTAACTTTAGATCCCACATATTTTAGGAATGTTCAATATTATGATTTTTTTTATTAAAATGGGCTTGGAGAAGTAATGACTTTGTTATATGTTAATCCCACTATTTTGGAAGAGTGTCAACTTTGCATGCATGTGTATCATGTAGAGAATATTCTATGTGATAACTATATTGTTGAATTTCAATATGATCCTACATGCAATTATTATGAGAGAGGGAAATATGGTTGTGGTCTTCATGTTACTAAATTACCTCTCATCATGTTGAGATTGCTATTGTTTCTTTCTTCTTCCTTGCATATGCCAGATATTGCTTGTCTTGATAATTTGTTTGCTTATAAAATGCCTATGCATAGGAAGTATGTTAAACTTAGATGTGTTTTATGCTCTCTTTGTGCTTCAGTTCTTGTCTTTCATGTGAGTATCATTGAAATCTCAATGCCTACCTAAAAGGCTTTAAAGAAAAGCGCTTCTTGGAAGACAACCCAATATTTTTCTTTCTTGTTTTTAAATACATATATATTCTAGCCTATGGTTAGAGGAGTTTTTATGATTTTTATTAGTGTTTGTGCCAAGTAAGACCTTTGGGGTGATTTGGAAGATGGTAGATTGGTTTTGCTGAAAAACAAAAACTTTTGCGCCCAGTGCCAGAATTCTTTCTAATTACTGGAGCATGATAAATTCATGAATTCTTTACATAATTATGATATAAAATTTCCCATGTTGTCATAATTTATCAAAAAAGTTAGAGATATAAAGGTTTCACCTCAATTTGCATCTTTACAGAATGTCCTGTTTTATTAGATTCTGTTTTCTTGTGGTGTTTGCTTATTTTGATGAATCCATGGGTAGTATCGGGGGTATGAACCATGGAGAAGTTGGAATACGATAGATATAACACAAGTATAAAATAAGAATGAGTTCACAACAGTACCTAAAAGTAAGGTTTGGATTTGTTTTACTAAGGGATCTCACAAGTTTTCTGTTGAGTTTTGTGTTGTGAAGTTTTCAAGTTTTGGGTAAAGATTTGATACACTACGGAATAAGGAGTAGAAAGAGCCTAAGCTTGGGGATGCCTAAGGCACCCCAAGGTAATATTCAAGGACAATGAAGCATCTAAGCTTGGGGATGCCCCGGATGCCATCCCCTCTTTTGTCTTCAATCCATCGGTAAATTTACTTGAGGCCACATTCTTATTCACCACATGATATGTGTTTTTCTTGGAGCGTCTTGTATGATTTGAGTCTTTGCTTTTTAGCTTGCCACAATCATCCTTGATGTATACACCTTTTGAGAGGGACACACATTAATCGTGAATTTATTAGAATACTCTATGTGTGTCACTTATATCTTTTGAGCTAGGTAGTATCTTCTTGAGCACGGCGGTGATGTTATTTTGAAGAAATTGATAAACTCGCATACTTCACTTATATTATTTTGAGAGTCTCTAAACAGCATGGTAATTTTCTTGGGTTGTGAATTTAGTCCTAATATGATAGGCATCCAAAAGGGATATAATAAAAACTTTCATAAGGAGCATTGAATATATGAGAAGTTTGATTCCTTGCAATTGTGTTGAGATATGAAGATGGTGATATTAGAGTCATGCTAGTAGTGAATTGTGGAATTAAAGAAATACTTGTGTTATGGTTTTCGATTCCCATAGCATGCACATATGGTCTTCTATTTATGTGATGAAGTTGGAGCGCAATTTATTCTTGAATGTCTTCCTTTGTGTGAAAGTCAGGAGCGCGCGATGGTTAACTCCTAACAACCTATCCCCTAGGATCATGCGTAGTAGTACTTTGCTTCGCAGGCTAATAAACCTTTGCAATAAGTATGTGAGTTCTTTATGACTAATGTTGAGTACATGGATTATACGCACTCTCAACCTTCCACCTTTGTTAGCCACTCTAGTATCACGCAACTTTCACCGGTGCATTAAACCCACCTTATACCCTTCCTCAAAACAGGCACCATACCTACCTATTATGGAATTTTCATAGCCATTCCGAGATATATTGCCATGTAACTCCACTGTTCCGTCATTATGAGTTTTTACCTTGAGTTTTTATCGATTTGTAATTAAATAAAAGTGTGTTGATCATCATTATTAGAACAATGTCCCGTGTGAGGTTATTAAAAAGAAAAGAAAAGAGGGAAGCCAAAAGAATCTCCAAAAAAAACTGAGAGAAAAAGAGAGAAGGGATAATGTTACTATCCTTTTTCACACATGTACTTCAAAGTAGCACCATGTTCTTCATAATAGCGAGTCTCCTATTTTGACACTTTTAAATATTACTAGTGGGAATTTTTCGTTATAGAACTTGGCTTGTATATTCCAACAATGGGCTTCCTCAAAATGCCATAGGTCTTCATGAGCAAGCAAGTTGGATGCACACCCACTTATTTTTCTTTTGATCTTTCATACACTTATAGCACTAGTGCATCCGTTACATGGCAATCCCTACTCACTCACATTGATTTCAATTGATGAACATCTCCATAGTTCATTAATTTTCCTAGTTGATGGGAGACTTTCTCCCTTCTTTTGTCTACTACCACCTTCTATTCCACCTATAGTGTTGTGTCCATGGCTCATGCTCATGTATTGCGTGAAGACTTGAAAATTTTGAAGCATGTTAAAAAGTATGAAACATTTGATTGGCTGACACCGGGGTAGTACATGATTTATACTTTATGTTAAGATGAGGGAGCATAACAAGACTATATGATTTTCTAGGGATAACTTTCTTTAGCCAAATTATTTTTGAAGTTTTATGATTTTGCTTTTTAGTATGCTAGAAGTATCATTGTTTTTATGTCAATATTAAACTTTTGTTTTGAATCATATGGATCTGAATATTCATGCCAAATAAAAGAGATTGCATTGATAAATATGTTAGGTAGCATTCCACATCAAAAATTCTATTTTTATCATTTACTTACTCAAGGATGAGCAGAAATTAAGCTTGGGGATGCTTGATACGTTGTGACACCCCGAGACCGATGCGCCAGGTGTCAGGCAGTTATTCGTCGTCGTTGCCTTGTCATCTGCTTGCGTGTTGCATTTTGCCATGTCATCATGTGTGTTGCATCCTCATGTTTTCAAAACAAGCATCCGTCCGAGCCCGCCCGTCCTCTCCGTTGTCCGTTCTGAGCCCATACACACTCACACGCGCCCGCGGCACCTCCGAATATTTATTTTATGAGTGGCCGGAAAATGTTATCGGAAGGGGATGAAACTTGTCGTGTGGTCTTATTATAGCATAGGTAGACCGCTTGTCAAGTTACGTCGCATTCGGAGTTCGTTTGATAGCCCAACGGTTAACCGTGTTAACCGCCGGAAGCCTTTTCTCTTTTGACCCAGCACCCCTTTCACACAGCCCACTAGCCCATCCCAACCACCTCCATGCTCACGGTCGTTGGATCGTGATTGCGTGGCCGAAAACCGCTCCACATTTGGACCCTCCTAGCTCCCTCTAGCTATAAAAACGTCCCTCCCGTCCAAATCTGGAAACCCTAGTCCATTTTCCTCGATTTCCGCGCCCCTCCACAGCTCCTCCGCGCGTCGGACATGTCCGCGATGCAGCCGGACGTGTCCGCCCCGCCTAGCCACGTCGCCCGGCCAATAGGAGCTCGTCACGTCAGCGTTGCCGCCACCCCGGGCAAATCGTGGCTCGCCACATCACCCGGCCTCCCCCGCCTCCACCACCGGCCCGCCGAAGCCCGCAGCGAGCCCGTTGGGCCCGATCTCCGTCCGCCGCCGCCCGTAAGCGCCCAGCGCCTGCGCCTCCATCGCCTCCACCGCTGGCTCGCCGGACCAGCCCCATTCTCCGTCTAGCCGCCCTCGCCACCATGGATGCTCCCGCCGCCTCGCGACCTTCCTTCGCCGATCTCCTTCGCCACTCACCGCCGAGCTTCGCTGACCCCGGGAATGGAGCCGCAGGCCCCGGATCTAGGCCGCTCCGGCCTTCGGCGCCCGGCCCCGGCCGTCCCCGCTGCTCCTCGGTCGCCGGCCGCAGCAGCCCCTGCCATGGCTACCGCTCTTGCTCGATGCGGGCAGGAGGACACCGACGCCCCGCGCCTGGGCCTGGCTCGCCCGCTCGTGGGCCTCCTTCAGTTGTCGGCCCAGCGTGCCGCATGGGCCAGGCCTGCCAGCCCCGCCGGCTCGGCCTCGCCGGCCCAACTCCCTCCAGGCCCAGCTGCTCCCTCCGTTTTGGGCCAAGACCCGTAGTGGTGAGCCCACTATTCCCCGCCCGTGCGACATATAGTTATTTTGCGCCCGTCAGTTTTTCCTCTCAAAATCTGCTAAGTCCCTAAAACTTTTAAAAATGTTGCTATGTTCATGTGGCTCTAATTTTTTGTGTGGTGATCCAAATTGAGTGTATGATATGTCAAAATGATCGTGGTGATATGCTCTTCATTTTGTTCCATCGTGGCATGCTTGTTCGAGTTCATCTAGATGCCCTAATCTCTGTTGCAAGAGTGCTACTTGTTTAAAACTGATGTTACCTGTAAATTTGTTGCATGCTTGTGATGCTTGTAACTTTGTGCATGTTTATCCAAATGGAGCATATGAGATGTCAAAATGTTCATTGTGAAGTGCTCTACATGATGGTTGATGTAGCATTCATGTTAGGTGTCATATTGCCATGTTAATCCCTATTACAAAAGTGCATGTGGTTGTCAAGTGCTGAAACTAGTTATGAGATGCTGATTTGACTTGCTCATTGCTATTGATGTGTTTGTCTTCATGCCACATGTCTATATGTTTTAGAAGCACAATCATATGGTCTTTGTTGTGGTGCAATCCACTTTCCATGATATGCCTTGAGGTGACTTAAATAAGCTTGTAAACATGCCATGCCAATGTTGTTGTTTTATACTTAGTGAAAAAACTGCTAAGTCTGGAATCTGTTAAACCTGATGCTATGTTTGCTTGATGCCCCACTCAAATCCATGCTTGCTTTTGATTGGCCAGTGATCATGTCTTGTTGTCCATGTTATGCTCTATCCATACATTCCTTAGTTTGCCTATATAGCCTGCTGTAGCTTATTTATTTCTTGCTCTCAAGTTGCTATAAATTTTACCTATCAGATTTTTATCAGCATGATCAATTTGGTGAAGCTTGTTGTTATTGATCCATGCCTCCTATGGAGTTGCTCCAATGGAGTTGTTTGTTGTATGATATGTCTATTACATGCCCATGATCTTTATATACTTATTAGAGTTGATATGCTTGTCGTTTTGTGCCTCCGAAGGCAGCATCGTGATGATGTTTTGCCTTCCCAGATTTTGGCTAAGTCTGGATAATTTTATTGCAACTTGCCATGCTTGGTTAATTGTGTTCCAGCAAGTTTTTGGGTGTGTTCTAAGTTCATGCTTGTTAAGTATCATGTCTACTTCACATCCATTCCTCTTGTTATCATGTTTGGGTGCTGTAGCATATTTTCACCTTGCTCCAAAGTTGCTATGTTGCTGATTTTGGGCAGCTTGTTGTATATCTTGTTTCGTGTGTATGTGTTGAACCGTTGCTCCGTTTTGAGCGTGTCCTATATGAAGCTTGTGTGATTTTGCATGTAGAAGCATAATATCATGTTGGTTACATGTTTGGAGTGTGTTTGCTTGATGTTTGGGTGCATCTCCGTTGCCATGCTTGTCTTGTTTTGCTCATATCTTCTAGGCCGTAGCTCCGAATTAAACAAACTTTATATGAAACTTGACTAGAATTTCGTGTAGATCATCATGGTGCATTTTAACTTGCTGTTTAACAACTTTAACTTAAGGTTTGTTCAGATCTGGACCAATTAAGAAATGTGCATATCAGGACTTACCGGAAAGGTTATATGTTGATTCCGGCCTCTTTCAAACTTGTTGGTTTGTGTTGTTCTTGTGTGCTTCATCCCTTGCCATGTTTTGCATCATATAGACTTATTTTGCATCAAACTTGGTTGAGAATATTGTCATGTTCTTGAGTGGTGTGTTTACCTTGTTGTGTGCTTTCTTCTTGCTAGTTCTTTTCCGTTGCGATCGTGAGGATTCGTTCGTCTACACGTGGTTCGTCTTCAAGGCTTCTTCTTCGTCTTCTTCATGGACTCGTTCTTCTTCCTTGCGGGATCTCAGGCAAGATGACCATCCCCTTGGATACCTTTACTATCATTGCCATGCTTAGTGTCTCAATGCTATTGTTATATGTCGCTCTACCCATCATTTATTGTCAGCCCCTCTCCTTGTTGCCATGAAACCTCTAACCTTTGACACCTTCCCAGCAAACCGTTGTTTGGCTATGTTACCCGCTTGCTCAGCCCCTCTTATAGCGTTGTTAGTTGCAGGTGAAGATGAAGATCGTTCCATGTGGGAACTTGTTGTTGGAATATCACAATATCTATTATTTTAACACACCTATATACTAGGCATGGGTGGAAGGCTTGGCCTTTTTCTCGGTGTTTTGTTCCACTCATGCCACCTTAGGAGCCGATAAACCGGTGTTATGTACCTTAATTTTTGCGTTCCTTACACGGTTGGGTATATGGGGAGCCCTTGACAGTTCGTCTTTGAATAAAACTCCTCCAGCAAGGCCCAAAATTGGTTTTAATTTGCCTCAAAATAACAACTTAATTAATTAATTAAATTGCATAGGGGATCGTGCCCTCGTGGATTATTTTCTACATAGCAGGGGGGACAGTGCTGATGGTGTTGGTCCCAAATGGGGGTTCTGCAGGGCCACCTTGGGGAAACCCGAGGGCTGGTTTTACCTGTAGCATCGCCCATCCGGTTGTGGCCTGAGACGAGATACGCGCGGCTACTATCAGGGTGTCGGCACGCCGGGAGGTCTTGCTGGACTTGTTTTACCATTTTTCGAAATGTCTAGTGCACCGGGAATTCCGAGTCTGATCGGGCCTTCCCTAAGATAAGGAGTAGCATTATTATTACTTCTGCTGATCGTCAGAGCTTGTGATGGGCTAAGGTGGGACACCACTGCAGGGTTATGATCTTTCGAAAGTCGTGCCCGCGGTTATGTGGCAGATTGGAATTTGTTAATGTCCGGTTCTAGAAAACTTGACAGAGGATCCGAAGTAAAACACACAACTGTGTGAGTAACCATGACTGTCTCTTTTCACTTTGTGAAGAGAACACGGTGGGCTTATGTTTGACTCGTAGGTAGTACAGGATCTTTAGCGATCACTACTAGTTTGCGACCGTCTACGTAGATGATCATCTTATTCTTGTACTCGTAAGTTTAGCCACCATATATTGCTTAGCCGCTGCTGCAACCTCACCACTATCCTTTTCCTTACCCATTAAGGTTTGCTAGTCTTGATACCCATGGTTATGGGACTGTTGAGTCCTCGTGGCTCACAGATACTACAACAACAGTTGCAGGTGCAGGTTTCCGATGACTTGACGTGAGAGCGATGTCCTTTGAGTTGGAGTTCTTTCTACTTCTTCTTCGTCTGTCTTGGGTTAGGTTCCGGGTCGGTAGCCTGGGATAGCAGATGGATGTCATTGTGCTTTTCATGTTTGCATCTGTAGTCGGATGACTTGTATTGATGTTGTTGTATTCATGTGACTTGTATGTATTGTTGTATCCCCCATGTATTTATGTAATGGTACGATGTAATGATATCCATCTTGCTAAGAGCCTGAGTTGCGGTTGTGCCCCAATACTAGTAAGCGTCACGTGATCGGGATAGAATCGCATCTTGGGTCTGACAAGTTGGTATCAGAGCCTTGACCGACCATAGGAGCCCCCTAGATTGATCGTAGCTTGGCCGTTGTTGAGTCTAGAAGAAAAAAAAATTGGTGTCTAGTTATATCGGAGAGTAGGAATTCTTTTTACTCCTCAGCCCCTTCGTCGCTCTGGTGAGGAATCTTGACGTAGGTGTTTTGAATTACCCCTCTTCCCCTTCAAATTTTTTTAGGATCACGTGGTAAGTTTTCGTTTGTTACGATGTCGGTTCTGTCATCTGGTGCATCTCTCGTCAAGTGGATTCGACCCTCTTCTTCTTTGCAAGTTCAACCCTCAGTTTTTTCCAACCGATGTTGTTTTCCCCGTTCGATGTGGTCTTTCTTTTTCCCACCCGCCCACCCTTTTTCTTCTCGGAACTGGAGTCCTTAATCGAGTATCCATCCTACTCGTGTGAAGTCTTTGCTTTCTTTCATCAATTATTTCAATTGGTGAATTCTCGTCTAGCTCGTCATAATTCTTCTCCCGATGAATTCTCCTCTCGTTTGATATTCTTCAGCTCTTTTCTTTCCGGCGGATTCAATTCAAGTCTTCGGTGTTGATCTTATCTTTTCCCCGGCTCAGATGTTTCCTTTTGCTCGTTTGCCTCTCGCCATTTAATTATTCCGGTGTTCCGAAGACATCTCAGGAGATTTGTCCGCATTCCAATTAATTCGAGGTTGTCACCTCATTAGAGTCTTTGAATCATTTCCGGTGCATCATCTCCTCTTGTCAATCAATTCTCAACGGTGGTTTTCTCTTCGGTGGGCTAATAACCCACAGGTCTTTTCCCAGGATCTTACCTGACTCTACTAATTTCCCGGAGTGTTCCGAAATTCTTTTCAAGTGTGTCATAAGTATGGATTCCATCAGTCATGTGCCTTCTCCAAGGTCGTTTGCAAATTCTTTTCATCATTGGTTCAACCCTTCTTCTTTTATTTTCCGGAGTATCTCAACAAATTTTGATTGTGTTCCTCGTCGTCATTTGCAGACCGAACCAGAGTTCATCTAAATCTTGTCCGTCTCTCGACTATCCGTTTTTCAAGCTTAATTCTATCCCCTCAAATTGTTCGGGTCGTGATAAAATTCTTCGACTCACATCCGGAGTATTTCATGAATTCTTTTCATTGTGTTCCTCCAAAGCCCATCATTTATAAGATTTCTTCGTTCTCAGTTTTCAACTTCGTCCTCCAAATATTCTTCATTGATGCCTCTTCGTTCGTCTCCATATTCTTCCGGTGCTTCGTTCAAGCATTCTTTAATCCGTCTGTGATCCCTTCATTCTCTTGCATCTAAAATCCCCAAGTGCTTTATTCTTCCTGGCGATCCATTCTCTTGTATTCACTCAATTTCAATTCTTACGGTGGTTTATTCTCTTTCATCACTCAATTTTAATTCTTCCCGGTGCTTTGTTCTTTTCTTCACTCGGTTTCAATTCTTACGGTGGTTCGCCCAAGAGTTCTTTCCGGTGTCATCATATCAATCCATTCATTTTTATTCCAATCCTACTGGTGTTTCATGAAGATTTTCGCAAGTTCACGATATATCCCTTTTTAATCCTTTTCAATGAGAATAAGTAGTATGCAATCCATTATTTCTCATCAATTTAATTGATGAAGGATAAGCATAACATAATTCTTATTCTTTTCATCAAGTTGATTTGATCCTACCCATCGGAATTTGTTCTTGACGAAAAAATTCTAATTCCAAGTGCTTCCATCTTTTCTTTTCCGGAGTTCAAATTTCCTCGGCTATCTCGTCGAACCCTCGTCTAATTCACCGCAAGGCTTTAATCTCATTCTTTTCATCCGTCATTTCTATATCATCGTCTTTTTCTTACCGGAGTTCTTCCTGGCGGTTCATCACGATTAAATTCATTCTTCAAATATTCATCTAATTCTTCTGGAGCAGCTCAAACTTTATTCTTTTGTGTCTCGAGATGCAAATAATTCTTCGTATTCTTTTGTAGTGGAGTTTTGCAATTCTTCCTTCTCAGCTAATCCATTTCTTTTCGTTGCAGCGGTATCTCACCTCAAGTTTTTGGGTTGATTTCCATAAGTCCACAACAAGCTTATTCTTTTGCTGTTGATCATCTCAACAACTCCGTTCAAGTCTTTCTCTTATAAATTCTCGTTCATGTCACTTGTGCTCAAGTTGTCATCTTCTTCTCCGTTCTTTTAATTCCTTTGTCCTAATTCTTCCGGAGACTTTGTGTTGTTTCTCCCGTCAAGTATTATACCATTCTCTCAAGTTCTTGTTCTATTTTTGTTCATGTTCAACCGGTGGTCTATTCCTTCTATTTTCAGCCGGAGTGCTGCCCGAATTACTTCGTTCAAATTCTTTTTCTATCTCTTTCAACTGGAGTGGTTTCAATGTCTGTCTTGTCATTTAAGCTCTTGATTCTCGCAGTGTGCCTTGTTACCTCATTTCACCGGAGTTTCTCATATCTCAATCATCTTCGTTGTATTCTTCCTTTCGAGTGGCTCCACCTCTCGAGGTTCTTTGATTTCACTCTTTTGTCCTTGAAGAACCTTGTTCTTCCTTTTTCCCTTCCGTCTCGTTCCTAAGATCTCGGGACGAGATATCTTGTTAGTAGGGGAGTGTTGTGACGCCTCGAGACCGATGCGCCAGGTGTCAGCGAGTAATTCGTCGTCGTTGCCATGTCATCTTCTTGTGTGTTGCATTTTTCCATGTCATCATGTGTGTTGCATCCTCATGTTTTCAAAACTTGCATCCGTCCGAGCCCACCCGTCCTCTCTGTTGTCCGTTCTGAGCCCAGACACACTCACACGCGCCCGCGGCACCTCCGAATATTTATTTTATGAGTGGCCGGAAAATGTTCTCGGAAGGGGATGAAACTTGGCGTGTGGTCTTATTATAGCATAGGTAGACCGCTTGTCAAGTTACGTCGCATACGGAGTTCGTTTGATAGCCCAATGGTTAACCGTGTTAACCGCTGGAAGCATTTTCTCTTTTGGCACAGCACCCCTTTCACACAGCCCACTAGCCCATCCCAACCACCTCCATGCTCTCGGTCGTTGGATCGTGATCGCGTGGCCGAAAACCGCTCCTCATTTGGACCCTCCTAGCTATAAAAACGTCCCTCCCGTCCAAATTTGGAAACCCTAGTCCATTTTCCTCGATTTTCGCGCCCCTCCACAGCTCCTCCGCATGCCGGACATGTCCCGACGCAGCCAGACGTGTCCGCCCCGCCTAGCCACGTCGCCCGGCCAATAGGAGCTTGCCACGTCAGCGTCGCCGCCATCCCGGGCGAATCGTGGCTCGCCACGTCACCCGGCCTGCCCCGCCTCCACCGCCGGCCCGCCGAAGCCCGCAGCGGGCCCGTCGGGGCCTGATCTCCATCCGCCGCCGCCCGCAGGCGCCCAGCGCCCGCGCCTCCATCGCCTCCATCACTGGCTCGCCGGACCAGCCCCGTTCTCCGTCGAGCCGCCCTCGCCGCCATGGATGCTCCCGCCGCCTCACGACCTTCCTTCGCCGATCTCCTCAGCAACTCACCGCCTAGCTCCGCGTACCCCGGGAATGGAGCCGCAGGCCCCGGATATAGGCCGCTCCGGCCTCCGGCGCCCGTCCATGGCCGTCCCCGCTGCTCCTCGGTCGCCTGCCGCCGCCACCCCTGTCGTGGCTGCCGCTCCTGCTCGATGTGGGCAGGAGGACTCCGACGCCCAGTGCCTGGGTCTGGCTCGCCCGCTCGTGGGCCTCCTCCAGTCGCTGGCCCAGCGTGCCGCATGGGCCAGCCCTGCCAGCCTCGCCGGCTCGGCCTCGCCGGCCAACTCCCTCCAGGCCCAGTTGCTCCCTCCGTTTTGGGCCAAGGCCCGCAGTGGTGAGCCCACTATTCCCTGCCCGTGCGACATATAGTTATCTTGCGCCCGTCAGTTTTTCCTCTCAAAATCTGCTAAGTCCCTAAAATTGTTAAAAATGTTGCGATGTTCATGTGGCTGTATTGTTTTGTGTGGTGATCCAAATTGAGTGTATGATATGTCAAAATGATCGTGGTGATATGCTCTTCATTTTGTTCCATTGTGGCATGCTTGTTTGAGTTCATCTAGATGCCCTAATCTCTGTTGCAAGAGTGCTACTTGTTTAAAACTGATGTTACCTGTACATTTGTTGCATGCTTGTGATGCTTGTAACTTTGTGCATGTTTATCCAAATGTAGCATATGAGATGTCAAAATGTTCATTGTGAAGTGCTCTACATGATGGTTGCTGTAGCATTCATGTTAAGTGTCATATTGCCATGTTAATCTCTGTTGCAAAAGTGCATGTGGCTGTTAAGTGCTAAAACTTGTTATGAGATACTGATTTGACTTGCTCATTGCTATTGATGTGTTTGTCTTCATGCCACATGTCTATATGTTTTGAAGCACAATCATATGGTATTTGCTGTGGTGCAATCCACTTTTCATGATATGCCTTGAGGTGACTTAAACAAGCTTGTAAACATGCCATGCCAATGTTGATGTTTTATACTTAGTGAAAAAACTGCTAAGTCTGGAATCTGTTAAACCTGATGCTATGTTTGCTTGATGCCCCACTCAAATCCATGCTTGCTTTGGAGTGTCCAATGATCATGTCTTGTTGTCCATGTTATGCTCTATCCATCCATGCCTTAGTTTGCCTATATAGCCTGCTGTAGCTTATTTATTTCTTGCTCTCAAGTTGCTATAAATTTTACCTGACAGATTTTTACCAACATGATCGATTTGGTGAAGCTTGTTGTTATTGATCCATGGCTCCAATGGAGTTGCTCCGTCGGAGTTGTTTTCTGTTTGATATGTCTATTACATGCCCATGATCTTTATATACTTAGTAGAGTTGATATGCTTGTTGTTTTGTGTCTCCGAAGGCAGCATCGTGATGATGTTTTGCCTTCCCAGATTTTGGCTAAGTCTGGATAAATTTATTGCAACTTGCCATGCTTGGTTAATTGTGTTCCAGCAAGTTTTTGGGTGTGTTCTAAGTTCATTCTTGTTAAGTATCATGTCTACTTCACATCCATGCCTCTTGTTATCATGTTTGGGTTCTGTAGCATATTTTTACCTTGCTCCAAAGTTGCTATGTTGCTGATTTTGGACAGCTTGTTGTATATCTTGTTTCGTGTGTATGTGTTGAACCGTTTCTCCGTTTTGAGTGTGTCCTAAAAGAAACTTGTGTGATTTTGCATGTAGAAGCATAATATCATGTTGGTTACATGTTTGGAGTGTGTTTGCTTGATGTTTGGGTGCATCTCCGTTGCCATGCTTGTCTTGTTTTGCTCATATCTTCTAGTTCGTAGCTCCGAATTAAACAAACTTTATATGAAACTTGACTAGAATTTCGTTTAGATCATCATGGTGCATGTTAACTTGCTGTTTAACAACTTTAACTTAAGGCTTGTTCAGATCTGGACCAATTTAGAAATGTGCATATGAGGACTTACCGGAATGGTTATATGTTGATTCCGGCCTCTTTTAAACTTGTTGGTTTGTGTTGTTCTTGTGTGCTTCATCCCTTGCCATGTTTTGCATCATATATACTTATTTTGCATCATACTTGGTTGAGCATATTGTCATGTTCTTGAGTGGTGTGTTTACCTTGTTGTGTGCTTTCTTCTCGCTAGTTCTTTTCCGTTGCGATCGTGAGGATTCGTTCGTCTACACGTGGTTCGTCTTCAAGGCTTCTTCTTCGTCTTCTTCATGGACTCGTTCTTCTTCCTTGCGGGATCTCAGGCAAGATGACCATCCCCTTGGATACCTTTACTATCATTGCCATGCTTAGTGTCTCGATGCTATCGTTATATGTCGCGCTACCCATCATTTAATGTCAGCCCCTCTCCTTGTTGCCATGAAGCCTCTAACCTTTGACACCTTCCCAGCAAACTGTTGTTTGGCTATGTTACCCGCTTGCTCAACCCTCTTATAGCGTTGTTAGTTGCAGGTAAAGATGAAGATTGTTCCATGTGGGAACTTGTTGTTGGAATATCACAATATCTATTATTATTTTTAACACACCAATATACTGGCCATGGGTGGAAGGCTTGGCCTTTTGCTCGGTGTTTTGTTCCACTCATGCCACCTTAGGAGCCGATAAACCGGCATTATGTTCCTTGATTTTTGCATTCCTTACACAGTTGGGTATATAGGGACCCCTTGACAGTTCGTCTTTGAAAAAAACTCCTCCAGCAAGGCCCAACATTGGTTTTAATTTGCCTCATAATAACAACTTAATTAATTAATTAAATTGCATAGGGGGTCGCGCCCTCGAGGATTCTTTTCTACATAGCAGGGGGGCTAGTGCTGATGGTGTTGGTCCCAAACGCGGGTCCTGCAGGGCCACCTTGGGGAAACCCGAGGGCTGGTTTTACCTGTAGCATCGCCCATCCGGTTGTGGCCTGAGACGAGATACGCGCGGCTACTATCGGGGTGTCGGCACGCCGGGAGGTCTTGCTGTTCTTGTTTTACCGTTGTCGAAATGTCTTGTACACCGGGAATTCCGAGTCTGATCGGGCCTTCCCTAAGATAAGGGGTAATATTATTATTACTTCTGCTGATCGTGAGAGCTTGTGATGGGCTAAGTTGGGACACCCCTGCAGGGTTATGATCTTTCGAAAGTCGTGCCCGTGGTTATGTGGCAGATTGGAATTTGTTAATGTCCGGTTGTAGAAAACTTGACAGAGGATCCGAAGTAAAACACACAACTGTGTGAGTAACCGTGACTGTCTCTTTTCACTTTGAGAAGAGAACACGGTGGGGTTATGTTTGACTCGTAGGTACTACAAGATCTTTAGCGATCACTACTAGTTTGCGACCGTCTGCGTAGATGCTCATCTTATTCTTCTACTCGTTAGTTAGCCACCATATATTGGTTAGCCACTGCTGCAACCTCACCATTATCCTTTTCCTTACCCATTAAGCTTTGCTAGTCTTGAGACCCATGGTTATGGGATTGCTGAGTCCTCGTGGCTCACAGATACTACAACAACAGTTGCAGGTGCAGGTTTCCGATGACTTGACGTGAGAGCGATGTCCTTTGTGTTGGAGTTCTTTCTTCTTCTTCTTCCTCAGTCTTGGGTTAGGTTTCGGGTCGGCAGCCTGGGATAGCAGATGGATGTCGTTGTGCTTTTCATGTTTTCATCTGTAGTCGGATGCCTTGTATTGATGTTGTTATATTCATGTGACTTGTATGTATTGTTGTATCCCCCATGTATTTATGTAATGGTAAGATGTAATGATATCCATCTTGCTAAGAGCCTGAGTTGTGGTTGTGCCCCAATCACGTAAGCGTCACGTGATCGGGATAGAATTGCATCTTGGGTCTGACAAGTTGGTATCAGAGCCTCGACCGACCATAGGAGCCCCCTTGATTGATTGTCGCTCGGCCGTTGTTGAGTCTAGAAGAAAACTTTTTCGGTGTCTAGTTATATCGGAGAGTAGGAACTATTTTTACTCCTCAGCCCCTTCGTAGCTCTGGTGAGGTATATTGACGTTGGTGTTTTGAATTACCCCTCTTCCCCTTCAAATTTTTTTAGGATC
This sequence comes from Secale cereale, assembly GCA_902687465.1. NCBI lineage: Eukaryota > Viridiplantae > Streptophyta > Magnoliopsida > Poales > Poaceae > Secale > Secale cereale. The sequence continues at coordinate 692,363,096 of LR738712.1, read as the reverse complement.
ACGTGGTTAGTTTTCGTTCGTTGCGATGTCGGTTCTGTCATCTGGTGCATCTCTCGTCAACTGGATTCGACCCTCTTCTTCTTTGCAAGTTCAACCCTCAGTTCTTTCCAACCGATGTTGTTTTCCCCGTTCGATGTGGTCTTTCTTTTTCCCACCCGCCCACCCTTTTTCTTCTCGGAGCCGGAGTCCTTAATCGAGTATTCATCCTACTCGTGTGAAGTCTTTGCTTTCTTTCATCAATTATTTCAACTGGTGAATTCTCGTCTAGCTCGTCATCATTCTTTTCTTTCTTCTCCCGATGAATTCTCCTCTCGTTTGATATTCTTCAGCTCTTTTCTTTCCGGCGGATTCAATTCAAGTCTTCGGTGTTGATCTTATCTTTCCCCCAGCTCAGATGTTTCCTCTTGCTCATTTTCCTCTCGCCATTTTATTATTTCGGTGTTCCGAAGACAACTCAGCAGATTTGTCCGCATTCCAATTAATTTGAGGTTGTCACCTCATTCAAGTCTTTGAATCATTTCCAGTGCATCATCTCCTCTTGTCAATCAATTCTCATCGGTAGTTTTCTCTTTGGTGGGCTCATAACCCACAGGTCTTTTCCCAGGATCTTACCTGCCTCTACTAATTTCCCGGAGTGTTCCGAAATTCTTTTCAAGTGTGACGTAAGTATGGATTCCATCAGTCATGTGCCTTCTCCAAGGTCGTTTGCAAATTCTTTTCATCGTTGGTTCAACCCTTCTTCTTTCTTTTCCGGAGTATCTCAACAAATTTTGATTGTGTTCCTCGTTGTCATTTGAACACCGAACTAGAGTTCATCTAAATCTTGTACGTCTCTCGATTATCCGTTGTTCAAGCTTAATTCTATCCCCTCAAATTGTTCGGGTCATGATAAAATTCTTCGACTCACATCCGGAGTATTTCTTGAAATTCTTTTCATTGTGTTCCTCCGAAGCCCACCATTCAGAAGATTTCTTCGTTCTCAGTTTTCAACTTCGTCCTCCAAATATTCTTCATTGATGCCTCTCCGTTCGTCTCCATATTCTTCCGGTGCTTCGTTCAAGCATTCTTTAATCCGTCTGTGATCTCTTCATTCTCTTGCATCTAAAATCCCCAAGTGCTTTATTCTTCCCGACGACTCATTCTCTTGTATTCACTCAATTTCAATTCTTACGGTGGTTTATTCTCTTCCATCACTCAATTTTAATTCTTCCCGGTGGTTTGTTCTTTTGTTCACTCGGCTTCAATTCTTACGGTGGTTCGCCCAAGAGTTCTTTCCGGTGTCATCATATCAATCCATTCATTTTTATTCCAATCCTACTGGTGTTTCATGAAGATTTTCGCAAGTTCGCAATATATCCCTTTTTAATCCTTTTCAACGAGAATAAGTAGTATGCAATCCATTATTTCTCATCAATTTAATTGATGAAGGATAAGCATAACATAATTCTTATTCTTTCATCAAGTTGATTTGATCCTTCCCTTCGGAATTTGTTCTTGACGAAAAAAATTCTAATTCCAAGTGCTTCCATCTTTTCTTTTCCAGAGTTCAAATTTCCTTGGCTATCTCGTCGGACCCTCGTATAATTCACCGCAAGGCTTTAATCTTATTCTTTTCATCCGTCATTTCTATATCATCATCTTTTTGTTACCGGAGTTCTTCCTGGCGGTTCATCACGATTAAATTCATTCTTCAAATATTCATCTACTTCTTATGTAGCAGATCAAACTTTATTCTTTTGTGTCTCGAGATGCAAATAATTCTCCGTATTCTTTTGTAGTGGAGTTTTGCAATTCGTCCTTCTCAGCTAATCCATTTCTTTTCGTTGCGGCGGTATCTCACCTCAAGTTTTTGGGTTGATTTCCATAAATCCACAACAAGCTTATTCTTTTGTTGTTGATCATCTCAACAACTCCGTTCAAGTCTTTCTCTTATAAATTCTCGTTCATGTCACTTGTGCTCAAGTTGTCATCTTCTTCTCCGTTCTTTTAATTCCTTTATCCTAATTCTTCCGGAGACTTTGTGTTGTTTCTCTCGTCAAGTACTATACCATTCTCTCAAGTTCTTGTTCTATTTTTGTTCATGTTCAACCGGTGTTCTATTCCTTCTATTTTCAGCCGGAGTGCTGCCCGAATTACTTCGTTCAAATTATTTTTTCTATCTCTTTCAACCGGAGTGGTTTCAATGTCTCTCTTGTCATTTAAGCTCTTGATTCTCGCCGTATGCCTTGTTACCTCATTTCACCGGAGTTTCTCATATCTCAATCATCTTCGTTGTATTCTTCCTTTCGAGTGGCTCCACCTCTCGAGGTTCTTTGATTTCACTCTTTTGTCCTTGAAGAACCTTGTTCTTCCTTTTTCCCTTCCATCTCGTTCATAAGATCTCGGGACGAGATCTCTTGTTAGTAGGGGAGTGTTGTGACACCACGAGACCGATGCGCCAGGTGTCAGCCAGTTATTCGTCGTCATTGCCATGTCATCTTCTTGCGTGTTGCATTTTGCCATGTCATCTTGTGTGTTGCATCCGCATGTTTTCAAAACTTGCATCCGTCCGAGCCCGCCCGTCCTCTCCGTTGTCCGTTCTGAGCCCAGACACACTCACACGCGCCCGCGACACCTCCGAATATTTATTTTATGAGTGGCCGGAAAATGTTCTCGGAAGGGGATGAAACTTGGCGTGTGATCTTATTATAGCATAGGTAGACCGCTTGTCAAGTTACGTCGCATTCGGAGTTCGTTTGATAGCCCAACGGTTAACCGTGTTAACCGCCGGAAACCTTTTCTCTTTTAGCCCAGCACCCCTTTCACATAGCCCACAAGCCCATCCCAACCACCTCCATGCTCTCGGTCGTTGGATCGTGATTGCGTGGCCGAAAACCGCTCCTCATTTGGACCCTCCTAGATCCCTCTAGCTATAAAAACGTCCCTCCCGTCCAAATCTGGAAACCCTAGTCCATTTTCCTCGATTTCCGTGACCCTCCACAGCTCCTCCGTGCGCCGGACATGTCCGCGACGCAGCCGGACGTGTCCTTCCCGCCTAGCCACGTCGCCCGGCCAATAGGAGCTCGCCACATCAGCGCTTCCGCCACCCCGGGCGAATCGTGGCTCGCCACGTCACCCGGCCTACCCCGCCTCCATCGCCGGCCCGCCAAAGCCCGCCGCGGGCCCGTCGAGGCCTGATCTCCATCCGCCGCCGCCCGCAGGCGCCTAGTGCCCGCGCCTCCATCGCCTCCGCCGCTGGCTCTCCGGACCAGCCCCGTTCTCTGTCGAGCCGCCCTCGCCGCCATGGATGCTCCCGCCGCCTCGCGACCTTCCTTCGCCGATCTCCTCCGCCACTCACCGCCGAGCTCCGCGGACCCCGGGAATGGAGCCGTAGGCCCCGGATCTAGGCCGCTCCGCCCTCCGGTGCCCGTCCCCGGCCGTCCCCGCTGTTCCTCGGTCGCCGGCCGCCGCCGCCCCTGCCATGGCTGCCGCTCCTGCTCGATGCGGGTAGGAGGACGCCGACGTCCCGCCCCTGGGCCTGGCTCGCCTGCTCGTGGGCCTCCTCCAGTCGCCGGCCCAGCGTGCCGCATGGGCCAGGCCTGCCAACCCCGCCGGCTCGGCCTCGCCGGCCCAACTCCCTCCAGGCCCAGCTGCTCCCTCCGTTTTGGGCCAAGGACCGTAGTGGTGAGCCCACTATTCCCCGCCCATGCGACATATAGTTATCTTGCGCCCGTCAGTTTTTCCTCTCAAAATATGCTAAGTCCCTAAAACTGTCAAAAATGTTGCTATGTTCATGTGGCTGTAATTTTTTGTGTGGTGATCTAAATTGAGTGTCTTCATGCCACTTGCTCATTGCTATTGATGTGTTTGTCTTCATGCCACTTGCTCATTGCTATTGATGTGTTTGTCTTCATGCCACATGTCTACTCCCTCCGTTCCTAAATATAAGTCTTTTTAGACATTTCAAATGGAATGCAACATACGGATGTATGTAGACATATTTTAGAGTGTAGATTCACTCATTTTGCTCCGTATGTAGTCACTTTGTGGAATCTCTAGAAAGACTTATATTTGGGAACAGAGGGAGTATATGTTTTAGAAGCACAATCATATGGTCTTTGCTGTGGTGCAATCCACTTTCCATGATATGCCTTGAGGTGACTTAAACAAGCTTGTAAACATGCCATGCCAATGTTGCTGTTTTATACTTAGTGAAAAAACTGCTAAGTCTGGAATCTGTTAAACCTGATGCTATGTTTGCTTGATGCCACACTCAAATCCATGCTTGCTTTGGAGTGGCCAATGATCATGTCTTGTTGTCCATGTTATGCTCTATCCATCCATGCCTTAGTTTCCTTATATAGCCTGTTGTAGCTTATTTATTTCTTGCTCTCAAGTTGCTATAAATTTTACCTGTCAGATTTTTATTAGCATGATCAATTTGGTGAAGCTTGTTGTTATTGATCCATGCCTCCTATGGAGTTGCTCCAATGGAGTTGTTTGATGTATGATATGTCTATTACATGCCCATGATCTTTATATACTTAGTAGAGTTGATATGCTTGTTGTTTTGTGCCTCCGAAGGCAGCATCGTGATGATGTTTTTCCTTCCCAGATTTTGGCTAAGTCTAGATAAATTTATTGCAACTTGCCATGCTTGGTTAATTGTGTTCCCGCAAGTTTTTGGGTGTGTTCTAAGTTCATGCTTGTTAAGTATCATTTCTACTTCACATCATGCCTCTTGTTATCATGTTTGGGTGCAGTAGCCTATTTTTACCTTGCTCCAAAGTTGCTATGTTGCTACTTTTGGACAGCTTGTTGTATATCTTGTTTCGTGTTTATGTGTTGAACCGTTGCTCCGTTTTGAGCGTGTCCTATATGAAACTTGTGTGATTTTGCATGTAGAAGCATAATATCATGTTGGTTACATGTTTGGAGTGTGTTTGCTTGATGTTTGAGTGCATCTCCGTTGCCATGCTTGTCTTGTTTTGCTCATATCTTTTAGGCCGTAGCTCCGAATTAAACAAACTTTATATGAAACTTGACTAGAATTTCGTGTAGATCATCATGGTGCATGTTAACTTGCTGTTTAACAACTTTAACTTAAGGTTTGTTTAGATCTGTACCAATTTAGAAATGTGCATATGAGGACTTACCGAAATGGTTATATGTTGATTCCGGCCTCTTTTAAACTTGTTGGTTTGTGTTGTTCTTGTGTGCTTCATCCCTTGCCATGTTTTGCATCATATATACTTATTTTGCATCATACTTGGTTGAGCATATTGTCATGTTCTTGAGTGGTGTGTTTACCTTGTTGTGTGCTTTCTTCTCGCTAGTTCTTTTCCGTTGCGATCGTGAGGATTCGTTCGTCTACACGTGGTTCGTCTTCAAGGCTTCTTCTTCGTCTTCTTCATGGACTCGTTCTTCTTCCTTGCGGGATCTCAGGCAAGATGACCATCTCCTTGGATACCTTTACTATCATTGCCATGCTTAGTGTCTCGATGCTATCGTTATATGTCGCGCTACCCATCATTTATTGTCAGCCCCTCTCCTTGTTGCCATGAAGCCTCTAACCTTTGACACCTTCCCAGCAAACTGTTGTTTGGCTATGTTACCCGCTTGCTCAACCCTCTTATAGCGTTGTTAGTTGCAGGTAAAGATGAAGATCGTTCCATGTGGGAACTTGTTGCTGGAATATCACAATATCTATTATTATTTTTAACACACCAATATACTGGCCATGGGTGGAAGGCTTGACCTTTTGCTCGGTGTTTTGTTCCACTCATGCCACCTTAGGAGCCGATAAACCGGCATTATGTTCCTTGATTTTTGCATTCCTTACACAGTTGGGTATATAGGGACCCCTTGACAGTTCGTCTTTGAAAAAAACTCCTCCAGCAAGGCCCAACATTGGTTTTAATTTGCCTCATAATAACAACTTAATTAATTAATTAAATTGCATAGGGGGTCGCGCCCTCGAGGATTCTTTTCTACATAGCAGGGGGGCTAGTGCTGATGGTGTTGGTCCCAAACGGGGGTCCTGCAGGGCCACCTTGGGGAAACCCGAGGGCTGGTTTTACCTGTAGCATCACCCATCCGGTTGTGGGCTGAGACGAGATACGCGCGGCTACTATCGGGGTGTCGGCACGCCGGGAGGTCTTGCTGTTCTTGTTTTACCGTTGTCGAAATGTCTTGTACACCGGGAATTCCGAGTCTGATCGGGCCTTCCCTAAGATAAGGGGTAATATTATTATTACTTCTGCTGATCGTGAGAGCTTGTGATGGGCTAAGTTGGGACACCCCCTACAGGGTTATGATCTTTCGAAAGCCGTGCCCGCGGTTATGTGGCAGATTGGAATTTGTTAATGTCTGGTTGTAGAAAACTTGACAGAGGATCCGAAGTAAAACACACAACTGTGTGAGTAACCATGACTGTCTCTTTTCACTTTGAGAAGAGAACACGGTGGGGTTATGTTTGACTCGTAGGTAGTACAGGATCTTTAGCGATCACTACTAGTTTGCGACCGTCTGCGTAGATGCTCATCTTATTCTTGTACTCGTAAGTTAGCCACCATATATTGCTTAGCCGCTGCTGCAACCTCACCACTATACTTTTCCTTACCCATTAAGCTTTGCTAGTCTTGATACCCATGGTTATGGGATTGCTGAGTCCTCGTGGCTCACAGATACTACAACAATAGTTGCAGGTGCAGGTTTCCGATGACTTGACGTGAGAGCGATGTCCTTTGTGTTGGAGTTCTTTCTTCTTCTTCTTCGTCAGTCTTGGGTTAGATTCCGGGTCGGCAGCGTGGGATAGCAGATGGATGTCGTTGTGCTTTTCATGTTTGCATCTGTAGTCGGATGCCTTGTATTGATGTTGTTGTATTCATGTGACTTGTATGTATTGTTGTATCCCTCATGTATTTATGTAATGGTACGATGTAATGATATACATCTTGCTAAGAGCCTGAGTTGCGGTTGTGCCCCAATCACGTAAGCGTCACGTGATTGGGATAGAATCGCATCTTGGGTCTGACATACGTCTCCAACATATCTATAATATTTTATTGTTCCATGCTATTATATTATCAACTTTGGATGTCTTATATGCATTAATATGCTATTTCATATTATTTTTGGGATTAACATATTAACACACTGCCCAGTGCCAATTTCTGTGTTTTTCCTTGTTTTTGGCTTTCGAAGAAAAGGAATATCAAACGGAATAAAAATTTATGATGATTTTTCTTGGACCAGAAGACACCTACGAGACTTGGAGAGAGGGTCAGAAGAGCCACAAGGAGATGACAAGCCGTAGGGGCGCGCCCTAGGAGGGTGCGCCCCCTGGGCTTGTGGCCCCCTTGGGAGTCCCCTGAACCGCCTCTGAGTTCTATAAATATCCAAATATTCCACAAACCCTAGAGGAGTCACCAAAAAATACTTTACCACCGCCGCAGGTCTCTGACCTCGTGAGATCCCATCTTGGGGCCTTTTCCGGTACTCCGCCAGATGGAGATTTGATCACAGAGGGCTTCTACATCAATATTGATGCCTTTCCAATGATGTTTGAGTAGTTTACCACAGACCTACGGGTCCATATAGCTAGTAGCTAGATGGCTTCTTGTCTCTCTTTGATCTTCAATACAATGTTCTCCTCGATGTTCTTGGAGATCTATTCGATGTAATCTTCTTTTGCGGTGTGTTTGTTGAGATCCGATGAATTGTGGATTTATGATCAGATTATCAATGATTATTATTTGAGTCTTCTCTGAATTTTTATATGCATGATTTGATAGCATTGTATTTCTCTCTGATCTATCGATTTAGTTTTGTCAACTAGATTGGTTTTTCTTGCAATGGGAGACGTGCTTTGTGATGGGTTTAATCTTGCGGTGTCCTCACCCAGTGACAGAAGGGGTAGCGAGGCATGTATTGTATTGTTGCCATTAAGGGTAAAAAGATGGGGTTTATATCATATTGCTTGAGTTTATCCGTCTACATATGTCATCTTGCTTAAGGCTTTACTCTGTTTTTTATAACTTAATACTCTAGATGCATGCTGGATAGCGGTCGATGAGTGGAGTAATAGTAGTAGATGCAGGCAGGAGTCGGTCTACTTGTCACGGACATGATGCCTATATTCATGATTATTTCCTTAGATGTCGTCATAACTTTGCGCTTTTCTATCAGTTGCTCAACAGTAATTTGTTTACCCACCGTATGCTTTCTTCGAGAGAGAAGCCTCTAGTAAAACCTATAGCCCCTGGTCTATATTCCATCATATTTATTCAGATCTACAAAATCAAAAAAATCAAAAATACCTCATTGAGTTTAATTTTGTTTTATTTGTTTTATATCTCTCTATCAGATCTCACTCTTGCAAGTGACCATGAAGGGATTGACAACCCCTTTTTCCCGTTGTGTGCAAGTGTTTGTTAGTTTGTGCAGGTGCATATATTGGGGACTTGCTTGTGCCCCTACTGAATTGATACCTTGGTTCTCAACTGAGGAAAATACTTATCTCTACTCTGTTGCATCACCCTTTCCTCTTTAAGGAAAAAATCAACACAAGCTCAAGAAGTAGCAGGCCCTAGTGTCAATCGTTAAGCATAGCAAGGTCATCGCACCATCAATCCCAAAACATAGTGGATACTGCGCATCAAGCCTAACAAATCTGACAACTTTTATATAATAAATATCATCAAATTATCATCTACCTCCATGTGCCTACAGGAGAATTACTCACACATGGATGCGAGCATCATGAAATTGTTTATGGAGAAAGGTTGTTGGTGACGACGGCGACAAATCCCCCTCTCCAGAGCCACAAACAGACTCTAGATCGGATCTCCAGAGTAAGAACAGGAGGTGGCGGCAGCTCCTTATCATAAAACACTTCGATAATTTTCTGATACTTTTGGGGTATATATAAGATTTTTGGGCGGTGGAATCGTCGTAAGGTGGTGGCGAGGGTGATGGTGTCCTAAATTAGGGGGTACTCACCATGTCATCTCCCGGCCAGGAGGGCCGGACTGAGGACCCACATGGCGGTTAATTAATGGGCCACTTCGGGCAGCCAATGACACATACAAGGAAGGTTCCACAAAGACTTGGCATGCAAGACGAGGACTCTTCTCCACTGACGTAGCCGACTAGGACTCTTGTTATCCTAGGCCTACGGTCCATTATGTAAACCGAGGCTAGGCTAATTGATAGAACTATCTCAACACATCCTAGAGAATCAGGCATTCACATACGATCTCGAGGTAGATCATCCTGTAATTTAGTACCCCATCCACAATCAATATAATAGAAGCATGACGTAGGGTTTTACCTCTTCCAGAAGGCCCGAACCTTGGTAAATATTGTGTCCCTTCTTCGCCCTATTACCATCGTGCCAAGGTCACCAGCCCGTGACACCCTACCCGAGATCCGTCGGATTCAGCTCCAATCACAGGGCCCCGCTCCTTAAAACTTTTCAAACGAGCACCAACATAAGGAAGGATCTTTCATCGTTAGAAGCATGGCTAAGAAACACTTATTGCCAGTGACGCCACCGCCTTAGCGTCGTAGCTAACACAGAGGGCGGGCAGGTAAAAAAACTAGCTAAAATAAATAAAATGTTACCTGATCTATAAACTCCAACAGACATTCCTAGTTCCCAAGCCCTCCCGACGCTGCCGAGGTAGGGCGAAGGAGGCGGAACCATGTTCTATTGGAGTGAGGGACAAAAGAGCGATCATTAATAGATCCAATTTCATCCAGATTTAGGCCTAAAAGATCTTCACCATTTCTCAAGGTAGGGAAATGATCTTTTTGGATCAAGAATGTGGGACATGTTCCAATACATACTAGATGATGCCCCCACACGTTGTTGTGGATACCTTGTTAAAACATGCATACATATTGCTAAAAACAACTAAAACTAATGATAACAAATGTAAGTTTAAAAAAAAATATGAAGCATATAAAAAGAGACAATGTTTTGAGTTGCAGTTAAACAAATGTCATGTCTAACAAAAATTTGAAGGACGAACTTCATAAGTATGCTGCAATCGCCTAACACATAATAATAAAAAGCTAATGTAAAAAAATTATGACCGACATGCATTAATTGATGATTTGGCAACATTGCATGCATAGATTAGTGTAAAAAAGTAACTTTTGATTTACATGTATGACTTTTTTATGTGGCATGGCTGCATTTTCCATGGCTAGGAAAAGTAAATAGTGGGTTGTAGTCCGGCCATTTAGGAACAGACAGAGGAAAAAATTAACACTAGCGGGTGACGGGCATGATCCATTTACCCTGTCGGGTGACGGGCATGGGAAAAAATTGTACCCATTAGCGGGTATGGGTACGGGTAAGCCCAAATGGGACAGGTAAGGGTATGGGTGGCTCCACCCGTACCCAAACCCTGCGGATGTCATCCCTAAACAGAGGAGTCTTCCATTATTAGCAAGAGAATTTGTTCTAATTTATAGGCTTTATCACATAAGCAAATGAATTTAAAGGAGAAGGCAAATGTTTATTTATTTATTTTTAGATAACAAGGACACGCTTTTTTTAAGGGATAACAAGGAAACAAGGACACGTTTTTTTTAAGGGTTACCAAGGACAGACATTGGTACAGAGGACAGACGGGTTCACACCATGCATACGGGTCTTTAGTAAAAACACCTGTAGATAAGGTATACCTAGAGCAAAGGATGCCAAGATAAATCACTAACGCATCATGACAACATGCCTTAAAATGAGAACTTGTAAGAAATATATGTCAGATATTTTGTACTGTACATAAAACTCAACGTATAAGGAAACATTTTGTTTAAAGAATTCAATATGTAACGAACTCATGGGTTTTACAAGGGCCGTGTTTACATCTGGGTTAATGGTCCTGTCCATGAGAAGAAGTTGTGCACACGAAACGAAGTTCCCGCATATGTGCAGCTTGTGCTGGAACCATGGAGGCTTCAGGCAGAGCTCACACTCCGTGGCGGAGTTCTGCCCTAGTAACATTATCCTTCTCTTTGGCGAATTCCTCATTGGCCAGGGCCGCAGCCTCTTCAAGTTTTATCATCTTTTCTTTGAACTTTCTCATCTCTTTGATGACAGCTTTGCGCTCCTCCTTGGGGAGAGCACCGACATCCTGCTGCTGCAGGTGCACTAACCTATCTTTAGCTTGGTTCATTTCTTTTCTTATGCTGAGGCATCTGCTTTCCGCGACCAGGAGATTTGCTCTTGCCACCTCAATGAACACATTAGGGTGCTCTGTGAGCGATTGGCCAGTGGATCCTACAAATAATTTCAAACATAGAATGTAACTATCTTGTAGCTAAAGTTTTACAGATACAAAGTTGCAAAAGAAAATTAAAGAACACTACAGTATATGTTGCTCAGATTATGTAGTACTGTATATCTTTTAGTTTGGGCTACAAAAGATGTTTTACTGAAACCAACACATTGCATAGAGACATGAGTTGAACTGGTTCATCTTTTTTTATCACATTTTTCTTGTATATGTAACTTGGACTCCATACTCGGTAAATATAACACACCTATAAAGGTTTTGCTACGAAATTTTTACCAGAACTGCTGTTTAATAGCCATGTATAGCACACTTATAAAGTATGAGCCTGAAGTTAAAAACAGGTGTACCAGCCTGAAAACGAAAAATTATGCAAATGTAGCTTCCACAGCAGCAAAAAAACTAAAACTAACCAGATGGATTCTTCCACATCTCTCGCGGAACTGATTGCGGTGATCCTGCCTGCGATTCTTCAACCACTAGAGGAAAAAAGAATGAAGCCAACGAAAATCCTTTCAGAATATGAACATTGTGGATTAACTTGCAAAGTAATTTGCCTCAAAAATTAAAAGAACATGCACAGGAATGGCAGGTAAACTAAAATGGTTACACGGACATTTGACAGGTAAACTATCTTGTAGCTAAAGCTTTACAGATACAAAGTTGCAAGAGAAAATTAAAGAAGACTGCAGTATAGGTTGCTCTGATTTTGTAGTATACTTTTTCTTATCACAGTTTACTTATATATGTAAATTCGAACTCCTTACTCAGTAAATATAGCACACTTATAAAGGTTTTGCTACGAAGACTTTACCAGTACTGCTTTTCATTTTCCAATAATTCAACAGTCCTATTCAAGGAAATGCTGAAGTATTGAGTCTGAAGTTAAAAGCAGGTTTACTGCATCTATGGCATGCCAAAGTAGAGTCCACCGGAAACAAGAAACACCAGCAAAAAAACTAACCAGATGCGTTAGCCGACAACTGTCGCCGAATGGATTTCTCTGATCCAGCCTCAGATAGTTTTGATTCACAATCATTACTTTCTTCAAGCTTTTGAAGCATTTCGCCTGACCCATGGTTGCCAATTTTCTCTGTTAAGACTGAAATAAGATTAATCAACTCATTCGTTTATTTGAGTTCCATATTTTACTAGCTTTGAACACACAAAATTTACTGACAGCAAATAGCACCAAATAGAACTGAATTATCTGAATAAAGTACTGTAGTATGAAACCAAAACTTTGCAATGCATATCAAGGTTGAGTGTAAAATGTTACTTCCCATTAACCAAAAAGACAACAACGGTTGCAGACAATTCCCAACTCCAAACAGTTTCAGGTAACTTTTTCTCAGACTAACAATTTCAGTAAACTGTTTTACCATAAATCCACATGGCATCGACACCTACTATTCCCATTAAACTACATTCACTTTTCTACAGGATTACAACAGTTTCAGACGAGTCCCAAGTCCTAACAGAACCTATCATTATATCCTTTTTCCAAGCACGGTCAGACTAGCATTCCACTAAAGTAAGACTCCAGATACCATGTTCATGCAGTAAACAGTATTAAAATAACTGTGCAAAATATATTGAAGACCACCAGTTAATTTCTCGTAAAACAAGATCAGTAGGAAGCAGATCACAATCTAAATCCACATGGCATTGGAAACCACCTACTATTCACATTCAACTACTTTCACTTTTTTACAGTACTACAACAGTTTCAGACAAGTCCCAAGTCCTAACAAAACCTATCATTATATCCTTTTTCCATGCACAATAAGATTAGCACTCCAAGTAAGAGTCCAGATATCATGTTCGTGCAGTAAACAGTATCTACAGAACCATCAGTGCACTGTGCAAAACATATTTCTAGATCACCAATCTCATAGGATCAATATCCACATTTCTCGCAAAAGAAGATCAGTAGGAATCAGATCAGCAATCTAAATCTCAGAGTTTTTGAAAAAAGAAATAACAAGACCAATAACACAGCTCATGTACAAAACCTGAAAACAATCTATCTCATGTACAGAAACTTGATTTAATTTAGCATTGTAGGAACCTGAATTTCGTTGACAGGTTATTCGACACAAGTAAAATAGGCTAAATCAAACGGATATCATAATCTTCTCTGCTAAGGATGAAATAAGATTAATCAACTCATTCGTCTATTGAAGTACCATGTTTTACTAGCTTTGAACACACAAAATTTACTGACGGCAAATAGCACCAAATAGAAAACTGAATTATTTGAATCAAGGATTGTAGTATGAAACCAACACTTTCCAATCCATATCAAGGTTGAGCGTAAAATGTTACTTTCCATTAACAAAAAAGTCGATAGGACAACACCGGTTGCAGACAATTCCCAACTCCTAACAGTTTAACAATTTCAGTAAACTGTTTTACCATAAACAGTCCGAGTAAACTATTTTTCAAACACAAGCAAATTAACAGCCCATCAAAATAGAACCAAAATTATCATGGCCATGCAGCAAACAGTACCTACACCAAAATTTCTACCGGTTCACCCTCATTACGAGATCAATAGGAAGTTGTGACATAGAGAGAGGCTCTCACCAGCGGTCCCGGAGATGAAGACGGAGATCTGGAAGATGTCGCCCCAGCCACGGCGGGGCAGGTCGACGATGAGTGGGGTCGGCCTCCCGTAGCGGCCCGCTCGGACGCACATGGCGATGCGCTCGGGCTGCAGCTTGTTGACCTCTAGAATTTTGTTCACATGTTAGAAATTCAGTATCTTATCTGAAAGATGAAAAGAGATGACTGAACTTGATTTGACTTTCTAGGTTCCATAATGGGCGAACTCAATTATCTGAATCAAGAAAATAAATGCAGAACAAGTAGTTCCTACTAGCTTCCGAGTTCATCCATTTTTTTACCATGCATACACAGACTGATAGATCCACACGGCATCGACACCTACAATTCCCATTAAACTACTTTCACTTTTCTACAGGATTACGACAGTTTCAGACAAGTCCCAAGTCCTAACAAAACCTATCATTAAATCCCTTTTCCAAGCACGATCAGATAAGCATTCCACTAAAGACAGACTTCAGATATCATGTTCATGCAGTAAACAGTATCTACACAACCATCTGTGCACCATGCAAAACATATTAAAGACCACTAGTGCATTTATAGTAAAAGAAGATTAGCAGGAAGCAGATCAACAATCTAAACCTCATGTACAAAACCTGAAAACAATCTATCTCAGGTGCAAAAACTTGATTCAATTTAGCATTGTAGGAATCTGAATTTCGTTGACAGGTTATTCGGCACAAGTAAAATAGGCTAAATTAAACAGATATCACAATGTTCTCTGTTAAGGCTGAATAAGATTAATCAACTCATTCGTCTATTTAAGTTCCATATTTTGTAGCTTTGAACACACAAAATTTACTGACGGCAAATAGCACCAAATAGAAACCTGAATTATCTGAATCAAGGACTGTAGTATGAAACCAACACTTTCCAATCCATATGGATCCATTAACCAAAAAGTCGACAGGACAACACCGGTTGCAGACAATTCCCAACTCCTAGCAGTTTCAGTTAACTTTTTCTCAGATTGACAATTTCAGTAAACTGTTTTACCATAAGCTGTCTGAAAGATGAAATGAGATGACTGAACTTGATTTGACTTTCTAGGTTCCATAATTTCTACTGGCGACTAAATGCCACGAAATGAGCGAACTCAATTATCTGAATCAAGAAAAGAAATGTGGAACAAGTAGTTCCTACTAGCTTCGGAGTTCATCCATTTTTTTACCATGCATACACAGACTGATAGATCCTCACGGCATCGACACCTACTATTCCCATTAAACTACTTTCACTTTTCTACAGGATTACGACAGTTTCAGACAAGTCCCAAGTCCTAACAAAACCTATCATTATATCCTTTTTCCAAGCACGATCAGATTAGCATTCCACTAAAGACAGACTTCAGATATCATGTTCATTCAGTAAACAGTATCTACACAACCATCTGTGCACTGTGCAAAACATATTGAAGACCACCAGTGCATTTCTAGTAAAAGAAGATTAGCAGGAAGCAGATCAACAATCTAAACCTCAGAGTTTTCATTTTTTTAACAAGACCAGTAATACAGCTCATGTACAAAACCTGATAACAATATAGCTCACGTGCAGAAACTAGATTCAATTTAGTACTGTATAAGAACCTGAATTTTGTTCAGATTATTCAGCACACGTAAAATAAGCTAAATTAAACAGATATCACAATCTTCTCTGTTAAGGCTGAATAAGATTAATCAACTCATTCGTCTATTTAAGTTCCATATTTTACTAGCTTTGAACACACAAAATTTGCTGACGGCAAATAGCACCAACTAGAAAACTGAATTATCTGAATCAAGGACTGTAGTATGAAACCAACACTTTCCCATCCATATGAAGGTTGGGTGTAAAATGTTACTTTCCATTAACCAAAAAGTCGACAGGACAACACCGGTTGCAGACAATTCCCAACTCCTAACAGTTTCAGTTAACTTTTTCTCAGACCAACAATTTCAGTAAACTGTTTTACCATAAACACTCCGAGTAAACTATTTATCAAACACAAGCAGGTTAACAGCCCATCAAAATAAAACCAAAATTATCGTCACCATGCAGCAAACAGTACCTACACCAAAATTTCTACCGGTTCACCCTCATTAGGAGATCATTAGGAAGTTGTGGCATGGAGAGAGGCTCTTACCAGCGGTCCCGGAGATGAAGACAACGATCTGGAAGATGTCGCCCCAGCCACGGCGGGGAAGGTCGACGACGAGTGGGGTCAGCCTCCCGTAGCGGCCCGCTCGGACGCACATGGCGATGCCCTCGGGCTGCTGGTTGACGTTGACCTCTCTGGCCAGCCGGTCCCTCAGGTAGTACAAGGACATCCCCCTGATATCTAACGTGGACCAGCCTTGCTCGGCCTCGGGGTACGCCCCATCGGGGCTCGCTCGCACGAACCGAATCACCCGCAACGCCCCTGGCTGGCGCCTGAGCACGATGACGGAGAGGTCTTCAGGGAGGCGGGCCTGCAGTTGAGTCACCAAGAACCATGGTTATATTCAGGAGATCAAATTTTCTGATCGAAAACACAAACGCAATCAGGAATCTCGACGGCGCAACAGCAGAACCAGAAATTGTGCTCGAGAAATCAAC
This sequence comes from Secale cereale, assembly GCA_902687465.1. NCBI lineage: Eukaryota > Viridiplantae > Streptophyta > Magnoliopsida > Poales > Poaceae > Secale > Secale cereale. The sequence goes on along the minus strand of LR738712.1, from coordinate 692,346,603 downwards.
AGTAGAGCTGCGATGCAAATTAACGACGCCCAAGAACCCGATTCGCTCAATCGATAGGATCAGACGGAAGCAATTCGCGAGTTATCAAGAAGCGGGTCATGGCGAACTCACCCGGATCGGGTCTGGAATGCGAGGCGCGCGCTCTGTGAGGGCCATGGGCTCGACGAACCAGCGCGTCATGGTGCTGGCCTTCTCATTCTCAATGTCTCTGTTCTCGACGGTGACGCCGGTGTTCCAGCGGAGGTACTTGCCGTTGGCGCGGAGGTAGCTGTCGCCGCCGTTTTGGAGCAGGACGCCGCCCCCCAACCCCTTCCTGACGGCCATCCACGTGATGGACGGCTTCACCGGCTGATCGTAGTCGCGCAGCTCGGCGCGGAAGCCGTGGTACAAGGCCGGCGCCGGCGTGGCCGTGGCGGCGAGGTAGCGGCCGTAGGCGGCGCTGTGGAGGAGCAGCTGCGGGCTGTTGGCGGGGCCGTAGATGTGCACCCTCCACGCCACGTTCAGCGAGTTGCGGCGCTGGCTGATGGAGACGCCCACCCCGTCGTCGTCGGCGTGGAGGTAGTACTTGTCGAGCTCGCGGTTCCGCAGCCGCACGTACTGCTCGTCGTAGAACCGCTCCATCGGTCGCCGCCGGAGCCGGGCCGATGGAGAGCAGAGGAGGTGCGTGTTGGTTTCTTGGAGCTCCGGCGACGGGGAGGAAGCTGTTGGTTGAGGCGGTTACGCTCGGGCGCCAAGGCGGGGGTATTTGAAGGTACCTGACACAGTCGCCGTACCGGGCTTTGGGCACGAGGTGGGCTTGAGGGCCGTTTAGTCGGCCCGGCCCGCGCCAGTCTTCACTCTGTTTGTCCCACACAGGCCCACGCGCGGCGGCGGCGGCCCGGTCGGCAGCGCCGCTCATGCCCTTCCCCGGCGAGCCTCTCCCTCCACGCTTCCCCAGCACGACGCCGCGGAGCCACGGAAACGGCCGGCGGTCGGCAGCGCCGCCACTTCCCTTCCCCGGCGAGCCTCTCCTCCATGCTTCCCCGGCACGACGGCGCGGAGCCACGGAACAGCCGGCGGCATCGCTCCCTCTCCTTGCCTGGATGCCCCGGGCCACAGGCGCGGCGCACGCCCTCGAGCACCAGCGAAGCGAGCTAGCGGCGAGCAGCGAAGCACCATCAGATCCAGCGGAAAAGAAGCTCCCTCTTCTTTATGTCGCTCGCTATCGCTAGTGGCTTCCTGCGAGTGTTGATGGCCCGTGTTACCTGTTTTGTTGTCATTGCAAGGCAATGCGCCGCGGCCGCAGGTGACAAAAGTAAAATAAAAATCACAACAAAATCTAAAGTTGGGCACCTCAAACCGTTCACAAATGACCGGGTAATCGATCCAGACAAGCGGTTTAAACCGTCCTCAAACGTCTATGCTGTCCAACACCCTTTATATTCAGTTCAAATATGGGGCGGATATGTAATAGCCCGGCTACGACCGTCACGTCAGTTTGGCCCAGCTTGGCCCACCCATGCCCCACGAATATCCCCATCCGGAAAACCCTAGACAACGGTCAATCCAAACTCCACTTCACTCTCCTCTCCGTCCACTACACTTTCGATCTGATTCAATGGCACACGACGGAAGCATCGGTGGCTCTGGTGGAGAATCCGACGGCTCGAGCATCGACGTGGAGGAGGTCGCCCTCCGCATCGCGTTGAGGCGGTTGCTGCTCGAGAAAGGCGGCGCCGGCAGCGACGGATCTTCTTCCTCAGCGCCCATTCCCCGTCGATGTCGTCGGCATGTCTCGCCCGGCACGTAGCTCTAGCCTCTTCGCTCATGTCCTTCAAGTACGTCGGCAACCACCACCCTCTGCTCCGGAAGTGGCACTCGTTCACCGCTAGGTCCTCCTGCCCGCGATGGTGCCGGCGTGCGCGAGGACGCCCGAGTCCGAGGCACGAGTAGCCCGCCGCGAGCGGCAGCAGGGAAGGGGGAGGGAGGCGCTGACCGCACGCCAGTCACACGCAAGCGTGCCAATCGATCCCGATGCTGCACTCCTCGCGTCGATCCTCTGCCGCTCTCTCACGAGGGCAGAGACGGGTGCGTGGCGCTTCCTCCGCAAGAATGCCAAGGCTCTCCCACTCACCATCGAGTTGTTGGAGCGCGTGGCAAGCAAGGACGCGACGGTGAAGGTGAAGGCAGCCCGCCATGCAAAGGAGACCGCCTGCTCCGCAGGCTATCACGCTGAAGCTGCAGCTCGAACTCCGACTTGACGGGCAGCTCCACATCCAGCTCCAACGACGGTGCACCACCGCACGCCGATGCCTACATGGAGGAGGGGCACAGCCCCATCGACGACTGGAAGGGGGGCCAGCGAGGTAATGGTGATTTCCTCCGCCCTTCCCCGTTCTATTTATATTTTAACTTGTTTTGTACTCCCTCCGTAAAAAATACAAGAGCGTTTAGATCACTAAAATAGTGATCTAAACACTCTTATATTTCTTTACAGAGGGAGTAGTATGGATTTGCACTGTTTGCCGTTGAACTCAAATGGACTATGCTCCTTTTGTCCGGTGATGAAATATTGATCCGATGAACTGCGTGTTAATCGTTTTTATGTAGAGTTGCATGGTTTTGAGGTTTCGGATATAAGGGACATGGGTGTGAAAGCCAACATATAAGGCGTGGCTGGTAAATGCCCACTAGCACGTCCGCGGGCGTTTGAGAACCTGGATTTGGTATCTCTTGTTTTACATGCTCTGATGGACACATGACGGGGATCTGGGCAACGCTAGTCCACATCCGACGGTCAATTTCAGACGTAAAACCATGTAGTTCTTGTCATGGATATTTCTGTGTTTAGTTTAAAAAATACCATTGTATTTGCACTATATTTGCCATGGGTATAATTTTTTTGCCTTGTCATTTAAAATTCTTTTCCATAAAATTAAAATACCCCATAAACTGAAAAAAGCATCATGCAATGTCATGTGTTTTCCCTGGCATTTTCTAAAAGTTTGTTGCCATGGCAAACTACAGTCGTATACTTTTTTGCCAACATGTCAATGGATATGCCATGGGACCGTTCAACAATCTTTTTTGTAAGTTTGCATGGATCTTTGAATTTTTCATTTTGCCAAAACTTGTCATTGTTGGATATCAAACTCCAAGCATTTTCCTCATGCCATTTTTCCATGTCTGCTTGTACTATGTTTTATTAACCACATGGCAAAACATAAAGTTTCATCTCTCTACCTTTTTCCATGGGCAATTCTATCATGCATGATTTTTTGGTATTGTACTAGAGGTCTGCAAATTGGTTTTTAATAGTATAACATGTCAATTAATTTTGCACAGCAAACCAACCGACAGTTGTATCCCTAACCCATCAGGGTTCAAATTCTGGTGCTCGCATTATTCTTGGATTCTCGCATTATTCCTGGATTTATTTCAGGATTTCCGGCGATGCGCTTTCAGTAGACGTTCCCGTCGACGACGAGGCGCCTACGGTGACTTCGTAAATCTCAAGATGATATGCCGGCTCAGTCTCTCGGAGGTGCTCATAGGGGTAGCGTGTGCATGTGTGCGTTCAAAGGGATGAGTGTATGCGCGCGTATATGAGCGCTTGCGTCTGTACTGATGCTTAATATTTTTTTCACATTCCATGGTAAATGCTTCCTGCATATGTCATTTGTCAATTTTCTATTTTTGTACACATAGTATTTTTGGGCAGATTTTCATATATATATTTTTGGTGCAAAAAGAATTGTTTTGGGCCAGGAGGCCCAGAAAGGGCCTTGCTAGGCCGATCCATTACGTACGTGATAGTCTCTTCCTTGCTAGGCAGAAGGATGAAGATCTTCTTGATGTTGACAACATGATGGTGGAATACACCCAAGACGCATATGGAGATCTCATATAATCTCCACATCACTCATTTGATGTTATCAGCTATTTTACTGTAATAATGGAAGTTATAATTTGTATAACTCTAAGTAGAATAAAGTCCTATGGACTAATCATATTATGTAATTCAGACATAATGTCATATTTATACTGTAATATGAATACTTTGTGTAATATATATATATATATATATATATATATATATATATATATATATATATATATATATATATTTATATGTGAGTAATATGAATAAAGTTTCATCCTAAAATATTCTCTTACTCTCTATAGATTTTACGGGAAAATAATCCAATGGAAGAAGAATTATGTTTGGTGGACAGTTGTACCACTAACACAATATTAAGGGAAATGAAATATTTCCAAACTCTAACTAAGAGAAAAGGGAATATTATGACCATCGCCGGTCGCGATGCGTTGATTATTGGTTCAGGGCGAGCCACACTCGTCCTACCAATGGGTACTACAATTGTAATTGAGGATGCACTCTTGTATCCTGAATCTACACGCACCCTTCTAAGTTTCAAAGACATTCGATCAAATAATTTCCATGTGGAAACTATCTCTGAAAATAATACTGAATATTTGCTTTTAACAAAGAGCAACGGGTCTGAGAAACAAATTCTTGAGAAATTCCCCTCACTTTCATCTGGATTATATTACAGTTATATAAAACCCGTACCACATGTTGCGTACAAAATAATTTTTCAAGACCTTGATAAATTCAAGACTTGGCATGATCGCCTAGGTCATCCTGGCATAGGGATGATGAGAAAAATTATTGACAATTCTATTGGTCAGAGCCTTCCAACTAAAAGATTCCCCAAATCATCAGATTTTGTGTGCATCGCATGTGCAACTGGAAAATTAATTATAAAACTATCTTATCTTAAAGTAAAAAATGAGTCATTAAATTTCCTTGAACGCATTCAAGGAGATATATGTGGTCCAATTCAACCACTATCAGGACCCTTTAGGTATTTCATGGTACTCATAGATGCATCTACTAGATGGTCACACGTGTGTCTATTATCCACACGTAATCATGCCTTTGCCAAGTTAATTGCTCAGATTATCAAATTAAGAGCAAACCATCCCGAAAATAGGATAAAAACAATGGATAATGTCGCTGAATTTTCTTCACGCGCATTTAATGACTATTGCATGGCTATGGGCATTAATTTAGAACATTATGTGCCTTATGTTCATACTCAAAATGGATTGGCTGAATCTCTCATCAAAAGAGTAAAATTAATTGCTCGACCATTATTACAGAATTGTAATTTGCCAACATCTTGTTGGGCACATGCGGTATTACACGCCGCAGATCTGATACAAATCAGACCAACTGCATATCACACAACCTCCCCGCTGCAACTAGTTCGTGGCACTCAGCCAAGTATTTCCCATCTGCAAAAATTCGGTTGCGCAGTATACGTACCGATATCACCACCCCAGCGTACAACCATGGGCCCCCACAGAAAACTTGGGATCTATGTGGGTTATAATTCTCCGTCAATTATAAAATATCTTGAACCTCTTACAGGGGACCTATTTACTGCTCGATACGCTGATTCTATTTTTGATGAGGACCATTTCCCGGCATTAGGGGGAGAATCAAACCACAAAGAATGCCAGGAAGTAGATTGGAATGTAACAGGCATACAGTCCTTAGATCCACGTACTAAAGAATCTGAAACTGAAGTTCAGAGGATTATAGATTTGCAACACATTGCAAATAATCTGCCAGATGCATTTACTGACCATAAAGGTGTCACTAAATCACATATTCCCGATGTGAATGCACCAGAACGAGTGGAGGTACCAAATAAAACCACTCAAACCCCAAATGAGAGCAAGAGGGGGAGAAATCTGGTTAGCCGGAATATAGCTTCTCAAAAGCCTCCGCGGAAACAGAGGAAATCAAATCCTCTACCGGTAAATGCAATTCAACCTCCAGTTGAAGGACACCAACCAGATACTCAATATCTAGAACCCAGCATAAATGCGCATACAAACATAATAGCTGGGACATCAGAACACCATTACTCTATTGTTGTGGGAAATCACATAGAGTCTGAAGGTATAAAAGAAATTTCCATAAACTATATAGAATCAGGAGAATCATACAATAGAAAGACTACAATTGTCGACATATATTTTGCCTCTGAAATTGCTGAAACCCTTCAACTGGATTCAGAACCAAAGACTGTCAGGGAGTGCCTCAAGCGTCCTGATTGGCCTAAATGGGAGGAAGCAATTGAGGCAGAACTGCACTCGCTCAACAAAAGAGAGGTATTTTCCTCAGTAATACCTACTCCTCAGAATGTTTTCCCTGTGGGAGAAAAATGGGTTTTTGTTCGAAAAAGGAATGAAAACAATGAGGTGGTGAGATACAAAGCGAGGCTTGTAGCACAAGGGTTCACGCAGAGACCCGGCATCGATTACGATGATACATACTCTCCTATCATGAGTGGAACAATGTTTCGATACTTAATATCTTTGGCACTACAAATGAATTTATCTATGCAGTTAATGGATGTAGTGACAGCATACTTGTATGGGTCACTCAAATCGGACATATATATGAAAGTTCCTGAAGGACTTAAAATGCCGAATCCAAAAGCAAATCGCAACGCATATTGTGTAAAATTACGAAAGTCACTCTATGGCTTAAGACGGTCGGGTAGAATGTGGTATAACCGACTGAGTGAGTTCCTTATTCAGGAAGGATACTCAAATAATGATGATTGCCCTTGTGTATTTATAAAGAAGTCCTTAAATGGATTTTGCATCATCTCAGTATACGTTGATGACCTCAATATCATTCGGACTACAAATGATATAGAAGAAGCACGCAATCATTTAATGACGGAATTTGAGATGAAAGATTTGGGAAAGACCAAATTTTGCTTAGGCATACAGCTTGAGAATCTTCCCTCATGAATTTTAGTATACTGATACGTCCAAAATGCATCACTATTTTGTATCATAATTTATCCTTATTCATTGATATATTTCACGTTACGGTGATGTTCTTATGTTGTTTTGGTCTATTTTACACAGTTTGCAAACTCTCCGATGCCGGAACAGCAGACGCAGGATTCAGCAGTAAAAAGTGGACGCTGAGTTGCTGAAGAAGAATACCTCCAAATTACCTGAAAATTGACGGGAGATATTTTTCAGATGAATCACGAAGACACGCAAAAGGGGAGCCAGAGGGGGGCCACAGGGTGCCCAGGCGGCCTGGGGGCGCCCCCCCCCCCCCCGGCCGCGCCGGGGGGGCGCCTGGAGCCCCTAGCCCACCTCCGGATGCCCCCTTTTGCCTATATACTCTCCGCTCTCCGAAAACCCTAAAAAGAAGACTTTTTACGGAGTTCCGCCGCCGCTCCGAGGCGGAAACCTATAGAGAAGAAAAGGGCATCTCCGGCGGGCAGATTCCGCCGGGGAGATCACCTCCCGGAAGGGGAGATCGTCGCCATCGTCATCACCATCGTCACGGGCATCATCGAGATCATCATCAACATCATCCCCAACACCAGCACCATCTCCATCTTCATCCAAATCTCATCTTACAATCGCAACTCGTGTTGTAACTCGTACTACCTATCCTCTCTACTCCATCGGTGTTGATTACTACTTTGTGGTGAATGCTATTGAGTTTTGTTGGAGAAATATTATTATGTCCAGATTGTTTATCACATATTTATCCCCACTGATCATGATCTCTTTTATGTCTCGTGAGTAGTTACCTTAGTTCTTGAGGACATGGGGAAAGTCTTGTTGTTAGTAGTCATATGTTGTTGAAGTAATATGTGTTGTTGATACTTAAGTTGTGTTGTCATTCTACTAGTGGTGTTGTGTGAGACGAACACCCAACACTTCGCCTTATTAAGGACCTAGGAGAATACATTGTGTATAAAGAATGCTTATGGTGGGTTGCCGGAGTGACAGAAACCTGAACCCCAGTTCGCACGCTTTTGCATAAGGGAATAATGGATCCTCGATCGTATTGCTATGGTTAGGCTTTTGCCTTAAATTCTATCTTGTATTTGCGGATGCTTGCAAGGTGTTTAATCATAAGAGTGCACTCATCTTAGTCTAGAGAGTGTACTAGCATAGATCCACCCACTCAACACTTATCAACACATAACATAGTATCGATACGGAATATGGTGAAAGCACATGACTACCTCTCCCGTGTGTCCTCAAGAACGCTTTAGTCTTTATAAGTTCAGTTGCTAGGCCTCTCCTTTGTTAAGAAAGGATTGGGCCACTTGTTATTCTCAGTACCTTTTACATTACTTGCTTTTACTTTCCTGTTGCTTATACCGAGAAAACCCCTAAAAGTTATCTTTCAGTGTTTGCAATAATTTCTTGCTCAGAATCGCTTATCAATACCTTCTGCTCCTCGTTGGGTTCGACACTCTTACTTATCGAAAACGCTGCAATAGATCCCTTACGGTTGTGGGTCATCAAGTACCATTTTCTGGCGCCGTTGCCGGGGAGCGTAGCGCTATTGGTAAAGTGAAACTGGTAAGAAAGTTTTTTATAATTCTGTTTTTATTTTTGCTATTTGCTGCTGCTTGGCCTTATGGACAACCCTATTATTGAATCGTTGCTTGCGGGAAGACGCCCCACACCTGTGGTGGTTGATCCCCCCCTACGGAAATTGTGCCTTATAAAATACCAGCTGGTATTATCGATTATGTTTTGGCTAATCGATACGCAGGAGACAGACATCCCGGTGAACACTTGCTATATCTGTCACAACTATGTTCATTATTTAAGCTTGCAGGTGTATCGAGGGAGTTTGTCATGAGGAAATTGTTTGTCGTATCACTTATAGATAAAGCTTCAGATTGGTATGGGCTTCTCGATAACTCACACTTGCTGGACTGGCAGGAGCTTATGTCTCTCTTTTATACTAAGTTTTATCCTCTTCATGAAATTCATCGAGACAGGAATTATATTTATAACTTTAGGTCTCGTGACGGAGAAAGCAGTGCTCAAGCTTGGGGGAGATTGAAGTCCCTAATGCTCAAATGCCCTATTCATAAGCTTCCCAAGGAAATTATACTTACAAATTTTTATGCCAGGCTTTCTCGTCAGGATAAGGAGATGCTGGATGCCTCCTCTAGTGGGGTATTTCAGAAGAAGAGTGTTGAAGAAAGGTGGGATCTCATTGAAGGGATCCAGAGGAATACCGAAGATTGGGAAATTGATAAAGGTATTGAACCCGCTATAAATTATGAACATGATTATATTGAGAGCTATGTAAAAACTGATTACTTCAATACTTTTTGCTCTAAGATTGGTCTTGATTCCCATCTAGTGATTGATTTGTGTAAGAATTTTGCCTCTCACGTTGATTCTTTTAAAAAGAAGAGAGACCAGCACCATGGACCTTTTAAAGAACCACCTATTGATATTTATGTTGCTGACCCTATTTTGCCTGCAGTTATATATGAAAAGCCTCATTTTCCCACGAGGATAAGGGAGCACTCTCTTGTGACAGGCATAATAAATAAAAGTGAGAGAAGAGTTGATGAGCCTGAGGACCAGATCAGGGTCGATCCTCAAGTTGCATTGATTAAAGACCTTGCTACTAATGATGTTTTGGATTCCAATATAAATTTTTGTGCTGTTTCCACTAACCTTGTCACAGCCAAGAATAAAGGCCCAATTTCAGGTACTCCAGTGGTATTTGTTAAAATAGGAGATCACAATTATTATGGGCTATGTGATTTGGGATCGAGTGCAAGTGCTATCCCCTATTCACTTTATGAAGAGATCATCGGTGAGATTTCCCCTTGTGAACTTGAAGAAGTTGATGTTACCATTCATCTTGCAAATAGAACAACTATCTCTCCTATCGGAATTGTGAGGGACGTTGAAGTCCTATGTGGAAAGGTAAAATACCCTACCGACTTTCTAGTACTTGGTTCAGGAGGGACAATTTTTGTCCAATTATTTTTGGTAGACCTTTTCTTAGAACTTGTGGAGCTATAATAGATTGCAAGAAAGGTAAAGTTTCTGTTGAATTCGATGGTGAGCCATATGAATTTAATTTTTATAAGTTCTCTAAGCAGCCTCGTGGTACTGATTTACCTAGTGATGATAAAATTATTGAAAGTATTGCCTCTATTGCTATTCCCCCTAATGATCCTTTGCAGCAATACATGGAGGACCACGAAAATGATTTGCATATGCAGGAAAGAAATGAACTAGATGAAATATTCTTGAGGCAGCCTGCTATCCTGAAGCACAACCTTCCAGTTGAACCTTTGGGAATTTTATCAAAACCGAAAGAAGACCCGGTGTTCGATCTTAAACCTCTTCCCGATACGCTCAAGTATGCTTATTTAGATGAAAAGAAAGTATATCCTGTTATTATCAATTCTAACCTTTCAGGATATGAAGAGGAGCGATTATTGGAAGTACTTCGTAAACACCGAGGCGCAATTGGCTATACCCTTGATGACCTTAAGGGGATTAGTTCATCTATCTGTCAACATACTATCAACCTTGAGCCTGATGCTAAACCAGTTGTTGATCATCAACGACGGTTGAACCCGAAGATGATGGATGTCGTGAGAACTGAGATTCTCAAGCTTCTAGCCGCAGGTATTATCTACCCTATAGCTGATAGTAAGTGGGTAAGTCCGGTACATTGTGTTCCTAAGAAAGGGGGTACAACTGTGGTTCCTAATGATAAAAATGAATTAATACCTCAGAGAATTATTATTGGATATAGAATGTGTATTGATTACAGGAAGTTGAACGAGGCAACCAGGAAGGATCACTATCCGTTGCCGTTCATCGACCAAATGCTTGAAAGGTTATCCAAAAATACCCACTTTTGTTATCTCGATGGTTATTCTGGCTTCTCTCAAATTCATGTTAACACTGTCGATCAAGAGAAGACCACTTTTACTTGTCCCTTTGGTACTTATGCTTACAGGCGTATGCCTTTTGGTTTATGTAATGCCCCTGCTACTTTTCAAAGGTGTATGTCTGCTATCTTTCATGGTTTCTGCGGGGATATTATGGAAGTCTTCATGGACGATTTCTCCGTCTATGGAACTTCTTTTGACCATTGTCTTCACAACCTTAATAAAGTTTTGCAGAGATGCGAGGAGACAAATTTGGTACTCAACTGGGAAAAGTGCCACTTTATGGTTAATGAAGGAATTGTTCTTGGTCACAAGATTTCCGAAAGGGGAATTGAAGTGGACAAGGCCAAGATCGAAGCTATTGAGAGGATGCCCTATCCAAGGGACATCAAAGGTATTCGCAGTTTTCTCGGTCATGCAGGTTTTTATAGAAGATTTATTAAAGACTTTTCTAAAACCTCGAGACCCCTCACTAATCTTCTCCAGAAGGATGTTCCTTTTGTATTTGATGAAAATGGTAAGGAAGCTTTTGAAGTCCTTAAGAAAGCTTTAATAACTGCTCCTATAGTACAACCACCTGACTGGAATTTACCTTTTGAGATTATGTGTGATGCAAGTGATTTTGCTGTTGGAGCTGTTTTAGGACAAAGAGTTGATAAGAAATTGAATGTTATACATTATGCTAGTAAAACCCTTGATAGTGCTCAAAGAAACTATGCTACTACTGAGAAGGAATTCTTAGCTGTAATTTTTGCTTGTGATAAGTTTAGGCAGTATATTGTTGATTCCAAAGTTATTATTCATACTGATCATGCTGCCATTAAGTATCTTATGACAAAGAAGGATGCCAAGCCAAGGCTTATCAGATGGGTACTCCTTCTTCAAGAATTTGATTTGCAGATTGTTGATAGGAAAGGGGAAGACAATCCGGTGGCGGACAATCTTTCAAGGATGGAAGGTATACCGCACGACCCCATCCCATCTAACGATAGTTTTCCAGACGAGCAACTTGCCGTTGTAAAAGTACAATCTCTTTCCGATCCTTGGTATGCAGATTATGCTAATTTTATTGTTGCAAAGTATTTGCCTCCAGGTCTAACATTTCAGCAAAGGAAGTTCTTTCATGATTTGAGGCACTACTTTTGGGATGACCCGCATCTTTTCAAAGAAGGTCCCGACGGGATCGTGAGAAGATACATTCCGGAACATGAACAGAAGGACATTCTCAGACGGTGGCATGATAGTCCCTATGGAGGACATCATGCCGGTGAGAGGACTGCACATAAGTTTCTTCAATCAGGTTTTTACAGGCCTACTCTCTTTAAAGATGCTAGAAATTATGTTTTAGCCCGTGATAAATGTCAGAGAGTTGGTAACATTAGTAGAAGGAATGAGATGCCTATGAATTACTCACTAGTGATTGAACCTTTCGATTGTTGGGGTTTTGATTTTATGGGTCCTTTTCCTTCTTCGCACAAGTACACTCACATTTTGGTAGCTGTTGATTATGTGACCAAGTGGGTTGAAGCAATCCCCACTGAAAGTGCTGATCACAAGACATCTTTGAAAATGCTTAAAGATGTAATTTTTCCTAGGTTTGGTGTACCAAGGTATCTCATGACCGATGGAGGATCACACTTCACGCACGGAGCTTTTAGAAAAGCTTTGGCCAAATACGATGTTAATCATAGAATTGCTTCACCATATCATCCTCAAACTAGTGGGAAAGTTGAGCTCACCAATAGAGAGATTAAGTTGATCTTGCAGAAAACAGTAAACAGAAATAGGAAGGATTGGTCAAACAAGTTAGGAGATGCTTTGTGGGCATATAGAACTGCTTAGAAAAACCCCATGGGCATGTCTCCCTATAAGATGGTGTATGGCAAGGCTTGCCATTTGCCATTAGAATTAGAGCACAAGGCTTTCTGGGCTGTTAGAGAGCTTAACGCTGACCCAAAACTAGCTGGTGAGAAGCGTCTCATGAACTTGACTTCTCTAGATGAATGGAGAAGTGAAGCTTACGAGTGCGCTAAAATGTTCAAGGAAAAGGTAAAAAAGTGGCATGATAGGAAGATTCTGAAACGTGAATTTAATGTTGGCGATAAAGTTTTGTTGTTTAGATCCCGTTTCAGGTTTTCTCCAGGTAAACTACTTTCCAGGTGGGAAGGACCATTTCATATTGAAGAAGTTTATCGGTCTGGTGCAATTAAGATTAACAATTTTGAAGGCACCAAACCTCAAGTTGTGAATGGGCAAAGACTTAAACATTACATAGCAGGAGACCCTGTCAATGTTGATGTGAATATAATATACACAACAAACCATGAAGAACATGTTGCAGCCCTGTTTCAGATGCCAGCAGAAGCAGAATAAAGAAAGGTATGTAGTACGGTAAGGAAACATCGCGAACCGCCATAAAAGTTCCGTATTACGAGTTTCTGCAAAATTAGTAAAAATCCGAGTCTAAGTGGAGCCGGAGACGACCTCCAGGGAGTCCAGGCGCCCCCCCGGCGCGCCCCCCCTGGGCCGCGCCGGCAGGCCGCCTGGACACCCGGGAGCCCGTCTCCGACCCTGCTTTGGTCTGTTACCTTCCTTTCTGTGCATAAATTTTTCCTATATATTTGCCTGAATTGTTCCGGCAACGTATCTTGCGATTTCACGTGTTTTCTCTTCGATCTGTTTCTGCCAGGGAATCTTTTAGCTGAATTTAGGTGCCATGGCTTCTCCAAGTTCCCCCAAGGACAAGTTCGTCGTCAACGTCATCAACCCTTACCTCGCTGAGGTGAAGAAGCACCCTCAGGTTGTTCGGATGGAGGACGGTGTCCTTCATCAAGAAGATCTGAAGGGACCTATCAAGGAGGGGAGCATCCAGGCCAGGCTGGAAGAAAGTGGAGCAAGAAGTCTTCGAGTACAAGAAGATGATCGAGCGTGGTGTTGAAGCTAACTTTGACATCACCAACGAGCTGAAGAACTACTTCCTGAAGGAGATGAAGGAGATGTGGGAAAGAATCACCGCGTCTGAAGAAAGAATTATAGAGCTCCAAGGGCAAATTAATGATCTACATAACCAGAACTGTGAGTATGAACTAAGGTTTCTGCGCATGGGTTTGGGTGCTGAATGCAGGATTCGGGAGACGAGCTTCCCATATGAGACTCGAGAACCCCTTCCATGGAAGCGTTTCGCCAAGGACTACTTGATCAACGCCAACAAGGATGATGAGTGAAATCTCCTGGGGTAATGGCATTCCCTTGGCTTGTTCCAAGCTTGGGGGAGTGCCCGGTATCTTTATCTTTACCTTTTGTCTTTTAGAGTCAAGTAGAGTCGTATCATGTCTAGGGAGGTTATTATATGAGATAGGTGTGTGCATTGAGGTCTATCACTCCTTCGGTGAAGAATTGTATCCGTGAGTGTGGAGTCGTCCATGATGGAATATTAATGAGAAGTTTATTGGTTCCTCTTGCTGCACTCGGTATTCTCTTCACGCAATCGACCTTATATGATGATTCTTATGGGGAGTATTGACCTTATGTCAGGTATGGCTATGAAACTTTATTTAATCTTGGCAAATATAGCTTTGGTCATAACAACAAGCATGATTTTCTTAAATTATCAACATAGCCAAAACTTTATGTTATTATGCTTGAAGTGTTATGCTGACAAGGAAGACAACTTGATGTGTTATACTTATTTCAATGTTCATGCCTTATATTGCTTTGCATCTTAGTCATCATCAATTGTCTGTTCTTTCAAAACCTTTGCTAGCCTAACTCTGTACTAAGCGGTATTCTGCTTGTGCATCCATACCCTTAAGCCAATACCTTCCATATGAGTCCACCATACCTACCTACTCGTGGTATTCCGCTACCACCTCCTAAGAGTATATAATTTATGTGTTATCCTCAAATATTCAAAATCTTTTATTTTGTGCCTCTGTTTTAGCTCATGAGGAAGTAATAGCTAATTCATAGTCTTTTTGAGTTGGACAAGCTTCACCCCGGGATTGCATGTATAATGTGCAAACCCATAATACGAGAAGGAGCTGGCATAGAGTGCGCCCGGCTTAAAAATAATATAACAAACAAACCCTCCTTCACGCTTTGTTCATGAGAAATCAGAAAACTTTGGCAGTGATAAACAAAGGAGAATAAGAGGATGCTATCGTCCTCGTGCGGGAGCCGTTCCTCGAAACTTGTCCAGCTCAAAAAGCAATTGAGTTATCTATTAGCATTCGTTGACAAATCATGCACCCCTAAAAACTTGTTTTCATTCTGTTTGATTTGAGGATAGCACATAAGTTTTCCCTACTACCCTAGAGCAGGGCCTATCTTTTAATTTTAAGTTGAGTCAGTTACTTCTACTTCCTTCTATTTCTCAAAGAGAGCAGACGTTTGATGTTGATAAGGATTCATTCATATAAAGCTGCATTAAGATTTGTCATATCATATCCTTGTTGACATTATCATTCGATAAGTAAGTTGTTTGTCATGCCCAGCTAAGGCAAACATCTTCCTTTGTGTTAACACTTTCACTTCTTGCCTATTAACATGTTATTTTCAAAAAAGCTTCAAATTGATCTCATCAAATATAAGAGCAAAAGTTAAATCTATTGTTGTCCTTTGACCAAAGGACATGTTTGCCATGATATAATGAGTTTCCTTAGCCCTACTTTCGAATATAAGTGTTATCACTCTTTCATAAGGGCCTTATGAGTTGAAGATTGCTGTTGAGGATATTTGAGTTGGTAAAGAAACTATGATGCTTCTTGTCCGTATTCTATTTATCGACACTTCACTCTCTAAACATGTGGACAGGTTTACCGAGTTCATATTCGCTTGGGGACAAGCGAGGTCTAAGCTTGGGGGTGTTGATACGTCCAAAATGCATCACTATTTTGTATCATAATTTATCCTTATTCATTGATATATTTCACGTTACGGTGATGTTCTTATGTTGTTTTGGTCTATTTTACACAGTTTGCAAACTCTCCGATGCCGGAACAGCAGACGCAGGATTCAGCAGTAAAAAGTGGACGCTGAGTTGCTGAAGAAGAATACCTCCAAATTACCTGAAAATTGACGGGAGATATTTTTCAGATGAATCACGAAGACACGCAAAAGGGGAGCCAGAGGGGGGCCACAGGGTGCCCAGGCGGCCTGGGGGCGCCCCCCCCCCCCCCGGCCGCGCCGGGGGGCGCCTGGAGCCCCTAGCCCACCTCCGGATGCCCCCTTTTGCCTATATACTCTCCGCTCTCCGAAAACCCTAAAAATAAGACTTTTTACGGAGTTCCGCCGCCGCTCCGAGGCGGAAACCTACAGAGAAGAAAAGGGCAGCTCCGGCGGGCAGATTCTACCGGGGAGATCACCTCCCGGAAGGGGAGATCGTCGCCATCGTCATCACCATCGTCACAGGCATCATCGAGATCATCATCAACATCATCCCCAACACCAGCACCATCTCCATCTTCATCCAAAACTCATCTTACAATCGCAACTCGTGTTGTAACTCGTACTACCTATCCTCTCTACTCCATCGGTGTTGATTACTACTTTGTGGTGAATGCTATTGAGTTTTGTTGGAGAAATATTATTATGTCCAGATTGTTTATCACATATTTATCCCAACTGATCATGATCTCTTTTATGTCTCGTGAGTAGTTACCTTAGTTCTTGAGGACATGGGGAAAGTCTTGTTGTTAGTAGTCATATGTTGTTGAAGTAATATGTGTTGTTGATACTTAAGTTGCGTTGTCATTCTACTAGTGGTGTTGTGTGAGTCGAACACCCAACACTTCGCCTATTAAGGACCTAGGAGAATACATTGTGTATAAAGAATGCTTATGGTGGGTTGCCGGAGTGACAGAAACCTGAACCCCACTTCGCACGCTTTTGCATAAGGGAATAATGGATCCTCGATCGTATTGCTATGGTTAGGCTTTTGCCTTAAATTCTATCTTGTATTTGCGGATGCTTGCAAGGTGTTTAATCATAAGAGTGCACTCATCTTAGTCTAGAGAGTGTACTAGCATAGATCCACCCACTCAACACTTATCAACACATAACATAGTATCGATACGGAATATGGTGAAAGCACATGACTACCTCTCTCGTGTGTCCTCAAGAACGCTTTAGTCTTTATAAGTTCAGTTGCTAGGCCTCTCCTTTGTTAAGAAAGGATTGGGCCACTTGTTACTCTCAGTACCTTTTACATTACTTGCTTTTACTTTCCTGTTGCTTATACCGAGAAAACCCCTAAAAGTTATCTTTCAGTGTTTGCAGTAATTTCTTGCTCAGAATCGCTTATCAATACCTTCTGCTCCTCGTTGGGTTCGACACTATTACTTATCGAAAACGCTGCAATAGATCCCTTACGGTTGTGGGTCATCATATACCAACCTGCTTATATTCAAAAGGTTTTGGAAAAATTCAATATGGATAAATCATATCCAACCAAAACACCCATGATTGTCAGATCCCTTGATATGAATAAAGATCCCTTTAGACCTCGGGATGATGACGAAGAGATATTAGGACCCGAGTTCCCGTATCTCAGTGCCATTGGTGCGCTAATGTACCTTGCAAATTGCACCAGGCCTGATATTGCATTTGCGGTAAATTTACTAGCTAGACATAGCGCTGCTCCAACAAAACGTCATTGGACAGGAGTAAAAAATATCTTTAGATATTTACATGGCACAAAAGATCTTGGCTTATTCTATCAGAAAAACCAAGATATGACTATGGTAGGATATACTGATGCTGGCTATCTATCTGATCCTCACAATGCCAGGTCACAGACAGGTTTCGTATTCTTATATGGTGGAACTGCTTTTTCATGGAAGTCAACAAAACAGACTCTCGTAGCAACTTCCACTAAACATTCTGAAATTATTGCATTATTTGAAGCATCAAAAGAATGTGTATGGCTTCGCAGGATGATTAACCACATTCAAACTGCATGTGGTGTTGGTTCATTAGGATCACCAACTATTATTTATGAAGATAATGCAGCTTGTATTGCTCACATGCAAATGGGTTATATAAAAAGTAATATCACAAAACACGTTTCTCCTAAGTTGTTCTATCCTCATGCATTACAGGAAAAGGGAGAAATTGATATTTTGCAAACTAAATCATGTGACAATCTAGCAGATTTGTTCACAAAGTCTTTACCAAATTCAACATTCCAGAAATTCATTCATGGAATTGGTATGAGACGACTTCGTGATTTGCAAAGTTCAGGGGGAGAAATCTCCTGAAAATATAATTCTTTTATCAGCAGATAATGAATATTGTACTCTTTTCCTTTATGAGTTTTTTCAACAGGTTTCTCATAAGAGGTTTTTAACGAGACAATTAAATACAAGCGTTAATGCATGCCATATCGTATTTCTCCTTATATTTTTCCTACTAGGTTTTCAAGGAGTTTTTCATGGCATATCTCATTGCACTCTTTTCATTATGAGTTTCTTTGAAAATTTCTCTCATGATGTTAATAATTTTCTCCTTCTTTGAAGGTTTTTCTCATATGAGTTATCAAGAGACAATAATCACTATATGTTGGATCATTTTCTCCTTATTATTTTTCCCACTGGGTTTTAAAGGAGTTTTAACAACATATCTGTATCACTCTCCTCATATTTTTCCCACAGGGTTTTTGGAGGAGATTGTCAAGATTATACTTCTCGAGACGAACGATGAATATACAAGGAGCTTTCAATAATGGATCATTTCAAGAAATCGATGTTGTACAAGGGGGAGTGTTACGAACCGACAAATATGAAGGGTCATTAGCGAACCGACATTAGAGTGTCGTTAGTCAGTTATTAGTGTCCAAGAGTCGTACGGACACATCGGTCCGTACAGGCGCCTCTTTGTACAGACGCCTATTCAATGCGTCCCAAATCCTTGTATAAATATGTGATTCTCAAATCAATGAAGTACTCAATCGTTCGCACAATCACTTTTACTTTTACAGCTAGCATGGAGAGGGAGCGCCTGCTGGCCGCGATTGAGGAGTGTGACGAGGCACGGCGTCATATCGCCGGGATCAGATCGCGGCTGGCACAAATAAAGTGGAAGGGACGCACCCCGCGTGCCACCGCCCCAGCTTCCTCTCAAGCGGCGCACCAGGGTGCGCCCCAACCACTAGTACTTATTGATCCCGGTCAAAATCGACCTTCTACCTATTTGGTACACCGGGAAACGGACAATTCCAACTGGATCGACCTGCTACTCTCACTGACAATACAGGTCGCATGTCATATTCATCCCTCTCCTCCCCTCTTCCTCCATGTCATTCTCTCTCCCTTTTTGATCTAATATCTATAAGTACTTATCTGCTTTCTTCGCCTTTTTGATCTAATATCTCTCTGATGTGGTTTGTATAAACATATGGTGGTGTAATTAGTTTTTTTTGTAGGATATTAGCGTTGCAGATAGACGAAGACTTGATTAGTTCACACTACTTACAACAAAGGTAGTTCTTTCCGTAATGGTGGTCCTAGCTCATCCAAATGTACGTGTTTCTATTATAGTGTGCTTGATCGATATCCCCAAGAACACTAATGCCGCAGGTGTTTGATCGATGTTTCTCGTTGTTGTCCTGTATGTATAGACTCGCAAGGATGTGGCGACTCGTGCACAGTTTAAATTGATGTATCATATTTTGCCAAACAGCAAGATGCTCCTGACAATGCTATTAACCTGGCATCGCATTTCAGTTTCTTACATGATGCGTCAATACATATATAGAGATCTAGATGTGTTGCATTTCCGCTGGTTTCTTACATTATAAACCTATTCTTTTAGTTAATCGAAGATCTCACACTTGTAAGGAACTAATTCATCGCATGGACCATGGAGCTGCACCATTATGTTGCTCATTTCGGTATGCAGCATGCTTAGTTTTTCTTACACATGTCGTTCCTCTCCAATTGTCTAGTTAAAACCAGCTAAACATTCAACCTGAAGTTCCTCAATCCTTTCCAGATGCATCAGATAATTACTTTTTTTATCCCATGCAGAATAGTGGTGAAACTGATGCATTTTCGAATTTCTGAAGTGATATATTGCATTATACTGAGGAAGTGAGATATTACTTATTGGTTAGAGTGGTTCATATTGCTTCTCAGCATCAATGGCGCCGTGTCTGGTCATGACTCAAGCCACTATTCATGGTTATGGGTTAACCATATCAGTCCCAAGAATTCGAAATGGCTCCAAGAAAACCTCAGTGGTGAGCCTTTTTGCTCAGTTTCAACTACCAAATGAAGTTATCATTGGTATTCTTTGGATATTTGTTGATCAAATTAGCAACGATGTTACTAGGTTCTTACAGTTACACATTACATTTTCAATGCTTGTGGTGTGTAGTGTGTACACAAGGCACATATAGTCCTTTAGTTGATCTGAGTGTTTAAAATAAAATTAACAGGCAGTTAATATTTTCTTATTTTTTTAAATATACAATCTTGATTTCTAGCTGCCATGGGCACTCGCCAGGGTCGTCTATCTCAGCGAGGCCGAGCTCGTGTCCATCCCCTATGACCGTGCCCTTGAGCTCAAGATCGTCACCAAGCTGACGGGCCGCTCCACCGACGCCAAGAAGCGTCTGTCCCTCCTGCTCAAGGCCTTTACCCGCGACCTCCAGCAGCAACTCGACCAGTTCATGAGCGGAAGGTGAGGCTATTCTCACTTATTATTTCAATTGAGTTATCGATAGAATTACTTCCGATGAGAAGAACATACTTTACCTATTTGCAATCACATGATGAGAAGTCACAGGAGTTTTAGCTCTGTTTACATACGCATGTTGTGCATTACGGCTTCATATTATGGTTTATTTGACATATAGTTGTCTTAGGAGATTAGTGTGTGTAGAATCGAATTCTGGTCTCTCTAATTTTCCATCATTGGGTCTTTTGAATTTACGTCATATCAATGTATAGTGTGTATATAATTTGTGTTTTTACTTTATCATAGTGGGTACTTCAATCTCACCTGCTTAGACATTAAGATGGTACATCAAAACATCAATACACCGGATACAAAATCATTATTTTTGAGGGACTGAAGGCATTCAGTAATAGAAATATCTTAAATGTTACTCCCTCCGTCCAGAAATACTTGTCATCAAAATGGATAAAAGGGGATGTATCTAGATGTATTTTAGTTTTAGATACACCCATTTTTATTCATTTTGATGACAAGTATTTCCGGACGGAGGGAGTAGTATCACTCACTCTGATGAGTGTTGCTGTTTGTACAACTTAATTATCATGGTTCATGGTCATGTGTAAATCTTTTGCTTTGAATTCTCATTTTGACATTTCTAAACTATTGCTTTCCGGCACTTTAGTCTTCTTATTGTATTTACTTCATGCCAATTTGGGTAATCATGCATCATACAGTTCAAATTTAAATTACAGTGACTCTCCTCGTCGAAGCTCGCAAAACAATGGCTTCCTCGAGCTCCCGAAGCAGCGATGTGAAGGACCAGATGATCGTCTATAAGTACGCGCTACTTCTGCTGACCATGCTGTTGAGGGGCGCGGTGATGTCGACCGGCCCGAGCGTGGCAGGAATGAGGCCAGGAATTGATTAAGCAAGCGCAGGGTCTTCCCATAGGATAGATCCATCAATCTCTAGCATGACACATGGTTGGAAATGAGCAAAATAGTGTAGGTACATATATTCAGTGGTCTTTGCAGCACAAAATAAATTATACAGATTCACTACAAGAAATATGTCAACTTGTGACCACCACTATTGGTCACTGAATGGTCACAAATTTCCATTTGTGACCTTTTTGTGACCAAAAACATAAGATCAAAAGCTGGCCGTCATAAACTGACTATAGCGACCTTCTCTGTGAGAAGGTCATAGACGTTTATGACCAAAATATTCCTACTGACGTGTTTTGGTCACTAGCAGCCGCACCAGACCACGTAGGCATCCAGCGTGGCAAGCTGATGTGGCACAAGAATCGGCCCGGTCCAATTCGGTGTTTTACATGGGCCGAGCCCATTAATTCAGCCTTTCTAATATTTATTTTTTCTGTTAATTTTCGCTAGCTACATGGGCCAGGCCCAACAATTCGGCCTTTTTATTTCTAGATGCGGCATTTTACAGTGTATGATCTTTTATTTTTTGCCATTTTATTTTCCACTGTTTTACATTTGTCCCAAAAATCATAATATCATACACTGGTCCCACACGTCAGAAATTTCAAATGTGCTCAAATTATTTTGATAAGTGGGTCACAGGAGTCATGTTTCCATTGCACACATTTTCAAACCACATACATAATTATTATTTCATATGTAACAAAAATTGTAATTCTGAAATATACATGAAATTCACAGAGAGAAGATACATTAAATCACATACATAATTACTATTTCATTCACAAACAGAGAGAAGATACATTAAATTCCCAGACAACCCAGCTATTATTACATAACTTTCTATATAAGAATGTCTTGGAGCTTCTTTGAACATCTTTCGTCTTGAATTTACTCAAAATATCTGCCAACAAGAAAATAGAACAGCAAGGATAGGGTGAATAACAACAACAACAACAACATGTGATGGGGTGCATGCATGAAAATTAAGAAGAGCTAGAGCAAGTCTACATGAAAATTTAGAAGAGCTAGAGCAAGTCTACATGATGAAACAAAATTATTCATTTTGGGTTAGAAGAGGAATATGGTGTCTACCTTATACTACAACATCATCATTAGGATTAAAACAACACATTTATAGTCAGAGTGCTGGATGAGACAAATATCATTTGGAAAAAAGAGAAGGAACAACAAACAGTGACAATCGACAGCAGCTGAAGAAAAATATGATCCTACTGCTACTCTCATCCATTAAACTGACATCTTATAATACTAGCTATCTCAGTTACTGACAGCAGCTGAAACAATCTGCCACTTTGGCCCCTATTTTTGTAGCATTTCAGTTATAGAAACTGCAACTTTAATTGCTAAAATAGCACTGATATTTTAGGTCTGGCTGTTGAAATTGATAACACAGCGCAACAGTACCACTGTATTCCCCAATCATAAACGAGATTTGGGACATCCATCATGCCAACAACACCACTAGTTAGTAGTAGCACTGATGTGGTAAGTACTAAGACAATACTCCCTCAGTGTCAAAGAAACCCGTCTTAGAAATTGCATCAAGCAATTCGTACGTAAACAAGAATGTGAGCAGCATTGCATTTCACAAGACAACGGATATTTGAAGATAAGAAATCATCAGACTTTAAACAATGAATCACATGAGTATAACTCCTATCATATTGTTGCAGTTTCTCGTCATCACTTGAACAACAAATGAAATCAAGTAACACTTTAGATTGGAACTATTCCTCATCACTTGACCCTCAAACATATACGCATGCATGGACAACAAGAAAAAAGGCTATAACAATTTATAGTTTGGCAACTATCGGAATGAAATGCAACATGATTGCTCAGAATATGAAATATCTTGTCATCAATGCCAAATGGCATCTCTAAAGTCTGACATAAGTAGTATATTTCATGATTCATCACAGCATTTTGCAAACTGCAGAAACGGCACTGAGAAATCATATGCAACCGAGGATCTCGTGACCACAGTCATCACCATTCTCTAATAATTCCCATTGGGAGATCAAACTATGCATCCAACAAGCTACAGCAACAGGGAATGCAGAAAAATTATGATCCAAGATGATGAATCAACTGGGAAAGAAAGAGGGGCAACAGTATGGGCATCAGGAGCAGCACCAGTTTTCTGGTTTAGAGAAGATTAGGAGGAGGAGTAGATAAGACTAGCAATGTCCTTGGCTCCATCCAGGGCCTGCAGGTGTAATGTTTTCTTGGGGTCGGCTGAAAGAAGGAACCGTTAGTTGAGTTAGCACTGAGCATGCATATTTTATTACAAAAAAGAAAAGCATGGGAAAACATTCCAAGTGCCAATTTATGCTGATTTTAGGAGAGGACAAGCAATTCAAAGCTAGAGAGAGAACACAAGTTCTCCGAAAATGTAAGCCAGAAATTGATGCAATGTACAACCATGGAATTTTACAGTTGTTACGGAGCAAACATTAAAAATCCATGTTCAGTTATATGGAATAATGGGAACTGATGATGTGTCATCATTCATAGGCTATTCAGAGATTCAGGAAACAACAGAGCAAAGGAACGATAATCACCTTAAGCTCCTCAAGGGTAAAGCCTCTGCCAGCCCTGGCCTTCATGTTGTACTTGCGGGTCTGGCACTGCACGATGGGGCGAAGAGGTCCAGAGGTAGGGCGGGGGAAGATCTTCGCGGCCTTCTTCTGGCGAGCTGCATACAAAAAGAACAAAATGTAAGATGGCAGTGAGTCAAACAAGCTCCAGAACAACACAAACATGCTGTCAGTGGGTTGGATGGTAACTTACTACTAAATCAACAAAAAAACTACTGATGATGCATCTACTCTGCCCTGCTGTAGCAAACATGCACACAACTCCTTAAAAGTAAATGCATACGCCAGTGCAAATTTTATTCACATGTTACTGCTGGATTCAACCTATAAACATAAAGAGCGTGGCAATACATATTTGTACCAGAGACGTCTAGCCTAGCATCACACTTGACGGCGTGGGTCAAGTGTTGACGTTGTCGGCGACCTCGACGGCGTGGATTGGACGGCGTGGGTCAAGTACCTTATTTCCAATCAACTGGTCGATGCATCACAGAAGAATCACCAGCTATAATCATAATACAGTACTACAATTAATCTCAGGGAAAATTTGTTGTATAGGTACTAATAAAGCAAAACTTTCTTTAACAGTAAGAGCAAAGATAGTAAAAGCTCTTAGCTAGTAGATATATATAATTAACAACACATGTTGTCGTTAAGCTCTCCCTCCTAAAGCAAAGACCACGACACACTACTCACTAGCAGTGACAAAACAGTAAGCCTGGCCTGCCTTTAACCGAAGTTGAACTGGAAGCCACCGGGGAATCCGCCGCCGGGGAACCCTCCGCCGTGGTGGAACGTGTACTGCTGCCCACCGCCTCCGCCGAACGGGTCGAAGCCGCCGCCGCCTCCCCCCATGCCCATCTCCTCCAGGTCCTCTCCCCGGTCGTACCTCACGCGCTTGTCCTCATCGCTAAGCACCTGCACACACACGACGCACAAACAGTTCAAAACAACATCATATCTAAGCTGCGCACCTAGTTCAATCAATCTTGCTGTGTCCATTTCTTTTTCTTTTTCCCTTTTGCTATTCACCAGTCATCACTCGAAACAGTAGTACCTCGTATGCGGCGGCGATCTCTCGGAACATGTTCTCCGCCTCCTCTCGGTTCTCCACGTTCTTGTCCGGGTGCCACTGCAGCGCTAGCCTCTTGTACGCGCGCTTGATGTCCGCAGCTGATGCTGTCTTTGAGATGCCCAGGATCTTGTACCAGTCTTTCCTTTTGCTCAGCTTGAGCTGCCTCTCGGCTTTCATGAGCGCTTCTCGGATTGCCATGTCCTGAGTCAGCGTCAACAACAGAAAACTGGTGAATCCACGCCGTCAAGTGACCATGGAAATACATAAAACTGGAAATCGGCGGAATTGCTTACGGGGTCGGATGCGACTAAGGATGGCAATGTTATCCATGGACATGGATATCCATGGATATCCGACCCGAATGGATAGGGTTTGGATATGATTTTGTGTCCATGGGCAGCGCCCAAACCCGACCCGATTACTCGTGGGTAGGGCATGGATATAATCTTTTACCCGTGGGTAGATCCAAACCCGACCTGATAGTATGACTTAATGGCAAAAATCTGCTATCCCTACCCCGCAGTCACATGTCCCACTGCAATTTTACACTTTGTTATCCAAAACTTGCAAAAGAAATTACACAATCCTCGTCATAACTTTTATTAGTTGACATTCAATCCCCATTGTAACATACCCCAATACCCTTCCCTTATTTTTATCTCCTTGTTAAATGACTCGTCATTCTCATTTGTTAGAAAAATAATAAATGATCTTATGTTGTTAGGGGACGTTGATTTACCATAAGTGAAGCCTAGCGTGTCACGAAGTGAAGAATGGAAGATCTTATGTTAACATTGTGTTATGTCTTATTTATATGTCTAGATAGAACCCAATGGATATCCAGTGGGTATGGATATCCATCGGGTTTGGACATGGACATAATTTTTCACCCATGGATTTTTTCATGGGCGGGCAAAGACAGTCTTCATGGATATGGATATGGATTTGATATTGTTCAACCCGATCCAAACCCGACCCATTGCCATCCTTAGATGCGACGAGTCTGGCCATGCGGTCGGCGACCTCGACGGCGTGGCGGGAGCCGGCCCAGGCGACCTTCATGGAGTCGACGTCGAACTGCGCCGTGGCCCTCTCCCTGGCCAGGTGGTCGGGCTCCCCTCCGCCGTCCGCCACCTCGAGCCCCTCTGTCGCGGACCCACCCGTGGAGAAGAGGGGAGCTCCTCTCCCGGCGGCACGCGAAGGGGAGGACGGCACCAAGTGGCCCCAGCGTGGATCCGTCGCTGCGAGATCGAAGTCGTGCGCGTCGACGAGCAGCCGCCCTTGACGACGAGCCGGTGGTGCCCCGCCGCGGATCTGCCTCCACAATCGCGCGGCGCCCAAGGGAAGAGAGAGAAGGTGTGGGAGGGGGAGAGGGTGGGGCGGCGCCGGTGGGGCAGACGGGCGGCGAGGTCGCAGGTGGGGAAGCCCGGCGACGGCGGCGGCCGCGGCGGGATGCGCTTGATGGGATCGAGGGAGAGGAGGGCAGAGGAAGAGAGCGGGTTGGGCTTGACTCGGGAGAGGGGGAGAGTGGATCGGGGGAGAGGAGGGGATCTGAGTTAGGGTTTTGGTGAGAGGGTGAGGGGGTGAGGGCTGCCGTTGGATCTAGAAGCATCCGACGGTGGTTGATACATGATCCGCGTGATATGCCTCTGGACCAATCAGAACGCACCAAACAATCTGAAGACCTTTTGACTATATAAATTGGTCATGATTGATTACACACAAATTTTTCATTCCATTTTTCAATGCTCAAAATGAGTTTTTTTGTGAAACACCTATCAAATATCCGTTCAAATAATGTCATATTTTGAAGAAGTTTAGATCTTAGATTGGCAAACAATATTGACAAAGGTAGTTTTATTTCTTTTGCACGAAAAAATAATTTCCCATTTTTTGAATGCAAAAAATAAGTTTTTTGTGAAGGACCTACCGTATATTTATTGAAAAATTGTACCAAATTGATTTTCTAAAATACTAGGCCATATATAATGCACAATTGACCAAATGGTTGGGTGTCAAAAGGTTCGACCCACCTCTGGTGAAAAAGACAAATTTCGGCCGATCTAGCTGGAAGCGGGTCAAATTTGAACTGCGCCTGCCTTATACTTTGCTCTTTATTTTTTCCAAAAATCATTTCTAGGTACATAAGTATCTATTTAATCAGAGTAACACCAATAGTTTTCCAAAATTCAACCACTAGCTAGGAACGGTCATTTCCGCCGTTTTGACCGCATTTTGAAACGGGCATAAAAAATTCAAATAAAATCAAAAAATTGGAAAACCTTCGCGTGGTGTCATTATATATGACCAAGTTATCAGGAAAAATAATAAACTTATAATACGGCAATTCTTTTAAAAAAGTGTTCTCAGAAATGAGCTATCATGCGTGAACATTCATGGCTTTCAAGCCAAATGATCAATCCTATGGCCACATTCATAGCATAGATTGTTCAAATGATCTCATATTGTGCACAAGGGTGCATCTTGGAACGGCAAATAATATTTCTTAAGGAAGTTTTCATTTTCTTTGGACGAAAAAATCATTTTCCATTTTTCGAGTGCCCAAAAGGAGGTTTTTTTGTGAAGGACCTCCCAAATAATTGTTGCAAAATTGGACCAAATCATTTTTATAAAATACTAGGCCATATTTAATGCACAATTGACCAAATGGTTGGGTGTAAAAAGTTTTGATCCACCTCTCGTGAAAAAGACAAATTTCCGCCGATTCAGCTGGAAGCGGGTCAAATTTGAACTGTCGCTACCTCGTAGTTTGCTTTTTATTTTTTCCAAAAATCATTTGTAGGTACATAAGTATCTATTTAATCAGATAAACACCAAAAAAATTCCAAGATTCAACCACTAGCTAGGAACGGTCATTCCCGCCGTTTTGACCGCATTTTGAAACAGACATAAAAAATTCAAAAAAATCAAAAAATTGGAAAACCTTCGCTTTGTGTCATTATATATGACCAAGTTACCAGGAAAAATAATAAACTTGTAATACGGCAATTCTTTTAAAAAATTGTTCTCAGAAATGAGCTATCATGCGTGAAGATTCATGGCTTTCAAGCCAAATGATCAATCCTATGGCCACATTCATGGCATAGTTTGTTCAAATGATCTCATATTGTGCACAAGGGTGCATCTTGGAACGGCAAACAATATTGCCTAAGGAAGTTTTCATTTTCTTTGGACGAAAAAATCATTTTCCATTTTTCGAGTGCCCAAAAGGAGGTTTTTTTGTGAAGGACCAGCCAAATAATTATTGCAAAATTTGACCAAATCAATTTTCTAAAATACTAGGACATATTTAATGCACAATTGACAAAATGGTTGGGTGTAAAAAGTTTTGATCCACCTCTCGTGAAAAAGACAAATTTCCGCCGATTCAGCTGGAAGCGGGTCAAATTTGAACTGCGACTGCCTCATAGTTTGCTATTTATTTTTTCCAAAAATCATTTCTAGGTACATAAGTACCTATTTAATCATAAATACATGGTTTGGTGGCGATACGTCGAGGTTTGGGCGGTGGTCGAGGGCCCCAACTCTAGAGCGCATAAACTCGCATGCCCGCTGCGTGGTCACCGCGTGACTGTGGCGTTGCCATGTGTTCTGGGCGGCCTAGGCATGTCTAGTGGGTTGGCCACTCCCCAGGTAGGTGCTAGGAAGAAAATTACAACAGAAGATTCTCACGAGGAGACCAATCGATGCTCAAACATGAATTAGCAGCCAAGTGTTTGATTAGCGGTAAGGAAAATGCACATGGCTAATGGGCGTGAGTTTTGGTTGAGGATGATCAGTTACTAAGAAGACCGTCTTCACAAATTTTCAGATCAAAAGGAGGAGTCTAGGTGGTACTTGCTTTGCAAAGTACCACACTGGACATAAATACAAATTTTGAATATGGGCTCAAAATAATGAATGGATTGAGCTGGCATTTGGTGGAGGATAGTTATTTGTGCATAGGAAAGCACTGTAGAAAATTGATACCATTTGGACATGCCAAAGTGGTACTTCCTTCACAAAGTGTTTTTTTGAACAGAATAGGAAAATGAATATTTTTGAATTATTTTTGAACTAGGCAAGGAAGGTTTTTTACATATTTGACAAAAATATGACCCAAAGAATTTATGAGATTTTTTGGGGAATTTTGGGAATGACAGAAATATAGGTTGCTTCACAACCTAGGGCAAAAACTGCCACATGGACATGACACATAGGCAAAACTGATGAGGTGGCGCATAGTCGTAGCAACCCACCACAATTTTCAAGGTTATGACCATCTATATTGGTCATGAACAGCTAGAAATAAGGCAGCGAACCAGTGCTATCTGCTTTGTGACCATTTCGTGTAAGGAAATTATGACCTTTCTGACCAAAATGGTCGTTATAGTTTAGGGTTTGGAGCCCCCCAAACAGCTTTTGACCAATTGGTCTGAAATGGTCATAGATCTATGGCCAATTCTTCCAGGGTCACTAACAAAAGGTCATAAGTTGACATATTTCTTGTAGTGATTGTTCGTCAGCAAGACTTGCATGTACACATGCTGCCCAAACAGATTGTTTGTAGAAAGCATTGCATGCACAAATAAAGTGGAAGGGACGCACCCCGCGTGACACCGCCCCAGCTTCCTCTCAAGCGGCGCACCAGGGTGCGCCCCAACCACTAGTACTTATTGATCCCGGTCAAAATCGACCTTCTACCTATTTGGTACACCGGGAAACGGACAATCCCAACTGGATCGACCTACTAATCTCACTGACAATACAGGTCGCATCTCATATTCATCCCTCTCCTCCCCTCTTCCTCCCTATCATTCTCTCTCCCTTGGTGTTGAAACGTCCGAGATAAAAAGAAAGACGCGAGATATCCGGCCAGAATTGAAGAGGCAGGGGGAGCACACCCATGTGTTGTCTGCGAACACGACGGTCAGGTCCGGGAGCGAGGAAATTACTGGACGCTCGAGCTGGTTGTCGCCGCGTACGGCGTCGCCGCATTGGCTCTGCGGTGCGCCCAGGCCGCCGGCCCAGCGCTCAACTTCGTATACTTTCTCGTGCCCTACCCCAAGCGCTAAGTACTGAACTGAAGCACGCTTGATCGATTGGTCGATCTTGAAGACGCACGCAAGTGTAGAGAAAGTACCTGATGGATCCTTGAGGCTAGCTAGCTTCGCACGTACGGGGCACTGCCTGGCCAGTAGCCACCGGCAACCTTCGCCGATGTGATGCTGACGCGTGTATTTGATATTGGCACATACGCTCGGGGTTAACATTTAAGAAATCATAGGCTTTGGAACACCTCCTTATCTAGCCATTTATTTCTACATCAAGATTCGTGCAAGAAATTTTCTTTTTTTGGTTTCTCTCAAATAAAACAACATATGAACTTGAAACTTTGCACGACGACAAAACATTCTAACTAGAATGTGGGAAAAATACTTTCAGATTTTTTCATCAAAAAAATCTGAAAGTATTTTTCCCACATTCTAGTTAGAATGTTTTGTCGTCGTGCAAAGTTTCAAGTTCATATGTTGTTTTATTTGTGAGAAACAAAAAAGAGAAATTTTCATGTAGTGAGTTAGTTGTGTAGCACAGATCTCAAAGCAAGATTGAAGGGTAAGGATAAGAGGTGTCTGAAAGCCCGAGCTTCAAAAATCCACGTTCATACGCTCGGGACGTTGATATCCATGTGGGTGTGCACTCCATCCAACACAGGTTTCGGTCAAGTCCACTTGACGGATCGCTGTTAGCGTGCCGAGCTAGCTATTGCGGCAACACGAGCCACTCGCTCGATCAAGCACCACTGCCATTGTTGCCGTCTTCCTCAGCTCCTCTCCATGAAGCTTCGCTCAGCAAAAGCTCTCGTGCGCCCAATCAGCGAGGTAAAGATGCTTTCCAAGGCATAATCGCTCACGGAGCTGTACGCGACACCAACATTATCGAGCTGCCGCGTCGTTTCATTGTGTGCGTGTAGCAGATGTGGAGCTTAGAGAGAGGAGAGAAACAAATTGAGATAGAAGATGGATATGACATGTAGGTCGACCTAGTCAGTGAGAGTAGAGGATGATCCCGGTGGGGATTGTGCGTTTCTAGTGCACCAAACTAGTCTGGACTCGGACAAGGTCAGGACTCAGGATTGACCGGGATCGATAAGTGTGGGGTGTTAATTTTAAGGATTAGAAGGTGAGGGTCTGATTTCGACGGGACGTACGAGTTTGAGGTTTTTTCAGACTTTACTCTTGCTACTACTAGGCCGATCCATCACGTACGTGATAGTCTCTTCCCTCAAAAAAAAAAAAAAAACGTACGTGATAGTCTCGACCAAGTTAGTTTGACGCGTACGTACGCGTCTCGGATTTCTCCTGTCGTCCGAGTTTGCCCAGCCACGCCGTGACTATATATACGCCGGCCTTGTGCTGCATCGCCAGGACCAGACTCGAGCCGAGCGACCGACTTCCAAGGAGAGCACGTACGCGCGGACCGGGTCGACCGAAGCTAGCATGGAGAGGGAGCGCCTGCTGGCCGCGATTGAGGAGTGCGACGAGGCACGGCGTTATATCGCCGGGATCAGATCGCGGCTGGCCGAGCTCAGGGCCGTCGCCGACGAGCTGGAGCGGGACGCGATGGCTGAAGAGCGGCCCTTCCACGACGTCCCGCCTCGCCTCCAGGAGCTGCACCTACGGACAGAGGACGTCTCCGACACGCTACTGGATCTCCGGCCGTCCATGGACCGCATCGCCGCCATGGGCAAAGCGCGCAAGGAGGAGGAGAAATCTTTGGCGTCGCTCAACGCCCGCGCCGCCACCTGATCGATCGATGGATACCCGCATGTTTGGGTGCGGTGTGCCCATCGTTTTTCGAATCGTAGTAGTAATGATTAGTGTGTCAATGTCCCGTGGCAATGATGAAATCAAATGCTTATATTGAAAGTTGATCGATTGTCTATTCGAATTTGCTAACTCGATGAAAATATGTGCTCATGTTTTCAATTAACTCGCTGAGCTGTTGTGCCTCCCCTCCCGATCCTTTACCTTTTCTTCTTCCTATGAGCTCCGTTGCGATCTATACTCTACTAGGCCATAACGCCATGGATTCGAGGAACTCAATCTACGAATTTGAATTTGGTAGAGGTATTCCTCCCAACCACCCAAACCTGTCACCGCCACCCAACACAACGGCTATAAGTACAAACTATCGAACCTAGCTTGGGCTGTCCAACCACTGCGGTGGCTTCTTGGGCCGGGTGGACTTGGCCCGACCTTCCTCTACAGTAGATGAGTTGTCGACAACAGCTAGACCGGCAACAAAATCTTCAGTAGCGTCGCTGCACTTCTTATCAGATACAAAAGGGATGCTGACATACCCCCTCCCCCCTCCCCCCTAGAAGAGGCTTATCCCCATGACGGAGCTGCTGCTTCAACGACTCTAGATCTTTCCAGGTGGCGTCGAGCAGGGGAAGAGTCACTCCAAAGAACCAAGTGTTGTGCAATAGTGCGACGGTCGGACTGGCAGACACGTTTCTCAATAATCTTGACAGGAGCCTGCAAGTGAGAGGAAGAAGAAGGTAACACTTGCTTGACTTCATGTACTGGTTTGACAAAGCGCTTCAACAGAGAAATGTGAAAAACTAGGTGTATCTTGCTATTCTCAAGAAGATCCAGATGATATGCCACATCATCAATGCGCTCCAGTATCTTGTAAGGCCCATAAAATTTGAAGGTCAATTTGTGGTTAGCATGATGCATGATGGAGGACTGCACATACGGTTGTAACTTGAGGAACACAAGGTCTCCAGGAGCAAACACATGATCAATGCGGTGTTTGTTAGCATAGTGCTTCATATGCTGATGAGTACGCAGAAGATGTTGTCTGACAGAGTCTCGGATCACCTGACGTTCATCCAACTACGATGAATATCAATTGAGGCAATTGTATCATATGCTGAAAGACCAAATTATCTTGTGGAGTAACCATAAAGAACTTCAAAATGATATTTTCCCACAGCAAAATGCTAGTTGGTATTGTACCCGAATTCACATAAGCAGAGCAATTTCTTCCATTTAGCGGAATGGGCACTGATAAAGCAACACAAATAACCTTCCACTTGTTGATTCACTCTTTCAGTGCGATAATTAGTAGCAGGGTGATAAGCAGAACTCATATTCAGAGTGGCTCCAGTTCTAGCGACTAAAGTTTGCCAAAAAACACTGGTGAAAACAGGATCTCTGTCAGAAATGAGAAGAGCGGGCATACTATGAATCTTGTATACATTTTTCCTGTAAAGTCAGCCACTGATTGAGCAGAGTAGGGGTGTTTGAGAGCTTTAAAATGACCATATTTGGCGAATTTGTCAGTCACAACTAAAATGCAGTCAAACTAGTAGGAGGAGGGTAACCCAGATGTAAAATCCATGATGATATTCTTCCAAGCTTTCTTTGGAACTGATAATGGAGAAAGCAACCCGGGATAATTCACTCTCTCAGGCTTAGCTTGCTGACAAATCAAACAAGATTGTACTTGAGCTTTAATAAAAATACTTTTCCTTGATATTTAAACAGGGACTTAATCCTCTCATATGTAACAGGAAAACTTGAGTGACCTCCCACCGGGCTGTCATGAAAGGCATATTTTTTTCCAGATGCAAGTCAGGATGCTTACCAATCCAAATACAACTTTTGTATCTACTCACCCCATTAATGAGTTGATAATGAGGTTTTTCAACTAGTTGCACCGACAGTTGTTGTAATAACTCAATAGCTTTGTCATCATGAGCATAACTAGCTACAAGTCCTTCCAACCAAGTAGGTTGAAGACTAGAAATGTTAAAAATTCGGGAAGAGACAAGTCTTCTAGATAAAGCATAAGCTGCATTATTACCATCACCCTTTTTTATAAGTGATCTGATAATCAAGACACACCATTTTAGTGAGAGCTTTCTATTGGCACATAGTGTGCAATCTCTAGTCTTGTAAATGAATCGGATTTTTTATCAGTGACAAATTCCTGAATTTGGAGATAGGGACCTCATTGCTCAACTGCTAACAAAATGGCCATGTACTCTTTTTCATAAACATACAAGGCTCTGTTTTGAGGACTTAGTGACTTACTAACATAAGCCAAATGGTGACCAGCTTGCATAAGAACAGCCCCAATACCACTGTCACAAGCATCTGTCTCAATCACAAACTGTTTATCAAATTGAGAGAAGGCTAGGATGTTGGAAATATGCCCTAGAGGCAATAATAAAAGGATTATTATTATATTTCCTTGTTCATGATAATTGTCTGTTATTCATGCTTGAATTGTATTGTACGGAAACAGCAATACATGTGTGAATACATAGACCACAACGTATCCCTGGTAAGCCTCTAGTTACTGGCTCGTTGATCAACAGATGGTCACAGTTTCCTGACCATGGACATAGGATGTCATTGATAACGGGATCACATCATTAGGAGAATGATGTGATGGACAAGACCCAATCCTAAGCCTAGCACGAGATCGTATAGTTTGTAATGCTTAAGCTTTTCCAGTGTCAAGTATTTATTCCTTAGACCATGAGGTTGTGCAACTCCCGGATACCGTAGGAATACTTTGGGTGTGCCAAACGTCACAACGTAACTGGGTGGCTATAAAGGTACGCAACGGGTATCTCCGAAAGTGTCTGTTGGGTTGGCACGAACCGAGACTGGGATTTGTCACTCCGTATGACGGAGAGGAATCTCTGGGCCCACTCGGTAAGACATCATCATAATGAGCTCAAATTAACTAAGGAGTTAGTCACGGGATGATGGATTACAGAACGAGTAAAGAGACTTGCCATGACGAGATTGAACAAGGTATCGGGCATACCGACGATCGAATCTCGGGCAAGTACCGTACCGATAGACAAAGGGAATAACATACGGGATTGAGTGAAACCTTGACACAGTGGTTCATCCGATGAGATCATCGAGGAACACGTGGGAACCAACATGGGTATCCAGATCCCGCTGTTGGTTATTGACCGGAGAGTCGTCTCGGTCATGTTTGCGTGTCTCCCGAACCCGTAGGGAATACACACTTAAGGTTCGGTGACGCTAGGGTTGTAGAGATACATGCACACGGAAACCCGAATGTTGTTCGGAGTCCCGGATGAGATCCCGGACGTCACGAGGAGTTCCGGAATGTTCCGGAGGTGAAGAATGATATATATGAAGTCCAGTTTCGGCCATCGGAAGAGTTCCGGGGGTCACCGGGAGTGTCCCGGGACCACCGGAAGGGTCCCGGGGGTCCACCGGGTGGGGCCACCCATCCCGGAGGGTCCCGTGGGTCGCAAGGGTAAAGGGGGCCATCCCCTAGTGGGCTGGCGCACCCACATGGGCCCCCCTCCATGCGCCTAGGGTTGAAACCCTAGGGGGTGGGGGCACCCCGCCTTGGGGGGCAAGTTCTCCCCCCTGGCGCCGCCCCCCTAGGAGATTGGATCTCCTAGGGCCAGCGCCCGCTGGCCCCCTATATATAGTGGGGGGGGGGGGGGAGAGAGGGCAGCCGCACCCCAAGCCTCTGGCGCCTCCCCCCCGTCACACCTCCAACTCCTCCCGCAGGGCATCGGCGAAGCCCTGCAGCTTTTCCCGTTGCATCCACCACCACGCCGTCGTGCTGCTGGATCTCCGTCAACCTCTCC
Source organism: Secale cereale (assembly GCA_902687465.1). Taxonomy (NCBI): domain Eukaryota; kingdom Viridiplantae; phylum Streptophyta; class Magnoliopsida; order Poales; family Poaceae; genus Secale; species Secale cereale. The sequence continues at coordinate 692,310,832 of LR738712.1, read as the reverse complement.
TCCGCCCTTGCTGGATCAAGAAGGAGGAGACGTCGCTGTACCGTACGTGTGTTGAACGCGGACGTGCCGTCCGTTCGGCGCTTGGATCATCGGTGACGAGGATCACGAAGAGTACGACTCCATCATCCACGTTCCTTCGAACGCTTCCGCACGCGATCTACAAAGGGTATGTAGATGCACTCCTTTATGCTCGTTGGTAGATGACTCCTTAGATTGATCTTGGTGAAGCGTAGAATTTTTTTTGAATTCTGCTACGTTCCCCTTCAGTGGCATCTGAGCTAGGTCTTTGCGTAGCATCTTGCACGAGTAGAACACAAACAAGTTGTGGGTGTTGATTTTGTTCAATTCTCTTGCCGTTACTAGTACAATCTTGATTCGGCGGCATCGTGGGATGAAGCGGCCCGGACCGACCTTACACGTACGCTTACGTGAGACTGGTTCCACCGACTGACATGAACTAGTTGCATAAGGTGGCTGGCGGGTGTCTGTCTCTCCCACTTTAGTCGGATCAGATTCGATGAACAGGGTCCTTATGAAGGGTAAATAGAAATTGACAAATCACGTTGTGGTTTTGGCGTAGGTAAAAAACGTTCTTGCTAGAAAACCTATAGAAGCCACGTAAAAACTTGCAACAACAATTAAAAGTCGTCTAACTTGTTCTTGCAGCATGTGCTATGTGATGTGATATGGCCAAGAAGATGTGATGAATGATATATGTGATGTATGAGATTGATCATGTTCTTGTAATAGGGAATCACGACTTGCATGTCGATGAAAATGACAACCGACAGGAGCCATAGGAGTTGTCTTAATTATTGTATGACCTGTGTGTCACTGAATAACGCCATGTAATTACTTTACTTTATTGCTAAATGTTAGCCATAGTGGTAGAAGTAATAGTTGGCGAGACGACTTCATGAAGACACTATGATGGAGATCATGATGATGGAGATCATGGTGTCATGCCGGTGACAAAGATGATCATGGTGCCCCGAAGATGGAGATCAAAGGAGCAAAATGATATTGGCCATATCATGTCACTTTATTTGATTGCATGTGATGTTTATCATGTTTATGCATCTTGTTTACTTAGAACGACGGTAGTAAATAAGATGATCTCTCACTGAAAATTTCAAGAATTGTGTTCCCCCTAACTGTGCACCGTTGCTAAGGATCGTTGTTCCGAAGCACCACGTGATGATCGGGTGTGATAGGCTCTAACGTTCGCATACAACGGGTGTAAGCCAGATTTACACAAGCAATACACTTAGGGTTCACTTGACGAGCCTAGCATGTACAGACATGGCCTCGGAACACGGAAGACCGAAAGGTCGAACATGAGTCGTATAGAAGATACGATCAACATGAAGATGTTCACCGTTGATGACTAGTCCGTCTCACGTGATGGTCGGACACGGGCTAGTCGACTCGGATCATGTATCACTTAGAAGACTGGAGAGATGTCAATCTGAGTGGGAGTTCATTAAAATTTGATTAGATGAACTTATTTATCATGAACTTAGTCTAAATTCTTTACAATATGTCTTGTAGATCAAATGGCCCACGCTCATGTCACCCTCAACTTCAACGTGTTCCTAGAGAAATCCAAGCTGAAAGACTATGGTAGCAACTATACGGACTGGGTCTGTAACCTGAGGATCATCCTCATAGTTGCCAAGAAAACTTATGTCCTAGAAGCACCGCTAGGTGACGCTCCCGCCCCGGCAAACCAAGATGTTATGAACGCTTGGCAGTCGCGTTGTGATGATTACTCCCTGGTTCAATGCGGCATGCTCTACAGCTTAGAATCGGGGCTCCAAAAGCGTTTCGAGCACCACGGGGCATATGAGATGTTCCAAGAGCTGAAAATGGTTTTCCAGGCTCATGCCCGAGTTGAGAGATATGATGTCTCCAACGCATTCTACAGCTGTAAGATGGAGGAAAATAGTTCTGTCAGTGAGCACATACTGAAGATTTCTGGGTTGCACAACCGCTTGTCTCAGTTGGGAATGAATCTCCCAGACGAAGCGGTCGTTGACAGAATCCTTCAGTCGCTCCCACCTAGCTACAAGAGCTTCGTGTTGAACTTCAATATGCAAGGGATGGAGAAGTCCATTCCCGAGGTGTATTCAATGCTGAAATCAGCGGAGGTGGAAATCAAGAAAGAGCATCAAGTGTTGATGGTGAATAAAACCACTAAGTTCAAGAAGGGCAAGGGTAAGAAGAACTTCAAGAAGGACGGTAAAGGAGTTGCCGCGCCCGGTAAGCCAGTTGCCGGGAAGAAGCCAAAGAATGGACCCCAAGCCTGAGACTGAGTGCTTTTATTGCAAGGGAACGGGTCACTGGAAGCGGAACTGCCCCAAATACTTAGCAGACAAGAAGGCCGGCAACGTCAAAGGTATATGTGATATACATGTTATTGATGTGTACCTTACCAGCGCTCGTAGTAGCTCCTGGGTATTTGATACCGGTGCAGTTGCTCACATTTGTAACTCAAAGCAGGAGCTGCAGAATAAGCGGAGACTGGCGAAGGACGAGGTGACGATGCGCGTCGGGAATGGTTCCAAGGTCGATGTGATCGCCGTCGGCACATTGCCTCTACATCTACCCTCAGGATTAGTTTTAAACCTTAATAATTGTTATTTAGTTCCAGCTTTGAGCATGAACATTGTATCTGGATCTCGTTTGATGCGAGATGGCTACTCATTTAAATCCGAGAATAATGGTTGTTCTATTTATTTGAGAGATATGTTTTATGGTCATGCCCCGCTGGTCAATGGTTTATTTTTGATGAATCTCGATCGTGATGATACACATATTCATAGTGTGAATGCCAAAAGATGTAAAGTTGACAATGATAGTCCCACATACTTGTGGCATTGCCGCCTTGGTCATATTGGTGTCAAACGTATGAAGAAGCTCCATGCAGATGGACTTCTGGAGTCTCTTGATTATGAATCATTTGACACGTGCGAACCATGCCTCTTGGGCAAGATGACCAAGACTCCGTTCTCCGGAACAATGGAGCGAGCAACCAACTTGTTGGAAATTATACATACCGATGTGTGCGGTCCAATGAGTGTTGAGGCTCGCGGAGGCTATCATTATGTTCTCACCCTCACAGATGACTTGAGTAGATATGGGTATGTCTACTTGATGAAGCACAAGTCTGAGAACTTTGAAAAGTTCAAGGAATTTCAGAATGAGGTTGAGAATCAACGTGACAGAAAAATAAAGTTCTTGCGATCGGATCGTGGAGGTGAATATTTAAGTCATGAATTTGGCACGCACCTTAGGAACTGTGGAATTGTTTCACAATTGACACCGCCCGGAACACCTCAGCGTAATGGTGTGTCCGAACATCGAAATCGTACCCTATTAGACATGGTGCGATCTATGATGTCTCTCACCGACTTGCTGCTATCTTTTTGGGGTTATGCTTTAGAGACTGCCGCATTCACTTTAAATAGGGCTCCGTCGAAATCCGTTGAGACGACACCGTATGAACTTTGGTTTGGCAAGAAACCTAAGCTATCGTTTCTAAAAGTTTGGGGTTGCGATGCTTATGTCAAGAAACTTCAACCTGAAAAGCTCGAACCCAAATCGGAAAAATGCGTCTTCATAGGATACCCAAAGGAAATGATTGGGTACACCTTCTACCTCAGATCCGAAGGCAAGGTCTTTGTTGCCAAGAATGGATCCTTTCTGGAGAAAGAGTTTCTCTCGAAAGAAGTGAGTGGGAGGAAAGTAGAACTTGATGTGGTGACAGTCACCCCTCCCGAACCGGAAAGTAGCGCAGCGCAGGAAATTGTTCCTGAGGTGCCTGCACCGACAAGGGAGGAAGTTAATGATGATGATCATGAAGATACAAATCAAGTTACTACTGAACTTCGAAGGTCCACAAGGACACGTTCCACACCGGAGTGGTACGGCAACCCTGTCATGGAAATCATGTTGTTAGACAACGGTGAACCTTCGAACTATGAAGAAGCGATGGCGGGCCCGGATTCCAATAAATGGCTTGGAGCCATGAAATCCGAGATAGAATCCATGTATGAAAACAAAGTATGGACTTTGGTGGACTTGCCCGATGATAGGCACGCCATAGAAAATAAATGGATGTTTAAGAAGAAGACAGACGCAGATGGTAATGTGACCATCTATAAGGCTCGGCTTGTCGCTAAGGGTTATCGACAAGTTCAAGGGATTGACTACGACGAGACTTTCTCTCTCGTAGCGATGCTGAAGTCAGTCCGAATCATGTTAGCAATTGCTGCATTCTATGATTATGAGATATGGCAAATGGACGTCTGATGGCTTCTCGCCCCTCGTTGGTTACCCCAAGTGGAAGGTTTGAGATGCAGTGTAGCGGAAGTTTTCCCTTGGCAAAGATACCAAGGATCGATTTCCCCTGAGACTCCCAGTTTCAACAAGAAGGTGTTAACTGCTAACGGCGCCAGATATTAGCAATCAACGTGGACCTGCACACAGATACAAATAACTTTGCTCCCAAAGAGTACAGAGAGGTTGTCAATCCCTCCGGCCTTGTCGTTTACAGCGGGTCAAACGCAAGTGATAATAGTGATAGGTATTGCTGCAATAGTAAGTAAAAGCGGAAAGTAAATAGCGGATGTGATCAGTGATGGTAATATGGACCGAGGTCCCATGATGTTCACTAGTGATGTCTCTCTCCCAAAAGACGATAAAACATCTATGTGAGGTAAACAAATTACAGCTGGGCAATTGACAGGACCATGTGCGCAAACCAATGCTGACTATGTTGCAAGAAAGGTAGAGGTTCAAAGCATGGGCGGTACGCCAAAGTAAGTAGACCGAAATCCATCAATATCTACTACTAATCATCCACCTTGAGATATCTATCCAGAACATCTCGCTGGTATTAAGTTCCGAGTCCCACCCATAGTGTAAACTCAATGCAACAGACAACTGCATTAAAAGAACTTTGCGTAAAGTAAACAGTCCTTGCACCCGCGGGCACAAGCACCGTTGTTTTCCCCATTGTGGCAACAGCACATCCCCTAGACTCATGTTTCTGTCACTCAAGCTAGTCATCGAGGGGCATGAACCCACAATCGAGCATAACGTTCCCTCTTGGAGTCACTACCTACTACTTGGCCAAAGCAATAAATAGCAACGGAGAACATGCAAGAATTACTTACGAACATAAATATAAAAGAGGTAAATCAAATATATTACTCAAACACAATCTGAACATAATCTCACAATCCATCAGATCCCAGCAAACTCATCATAGCAACAACATAAGGATTACATATGTGCCTCGATCATGTAGGGCAGCTCACGAGGTCTAATTAGAGAAGCACAAGAACGGGAGGAGAACACCACATAGCTACTGGTCATGGACCCATGGTGTAATGCCCAGGATGGGACTATACCTCCTACGTGTCGAGGCACGACTTAAAGGTATAAGCCCATCCTAGAATGATCTCAAGTTTGGTATCTTTGCACGACTCATGTAAAAGAGGGATTAAATTGCAAAAGGAGATAGTTGGCTTACACTCGCCACTTCACACAAAACATTTCATAAGCAATACATCATGCAAAACATCACAACCCGACTACGGGTGAAGATCCAAAAGAAAGATACCAAAACAACATAAAGCCACAGGTCAGGATCGAATCCTAGTAGAAACCACTACTGAACATCGAAACGTCACAAGCAAACGGCCACACTCTTCAATGAGCTCCTGGTGAAGTACTGATCCAACTCCTGCATCAAGCTCGGCTGAACCTGCATCTGGTGTGGTGAAGTAACTGTGAGCCACAGAGGACTCAGCAATCCCGTTCCCGGGTAACAAGACTATTTAAGCCTTGGGTGAGGACAAGGCTGAAGAAAGAACGAGAGGTGAAGGAACAACAAGAGTCTGCAGCAGCAACTAGCACTAACTTACGTAATAGAGAGCGAGAAGAGAAGAGCCTCGGTCGAAAGATGATCACGAAGTGATCCTAACTAAAGCCGGTCAAACATAACCCCACCGTGTTCAACTCCCGAATCCCTAGTTGGAAATTGACAGTCACGGTACACACGCTGGTAGTGTATTAGAAACATTGTGTTAAGTTATCTACAACCGGGATTAACAAGCTCCCATCTGCCACATAACCGCGGGCACGGCTTTCGAAAGTTCAAACCCTGCAGGGGTGTTCCAACTTGGCCCATCACAAGCCCACGATCCGCGAAGTCGCAACTCCATAGGTGGGAAAGACCCGAGTATTCTCGGAATCCCGTGCTCAAGTTAAACCGAACTAAGGTAAGGCTAATCCAGCAAATCCTCCCGGCGTGTCGACACCCTGATAGTAGCCGCACGTATCTAAGTCTCAGGACACGACCGGATGAGTCATCCTACAGGTTTTTACCAAACCTCAAGTTTCCTTGAGGTGGCCCCGCAGTCTGCTCGTTTCGGACCAACACTCATGTGGAGCACTGGTTCGGGGGGTTGAATTAAAATAAAAGGGATAGCTAGTCCACATGCAAGTTTTATTAGTTATTAGGCAAAAAGTACCAATGTTGGGACTTGCTGGAAAAGACTTAGCACTTAGCGGTTTATCAAGGGGGTCCCATACACCCCAACCGTGTTAGGAACGCAAAATCAAGGAACATAACACCGGTTTATACGGTTCCTAACGGCATGAGTGGAACAAATCACCAAGCAAAAGGCTTAGCCTTCCACCCTTGCCAATATATAGATGATTTCATTTAAGCATTTATATAGTGTGATATAACCCAACCAAACTTCAACATGAAGCAAGCATCTTCGATCTTCACCTGCAACTAACAATGCTATAAGAGGGGCTGAGCGAAGCGTACTTAGCCAAGCAACGGTTTGCGTAGGTAGGGTGGTTAAACATGGTAGTGGTTACAAGTAGGAGGCTGACAAGAAAGACATGGGCATCGAGGCAAAACTATAGAGCGGAACTACTAGCAATAGGCAAAGATAGTAATGGTATCCGGGTTCGGTCATCTTGCCTGGAATTCCACAAGGAAGAAGAACGGGTCCAAGAAGACGGAGCAACACCGTCGAGAGAAACCTCACAACTCCGGAACGAAACCGAAGCTAACAAGAGAAGCAACCGGAAAGAAGAAACAACACGGTAAACACACAAGCATCAACAAGGCATAAGATGCACATCCAAGTATGATGCATGTCCGGTTTAATATGCATGGCATGGCAAAGTGCACAAACAACACTACAAGTTAAGTGGAGATCAATATGCAACGAGTTGCATATTGACGAAACACCACATTTAATTATTTAGTTGACTCTCGTTTATTTACAAGACAAGATTAAATGTTTTTAACATGGCAAGAGGTGAAGCATAATAAAACTACACTATTAAGACATTTTAAATGAGGCCGGAAATAACAACAACATATCCGGAAAATCCCCATAAGCATGTTTAATAATTATAAACAAACAACAATTAAACATTCAAGGTTGTTAACATGATGCGGATGACATGATCAAGTTTTATGCAAGTTTTATTAAAAGGTTGACTTAAAAGAGATAAGAAGCATTTGTCCCCGTGGAGGAATGAAAGGGTGCCACGGCAACGATCCGAAATGAGGCAACGCAACATATCGGTTCCCGTACTCGTTGAGAGTCCGGTGCAAAACAAAAGGTGGAGTGAACGAGTCAAACGAGATGAAAGTGGGTGATCCCGTTACCGGGTTCCCACGGGTCGGTGACGAGGCAACCGAGGAACAAGACAAAAGGTGGAGCGGGCACGAAGCACACACGAGAGACATTTCATACAACACAACAAGCATCACACGGGTCATCCACGGGGTCGTCTCGTTATACCTTTGAAGCGTGCGTTTCGGGGCGGTTCGAGACGCAGAAGAAGAAGAAGTCGTTCTCGTTCCGAAGAGGAAGTAGCCGTTCACGTAGAAGTACATGGCGCATCCATCGTTTCCGCGGCGACGGTAGTGGTACTCGGGGCGACGGTAGTCGAACTTGACATCGGGCGTCGAGGTACTCATTCATGTAGTAGTCGGACTTGACGGGTCCCGTGAAGTAGTCGAACTTGGAGCTCGTTCCCGTAGAGGTTCGGGTCGTCGTGGTACTTGGGCCTTCCGGCGAGGGTAGTTGTTCACGTTTCCGTAGCCGTTCATGTCACGTCGTCTTGTGTCGGCGTTCTCGTATCGTAGAGGTACACGCGGTCTTCGGCGACGGTAGATGTACTAGTCGTTTCGCCGTGTAGAGGTACTTGTTTCGAAGAGGTACTTGGTCGGGTCGCCGTATACTCGTTCGGGTCATCTGACACGTTAACAGAACAAGGCAGCACACAAAACAAAAAAAAACAAAAAAAACACAACACAACAGCCTCGGACACGGCTGAGGCAGCATAGGAGGTAGACTGGCCGTGGTCGGCGCTGCTGGAGGGGAACGTCGGGGCCCTGGTTGCTGGCGAAGGAGGCTGCTGGAGACCGAAGAGGAGGGCCACGGCGCTGGGCAGCCATGGCGAAGAAGGAGGCCAGGGAGGCGGCCTGGATGATGTAGGAGGGAGTCGGGGCGCGGCTGCGCGGCTGCCTGAGGACGGCCGCACGGGGACGGAGGCGAGGGCCCCTGGCCAAGCGGTCGCTCGGGAAGGAAGAGGGGCGCCGGCCTGGGCTCCTGGCCGCGCGCTTGCTTGCACGCCTGGCGCGGAGGGAGTCGGACTATGGAGCTGGGCGCTGGCATTCTGGCCGCGGCGCTGGGAGAGGAAGGGCGCCTCCTGGCAGGAGGAGATCCGCAGGGATCGGCAGCTCTGTGGTTCGACGCTTGGGGAGTCGGGGCGAGGGGCGAAGGGAGAAGCGGACAGAGGGGCGAAGAAGGAGGAGGGGAAATCGGGCTGCGGGGAATCGGGTTCGAGGCCAGAGGGGTTCGGTTGCGGGCAGAGAGGAAGAGCGAGAGGGACGAGAGGGAAACGGGACTCCTCCCTGGCGGCGCGACGGGAAGGAGCGAGGGGCTGCGGTCGAAGGGAGAGGAGCGATGCGTAGGGCTAGGGTTTGGTAGAGAGGCTGCGGTCGGGCTGGCCTGATGGGCCAGTGGGCCTGAAGAGGGAAAGGCTAGAAGGAAAAAACAAAAGGCTGGGTTGCTGGGCTCTCTTTTAAATAAAACTGCTGTTGTTTTTTTTTTAAAAACAACAACAAGAAGGAAAGATAGAAGGTGCTAGAAATAGAGTTAGAGCAAGGGTAAAAATTCCCTGGACTCACAAAAATGTGAGGAATTTAATTAAAATGGCTGGAGGGGTTTTGGAGGAACCTCGAAACAACAGAAAGAATTATAGGGAAGGGTTTTGGAGGAAAAACTCGAATTAAAGAAGCATGGGGAATATTGCAAGTGTGTTGCGGGTAATTCCAAACAATGGAATATTTATTATATAGCTCCCTAAAATAATGAGAGACTTTTATATGTTATAAAGAGAAGTCACCTTCCCTCGATTTAAATGGACCGAAGGTCCACACGAATTATTGGTTGAGATGCAAAAATAAAATATGACATGATGGCATGATGATATGATGCAATGCAAAAATAAATAACACAAGCACAAAAGAACACACGGGAGACCCGGAACATCTGGAACTTCGAGAATCTTCTGGAATCTTCTGGGACGTCGGTCTCGGGCGTCACAACTCTCCCACACTAACAGAGGATCTCGACCCGAGATCCTAGAGATATCACCGGGTAAAAACGGAAGAGGAAGAGGTAAAACAAAGTTGCTTCTTTGACAGACGAGTGAAACCACGAACCTTGAGAGGTTAAACAATTGAAAGAAGAATGCAATGGAGATGAACGAAGTTAAGAGCACTCCGGTAAGCAGGAGGAACAAGGAACATACGGGAACCTTGTAGGTTGAAAGACATGAAACAAGAGCTTACGAACCAAAAGAATATGAAACTGCAACGGTATAGCCAAGGAATAAGAATGACAGAATTTGGACAGCACTCCGTCTGAAAATGAAAGGAATTAGCAAGAACTTGCCAAGTTGAGATGATACTTGAAGAAAACAAGAACACACAGCCTCCGGAACAAATAAAAGAATGGTACAAGGGTTAAGAAAGATTCAGACAGCACTCCGGTTAAAAGATAGGCAAAACTTGATAAGATGAGGGAACTTGAAAAGAGGACATAATACTCCGGTTAAATGATAAGCAAGGAAAAGAACATGATCTCGATAAAAAACGAGATGAGGGTTAAGAGAGAGCAATATCACAATGCCTCTGAAATGAAAGAATAGCATATAAATGAAAGACAGAATTGAACGGAGAAGAAAAAGACAACTTCTCTCAAAATTGCATTTGAAAGAGCATCCTTACGAAGAAGGGTAGAACAGAGTTGTTGGAAAAAATCAACAACGAAAAGAATAAGCTTGAAGTGGGCTTATGGAAAATATCTCAGAATTATGAGGTGACAACCAGCCACTAACAGAATGAATTTCTTGGATTGAGATCAACAAGGAGACGATAAACTTATTTCACCGGAAGGATAAAAGAAGAACTTGGGTCATTTATAAGCACCATAATTGCAACAATCCTTAGGGAAAGCTTTTAGGTGAAATACAACCCAAAATAACTCCAGGAGATAAAATGAGGGGTTGAAAAGATCTCCTGAACAAAGAAAATGATGGGTTTAAATATTTCATTCCTGACAACTCGTGAATCATGAAACATGAAGGAATTGACAAGAATGACATAACACCACCTGAAAAGATAAGGTAGAAAGAATTGCAATTGGAAGCATGATGAAGAATGCTTGAGCTCCGACAAGAATCTTGATGAAAACTTCGAGGATGAATTAAATCATGATGAACCACCATGAAGAACTCCGGTAATGAAAGCATGAGAAGTGAAAGATGAAAAGAATAAGATTCAAGGCCTGAGATGAATTAGATGAAGCTTTGAAATGATATAATTGAAATAACTTGGAGCTCCGGAAAAACAAGATGAACAACTTAGAACCAAGGATATGATATGATGAACAAGCTCCAGACAAAAGAATTAAATCACCTTGACGGAATAAGAATAAGAATTGTGTCATGCATCTCCTTCATCAATTAAATTGATGACAACCAAAAGGATTTGGCATACTACTTATTCTCGTTGCAAAGAATTAAAGAGAGATCTAGCACAATCCTGGATAAATCTTCAACGAACCACCGTTAGGATTATGAAAGAACAAAATGAATTAAAACGATAACAACGGAAGGTAAACTTGAATGAACCACCGTAAGAATATGGAGACGAACGAAGAGACATCAATGAAGAATATTGGAGGACGAAGTTGAAAACTGAGAACGAAGAAATCTTCTGAAATGATGGCCTTCGGAGGATCACAAGGAAAAGAATTCATGAAATTCTTCGGATGGGTATAAAAGAATTCCTCACAATCGGAACAATAATGAGGATGGCATGAAGCTAGAATCACGAATGTTGAAGAAGACGGGCCAAGAATTAAGAGAAACACTTCTCCGATCTCCAAATGTTGAAAATGAAGACGAGAAATGCCATAAGAATTGTTGAGCACTCCGGAATGAAGAATTAAAAAGGTTGAACCAATGATGAAAAGGAATTTGAAAGCGATCTTGGAGAAGGCATGTGACTGATGGAAATCATTCTTACGTCACACTTGAAAAGAATTTCAGAATAACTCTAGAAAAAATTGGAAGAGTCAGGTAAGATCCTGGGAAAAACCTGTGGGTTAGGGCCCACTCAAAGAAATCACCGTTGAAAAAGATTGCTTAAGAGATATAGCACTGGTTGAATTAAAAGGCTTGAATAAGATGACAATCCTCAAAATAGTTGAACGGGATAAGAATGGAATTATGAATCTTGAGCACTCCGGATATGAATAGCAAGAGGAGAATGAATAATTGGGGCACCGGAATAAGAAAGCATTGTGAAATGAGGAAAAGGATGAGATCAACACCGAAATCTTGAATTACATCCACCGGCGAAGAATATTAGAATTAAGAATGATGAACTTGAAGCTCTTGAGCATCTTGACAATAAAACACCGGATAAGAACATTGAAGGAAAAGAATGAAGAAATATCGCATGAATAAAATGGATATTTCATCTGAGAATTGCTGGCTCCAAGAAGAAGAAGGGTGGGAGGGTGGGGAAAAACAAAGACAACTTGGGATGAACAAAATGGACACCGGTTGAAAAAAGAATTTAACATGACCATCTTGATGATCAAGAAGAAAATAGCACTCCCAAAGGAATATGAGAACACCGATTAGGAAAGGTCTGGAATCAACATTTGACATCGAAGCAACTCGAATATCAGAATCAAAACAAAAACAAAGGATAGATGTGCAACATGATCTTCACAATATCATCCGAACAGAGAATTGAACGAATGACTTCCACAGGTACATCAACTAGACGAGAAGCCACTTAGGAGAAGGAAAAGGTAAATAAATAAAAAGGAACAAGGATCAGATAGAACAAATATAAGATAGAAGTTTCGTTCGACATCTTCGTGCTGAAAGCTCATGGAACGTGTTACAAAAGGGTTTTGCAATCCCCGGATCAGCATAGCCAAGGATCCTTTAAGATGCAACTCCCGATCAGAACAAGTCCATAAACCACTTCACTCAATGTAGAACCCCAAACTTCATATCGAGCACTCGTTGGAAGAATGCCTAGAACTACTGGATGAACCCACCTATAGATTTCCGAAAGTTTCCAGTTATGCAATCAGGTGTTGGGGATACACGGGAAGCACCGCGCAATCAACTCTAAACCTACATCCAGGTGTATCCATCCTTCAACACATAACCAGTCTTTCTCGGAAACTGTTTACCTCGGACCTTCGAAAAGCATCCACTATAACAAGCTATGGCAATACTCTCGAACTACCTCCCCAGTACTGGGTGATGTCGGGGTTATCTTGCCACTGGCCGTATAGGAGAGATTTTCGATGTCGGCCGTCTTAAGTATTTAGTACTGCCGCGATATGCTTGTGTCAATGATACCCCGAAGCTCAACTCCTCGGTAACAGGAGGCATCGAGAACAATATCCTTGTCACAAGAACATCGAAACAATCCCAGAATACTCGCGGGATCCTAAAAAAAATTTGGTGCAATTTTGAAGATAGGAGAGATAAGAGTAATCGTCAGGAGTCCTCACCAGAGAGAAAGGGGATGAGAAGCAAAGAAATCCTACTCTCCGATATAATATAGGACTCAAAATGTTTTCAGTGTGTGCCTAGACTCAACCGTCAACGATTCGATCAATCAGTGGGGGCTTCTAGGTCGGAGAAGGCTCTGAATACCAACTTGTAATGCCCAGGATGGGACTATACCTCCTACGTGTCGAGGCACGACTTAAAGGTATAAGCCCATCCTAGAATGATCTCAAGTTTGGTATCTTTGCACGACTCATGTAAAAGAGGGATTAAATTGCAAAAGGAGATAGTTGGCTTACACTCGCCACTTCACAGAAAACATTTCATAAGCAATACATCATTCAAAACATCACAACCCGACTACGGGTGAAGATCCAAAAGAAAGATACCAAAACAACATAAAGCCACAGGTCAGGATCGAATCCTAGTAGAAACCACTACTGAACATCGAAACGTCACAAGCAAACGGCCACACTCTTCAATGAGCTCCTGGTGAAGTACTGATCCAACTCCTGCATCAAGCTCGGCTGAACCTGCATCTGGTGTGGTGAAGTAACTGTGAGCCACAGAGGACTCAGCAATCCCGTTCCCGGGTAACAAGACTATTTAAGCCTTGGGTGAGGACAAGGCTGAAGAAAGAACGAGAGGTGAAGGAACAACAAGAGTCTGCAGCAGCAACTAGCACTAACTTACGTAATAGAGAGCGAGAAGAGAAGAGCCTCGGTCGAAAGATGATCACGAAGTGATCCTAACTAAAGCCGGTCAAACATAACCCCACCGTGTTCAACTCCCGAATCCCTATTCGGAAATTGACAGTCACGGTACACACGCTGGTAGTGTATTAGAAACATTGTGTTAAGTTATCTACAACCGGGATTAACAAGCTCCCATCTGCCACATAACCGCGGGCACAGCTTTCGAAAGTTCAAACCCTGCAGGGGTGTTCCAACTTGGCCCATCACAAGCCCACGATCCGCGAAGTCGCAACTCCATAGGTGGGAAAGACCCGAGTATTCTCGGAATCCCGTGCTCAAGTTAAACCAAACTAAGGTAAGGCTAATCCAGCAAATCCTCCCGGCGTGTCGACACCCTGATAGTAGCCGCACGTATCTAAGTCTCAGGACACGACCGGATGAGTCATCCTATAGGTTTTTACCAAACCTCAAGTTTCCTTGAGGTGGCCCCGCAGTCTGCTCGTTTCGGACCAACACTCATGTGGAGCACTGGCCCGGGGGGTTGAATTAAAATAAAAGGGATAGCTAGTCCACATGCAAGTTTTATTAGTTATTAGGCAAAATGTACCAATGTTGGGACTTGCTGGAAAAGACTTAGCACTTAGCGGTTTATCAAGGGGGTCCCATACACCCCAACCGTGTTAGGAACGCAAAATCAAGGAACATAACACCGGTTTATACGGTTCCTAACGGCATGAGTGGAACAAATCACCAAGCAAAAGGCTTAGCCTTCCACCCTTGCCAATATATAGATGATTTCATTTAAGCATTTATATAGTGTGATATAACCCAACCAAACTTCAACATGAAGCAATCATCTTCGATCTTCACCTGCAACTAACAATGCTATAAGAGGGGCTGAGCGAAGCGTACTTAGCCAAGCAACGGTTTGCGTAGGTAGGGTGGTTAAACATGGTAGTGGTTACAAGTAGGAGGCTGACAAGAAAGACATGGGCATCGAGGCAAAACTATAGAGCGGAACTACTAGCAATAGGCAAAGATAGTAATGGTATCCGGGTTCGGTCATCTTGCCTGGAATTCCACAAGGAAGAAGAACGGGTCCAAGAAGACGGAGCAACACCGTCGAGAGAAACCTCACAACTCCGGAACGAAACCGAAGCTAACAAGAGAAGCAACCGGAAAGAAGAAACAACACGGTAAACACACAAGCATCAACAAGGCATAAGATGCACATCCAAGTATGATGCATGTCCGGTTTAATATGCATGGCATGGCAAAGTGCACAAACAACACTACAAGTTAAGTGGAGATCAATATGCAACGAGTTGCATATTGACGAAACACCACATTTAATTATTTAGTTGACTCTCGTTTATTTACAAGACAAGATTAAATGTTTTTAACATGGCAAGAGGTGAAGCATAATAAAACTACACTATTAAGACATTTTAAATGAGGCCGGAAATAACAACAACATATCCGGAAAATCCCCATAAGCATGTTTAATAATTATAAACAAACAACAATTAAACATTCAAGGTTGTTAACATGATGCGGATGACATGATCAAGTTTTATGCAAGTTTTATTAAAAGGTTGACTTAAAAGAGATAAGAAGCATTTGTCCCCGTGGAGGAATGAAAGGGTGCCACGGCAACGATCCGAAATGAGGCAACGCAACATATCGGTTCCCGTACTCGTTGAGAGTCCGGTGCAAAACAAAAGGTGGAGTGAACGAGTCAAACGAGATGAAAGTGGGTGATCCCGTTACCGGGTTCCCACGGGTCGGTGACGAGGCAACCGAGGAACAAGACAAAAGGTGGAGCGGGCACGAAGCACACACGAGAGACATTTCATACAACACAACAAGCATCACACGGGTCATCCACGGGGTCGTCTCGTTATACCTTTGAAGCGTGCGTTTCGGGGCGGTTCGAGACGCAGAAGAAGAAGTCGTTCTCGTTCCGAAGAGGAAGTAGCCGTTCACGTAGAAGTACATGGCGCATCCATCGTTTCCGCGGCGACGGTAGTGGTACTCGGGGCGACGGTAGTCGAACTTGACATCGGGCGTCGAGGTACTCATTCATGTAGTAGTCGGACTTGACGGGTCCCGTGAAGTAGTCGAACTTGGAGCTCGTTCCCGTAGAGGTTCGGGTCGTCGTGGTACTTGGGCCTTCCGGCGAGGGTAGTTGTTCACGTTTCCGTAGCCGTTCATGTCACGTCGTCTTGTGTCGGCGTTCTCGTATCGTAGAGGTACACGCGGTCTTCGGCGACGGTAGATGTACTAGTCGTTTCGCCGTGTAGAGGTACTTGTTTCGAAGAGGTACTTGGTCGGGTCGCCGTATACTCGTTCGGGTCATCTGACACGTTAACAGAACAAGGCAGCACACAAAACAAAAAAAAACAAAAAAAACACAACACAACAGCCTCGGACACGGCTGAGGCAGCAGAGGAGGTAGACTGGCCGCGGTCGGCGCTGCTGGAGGGGAACGTCGGGGCCCTGGTTGCTGGCGAAGGAGGCTGCTGGAGACCGAAGAGGAGGGCCGCGGCGCTGGGCAGCCATGGCGAAGAAGGAGGCCAGGGAGGCGGCCTGGATGATGTAGGAGGGAGTCGGGGCGCGGCTGCACGGCTGCCTGAGGACGGCCGCACGGGGACGGAGGCGAGGGCCCCTGGCCAAGCGGTCGCTCGGGAAGGAAGAGGGGCGCCGGCCTGGGCTCCTGGCCGCGCGCTTGCTTGCACGCCTGGCGCGGAGGGAGCCGGACTATGGAGCTGGGCGCTGGCATTTTGGCCGCGGCGCTGGGAGAGGAAGGGCGCCTCCTGGCAGGAGGAGATCCGCAGGGATCGGCAGCTCTGTGGTTCGACGCTTGGGGAGTCGGGGCGAGGGGCGAAGGGAGAAGCGGACAGAGGGGCGAAGAAGGAGGAGGGGAAATCGGGCTGCGGGGAATCGGGTTCGAGGCCAGAGGGGTTCGGTTGCGGGCAGAGAGGAAGAGTGAGAGGGACGAGAGGGAAACGAGACTCCTCCCTGGCGGCGCGACGGGAAGGAGCGAGGGGCTGCGGTCGAAGGGAGAGGAGCGATGCGTAGGGCTAGGGTTTGGTAGAGAGGCTGCGGTCGGGCTGGCCTGATGGGCCAGTGGGCCTGAAGAGGGAAAGGCTAGAAGGAAAAAACAAAAGGCTGGGCTGCTGGGCTCTCTTTTAAATAAAACTGCTGTTTTTTTTAAAAAAACAACAACAAGAAGGAAAGATAGAAGGTGCTAGAAATAGAGTTAGAGCAATGGTAAAAATTCCCTGGACTCACAAAAATGTGAGGAATTTAATTAAAATGGCTGGAGGGGTTTTGGAGGAACCTCGAAACAACGGAAAGAATTATAGGGAAGGGTTTTGGAGGAAAAACTCGAATTAAAGAAGCATGGGGAATATTGCAAGTGTGTTGCGGGTAATTCCAAACAATGGAATATTTATTATATAGCTCCCTAAAATAATGAGAGACTTTTATATGTTATAAAGAGAAGTCACCTTCCCTCGATTTAAATGGACCGAAGGTCCACACGAATTATTGGTTGAGATGCAAAAATAAAATATGACATGATGGCATGATGATATGATGCAATGCAAAAATAAATAACACAAGCACAAAAGAACACACGGGAGACCCGGAACATCTGGAACTTCGAGAATCTTCTGGAATCTTCTGGGACGTCGGTCTCGGGCGTCACACATGGTCCAAGGGAGACTACTCACAACTCATCCGGGAGGCGTCCATGGTGGTGGAGAGGCTCCCGGTGGTGATACTCCCCTCCGGCAGGGTGCCAGGAAGAGTTCTCCTGGTGCTCCCGATCTTGGAAGCGCGGCGGCGGCGGAACAGAGATGAGATCGCGAAAAAGGGTTCCCGTCTCGAGGGTTTCGGGACATGATATAAATATATGCCAAAGGGGGGCATCGGCGGAGGCCTGGGGGGCCCAGGCGCCCCCCCGGCGCGGCCAGGAGGGGGGCCGCGCCACCAGGGCGCCTGGAGCCCTGGTGGCCCCCCTCCGGCTCTACTTCGGGTGCCGGGAAGCTTCCGAAACGCTGATTTTTTATATAATTTTTCCGGGATTTTTCTGGCAGTTTTCGTAATGGGAAAACCTGAAATACAAAAACAGCAGAAAACAGAAACTGGCACTGGGGTGCACTGAGTTAATAGGTTAGTCCAAATATGATCAAAAGTGTATGGAAGTGTATAAATATCATAGCAATATCACCCAAAAGAGGCATGGAGCAAGTAGAAATTATAGATACGTTTTGGACGTATCAACATCCCCAAGCTTAATTCCTGCTCGTCCTCGAGTAGGTAAATGATAACAAGAATAATTTCTGTGGTGACATGCTATTAACCATATAGGACTTTTCATAGTCATATGACAAAAGCTTACCGAGACAATGAATCTGTAGTAATTAAGTTGCCTCATGAGAAAATCACAAAGAACTGAAAGTTTTACAATATGATATTGAAACATCAAATAGATTTGTAATGAGCATGGTGTGCAAATATGATAAAGTGATATCTCGCTTGCCCCCTTTAGTGAAGCAAAACATAAATGCAGGGGCACCTCCAAGGTTTAAGTGATGACTAGATACAATGATTTCAAAATAAACGATATCACAATCATGCAAAAGACAATGCTACTTTGGGACAATGCACATTACACTCAGAATGACAATCATGCTCTCAGTAGTTGGTGCTTTAAAAGAAGGTGGAGACTCTCGAACCGTGGCTTTTGTTGGCAAGGTTGAAAACCCGTAGTCGAAAACAAAGACAAAACATGTACCAGAGCTCTTGGTTTTAAAAACAGAGGTAATAATTATTTTTTTAGAGTATGCATGTTTCGTCAACGAATGCTAGCAGACAACTCAATCACTTCTTGAGATGGACAAGTTTCGAGGAACGGCTCCCGAATGAGGACGATCACATCCTCTTAATCTCCTTTGTTTATCACTGCCAAAGTTTTCTGATTTCTCATGAACAAAGCGTGAAGGAGGGTTTGTTTGTTATATTATTTTTGAGCCGGGCGCACTCTTTGCCAGTTCCTTCTCGTATTATGGGTTTGCACATTAGACATGCAATCCCGGGGTGAAGCTTGTCCAACTTAAAAAGATCATGAATTAACTACTACTTCCTCATGAACTAAAACAGAGGCACAAAATAGGAATGCTTTTTCTTTGAATAATTTCGAGATGGTACATGAAAGTCTTCGTTAGGAATGGCAGGTAAATACCATGTATAGGAAGGTATGGTGGACTCATATGGCATAACTGGTTTAAAGGATTTTGGATGCACAAGCAGTCAGTCCGCTTAGTACAGGTGGAGGTTAGCAAAAGACTGGGAGCGACCAACTAAAAGAGCAATGATGGTCATAATCATGCAGAGCGACAAAGCAACATTGAATCAGGCATGGAAGTTATATCGCTACTCAGAAACAAAAGATCATCAAGGCTTGACAGACTTTCTTTACAGTCTTAAATATGCGTGAGCATACGCCAAGTCAATCAAAATAAATTCTCGAAGGAAGATATTACTAAACCATACCACATCATAGGCAAACAAATCATGTTGGTACTCCAATAACACATTGGGAACCCCCCCAGCTATTTGAGACTAACCACAAGAAAACATGAACTACTAAGCACCATTATGCACGTAGCATTTTTATCATAGACATATCAACCAATGCAACAGAAGCAAACTCTCTTAATAAGATAAGCATGATAACTAAAGAGAGTTCAAGCAACCAACTAAACAAAAGCTCTTTAAAAAGATAAGCATGAAAACTAAGAGCTAAGCAAGATAGTAGCTATTGAAAGACAAAGAACACACACAGCAAAGATAGACATGAAAATTCTATGTTGTGTTCTAGGTAGAAGTGGAGCGTGTTTCTCTCCCACATAAAGAAAGCTGAGTTCCGACTCGTTATGAAAAGCTAAGGAAAACTAAAAAGGAAACTAAAAGCAAGACGCTCCAAGCATAGAACATAACACATGAAGTGATAAAAATATAGTGGAACGAAAGACGAACTGATAATGTTGATGGAGAAGGGGATGCACGGGGGCATCCCCAAGGTTAGACGCTTGAGTCTCCTTGAATATTTCTTGGGGGTGCATGGGGGCATCCCCAAGCTTGAGCGTTTGACACTCCTGAATCTTTTTATCATCTTCCCTCGCACACTTGAAAACTCCCTTCATACATAACTCATCATAATCTGATTAGCGAGGTTAGTACCCTTAATAAAATAATTGTTCCTTGCTGGAAATAAGGATATTCTTGAAGGTCTACTGTTTCTCAAGATTGCCAAAAGGTTTTTGCAAAGAAAAAGCAAACTCAAGGTTTGCAAAATGAAGGAAAGGCAAAACATGACAGAATCTGTGAAAAACAGAATAGCAGGTAGTAAATGATTTTTTCGGGGCACTTCTGCAACTGTAATAAAAAAACTCAGAACTGACGCACGAAAGACAATTATATAGAGCACGCTGTCGAAAAAATTCAGACCAAAAAGATGATCTGGTGATTTTATACGAATTTGTCTATCCAAGGACATAATCTGTTTCCTGGACAGCACGTCACAACTTTTGAACTTTCTTGCAATCAGAGGCTACACTTGGCACAAAGTTGAAAGGTAAAGATACAATGATGATGCTACTGTAGTAACAACATCAAGACACAACAAAAGCAAAATAAAATTTATTCATGTGGGCTGCCTCCCAAAAGCGCTTTCTTTTATGCCTTTAAGCTAGGTATAATGCAAAAAGATCAAGTTTCATCAAGAGTAAAAGAATAGCTAGCCCGTATAACGGACTCAAAAGGTAACTTAATCTTCTTTCGAGGGAAGTGTTCCATCCCTTTCTTCAGAGGAAACTGGAATTTTATATTCCCCTCTTTCATGTCAATGATAGCACCAACGGTGTGTAGAAACGGGCGTCCCAAAATAATTGGACACGAAGGTTCACATTCAATATCCATAATAGTAAAATCAACGGGAACATAATTGTCATTGACAATGATAAGAACATCGTCGATCGTCCCAAAGGTTTCTTTATGGAAGAATCAACAAGACGAACACCAAAAGAACAAGAATCAAAAGGTTTCAATTTAAGCATATCATATATTCTTTTGGGCATAATGGAGGTACTAGCTACAACATCACATAAAGCATACCAAGAGAAGTTATTCAACTTAATTTTAATCATAGGATCCCAACCATCTTCTAGCTTTCTAGGTATGGAGGCTTCTACTCTAAGTTTCTCCTCCCTAGCTTTGATGAGAGCATTAGTGATATGCTCTGTGAAGGCAAGGTTAAGCGTGCTAGTGTGGGGATCTTTAGCCATTCTTTGTAGAAAGGTGACAACTTCTGAGATACTACAATTATCAAAATCAATTTTATCATTATTGGGCAGAATTGTAGTGTCATCTTCTTTGTTTGAATTGCTCTCTATTATAAGAGTTTGAACGTCTTCCCAAGTTTGGGGAAGCATAGGAGCAACTTTAAACTGAGGCTCATACTCTTTTCCTGGAAGGCCATGCCATGGGCATAACTCTCCATCAAGACTAACATAATCACAAGGTTTATTACTTTTATAGATCCCGACAGTGGTGATTGGCGTAATGGAAGAAGGGGTGTACTCCTCCCATTTAGTGTTTTTGGTGGAACCCATAGCAGCAAGCAAGCAAGATAACTATTTTTTGTGATTTTTGATAAAAGATACTAAAGCAAAACTGAAAGGTAAACTAACAAGACTAAAAAGCAAAGGTAAAAGATAGCGTGCAACTCCCCTATCTTGAAGAGTGGAGTCCCCGGCAACGGCGCCAGAAAACTTTGCTTGATGGCTTCTCGCCCCTCGTTGGTTACCCCAAGTGGAAGGTTTGAGATGCAGTGTAGCGGAAGTTTTCCCTTGGCAAAGATACCAAGGGTCGATTTCCCCTGAGACTCCCAGTTTCAGCAAGAAGGTGTTAACTTCTAACGGCGCCAGATATTAGCAATCAACATGGACCTGCACACAGATACAAATAACTTTGCTCCCAACGAGTACATAGAGGTTATCAATCCCTCCGGCCATGTCGTTGATACGTCCAAAACGTATCTATAATTTCTGCTTGCTCCATGCCACTTTTGGGTGATATTGCTATAATATTCATACACTTCCATACACTTTTGATCATATTTGGACTAACCTACTAATCCAGTGCACCCCGGTGCCAGTTTCTGTTTTCGGCTGTTTTTGTATTTCAGGTTTTCACGTTACGAGAACTGTCAGGAAAAATCCAGAAAAATCATATAAAAAATCAGTGTTCCGAAACCTACCTTGCGCCCGAAGGACAGCCGGGGG
>LR738712.1:692236110-692288570 GCA_902687465.1 Secale cereale | reverse complement strand
CACCAGGGCTCCAGGCGCCCTGGCGGCGCCCCCCCTGGGCCGCGCCGGGGGGGCGCCTGGGCCCCCCGAGCCCCGTCTGGTGCCCCCCTTCGGCATATATTTAGAGCGTCCTTCGAAACCCTCGGGACGGGAACTCTTTTTCGCGATCTCATCTCTGTTCTGCCGCCGCCGCCACTTCCAAGATCGGGAGCACCAGGAGAACTTTTCCCGGCACCCTGCCGTAGGGGAGGATCACCATCGGGAGCCTCTCCACCACCATGGACGCCTCCCGGATGAGTTGTGAGTAGTCTCCCTTGGACCATGAGTCCATGACCAGTAGCTATGTGATGTTCTCCTCCCGTTCTTGTGCTTCACTAATTAGTCCTCGTGAGCTGCCCTACATGATCGAGGCACATATGTAATCCTTATGCTGTTGCTATGATGAGTTTGCTGGGATCCGATGGATTATGAGATTATTTTCAGATTGATCTTGAGTAATATATTTGATCTACCTCTTTTATATTTATGTTCATAAGTAATTCTTGCATGTTCTCCGTTGTTATTTATTGCATTGGCCAAGTAATACATAGTGACTCCAAGAGGGAACGTTATGCTCGATTGTGGATTCATGCCCCTCGATGACTAGCTTGAGTGACAGAAACATGAGTCTAGGGGATGTGCTGTTGCCACAAGGGGGAAAACAATGGTGCTTGTGCCCGCGGGTGCAAGGATTGTTTACTTTACGCAAAGTTCTTTTAATGCAGTTGTCTGTTGCATTGAGTTTACACTATGGGTGGGACTCGGAACTTAATACCAGCGAGATGTTCTGGATAGATATCTCAAGGTGGATGATTAGTAGTAGATATTGATGGATTTCGGTCTACTTACTTTGGCGTACCACCCATGCTTTGAACCTCAACCTTTCTTGCAATGTAGTCAGCATTGGTTTGCGTTCGTGGTCCTGTCAATTGCCCAACTGTAATTCGTTTACCTCACATAGCTGTTTTATCGTCATTTGGGAGAGAGACATCACTAGTGAACATCATGAGACTCCGGTCCATATTACCATCATTGATCACATCCGCTATTTACTTTTCTCTATTACTTACTATTGCAAAACATTATCTATCACTACTATCATTTGCGTTTAATCCTTTGTGAACTACAAGGCCGGAGGGATTGCCAACCTCTCTGTACTCGTTGGGAGCAAAGTTATTTGTATCTGTGTGCAGGTCCACGTTGATTGCTAATCCGCGCCGTTAGCAGTTGACACCTACTTGTTGAACCTAGGAGTCTCTGGGGATTCGATCCTTGGCATCTTTGCTAAGGGAAAAAACTTCCACAACACTGCATCTTACACCTTCCACTTGGGGTAACCAACGAGGGGTTAGAGGCCTATCAAGGAGTATTTTCTGGCGCCGTTGCCGGGGACTCCACTCTTCAGGATAGGGGAGTTGCACGCTATCTTTTACCTTTGCTTTTTAGTCTTGTTAGTTTACCTTTCAGTTTTTGCTTTAGTACCTTTTATCGAAAATCACAAAAATAGTTATCTTGCTTGCTTGCTACTATGGGTTCCACCGAGAACACCAAGTTGTGTGACTTCACTAGTCACAACAACGATGACTTTATCAGCACACCTATCACTACACCTGCCACTTTAGCACCTTCATATGAAATTAAACCTGCTTTACTGAACTTAGTCATGAAAGATCAATTCTCCGGTGCTGGAGATGATGCTGCTTTACACTTGAACAACTTTGTTGAACTTTGTGATATGCAAAAGTACCAAGAAATAGATGGTAATATTGTTAAGCTTAAGCTTTTTCCTTTCTCCTTGAGAGGAGGAGCTAAAATTTGGTTTCAGTCTTTGCCTAGAAATAGCATAGATTCATGGGACAAGTGCAAAGATGCTTTTATTGGAAAATACTATCCACCTGCTAAAATTATCCAACTTAGAAGTAACATAATGAATTTTAAACAATTGGATAATGAACACGTTGCCCAAGCTTGGGAACGTATGAAATCTCTTATCAAGAACTGCCCTACTCATGGTTTGACTACCTGGATGGTTATCCAAACTTTTTATGCAGGCTTGAACTTTACCTCGCGGAACTTGTTAGATTCAGCCGCGGGAGGAACTTTTATGTCAACTACACTTGGTGCTGCCACGAAGCTTCTCGATGAGATGATGACCAACTATTCCCAATGGCACACCGAACGCGCTCCAACAGGTAGGAAGGTAAACTCTGTCGAGGAGATTTCCTCCTTAAATGAAAAAGTTGACTTGATCATGTCTCTACTTTCGAAGCAATCTACTGTTGATCCTCGCGATGTTCCTTTAAATTCTTTGATTGCTCAAGAACAAGTAGATGTGAACTTTATCTCTAGAAACAATTTTAACAACAATGCTTATAGGAGTAACTTTGGTAACAATCCTAGACCGTTCCCCTCTAATTCTTATGGGAACAACAATGCTTATCCTAGTACCAAGAACTCCACTACTGAACTAGAGATTATGCTTAAAGATTTCATCACTACCCAAAAAGCCTTTAATAAGAGTGTAGAAGAAAAACTACATAAACTAGATGATCTTTCTTTTAAGGTAGACCATTTAGCCAATGAGGTAAAATTGCTAAAAATTGAAACTTCTCCTCTTGAGGAGAGGAAGGTCACTCCTATTAATGCTACTCAAGTGCAAATTAATGAAAATATTAGGATGATGGCTAAACTTAAATAAAGATGGGCTAGAGAAAGGGAGGAAGAAGATAGAATTAAGAGCCTTCCTACCCACCACACTGTTGCTACTATCCAAGTTGTTGAGGATATCCAAACTCTTAGCACCCAATGTACTCCTGGTCCCAATGGACCTATTAATGGTTATGCTATGACTATAGAAACTACCAAACAAGTGAACCTAAAGGACACTACTACCACTTTACTTGATGCTAATGACCTTGATTTTGATAATTGCACTCTTACCGAAGTTCTTGATTTCCTTCACAAGATGTCTAGAGACCCCCGCACTAGCACGCTTAACCTTGCCTTCACAGAGCATATCACTAATGCTCTCATCAAAGCTAGGGAGGAGAAACTTAGAGTAGAAGCCTCCATACCTAGAAAGCTAGAAGATGGTTGGGATCCTATGATAAAAATTAAATTGAATGACTTCTCTTGTTATGCATTATGTGATGTTGGAGCTAGTACTTCTGTTATGCCCAAAAGAATATATGATATGCTTAAATTGAAACCTTATGATTCTTGTTCTTTTGGTGTTCGTCTCGTTGATTCTTCCATAAAGAAACCTTTGGGGAGGATCGACGATGTTCTTATCATTGTTAATGATAATTATGTTCCCGTTGATTTCACTATTATGGATATTGAATGTGATCCTTCATGTCCAATTACTTTGGGACGTCCCTTTTTACGCACCGTTGGTGCTATCATTGACATGAAAGAGGGTAATATAAAATTTCAGTTTCCTCTCAAGAAAGGGATGAAAAACTTCCCTCTAAAGAAGATCAAGTTACCTTTTGAGTCCGTTGTACGGGCTTGCTATTCTTTTACTCTTGATAAAACTTGATCTCTATGCATTATGCCTAGCTTAAAGGCATAAAAGAAAGCGCTTTTGGGAGGCAGCCCAATGTATAAATTTATTTTTCTTTTGTTGTGTCTTGATGTTGTTTACTACTGTAGTATCATCATTGTATCTTTGCTTTTCATATTTGTGCCAAGTATAGCCTCTGATTGCTAGAAAGTTCAAAAGTTGTGAGGTGCTGTCCAGGAAACAGATTCTGTCCTTGGATAGAAAAATTCGTATAAAATCACCAGATCATCTTTTTGGTCTGAATTTTTTCGACAGTGTTCTCTATATAATTGTCTTTTGTGCATCTGTTCTGAGTTTTTTGATTTGAGTTTCAGAAGTGCCCCGAACAAATCGATTACTACCTGCTGTTCTGTTTTTCACAGATTCTGTCCTGTTTTGCCTTTCCTTCATTTTGCAAATCAAGAGCTTGCTTTTTCTTTGCAAAAACCTTTTGGCAATCTTGAGAAACAGTAGAACTTCAAGAATATCTTTATTTCCAGCAAGGTATAATTATTTTATTAAGGGTACTAACCTCGCTAATCAGATTATGATGAGTTATGTATGAAGGGAGTTTTCAAGTGTGCGAGGGAAGATGATAAAAAGATTCAGGAGTGTCAAGCGCTCAAGCTTGGGGATGCCCCCGTGCACCCCAAGAAATATTCAAGGAGACTCAAGCGTCTAAGCTTGGGGATGCCCCCGTGCATCCCCTTCTCCATCAACATTATCAGTTCGTCTTTCGTTCCGCTATATTTTTATCACTTCATGCGTTATGTGCTATGCTTGGAGCGTCTTGCTTTTAGTTTTCTTTTTAGTTTTTCATAACGAGTCGGAACTCAGCGTTCTTTATGTGGGAGAGAAACACGCTCCACTTCTACCTAGAACATACCATAGAATTTTCATGTCTATCTTTGCTGTGTGTGTTCTTTGTCTTTTAATAGCTACTATCATGCTCTGCTCTTAGTATTCATGCTTATCTTTTTAAAGAGCTTTTGTTTAGTTGGTTGCTTGAACTCTCTTTAATTATCATGCTCACCTTATTAAGAGAGTTTGCTTTCGTTGCATTGGTTAATATGTCTATGATAAAGATGCTACGTGCATAATGGTGCTTAGTAGTTCAGGTTTTCTTGTGGTTAATCTCAAATAGCTGGGGGATTCCTAATGTGTTATTGGAGTACCAACTTGATTTGTTTGCCGATGATGTGGTATGGTTTAGTAATATCTTCCTTCGAGAATTTATTTTGATTGACTTGGCGTATGCTCACGCATATTTAAGACTGTAAAGAAAGTCTGTCAAGCCTTGATGATCTTTTATTTCTGAGTAGCGATATAACTTCCATGCCTGATTCAATATTGCTTTGTCGCTCTGCATGATTATGAC
The DNA here is from genome assembly GCA_902687465.1 of Secale cereale. Classification (NCBI taxonomy): domain Eukaryota; kingdom Viridiplantae; phylum Streptophyta; class Magnoliopsida; order Poales; family Poaceae; genus Secale; species Secale cereale. The sequence goes on along the minus strand of LR738712.1, from coordinate 692,283,630 downwards.
CGTCATTGCTCTCTTAGTTGGTCGCTTCCAGTCTTTTGCTAACCTCCACCTGTACTAAGCAGACTAACTTTGCAATACATAGCTCATGGGAAAGTAGCTTAAAAACTATTGTGGTAAAGAATATGTTGCCTATGTATCTTATTTCTTATAAGTTGCTTGCTGAGCGGTAACCATGTTTCTGGGGACGCCATCAACTGTCACACTTTTGTTGAATATCATGTGAGTTGCTATGCATGTTCGTCTTGTCTGAAGTAAGGGTGATTTTCCATGGGTTGAATGAGTATGCATATAGTTAGAGAAGAACATTGGGCCGCCAACCAAAGCCATGTATCATGGTGGAAGTTTTAGCTTGGACATTAATCCTCAATCTCTAATGAGAATATGCTTATGCATTAAAGAGGAGTCCATCATCTATTTTCTATGTTGTCCCGGTATGGATGTCCTCAAGTTGAGATCTATCAAAAACGAGAAATCAAATGCGATTAATCTCCTTGGACCTTTGTACAGGTGGCATAGAGGTACCCCTTTGTGACACTTGGTTGAAACATATGTAATGCAATGATAACCCATGGAAATCCGAGCTAATTAGGACAAGGTGCGAGCACTATTGGTATTCGATGCATGAGGCTTGCAACTTATAGGATGTCTTATGCATGACACATATGAAGTACTACTACCGTTGACAAAATTGCCTCTATGTTTTCAAAATAAAAAGCTCTAGCACATAACCATTCTTTTACTTTTATGTTGAGTCTCCACCTTCTTTTAAAAGCACCAACTACTGAGAGCATGATTGTCATTCTGAGTGTAATGTGCATTGTCCCAAAGCAGCATTGTCTTTTGCATGATTGTGATATCATTTATTTTGAAATCATTGTATCTAGTCATCACTTAAACCTTGAAGGTGCCCCTGCATTTATGTTTTGCATCACTAAAGGGGGCAAGCTAGATATCACTTTATCATATTTGCACATCATGTTCATTGCAAATCTTTTTGATGTTTCAGTTTCATATTGTAAAACTTTCAGTCATTTGTGATTTTCTCATGAGGCAACTTAATTACTATAGAATCATTGTCTCAGTAAGCTTTTGTCATATGACTATGAAAAAGTCCTATATGGTTAATAGCATGTCACCACAGAAATTATTCTTGTTATCATTTACCTACTCGAGGACGAGCAGGAATTAAGCTTGGGGATGTTGATACGTCCAAAACGTATCTATAATTTCTGCTTGCTCCATGCCACTTTTGGGTGATATTGCTATGATATTCATACACTTCCATACACTTTTGATCATATTTGGACTAACCTACTAATCCAGTGCACCCCGGTGCCAGTTTCTGTTTTCGGCTGTTTTTGTATTTCAGGTTTTCACGTTACGAGAACTGTCAGGAAAAATCCAGAAAAATCATATAAAAAATCAGCGTTCCGAAACCTACTTGCGCCCGAAGGACAGCCGGGGGGGGGAGGGCACCAGGGCTCCAGGCGCACTGGCGGCGCGCCCCCCCTGGGCCGCGCCGGGGGGGGGGGGCCTGGGCCCCCCGAGCCCCGTCTGGTGCTCCCCTTCAGCATATATTTAGATCGTCCTTCGAAACCCTCGGGACGGGAACTCTTTTTCGCGATCTCATCTCTGTTCCGCCGCCGCCACCGCTTCCAAGATCGGGAGCACCAGGAGAACTCTTCCCGGCACCCTGCCGGAGGGGAGGATCACCATCGGGAGCCTCTCCACCACCATGGACGCCTCCCGGATGAGTTGTGAGTAGTCTCCCTTGGACCATGAGTCCATGACCAGTAGCTATGTGATGTTCTCCTCCCGTTCTTGTTCTTCACTAATTAGTCCTCATGAGCTGCCCTACATGATCGAGGCACATATGTAATCCTTATGCTGTTGTTATGATGAGTTTGCTGGGATCCGATGGATTATGAGATTATGTTCAGATTGATCTTGAGTAATATATTTGATCTACCTCTTTTATATTTATGTTCATAAGTAATTCTTGCATGTTCTCCGTTGTTATTTATTGCTTTGGCCAAGTAATACGTAGTGACTCCAAGAGGGAACGTTATGCTCGATTGTGGGTTCATGCCCCTCGATGACTAGCTTGAGTGACAGAAACATGAGTCTAGGGGATGTGCTATTGCCACAAGGGGGAAAACAACGGTGCTTGTGCCCGCGGGTGCAAGGATTGTTTACTTTACGCAAAGTTCTTTTAATGCAGTTGTCTGTTGCATTGAGTTTACACTATGGGTGGGACTCGCAACTTAATACCAGCGAGATGTTCTGGATAGATATCTCAAGGTGGATGATTAGTAGTAGATATTGATGGATTTCGGTCTACTTACTTTGGCGTACCGCCCATGCTTTGAACCTCAACCTTTCTTGCAATATAGTCAGCATTGGTTTGCGTTCGTGGTCCTGTCAATTGCCCAGCTGTAATTCGTTTACCTCACATAGCTGTTTTATCGTCTTTTGGGAGAGAGACATCACTAGTGAACATCATGAGACTTCGGTCCATATTACCATCATTGATCACATCCGCTATTTACTTTTCGCTATTACTTACTATTGCAAAACATTATCTATCACTACTATCATTTGCATTTAATCCTTTGTGAACTACAAGGCCGGAGGGATTGACAACCTCTCTGTACTCGTTGGGAGCAAAGTTATTTGTATCTGTGTGCAGGTCCACGTTGATTGCTAATCCGCGCCGTTAGCAATTGACACCTACTTGTTGAACCTAGGAGTCTTTGGGGATTCGATTCTTGGCATCTTTGCTAAGGGAAAAAACTTCCACAACACTGCATCTTACACCTTCCACTTGGGGTAACCAACGATGGGTTAGAGGCCTATCAGTCGTTTACAAAGGGTCAAACGAAAGTGATAATAGTGATAGGTATTGCTGCAATAGTAAGTAAAAGCGGAAAGTAAATAGCGGATGTGATCAGTGATGGTAATATGGACCGGGGTCCCATGATGTTCACTAGTGATGTCTCTCTCCCAAAAGACGATAAAACAGCTATGTGAGGTAAACGAATTACAGCTAGGCAATTGACAGGACCATGTGCGCAAACCAATGCTGACTATGTTGCAAGAAAGGTAGAGGTTCAAAGCATGGGCGGTACGCCAAGGCAAGTAGACCGAAATCCATCTGCATCTACTACTAATCATCCACCTTGAGATATCTATCCAGAACATCTCGCTGGTATTAAGTTGCGAGTCCCACCCATAGTGTAAACTCAAAGCAACAGACAACTGCATTAAAAGAACTTTGCGTAAAGTAAACAGTCCTTGCACCCGCGGGCACAAGCACCGTTGTTTTCCCCCTTGTGGCAACAGCACATCCCCTAGACTCATGTTTCTGTCACTCAAGCTAGTCATCGAGGGGCATGAACCCACAATCGAGCATAACGTTCCCTCTTGGAGTCACTACCTACTACTTGGCCAAAGCAATAAATAGCAACGGAGAACATGCAAGAATTACTTACGAACATAAATATAAAAGAGGTAAATCAAATATATTCCTCAAACACAATCTGAACATAATCTCACAATCCATCGGATCCCAGCAAACTCATCATAGCAACAGCATAAGGATTACATATGTGCCTCGATCATGTTGGGCAGCTCACGAGGTCTAATTAGTGAAGCACAAGAACGGGAGGAGAACATCACATAGCTACTGGTCATGGACCCATAGTCCAAGGGAGACTACTCACAACTCATCCGGGAGGCGTCCATGGTGGTGGAGAGGCTCCCGGTGGTGATCCTCCCCTCTGGCAGGGTGTCGGGAAGAGTTCTCCTAGTGCTCCCGATCTTGGAAGCGCGGCGGCGGCGGAACAGAGATGAGATCGCGAAAAAGGGTTCCCGTCTCGAGGGTTTCGGGACACGATATAAATATATGCCAAAGGGGGGCATCAGCGGAGGCCTGGGGGGCCCAGGCGCCCCCCGGCGCGGCCAGGAGGGGGGCCGCGCCACCAGGGCGCCTGGAGCCCTGGTGGCCCCCCTCCGGCTCTACTTCGGGTGCCGGGAAGCTTTTGAAACGCTGATTTTTTATATAATTTTTCCGGGATTTTTCTGGCAGTTTTCGTAATGGGAAAACCTGAAATACAAAAACAGCAGAAAACAGAAACTGGCACTAGGGTGCACTGAGTTAATAGGTTAGTCCAAATATGATCAAAAGTTTATGGAAGTGTATAAATATCATAGCAATATCACCCAAAAGAGGTATGGAGCAAGCAGAAATTATAGATACGTTTTGGACGTATCAACGTCAAAACGGCATTCCTTAATGGTTTCGTCAAGGAAGAGCTGTATATGATACAGCCGGAAGGTTTTGTCGATCCAGAGAATGCTAACAAGGTATGCAAGCTCCAGCGCTCCATCTACGGGCTGGTGCAAGCATCTCAGAGTTGGAATATTCGCTTTAATGATGTGATCAATGCGTTTGCTTTTTATATAGACCTGGGGAGAAGCCTGTATCTACAAGAAAGTGAGTGGGAGCTCTGTAGCATTTCTCATATTATATGTGGATGACATATTGCTGATGGGAAATGATATAGAATTCTTGGAGAGCATAAAGGCCTACTTGAATAAGAGTTTTTCAATGAAGGACCTTGGAGAAGCTGCTTACATATTAGGCATCAAAATCTATAGAGATAGATCAAGACGCCTCATTGGTCTTTCACAAAGCACATACCTTGACAAGATATTGAAGAAGTTCAATATGGATCAGTCCAAGAAGGGGTTCTTGCCTGTTTTGCAAGGTATGAGATTGAGCACGGCTCAGTCCCCGACCATGGCAGAAGATAGAGAAAAGATGAGTGTCATTCCCTATGCCTCAGCCATAGGCTCTATCATGTATGCCATGCTGTGTACCAGACCTGATGTGAACCTTGCCATTAGTTTGGTAGGGAGGTACCAAAGTGATCCCGGTATGGAACACTGGATAGCGGTCAAGAACATCCTGAAGTACCTAAAGAGGAATAAGGACATGTTTCTCAATTATGGAGGTGACGTAGAGCTCGTCGTAAAAGGTTACGTCGATGCTAGCTTCGACACAAATCTAGATGACTCCAAGTCACAAACCGGATACGTGTATATTTTGAATGGTGGAGCAGTCAGCTGGTGCAGTTGCAAGCAGAGCGTCGTGGCACATTCTACATGTGAAGCGGAGTACATAGCTGCTTGCGAAGCAGCGCAAGAAGGAATCTGGATGAAGGAGTTCATCACCGACCTAGGACTCATTCCAAGCGCGTCAAGCCCGATGACTCTCTTGTGTGAAAACTGGAGCTATTGCCATTGCCAAGGAGCCCAGGTTTCACAAGAAGACCAAGCACATCAAGCGCCGTTTCAACTCCATCCGGAATTATGTTCAAGATGGAGACATAGATATTTGTAAAGTGCATACGGATCTGAATGTGGCAGACCCGTTGACTAAACCTCTTCCACGGGCAAAACATGATCAACACCAGAACTCTATGGGTGTTCGATTCATCACAATGTAACTAGATTATTGACTCTAGTGCAAGTGGGAGACCGTTGGAAATATGCCCTAGAGGCAATAATAAAAGGATTATTATTATATTTCCTTGTTCATGATAATTGTCTGTTATTCATGCTTGAATTGTATTGTACGGAAACAGCGATACATGTGTGAATACATAGACCACAACGTGTCCCTGGTAAGCCTCTAGTTACTGGCTCGTTGATCAACAGATGGTCACGGTTTCCTGACCATGGACATAGGATGTCATTGATAACGGGATCACATCATTAGGAGAATGATGTGATGGAAAAGACCCAATCCTAAGCCTAGCACGAGATCGTATAGTTCGTAATGCTTAAGCTTTTCCAGTGTCAAGTATTTATTCCTTAGACCATGAGGTTGTGCAACTCCCGGATACCGTAGGAATACTTTGGGTGTGCCAAACGTCACAATGTAACTGGGTGGCTATGAAGGTACGCAACGGGTATCTCCGAAAGTGTCTGTTGGGTTGGCACGAACCGAGACTGGGATTTGTCACTCCGTATGACGGAGAGGTATCTCTGGGCCCACTCGGTAAGACATCATCATAATGAGCTCAAAGTAACAAAGGAGTTAGTCACGGGATGATGGATTACGGAACGAGTAAAGAGACTTGCCATGACGAGATTGAACAAGGTATCGGGCATACCGACGATCGAATCTCGGGCAAGTACCGTACCGATAGACAAAGGGAATAACATACGGGATTGAGTGAATCCTTGACACAGTGGTTCATCCGATGAGATCATCGAGGAACACGTGGGAACCAACATGGGTATCCAGATCCCGCTGTTGGTTATTGACCGGAGAGTCGTCTCGGTCATGTCTGCGTGTCTCCCGAACCCGTAGGGTCTACACACTTAAGGTTCGGTGACGCTAGGGTTGTAGAGATACATGCACACGGAAACCCGAATGATGTTCTGAGTCCCGGATGAGATCCCGGACGTCACGAGGAGTTCCGGAATGGTCTGGAGGTGAAGAATGATATATAGGAAGTCCAGTTTCGGCCATCGGGAGAGTTCCGGGGGTCACCGGGAGTGTCCCGGGACCACCGGAAGGGTCTCGGGGGTCCACCCATCCCGGAGGGCCCCGTGGGCCGCAAGGGGAAAGGGGGCCAGCCCCTAGTGGGCTGGCGCATGATGACCCACAACCGTAAGGGATCTATTAACGTGGTTTCGATAAGTAAGAGTGTCGAACCCAACGAGGAGCAGAAGGTATTGATAAGCGATTCTGAGGAAGAAATTACTGCAAGCACTGTAAGATAACTTTTTAAGGGTTTTCTCGATATAGGCAACAAGAAGGTAAAAGCAAGCAATGTAAAAGGCACTGAGAGTAACAAGTGGCCCAATCCTTTCTTAGCAAAGGATTGGCCTAGCAACTGAACTTATAAAGACTAAAGCGTTCCTGAGGACACACGGGAGAGGTAGTCATGTGCTTTCACCATATTCCGTATCGATACTATGTTATGTGTTGATAAGTGTTGAGTGGGTGGATCTATGCTAGTGCACTCTCTAGACTAAGATGAGTGCACTCTTATGATTAAACACCTTGCAAGCATCCGCAAATACAAGATAGAATTTAAGGCAAAAGCCTAACCATAGCAATACGATCGAAGATCCATTATTCCCTTATGCAAAAGCGTGCGAACTGGGGTTCAGGTTTCTGTCACTCCGGCAACCCACCATAAGCATTCTTTATACACAATGTATTCTCCTATGTCCTTAATAAGGCGAAGTGTTGGGGGTTCGACTCACACAGCACCACTAGTAGAATGACAACGCAACTTAAGTATCAAACAACACATATTACTTCAACAACATATGACCACTAACAACAAGACTTTCCCCATGTCCTCAAGAACTAAGGTAACTACTCACGAGACATAAAGGAGATCATGATCAGTGGGGATAAATAGGTGATAAACAATCTGGACATAATAATATTTCTCCAACAAAACTCAATAGCATTCACCACAAAGTAGTAATCAACACCGATGGAGTAGAGAGGATAGGTAGTACGAGTTACAACACAAGTTGCGATTGTAAGATGAGATTTGGATGAAGATGGAGATGGTGCTGTTGTTGGGGATGATGTTGATGATGATCTCGATGATGCCCGTGACGATGGTGATGACGATGGCGACGATCTCCCCGGCAGAATCTGCCCGCCGGAGATGGCTTTTTCTTCTCTGTAGGTTTCCGCCACGGAGCGGCGGCGGAACTCCGTAAAAATTCCCGTCTTTAGGGTTTTTGGATAACGGAGAGCATATATGCAAAAGGGGGCGGCCAGAGGTGGGCCAGGGGCTCCAGGCGCCCCCCCCGGCGCGGCCAGGGGGGCGCCCTGGGGCGCCTGGGCACCCTGTGGCCCCCCTCTGGTTGCCCTTTCGCGTGCCTTCGTGATCCGTCTGAAAAATATCTCCCGTCAATTTTCAGGTAATTTGGAGGTATTCTTCTTCAGCAACTCAGCGTCCACTTTTTACTGCTGAATCCTGCGTCTGCTGCTTCGGCATCGGAAAGTTTGCAAACTGTGTAAAATAGACCAAAACAACATAAGAACATCACCGTAACGTGAAATATATCAATGAATAAGGATAAATTATGATACAAAATAGTGATGCATTTTGGACGTATCAACACCCCCAAGCTTAGACCTCGCTTGTCCCCAAGCGAATACTGAGCTCGGTAAACCTATCCACAAGTTTAGAGAGTGAAGTGTCGATAAATAGAATACGAACAAGAAGCATCACAGTTTCCTCACCAACTCAAATATCCTTAACAGCAATCTTCAACTCATAAGGCCTTTATAAAAGAGTGGTAACACTTATATTCGAAAGTAGGGCTAAGGAAACTTATTGAATCATGGCAAACATGTCCTTTGGTCAAAGAACAACTAATAGCTTTTACTTTTGCTCTTTCTTTATGTTTTGATGAGACTAATTGAAGCTTTTGAAAGAACATGTCATCAGGCAAGAAGTGAAAGTGTTAATACAAAGGAAGATATTTGCCTTAGCTGGGCTTGACAAACAACTTACTTATCAAATGATAATGTCAACAAGGATATGATATGACAAATCTTAATTGAACTTTATATGAATGAATCCTTATCAACATCAAATGTCTGCTCTCTTTAAGAATAGAAGGGAGTAGGAATAACTGACTCAACTTAAAATTAAAAGATGGGCCCTGCTCTAGGGTAGTAGGGAAAACTCATGTGCTATCCTTAAATCAAACAGAATGAGAACAAGTTTTGAGAGGTGCATGATTTGTCAACGAATTCTAATAGATAACTCAACTACTTCTTGAGGAGGACAAGTTTCGAGGAACGGCTCCCGCACGAGGACGATCACATCCTCTTATTCTCCTTTGTTTATCACTGCCAAAGTTTTCTGATTTCTCATGAACAGAGCGTGAAGGAGGGTTTGTTTGTTATATTATTTTCGAGCCGGGCGCACTCTTTGCCAGTTCCTTCTCGCATTATGGGTTTGCACATTAGACATGCAATCCCGGGGTGAAGCTTGTCCAATTCAAGAAGACTATGAATTAGCTATTACTTCCTCATGAGCTAAAACAGAGGCACAAAATAAAAGATTTTGAACATTTAAGGATAACACATAAATTATATACTTTTACGAGGTGGTAGTGGAATACCACGAGTAGGTAGGTATGGTGGACTCATATGGAAGGTATTGGTTTTAAGGGTATGGACGCACAAGCAGAATACCGCTTAGTAAAGAGTTAGGCTAGCAAAGGTTTTAAGAGAGCAGACAACTGATGATGACTAAGATGCAAAGCAATATAAAGCATTAACATTGAAATAAGCATAACACATCAAGTTGTCTTCCTTGTCAGCATAACACTTCAAGCATAATAACATAAAGGTTTTGGCTATGTTGATACTTTAAGAAAATCATGCTTGTTGTTATGACCAAAGCTATGTTTGCCAAGATTAAATAAAGTTTTCACAGCCATACCTGACATAAGGTCAATACTCCCCATAAGAATCATCATATAAGGTCGGTTGCGTGAAGAGAATACCGAGTGCAGCAAAAGGAACCAATAAACTTCTCATTAATATTCCATCATGGACGACTCCACACTCACGGATACAATTCTTCACCGAAGGAGTGATAGACCTCAATGCACACACCTATCTCATATAATAACCTCCCTAGACATGATACGACTCTACTTGACTCTAAAAGACAAAAGGTAAAGATAAAGATACCGGGCACTCCCCCAAGCATGGAACAAGCCAAGGGAATGCCATTACCCCAGGAGATTTCACTCATCATCCTTGTTGGCTTTGATCACGTAGTCCTTGGCGAAACGCTTCCATGGAAGGGGTTCTCCAGTCTCATATGAGAAGCTCGTCTCCAGAATCCTGCATTCTGCACCCAAACTCATGCGCATAAACCTTAGTTCATACTCACAGTTCTGGTTATGTAGATCATTAATTTGCCCTTGGAGCTATATAATTCTTTCTTCAGACGCGGTGATGCTTTTCCACATCTCCTTCATCTCCTTCAGGAAGTAGTTCTTCAACTCGTTGGTGATTTTAAAGTTAGCTTCAACACCACGCTCGATCATCTTCTTGTACTCGAAGACTTCTTGCTCCACTTCTTCCAGCCTGGCCTGGATGCTCCCCTCCTTGATAGGTCCCTTCAGATCTTCTTGATGAAGGACACCGTCCTCCATCCGAACAACCTGAGGGTGCTTCTTCACCTCAGCGAGGTAAGGGTTGATGACGTTGACGACGAACTCGTCCTTGGGGGAGCTTGGAGAAGCCATGGCACCTAAATTCAGATGAAAGATTCCCTGGCAGAAACAGATCGAAGAGAAAACACGCGAAATCGCAAGATACGTTGCCGGAACAATCCGGGCAAATATATAGGAAAAATTTATGCACAGAAAGGAAGGTAACGGACCAAAGCGGGGTCGGAGACAGACTCCCGGGTGTCCAGGCGGCCTCCCGGCGCGGCCCAGGGGGGGGGGGGGGCGCCAGGGGGGCGCCTGGACTCCCTGGAGGTCGTCTCCGGCTCCACTTAGACTCAGAATTTTACTAATTTTGCAGAAACTCGTGATACGGAACTTTTATGGCGGTTCGCGATGTTTCCTTACCGTACTACATACCTTTTCTTTATTCTGCTTCTGCTGGCGTCTGAAACAGGGCTGCAACATGTTCTTCGTGAGTTGTTGTGTATATTATATTCACATCAACATTGACAGGGTCTCCTGCTATGTAATGTTTAAGTCTTTGCCCATTCCCAACTTGAGGTTTGGTGCCTTCAAAATTATTAATCTTAATTGCACCAGACCGATAAACTTCTTCAATATGAAATGGTCCTTCCCACCTGGAAAGTAGTTTACCTGGAGAAAACCTGAAACGGGATCTAAACAACAAAACTTTATCACCAACATTAAATTCACGTTTCAGAATCTTCCTATCATGCCACCTTTTTACCTTTTCCTTGAACATTTTAGCGCTCTCGTAAGCTTCACTTCTCCATTCATCTAGAGAAGTCAAGTCCATGAGACGCTTCTCACCAGCTAATTTTGGGTCAGCATTAAGCTCTCTAACAGCCCAGAAAGCTTTGTGCTCTAACTCTAATGGCAAATGGCAAGCCTTGCCATACACCATCTTATAGGGGGACATGCCCATGGGGTTTTTGTAAGCAGTTCTATATGCCCACAAAGCATCTCCTAACTTATTTGACCAGTCCTTTCTATTTTTGTTTACTGTCTTCTGCAAGATCAACTTAATCTCTCTATTGGTGAGCTCAACTTTCCCACTAGTTTGAGGATGATATGGTGAAGCAATTCTATGATTAACATCGTATTTGGCCAAAGCTTTTCTAAAAGCTCCGTGCGTGAAGTGTGATCCTCCATCGGTCATGAGATACCTTGGTACACCAAACCTAGGAAAAATTACATCTTTAAGCATTTTCAAAGATGTCTTGTGATCAGCACTTTCAGTGGGGATTGCTTCAACCCACTTGGTCACATAATCAACAGCTACTAAAATGTGAGTGTACTTGTGCGAAGAAGGAAAAGGACCCATAAAATCAAAACCCCAACAATCGAAAGGTTCAATCACTAGTGAGTAATTCATAGGCATCTCATTCCTTCTACTAATGTTATCAACTCTCTGACATTTATCACAGGCTAAAACATAATTTCTAGCATCTTTAAAGAGAGTAGGCCAATAAAAACTTGATTGAAGAACCTTATGTGCAGTCCTCTCACCGGCATGATGTCCTCCATAGGGACTATCATGACACTGTCTGAGAATGTCCTTCTGCTCATGTTCCGGAATGCATCTCCTCACGATCCCGTCGGGACCTTCTTTGAAAAGATGTGGGTCATCCCAGAAGTAGTGCCTCAAATCATGAAAGAACTTCTTCCTTTGCTGAAGTGTTAAACCTGCAGGCAAATACTTTGCAACAATAAAATTAGGATAATCTGCATACCAAGGATCGGAAAGAGATTGTACTTTTACAACGACAAGTTGCTCGTCTGGAAAACTATCGTTAACTGGGATGGGATCATGCGGTATATCTTCCATCCTTGAAAGATTGTCCGCTACCGGATTGTCTTCTCCTTTCCTATCAACAATCTGCAAATCAAATTCTTGAAGAAGGAGTACCCATCTGATAAGCCTTGGCTTGGCATCCTTCTTTGTCATAAGATACTTAATGGCAGCATGATCAGTATGAATAATAACTTTGGAATCAACAATATACTGCCTAAACTTATCACAAGCAAATACTATAGCTAAGAATTCCTTCTCAGTAGTAGCATAATTCCTTTGAGCACTATCAAGGGTTTTGCTAGCATAATGTATAGCATTCAATTTCTTATCAACTCTTTCTCCTAAAACAGCTCCAACAGCAAAATCACTAGCATCACACATAATCTCAAAAGGTAAATTCCAGTCAGGTGGTTGCACTATAGGAGCGGTTATTAAAGCTTTCTTAAGGACTTCAAAAGCTTCCTTACAATTTTCATCAAATACAAAAGGAACGTCCTTCTGGAGAAGATTAGTGAGGGGTCTTGAGGTTTTAGAAAAGTCTTTAATAAATCTTCTATAAAAACCTGCATGACCGAGAAAACTGCGAATACCTTTGATGTCCCTTGGGTAGGGCATCCTCTCAATAGCTTCAATCTTAGCCTTGTCCACTTCAATTCCCCTTTCGGAAATCTTGTGGCCAAGAACAATTCCTTCATTAACCATGAAGTGGCACTTTTCCCAGTTGAGTACCAAATTTGTCTCCTCGCATCTCTGCAAAACTTTATTAAGATTGTGAAGACAATGGTCAAAAGAAGTTCCATAGACGGAGAAATCGTCCATGAAGACTTCCATAAAATCCCCGCAGAAACCATGAATGATAGCAGTCATACACTTTGAAAAGTAGCAGGGGCATTACATAAACCAAAAGGCATACGCCTGTAAGCATAAGTACCAAAGGGATAAGTAAAAGTGGTCTTCTCTTGATCGACAGTGTTAACATGAATTTGAGAGAAGCCAGAATAACCATCGAGATAACAAAAGTGGGTATTTTTGGATAACCTTTCAAGCATTTGGTCGATGAATGGCAACGGGTAGTGATCCTTCCTGGTTGCATTATAATAAAGACATTATTATTATATCTCCTTGTTCATGATAATTGTCTGTTATTCATGCTTGAATTGTATTGTACGGAAACAGCGATGCATGTGTGAATACATAGACCAAAATGAGTCCCTGGTAGGCCTCTAGTTACCAGTTCGTTGATCAATAGATGGTCACGGTTTCCTGACCATGGACATAGGATGTCAGTGATAACGGGATCACATCATTAGGAGAATGATGTGATGGACAAGACCCAAACTTGAGCATAACACGAGATCGTATAGTTCGTAATGCATAAGCTTTTCGGTGTCAAGTATTTATTCCTTAGACCATGAGGTTGTACAACTCCCGGATACCGTAGGAGTACTTTGGGTGTGCCAACCGTCACAACGTAACTGGGTGGCTATAAAGGTACGCATCGGGTATCTCCGAAAGTGTCTGTTGAGTTGGTACGAACCGAGACTGGGATGTTGTCACTCCGTATGACGGAGAGGTACCTCTGGGCCCACTCGGTAAGACATCATCATAATGAGCTCAATGTGACTAAGTATTTAGTCATGGGATGATGGATTACGGATTGAGTAAATAGACTTGCCATGACGAGATTGAACAAGGTATCGGGAATACCGACGATCGAATCTCGGGCAAGTACCGTACCGATGGACAAAGGGAATAACATACGGGATTGAGTGAATCCTTGACACGGTGGTTCATCCGATGAAGATCATCGAGGAACACGTGGGAACCAACATGGGTATCCAGATCCCGCTGTTGGTTATTGACCGGAGAGTGGTCTCGGTCATGTCTACGTGTCTCCCGAACCCGTAGGGTCTACACACTTAAGGTTCAGTAACGCTAGGGTCGTAGAGATACATGCACGTGGAAACCCGAAAGTTGTTCGGAGTCCCGGATGAGATCCCGGACGTCACGAGGAGTTCCGGAATGGTCCGGAGGTAAAGATTGATATATAGGAAGTCCAGTTTCGGCCATCGGGTGATCTCCGGGGGTCACCGGGAGCGTCCCGGGACCACCGGAGGGGCCCCGGGGGTCCACCGGGTGGGGCCACCCATCCGGTGGGGCCCCTAGGCCGCAAGGGGAAGTGTCCAGCCCTAATGGGCTGGCGCACCACTAGGGGCCCACCTCCCCATGCGCCTAGGGTTGAAACCCTAGGGGGGAGGGGGCGCCCCACTAGCCGTGGGGGGCAAGGAACCCCCCTGGCCGCCGCCCCCCTACAGATTGGATCTGCAGGGGCCCTGGCGCACCCCCTGGCCCCCTATATATATGTGGGGAGGGAGAGGGCAGCCTCACCCTTGCCCTGGCGCCTCTCCCCCTCCCGTCACACCTCCATACTCCCACGCAGGGCGCCCGGCGAAGCCCTGCTGCGATCTCCACTGCATCCGTCATCACGCCGTCGTGCTGCCGGATCTCTGACGACTTCTCCTCCCCCCTTGCTGGATCAAGAAGGAGGTGACGTTGCTGCACCGTACGTGTGTTGAACGCGGAGGTGCCGTCCGTTCGGCGCTAGATCATCGGTGACGAAGAACGCGAAGAGTACGACTACTTCATCCACGCTTCTTCGAAAGCTTCCGCTCGCAATCTCCATAACGGTATGTAGATGCACTCTTACTCGCTCGTTGCTAGATGTCTCCATAGTTGGATCTTGGTGAAAGCGTAGAATTTTTTTGAATTATGCTACGTTCCCCAACAGTGGATCAGAGCTAGGTTTTATGCGTAGCATCTTTCACGAGTAGAACACAAACAGTTGTGGGCGTTTGGTTTTGTTCAACTTTCTTACCGTTACTAGTCAATCTTGATTCGGCGGTATTGTGGGATGAAGCGGCCCGGACCGACTTTACACGTACGCTTACGTGAGACTGGTTCCACCGACAGACATGCACTAGATGCATAAGGTGGCTGGCGGGTGTCTGTCTCTCCTACTTTAGTCGGATCGGATTCGATGAATAGGGTCCTTATGAAAGGTAAATAGAAGTTGACAAATCACGTTGTGGTTTTGGCGTAGGTAAGAAACGTTCTTGCTAGAAATCCTATAGAAGCCACGTAAAAATTTGCAACAACAATTAGAGGACGTCTAACTTGTTTTTGTAGCATGTGCTATGTGACGTGGTATGGCCAAAACGAACATGTGATGAATGATATATGTGATGTATGAGATTGATCATGTTTTTGTAATAGGGAATCACAACTTGCATGTCGATGAACTTGACAACCGGCAGGAGCCATAGGAGTTGTCTTAATTATTATATGACCTGCGTGTCACTGAATAACGCCATGTAATTACTTTACTTCATTGCTAAACGTTAGCTATAGTGGTAGAAGTAATAGTTGGCGTGATGACTTCTTCAAGACACGATGATGAAGATCATGATGATGAAGATCATGGTGTCGAGCCGGTGACAAGATGATCATGGTGCCCCGAAGATGGAGATCCAAGGAGCAAGATGATATTGGCCATATCATGTCACTTTAATTGATTGCATGTGATGTTTATCATGTTTATGCATCTTGTTTACTTAGAATGACGGTAGTAAATAAGATGATCTCTCACTAAAATTTCAAGTATTGTGTTTCCCCTAACTGTGCACCGTTGCTAAAGTTCGCTGCTCCGAAGCACCACGTGATGATCGGGTGTGATAGGTTCTAACGTTCGCATACAACGGGTGTAAGACAGATTTACACACGCGATACACTTAGGGTTCACTTGACGAGCCTAGCATGTACAGACATGGCCTCGGAACACGGAAGACCGAAAGGTCGATCACGACTCGTATAGAAGATACGATCAACATGAAGATGTTCACCGTTTATGACTAGTCCGTCTCACGTGATGATCGGACACGGGCTAGTTGATTCGGATCGTGTATCACTTAGATGACTAGAGAGATGTCATTCTGAGTGGGAGTTCATTAAAATTTGATTAAGATGAACTTAATTACCATGAACTTAGTCTAAATTCTTTACAATATCTCTTGTGGATCAAATGGCCCACGCTCCAGTTTCCCTCAACTTCAACGCGTTCCTAGAGAAAACCCAGCTGAAAGACGATGGTAGCAACTATACGGATTGGGTCCGTAACCTGAGGATTATCCTCATAGCTGCCAAGAGATCATATGTCCTAGAAGCACCGCTAGGTGATGCACCTGCTCCCGATGCGGCACAAGACGTTTTGAACGTCTGGCAGTCGCGTAGTGATGATTACTCCCTGGTTCAGTGCGGCATGCTTTACAGTTTAGAATCGGGGCTCCAAAAACGTTTTGAGCACCACGGAGCATATGAGATGTTCGAAGAGCTGAAAATGGTTTTCCAAGCTCATGCCCGAGTCGAGAGATATGATGTCTCCGACGCATTCTACAGCTGTAAGATGGAGGAGAACAGTTCTGTCAGTGAGCACATCCTCAAGATTTCAGGATTGCACAACCGCTTGTCTCAGCTGGGAATGAATCTCCCAGATGAAGCGGTCGTTGACATAATCCTCCAGTCGCTCCCACCAAGCTTCAAGAGCTTCGTGTTGAACTTCAATATGCAGGGGATGGAGAAGTCCATTCCCGAGGTGTATTCGATGCTGAAATCGGCGGAGGTGGACATCAAGAAAGAACATCAAGTGTTGATGGTCAATAAAACCACTAAGTTCAAGAAAGGCAAGGGTAAGAAGAACTTTGAAAGTGCAACTAATCCCCGGGTGGTTTTGGTAATTAATAACAACATATATATCATTGAGCTAATATTTACTTGAGAATCATTTCAGAAAAGTTCGATGATATGGGTATGGAAATGTCTGAAGAAGTGGACCCCTCAAAATGCTAAGACAAGCATTGGCAAAAGCTCAAGACTCCATTTTGGTTTAGTGATCAAAGATCACATTGAGTCCATAGGAAAAGCCAATACTATTAAAAGGGGATGAGGTTGTGTTAATGATCTAGTTGCTCAAGTGCTTGGTGATCTAGCTCCCTCAACTATCAGCACTCTTCACTATTCAACACACTCATAAGTAATCTCGGACAAACCGATTCTACAAACTCAGTCCCACCGAGATGAACCACTTCAGTTATTTCCCCAAACCCTAATTTCTCGGTCCATCCGATTCTGAGTTTCGGTCTCACCGAAAATGGACTGCCAACCTTCTGTAACCAATTGACATCATTTCGGAATATCCGAGTTGTTGTTTTCGGTCACACCGAGATGGCAAGCTCCAACCTTTGACTCACTTCGGACACACCGAGATGGTATTTTCGGTCCCACCAAAAATCCCAACGTTCACTATATTTGAACTTTCGGTCTGACCGAGTTTTCACTTCGGTCTCACCGAGATTGGTCAAATGTGTGTGTAACGGTTGGATTTTGTGTGGAGGCTATATATACCCCTCCACCCCCTCTTCATTCGTGAGGAGAGCCATCAGAAAGTACCACCACTTCTACCATACACTTTCTGAGAAGTGAACCACCTACCCTTGTGTTGAGATCAAGTTATTCCATTCCTACCATATGAAACTTGATTTCTAGCCTTCCCAAGTTGCTTTCCACTCAAACCTTTCTTCCACCACAGCCATATCAGTGAGGAGAGTTGAGTGTTGGGGAGATTATCATCTGAAGCACAAGAGCAAGGAGTTCATCATCATCAACACCGTCTATTACCTTTTGGGGGGTGGTGCCTCCTAGATTGGTTAGGTGTCGCTTGGGAGCCTCCGTCTTTGAGATGTGGAGTTGAACCAAGAAGTTTGTAAGGGCAAGGAGATCGCCTACTTCGTGAAGATCTACCCCGAGTAAGGCTAGTCCTCCGTGGGCGTAGGCCATGATGGAATAGACAAGGTTGCTTCTTCGTGGACCCTTTGTGGGTGGAGCCCTCCGTGGACTCGCGCAGCCGTTACCCTCCGTGGGTTGAAGTCTCCATCAACGTGGATGTACGATAGCACCACCTATCGGAACCACGACAAAAATCTTCGTGTCACCAAACTGCGTTTGATCTTCTCCACCTCTCTTTTACATGTGCAATTTACTTTCCGCTGCTATTACTCTAGAATTGCATGTGTAGGGTGATACTTGAATTGATCTTAATTGTGAAACTACCAAAAACATTGCATGATCTAAAGGCAGATTTTTTATATTGTCAAGTAGTCTAATCACCCCCCCTCTAGACCTACTTTCGATCCTACAAGTGGTATCAGAGCTTTGGTCTCCATTGTTTTGGTATCCATTGCATTGGACTCCATAAGCTTGGTTTCACAACCTAGGAGAGTATGGCGTCTAGTGAGGGTAATTATCGTAGAGGTCCTTACTTTGATGGCACAAATTTTGCTAGTTGGAAGCATAAAATGAAAATGCATATTCTTGGTCATAACCCAGCCGCATGGGGCATTATTTGTGTTGGTATGCAAGGTGATTTCTTCGAAGAAGGAAAAGTTCCGGATCGCGAAGCTACACCCGAAGAGTTGCGGATGTTGCAAAACAATGCTCAAGCTTGTGACATTCTCTTCAATGCTTTGTGTCCCGAGGAGTTCAACAAAATCAGCCGTCTTGAGAATGCTAAAGAGATTTGGGATACTTTGGTTGAAATGCACGAAGGTACTGAATCTATGAAGGAATCAAAGCTAGATATTCTTCAAGGTCAACTTGACAAGTTCAAGATGAAGGATGGTGAAGGAGTCGCTGAAATGTACTCTAGGCTTGCTCTCATCACAAATGAGATTGCCGGCTTAGGAAGCGAAGAAATGACCGACCGATTCATCATTAAGAAGATTCTCAGAGCTTTGGATGGAAAATATGACACCGTGTGCACTTTGATCCAAATGATGCCAAACTACAAGACCCTCAAGCCAACTGAAGTCATTGGAAGAATTGTTGCTCATGAGATGACACTTAAGGATAAGGAAGAGCTTCACAACAAGTCAAGTGGTGCTTACAAAGCTACAAGTGATGCTCCTACTACCTCAAGTGACAAGCTAATTTCCAATGAAGAGATAAGCCTAATGGTCAGGAACTTCAACAAGTTCTACAAGAATAGAAGCTCAAAGTCTAGATCATATGATGAAAAGAGATCTTCTAGTCGTGATCGAAACTGCTACAATTGTGGAAGACCCGGACACTTCTCAAATGAGTGTACGGCTCCCCACAAGAGAAGAGAAGAATCTCCAAGAAGAAGAGCAAGAGATGAGTCACCTCGGAGAGAGAGAAGGAGCAGAGATGATCGTTATGAACGAAGACCCTCTCGGAGAAGCAAGGATTCAGAGAGGAAAGACAAGTCATCAAGGAGCTACACAAGAAGAAGACATCAAGCTCATGTAGGTGAATGGGTCTCCGGCTCCGACTCTGACAATCAATCCGATGGAAGCTATCACTCCGACTCTGACTATAGTCAAGATGAAGGTGTTGCCGGACTTGCACTCGTATCCTCCAACTCCAACTCCTACGACTTATTTGATTCACCAAATGAGGGAATTGGAAGATGCTTCATGGCTAAAGGCCCCAAGGTAACACACCCTGAATTCATTGACTTTGATAGTGATGAGGATGACTTGCTTGGTGAAGATGAGCTCTTGCATGATAAATCTAGTGAGCTTAGTAATGATGAAAATGCTAGTAGTCTTTATAGTCGAGAAGAGTCGAATGACAATGCTATGAAGGAGATTGAGCGTCTAACTAAAGAACTAAACACTCTTAAGTTAGCTCATGAAACAACTCGAGAAGATCATAGAGAGCTCCTAAGATCTCATGAGAAGCTACGCTTCGAGAAGCTCACTCTAGAGCAAGAACATGAGTTTCTAAAAGCGATCAATGACGATCTTCGAAAGAAGAGTTCTTCATATCTTGCCAAACGACTTCTCTTGTCTAATTTCTTGCCACCTATTAAGACTAAGCATGACAAGCATAAGAAAAATTCTTCCTCTAGTAGTAACAATAACAATGTTAAATCCAATATTGTTGCTTCTAGTAGTTCTCTTGATTCCACTAACAATGTTTCAAGCCAAGTTACACTTGAGCAAGAAAATAGCTTATTGAAGGAAATCATAGAGAAAGGTGTCTACAAGAGTCTTGCCGGAAGCAAAAACTTTGAGGAGATTGTTCGCAAACAAGGAAGACACCGGAAGAATCAAGGGATTGGTTTTGAGCGAAAGTTCAATGCCGAAGGTGTTGAGTGGGAAGAAGGTCAATACCCTACTCCACAGTTTGTTTCACAAAAGGAGAAGTATGATCCTACTTCTTCCAATGTGGAACAAGCTCAAGATGACCTTCCACCACAAGACCACAAGCTAAAGGCCAAGGACAAGCTTCAAGAGGAGATTGATGCATTCATTGAAGCACCTCAAGCCATGGTCAAGTGGGTTCCCAAGGACACATCAAGTTCTACTTCGTCAAGCTCAACTACAGCACCAAGGATTCCCATCAAGATGATGTGGATCCCAAAGAAGAAGAACTAGTAGGTTCTTGAGGGTGACTCCGCCAACAAACTTCACTCATATTCCTTTTGGCAAGAACTTGTGCAATCAACTTCCACATCATGCACTTGTTCATGGAGTCACAAACCCTCTTGTTGGTAAGTCAAGGGACAAGGTAATCATTGCTTTCATGGACATCATCTTTTGTATACTTCACTCTATGTCTATGGATATTCTTGTTTGTTCCTTGTGGGACTAACCCATGTAGGTATTGAAAGTGCCCTAATCCAAAGGATTGCTCCCAACTCTTGATGATCTGCATCAACATTGAGCATCCACATCTTCAACATCTACATGAAGTCTTCTACGACAACCCAAGGTTAGTTTGACCCTTTAAAAGGGGTTCTCACATCTAGGGGGAGCTTTGCTCTAAAAATTGAGCTAAAGCATCTCCAAATGATGTGAACACATAAATGCTTTATGTAAAAGTGGTAACCCCACTTGTGCTTAAACGATGAGTATGACCTATGATCAAATGTTCTCATTTGGCTCCTAAGTCAATATACTCATATATAGATGACCTAGTCATCGACAAATTGCGTGCTAGTAGCTAGAGTGATTGGTTGTGCATGTTTGACACATATTTCAGTTGCTATCTTATTGTGTGAGCATGTTGAATGCATGATTTTATCCATTCAAGGACATCCATTTGTTGTTTTGATTGTTTTGTTTTCTCCTTCTGGCCAAATGGATGGACAAGAATGCCTAAGCACCTTCCCTAGCTATCTATGCTTTCTTGTCTCAAATTCTATTCATGCTCATATCACAACTTTGAACAAGTCTTTTTCGGACAGTCCGAGTGAGGAGCACTCGGAACCACCGATTCGTCTAAGGCTGACTTCCAAAACCTTCTAAGTCTATTTCGGTCTGACCGGCTTCTCAATCTCGGTCCAACCGAAATGCTTAGACTGATCTAGGTTTCATCTCGGTGAAACCGAGTTCAAAATCTCGGTTTGACCGATATGTGTAACTGCACAGCAGTTATACATCTCGGTGACACCGAGTTTTTCAACTCGGTCCCACCGACAGCATGGGGTTATATATACCTGAGGGCTGCGCGCGATTCAATTCTTCAAACCGTTCGCCCCCAAGACCCCTGCTGCCGCCGCCCTGGTCTACGGATCGTCGCCTTCGTCGCCTGTGCGCCCTCGCCGCAGGTCTCCGCCGCCGTCAACGGTAATCATCTCCACCGTTGCCGCCGTAGAGGGACACCACCAAGTTAGGGTGTGTCCCGATCCCTTTTCGTGCTCCCCTTTCCGATTCTTGCATGATAGGCTTGCCATGATTCAATCCATGTTTGAGATATTCCCTATACAATAGTTCAGATCTTCTAGTTTCGAGGAAAATTCTTAGGTTTAGGTTTCCACGGAATGCATCTCGGTGAAGCCGATTTTGAAACTCGGAATGACCGATTTGGCCTCTGGCCATTGCACTGCATCATTCGGTCTAACCGAGTTGTGCCAATCGGAATGACCGAAACGTAGTTTCAGTGAAACCCTAAGTTTTCGGTAGGACCGAAACCCATTTCGGTCTGACCGAAAGTGGTGTGTAGGTTTCTGTTGAACACTTCGGTTGCACCGAAACTTGAAATCGGTTTGACCGAAATACATTCTGTGAAAACTCAAAACTAAGTTTTGAACTCATTTTTTTTTGCAAAAACTCTGCAGTTGTGATAACTCTTCTACTCTGCCTATACCTTATCTTTTCACAGGTTTTTCAGCCATGTCAGATGTCAGTGACAGCCAGAACAGGTCTGAATCACCATTTGCTGAAATTCCAGAGGCAGATACAAGTCCTGCTAGCAGCTCCAGTGATGATGGTGAGAGGAGCACCCCTAGTGGTTTGCCTCCTGCAGCCACCAGAACCAGGAAGAAGAGAACTTCTGATGATGAGGACTCTGACTTTGTTGCTGAGGAAGTTACCTCCAAGCCCAAGAGGAATGTAGTTGCCAAAGAGCACCAAGGGCAGCAGTCAAGGAAAGGCACAAGCAAAGTGAAGCAGTCAGCAGTTGCAAAGAAGCTCAACTTGGAAGAGCCTGCTCCAAGCAAGGTGAAGAAGACTTC
The DNA here is from genome assembly GCA_902687465.1 of Secale cereale. NCBI lineage: Eukaryota > Viridiplantae > Streptophyta > Magnoliopsida > Poales > Poaceae > Secale > Secale cereale. Next base: position 692,260,981 of record LR738712.1, on the reverse strand, counting down.
CAAAAGGAAGAGGGTAGTATATGCTGAACCTCAGGATGATGCTGCAGAAGAAGAAGAAGAAGCACCCCAGCCTCCACCTCAGAAAGCTAAGTTCATGGGTGATGCTATTCGGGCTCAAGCCTCCTCTAAGCCCAAGAAGCCTGCTCCAGTCAAGGCAGCTCCAGCCAAGCCCAAGAGAACAACCAGAAGCATTCCAGCTTCTGAGAAGAACAAAGGTGAGATGCCACCGTCTGAATCAGATGAAGAGCATGTGTTGCTTAAGCTCCGTCCCAAGTTGCCACTCCACAATGATGCTCATCCTCAAGCTGAGGACATGAAGGCAAGGAAGGACAAAGGTCTCAGGCTATGGAGACAGTCTGATCCATATGCTGTAAGGAGAAGGACTGCTGTGGACCCCAGATTCCACACCAGAGAGCAGCAGGATTTCTATGAGACCGTGCTGATGGATAAGAAGCCCATTGTTGCTGACACCAGGTATGTTGACTGGAAGTATATTGACAGTGAAGAGCACCGGGACTTCTTTCCCCATGTGCATGAGAGTTTTACTGCATGTGGAGTTGCTGATTTTGTGGGTCAAGAGCTGACAGCTTGGAATGACGAAATGATCATGCAGTTCTATGCCACAGCCCACTTCTATCCTGATGGCAAGATCACCTGGATGACTGAAGGTCAAAGGTTTTCTTCGACTGTTGAAGAATGGGCAGAACTTCTGAACGCTCCAGTGCAGAGAGAGGACGACATTGATGTCTATGGGATTCCTAAGAAGAGTCATGATTCCATGAAGAATATGTACAAGGAGATCCCGGCTGCTGATTTGGAAGGATGGAAGCTTGGCTCAGTGTACTATCTCCAGGCAGGTCTGACCACCACTAACACTATTCTGAGGCATACATTGATGCCTAAGTCTGGAGACCACCGGATGATTCGAGGCTATTCTATCAACATGCTGCACATTCTCGATGAGAAGGCACCTTTTAAGGTGATGGACTTGATGGTAGAGACCATTAAGAGGACTGCAGCTGACCAGAAGAGGTCGTGTGGGTTTGCACCGCAGATTCAGATGCTCATCAACGCCAAGTTTGGCACGGGCAAATTCATGTTGGATAGGAAGCACTTGCCACTGCAGCCAGAGCATGAGGACAACGTAGTTGTGATGGATGAAGAGGATCCTACCTCAGTTGAAGGACAGGCCAAAATCGAAGCTGCGAAGAAGGCTAAAGCTGACAAAGAGGCAGCAGCAGCAGCAGCTAAGCCAAAGAGCTTTGGAGAACAAATTCTTGAAGCTACCCAAAGGATTGAACAACGCCTGGCCAGCATTGAGCAATCTCAGGAGAGCCTAGAGAGGATTGTCGAGGACAAGATCCACGCTCTGGACGTGAAGCTGACTGAGATTCAGGTGTCTGTCAACAAGCTTGAGGCAGACATGGAGGAGACGAGGCAGGAGAGAGCAGAGCTTATGCAGGATGATCTAGTCCAGGACTCTCATCGCCAGACTGCTCAGATTCCCAGAGGATCCAGATCTGCAGCTATCCCAGTGACAGACTCCAGGGCTACCACTTCAGCACCAGCTACAGCTCCAGCAGTTCCTCCAGCTCCAGCATCCACTCCTCCACCGCAGACATCAGCAGAAGTCTTCGCCGATGCAGCTATCTCTACACCGACATCTACCCAGACGGGAGCCGCCAGCAGAGCCCGCAGTGACGCTTAGCTCTATACCTTTTCGAACTTTTTGGTAACTTGTTGCCAAAGGGGGAGAAATTGTTATAGATCATAGGGCTTCGAGAGAGAGAGTGCTCTTTCGTCTTTCGTTCTTTTGCCGGTTTTTCTTTGAGATACAGTGATTTCTTTTGGTTCCTGAAACTTTAAGTGTGCTTGCTACTAAGTTTGATGCTACCTTAATGAGTGCTTAGTCATACTATGCTTTAATGTGTGCTTATTGCTTATCCTATGCTATTCCTTATTGTATGGCTATTTACTCTTGTCTTGGTGATTGAGTGCATGTTACTCATTCTTATCATTTTGTGCGCTCCACCAAGATGTATGTGACATGGAAGAGTGACCCATAATCCTAATCGATTGTGCATTTGCATTCAAACGCAAATTTTAAATAATGCACAAATTTAGGGGGAGCTCTTGTTTATCACATACTTCTCAAAGCGACAATATTATTCTTTGATTATATCCTTTGTCGAAGCTTTGATCTATATGTTGTCATCAATTACCAAAAAGGGGGAGATTGAAAGTGCAACTAATCCCCGGGTGGTTTTGGTAATTAATAACAACATATATATCATTGAACTAATATTTACTTGAGAATCATTTCAGAAAAGTTCGATGATATGGGTATGGAAATGTCTGAAGAAGTGGACCCCTCAAAATGCTAAGACAAGCATTGGCAAAAGCTCAAGACTCTATTTTTGGTTTAGTGATCAAAGATCACATTGAGTCCATAGGAAAAGCCAATACTATTAAAAGGGGATGAGGTTGTGTTAATGATCTAGTTGCTCAAGTGCTTGGTGATCTAGCTCCCTCAACTATCAGCACTCTTCACTATTCAACACACTCATAAGTAATCTCGGACAAACCGATTCTGCAAACTCAGTCCCACCGAGATGAACCACTTCAGTTATTTCCCCAAACCCTAATTTCTCGGTCCATCCGATTCTGAGTTTCGGTCTCACCGAAAATGGACTGCCAACCTTCTGTAACCAATTGACATCATTTCGGAATATCCGAGTTGTTGTTTTCGGTCACACCGAGATGGCAAGCTCCAACCTTTGACTCACTTCGGACACACCGAGATGGTATTTTCGGTCCCACCGAAAATCCCAACGTTCACTTTATTTGAACTTTCGGTCTGACCGAGTTTTCACTTCGGTCTCACCGAGATTGGTCAAATGTGTGTGTAACGGTTGGATTTTGTGTGGAGGCTATATATACCCCTCCACCCCCTCTTCATTCGTGAGGAGAGCCATCAGAAAGTACCACCACTTCTACCATACACTTTCTGAGAAGTGAACCACCTACCCTTGTGTTGAGATCAAGTTATTCCATTCCTACCATATGAAACTTGATTTCTAGCCTTCCCAAGTTGCTTTCCACTCAAACCTTTCTTCCACCACAGCCATATCAGTGAGGAGAGTTGAGTGTTGGGGAGATTATCATCTGAAGCACAAGAGCAAGGAGTTCATCATCATCAACACCGTCTATTACCTTTTGGGGGGTGGTGCCTCCTAGATTGGTTAGGTGTCGCTTGGGAGCCTCCGTCTTTGAGATGTGGAGTTGAACCAAGAAGTTTGTAAGGGCAAGGAGATCGCCTACTTCGTGAAGATCTACCCCGAGTAAGGCTAGTCCTCCGTGGGCGTAGGCCATGATGGAATAGACAAGGTTGCTTCTTCGTGGACCCTTTGTGGGTGGAGCCCTCCGTGGACTCGCGCAGCCGTTACCCTCCGTGGGTTGAAGTCTCCATCAACGTGGATGTACGATAGCACCACCTATCGGAACCACGACAAAAATCTTCGTGTCACCAAACTGCGTTTGATCTTCTCCACCTCTCTTTTACATGTGCAATTTACTTTCCGCTGCTTATACTCTAGAATTGCATGTGTAGGGTGATACTTGAATTGATCTTAATTGTGAAACTGCCAAAAACATTGCACGATCTAAAGGCAGATTTTTTTATATTGTCAAGTAGTCTAATCACCCCCCCTCTAGACCTACTTTCGATCCTACAAACTTCAAGAAGGACGGCAAGGGATTTTCCGCGCCTGGCAAGCCTGTTGCCGGGAAGAAGCCAAAGTATGGACCCAAGCCTGAGACAGAGTGCTTTTATTGCAAGGGAACGGGTCACTGGAAGCGGAACTGCCCCAAATATTTAGCAGACAAGAAGGCTGGCAACGTCAAAGGTATAGTTGATATACTTGTTATTGATGTGTACCTTACCAGCGCTCGTAGTAGCTCCTGGGTATTTGATACCGGTGCAGTTGCTCACATTTGTAACTCAAAACAGGAGCTGCGGAATAAATGGAGACTGGCGAAGGATGAGGTGACGATGCGCGTCGGGAATGGTTCCAAGGTCGATGTGATCGCCGTCGGCACGCTACCTCTACATCTACCCTCGGGATTAGTTTTAAACCTCAATAATTGTTATTTAGTACCAGCTTTGAGCATGAACATTGTTTCTGGATCTCGTCTTATGCGAGATGGCTATTCTTTCAAATCAGAGAATAATGGTTGTTCTATTTATTTGAGAGATATGCTTTATGGTCATGCCCCGCTGGTCAATGGTTTATTTTTGATGAATCTCGAATGTAGTGATACACATATTCATAGTGTAGATGCCAAAAGATGTAAAGTTGATAATGATAGTCCCACATACTTGTGGCATTGCCGCCTTGGTCATATTGGTGTCAAACGTACGAAGAAGCTCCATTCAGATGGACTTCTAGAGTCTCTTGATTATGAATCATTTGACACGTGCGAACCATGCCTCTTGGGCAAGATGACCAAGACTCCGTTCTCCGGAACAATGGAGCGAGCAACCAACTTGTTAGAAATCATACATACCGATGTGTGCGGTCCAATGAGTGTTGAGGCTCGCGGAGGCTACCGTTATGTTCTCACCCTCACGGATGACTTGAGTAGATACGGGTATATCTATTTGATGAAACACAAGTCTGAGACCTTTGAAAAGTTCAAGGAATTTCAGAATGAGGTTGAGAATCAACGTGACAAAAAAATAAAGTTCTTGCGATCGGATCGTGGGGGTGAATATTTAAGTCATGAATTTGGCACACACCTTAGGAGCTGTGGAATTGTTTCACAATTGACACCGCCTAGAACACCTCAACGTAACGGTGTGTCCAAACGTCGAAATCGTACTCTGTTGGACATGGTGCGATCTATGATGTCCCTCACCGATTTACCGCTATCTTTTTGGGGTTATGCTTTAGAGACTGCCGCATTCACTTTAAATAGGGCTCCGTCGAAATCCGTTGAGACGACTCCGTATGAACTTTGGTTTGGCAAGAAACCGAAGCTGTCGTTTCTAAAAGTTTGGGGTTGCGATGCTTATATCAAGAAACTTCAACCTGAAAAGCTCGAACCCAAATCGGAAAAATGCGTCTTCATAGGATACCCAAAGGAAACGATCGGGTACACCTTCTACCACAGATCCGAAGGCAAAGTCTTTGTTGCCAAGAATGGATGCTTTCTGGAGAAAGAGTTTCTCTCGAAAGAAGTGAGTGGGAGGAAAGTAGAACTTGATGAGGTGACAGTCATCCCTCCTGTACCGGAAAGTAGCGCAGCGCAGGAAACTGTTCCTGAGGTGCCTGCACCGACAAGGGAGGAAGTTGATGATAATGATCATGAAGAAACATATCAAGTTACTACTGAACTTCGAAGGTCCACAAGGGCACGTTCCGCACCAGAGTGGTACGGCAACCCTGTCCTGGAAATCATGTTGTTAGACAACGGTGAACCTTCGAACTATGAAGAAGCGATGGCGGGCCCGGATTCCAATAAATGGCTTGGAGCCATGAAATCCGAGATAGAATCCATGTATGAAAACAAAGTATGGACTTTGGTGGACTTGCCTGATGATAGGCACGCCATAGAAAACAAATGGATATTTAAGAAGAAGACAGACGCAGATGGTAATGTAACCATCTATAAGGCTCGGCTTGTCGCTAAGGGTTATCGACAAGTTCAAGGGATTGACTACGATGAGACTTTCTCTCCCGTAGCGATGCTGAAGTCAGTCAGAATCATGTTAGCTATTACCGCATTCTATGATTATGAGATATGGCAAATGGACGTCAAAACAACATTCCTTAATGGCTTCCTCAAGGAAGAGTTGTATATGATGCAACCGGAAGGTTTTGTCGATCTAGAGAACGCTAACAAGGTATGCAAGCTCCAGCGCTCGATTTACGGGCTGGTGCAAGCATCTCGGAGTTGGAATATTCACTTTGATGAGGTGATCAAAGCGTTTGGATTTATACAGACTTATGGAGAAGCTTGTATTTACAAGAAAGTGAGTGGGAGCTCTGTGGCATTTCTCATATTATATGTGGATGACATATTGCTAATGGGAAATGATATAGAATTCTTGGAAAATGTAAAGGCCTACTTGAATAAATTTTTTTCAGTGAAGGACCTTGGAGAAGCTGCTTACATATTAGGCATCAAAATCTATAGAGATAGATCGAGACGCCTCATTGGTCTTTCACAAAGTACATACCTTGACAAAATATTGAAGAAGTTCAATATGGATCAGTCAAAGAAAGGATTCTTGCCTGTTTTGCAAGGTATGAGATTGAGCAAGGCTCAGTCACCGACCACGGCAGAAGATAGAGAAAAGATGAGTGTCATTCCCTATGCCTCGGCCATAGGTTCTATCATGTATGCCATGCTGTGTACCAGACCTGATGTGAACCTTGCCATAAGTTTGGTAGGGAGGTACCAAAGTGATCCCGGTACGGAACACTGGACAGCGGTCAAGAACATCCTGAAGTACCTGAAAAGGACTAAGGATATGTTTCTCGTTTATAGAGGTGACGAAGAGCTCGTCGTAAAGGGTTACGTCGATGCTAGCTTCGACACAGATCTGGATGACTCTAAGTCTCAAACCGGATACATGTATATTTTGAATGGAGGGGCAGTCAGCTGGTGCAGTTGCAAGCAAAGCGTCGTGGCAGCATCTACATGTGAAGCGGAGTACATAGCTGCTTCCGAAGCAGCGCAGGAAGGAGTCTGGATGAAGGAGTTCATCACCGACCTAGGAGTCATTCCAAGCGCGTCAAGCCCGATGACTCTCTTCTGTGACAACACTGGAGCTATTGCTATTACCAAGGAGCCCAGGTTTCACAAGAAGACCAAGCACATCAAGCGCCGTTTCAACTCCATCCGGAATTATGTTCAGGATGGAGACATAGATATTTGTAAAGTGCATACGGATCTGAATGTCGCAGACCCGTTGACTAAACCTCTTTCACGAGCAAAACATGATCAACACCAGAACTCTATGGGTGTTGGATTCATCACAATGTAACTAGATTATTGACTCTAGTGCAAGTGGGAGACTGTTGGAGATATGCCCTAGAGGCAATAATAAAGGCATTATTATTATATCTCCTTGTTCATGATAATTGTCTGTTATTCATGCTTGAATTGTATTGTACGGAAACAGCGATACATGTGTGAATACATAGACCAAAATGAGTCCCTGGTAGGCCTCTAGTTACCAGTTCGTTGATCAACAGATGGTCACGGTTTCCTGACCATGGACATAGGATGTCAGTGATAACGGGAGCACATCATTAGGAGAATGATGTGATGGACAAGACCCAAACTTGAGCATAACACGAGATCGTATAGTTCGTAATGCATAAGCTTTTCGGTGTCAAGTATTTATTCCTTAGACCATGAGGTTGTACAACTCCCGGATACCGTAGGAGTACTTTGGGTGTGCCAACCGTCACAACGTAACTGGGTGGCTATAAAGGTACGCATCGGGTATCTCCGAAAGTGTCTATTGAGTTGGTACGAACCGAGATTGGGATGTTGTCACTCCGTATGATGGAGAGGTACCTCTGGGCCCACTCGGTAAGACATCATCATAATGAGCTCAATGTGACTAAGTATTTAGTCACGGGATGATGGATTACGGATCGAGTAAAGAGACTTGCCATGACGAGATTGAACAAGGTATCGGGAATACCGACGATCGAATCTCGGGCAAGTACCGTACCGATGGACAAAGGTAATAACATACGGGATTGAGTGAATCCTTGACACGGTGGTTCATCCGATGAAGATCATCGAGGAACACGTGGGAACCAACATGGGTATCCAGATCCCGCTGTTGGTTATTGACCGGAGAGTGGTCTCGGTCATGTCTACGTGTCTCCCGAACCCGTAGGGTCTACACACTTAAGGTTCGGTAACGCTAGGGTCGTAGAGATACATGCACGTGGAAACCCGAAAGTTGTTCGGAGTCCCGAATGAGATCCCGGACGTCACGAGGAGTTCCGGAATGGTCCGGAGGTAGAGATTGATATATAGGAAGTCCAGTTTCGGCCATCGGGTGATCTCCGGGGGTCACCGGGAGCGTCCCGGGACCACCGGAGGAGCCCCGGGGGTCCACCGGGTGGGGCCACCCATCCCGGTGGGGCCCCTAGGCCGCAAGGGGAAGTGTCCAGCCCTAATGGGCTGGTGCACCACTAGGGGCCCACCTCCCCATGCGCCTAGGGTTGAAACCCTAGGGGGGAGGGGGCGCCCCACTAGCCTTGGGGGGCAAGGAACCCCCCTGGCCGCCGCCCCCCCTGCAGATTGGATCTGCAGGGGCCCTGGCGCACCCCCTGGCCCCCTATATATATGTGCGGAGGGAGAGGGCAGCCGCACCCTTGCCCTGGCGCCTCTCCCCCTCCCGTCACACCTCCATACTCCCACGCAGGGCGCCCGGCGAAGCCCTGCTGCGATCTCCACTGCATCTGTCATCACGCCGTCGTGCTGCCGGATCTCTGACGACTTCTCCTCCCCCTTGCTGGATCAAGAAGGAGGTGACGTTGCTGCACCGTACGTGTGTTGAATGTGGAGGTGCCGTCCGTTCGGCGCTAGATCATCGGTGACGAAGAACGTGAAGAGTACGACTACTTCATCCACGCTTCTTCGAAAGCTTCCGCTCGCAATCTCCATAACGGTATGTAGATGCACTCTTACTCGCTCATTGCTAGATGTCTCCATAGTTGGATCTTGGTGAAAGCGTAGAATTTTTTTGAATTCTGCTACGTTCCCCAACATTCCATAATATCCCCGCAGAAACCATGAAAGATAGCAGACATACACCTTTGAAAAGTAGCAGGGGCATTACATAAACCAAAAGGCATACGCCTGTAAGCATAAGTACCAAAGGGACAAGTAAAAGTGGTCTTCTGTTGATCGACAGTGTTAACATGAATTTGAGAGAAGCCAGAATAACCATCGAGATAACAAAAGTGGGTATTTTTGGATAACCATTCAAGCATTTGGTCGATGAATGGCAACGGGTAGTGATCCTTCCTGGTTGCTTTGTTCAACTTCCTGTAATCAATACACATTCTATATCCAATAATAATTCTCTGAGGTATTAATTCATTTTTATCATTAGGAACCACAGTTGTACCTCCTTTCTTAGGAACACAATGTACCGGACTTACCCACTTACTATCAGCTATAGGGTAGATAATACCTGCGGCCAGAAGCTTGAGAATCTCAGTTCTCACAACATCCATCATCTTCGGGTTCAACCGTCGTTGATGATCAACAACTGGTTTAGCATCAGGCTCAAGGTTGATAGTATGTTGACAGATAGATGAACTAATCCCCTTAAGGTCATCAAGGGTATAGCCAATTGCGCCTCGGTGTTTATGAAGTACTTCCAATAATCGCTCTTCTTCATATCCTGAAAGGTTAGAATTGATAATAACAGGATATACTTTCTTTTCATCTAAATAAGCATACTAGAGCGTATCGGGCAGAGGTTTAAGATCGAACACCGGATCTTCTTTCGGTTTTGATAAAATTCCCAAAGGTTCAACCGGAAGGTTGTGCTTCAGAATAGCAGGCTGCCTCAAGAATATTTCATCTAGTTCATTTCTTTCCTGCATATGCAAATCATTCTCGTGGTCCTCCATGTATTGCTGCAAAGGATCATTAGGGGGAATAGCAATAGAGGCAATACTTTCAATAATTTTATCATCACTGGGTAAATCAGTACCACGAGGCTGCTTAGAGAACTTAGAAAAATTAAATTCATATGGCTCACCATCGAATTCAACAGAAACTTTACCTTTCTTGCAATCTATTATAGATCCACAAGTCCTAAGAAAAGGTCTACCAAAAATAATTGGACAAAAATTGTCCCTCTCTGAACCAAGTACTAGAAAGTCGGTAGGGTATTTTACCTTTCCACATAGGACTTCAACGTCTCTTACAATTCCGATAGGAGAGATAGTTGTTCTGTTTGCAAGATGAATGGTAACATCAACTTCTTCAAGTTCACAAGGGGAAATCTCACCGATGATTTCTTCATAAAGTGAATAGGGGATAGCGCTTGCACTCGATCCCAAATCGCATAGCCCATAATAATTGTGATCTCCTATTTTAACAGATACCACTGGAGTACTTGAAATTGGCCCTTTATTCTTGGCTGTGACAAGGTTAGTGGAAACAGCACAAAAATTTATATTGGAATCCAAAACATCATTAGTAGCAAGGTCTTTAATCAATGCAACTTGAGGATCGACTTTGATCTGGTCCTCAGGCTCATCAACTCTTCTCTCACTTTTATTTATTATGCCTGTCACAAGAGAGTGCTCCATCCTTGCGGGAAAAGGAGGCTTTTCATATATAACTGTAGGCAAAATAGGGTCAGCAACATAAATGTCAATAGGTGACTCTTTAAAAGGTTCATGGTGCTGGTCTCTCTTCTTTTTAAAAGAATCAACGTGAGAGGCAAAATTCTTACACAAATCAATCACTAGATGGGAATCAAGACCAATCTTAGAGCAAAAAGTATTGAAGTAATCAGTTTTCACATAGCTCTCAATATAATCATGTTCATAATTTATAGCGGATTCAATACCTTTATCAATTTCCCAATCTTCGGTATTCCTCTAGATCCTTTCAATGAGATCCCACCTTTCTTCAACACTCTTCTTCTGAAATACCCCATTAGAGGAGGCATCCAACATCTCCTTATCCTGACGAGAAAGCCTGGCATAAAAATTTGTAAGTATAATTTCCTTGGGAAGCTTATGAATAGGGCATTTGAGCATTAGGGACTTCAATCTCCCCCAAGCTTGAGCAATGCTTTCTCCGTCACGAGACCTAAAGTTATAGATATAGTTCCTGTCTCGATGAATTTCATGAAGAGGATAAAACTTAGTATAAAAGAGAGACATAAGCTCCTGCCAGTCAAGCAAGTGTGAGTTATCGAGAAGCCTATACCAATCCGAAGCTTTATCTATAAGTGATACGGCAAACAATTTTCTCATGACAAACTCCCTCGATACACCTGCAAGCTTAAATAATGAACTTAGTTGTGACAGATATAGCAAGTGTTCACCGGGATGTCTGTCTCCTGCATAACGATTAGCCAAAACATAATCGATAATGCCAGCTGGTATTTTATAAGGCACAATTTCAGTAGGGGGAGGATCAACCACCACAGGTGTGGGGCGTCTTCCCGCAAGCAACGCTCCAATAACAGGGTTATCCATAAGGACAAAGAGCAGCAATAGCAAAAACAAAAACAGAATTATAAAAACTTCCTTACCAGTTTCACTTTACCAATAGCGCTAATCTCCCCGGCAACGGCGCCAGAAAACGGTACTTGATGACCCACAACCGTAAGAGATCTATTGCAGCGTTTTCGATAAGTAAGAGTGTCGAACCCAACGAGGAGCAGAAGGTATTGATAAGCGATTCTGAGCAAGAAATTACTGCAAGCACTGAAAGATAACTTTTTAGGGGTTTTCTCGATATAGGCAACAGGAAGGTAAAAGCAAGCAATGTAAAAGGCACTGAGAGTAACAAGTGGCCCAATCCTTTCTTAGCAAAGGAGAGGCCTAGCAACTGAACTTATAAAGACTAAAGCGTTCCTGAGGACACACGGGAGAGGTAGTCATGTGCTTTCACCATATTCCGTATCGATACTATGTTATGTGTTGATAAGTGTTGAGTGGGTGGATCTATGCTAGTGCACTCTCTAGACTAAGATGAGTGCACTCTTATGATTAAACACCTTGCAAGAATCCGCAAATACAAGATAGAATTTAAGGCAAAAGCCTAGCCATAGCAATACGATTGAGGATCCATTATTCCCTTATGCAAAAGCGTGCGAACTGGGGTTCAGGTTTCTGTCACTCCGGCAACCCACCATAAGCATTCTTTATACACAATGTATTCTCCTATGTCCTTAATAAGGCGAAGTGTTGGGTGTTCGACTCACACAACACCACTACTAGAATGACAACGCAACTTAAGTATCAAACAACACATATTACTTCAACAGCATATGACTACTAACAACAAGACTTTCCCCATGTCCTCAAGAACTAAGGTAACTACTCACGAGACATAAAGGAGATCATGATCAGTGGGGATAAATAGGTGATAAACAATCTGGACATAATAATATTTCTCCAACAAAACTTAATAGCATTCACCACAAAGTAGTAATCAACACCGATGGAGTAGAGAGGATAGGTAGTACGAGTTACAACACAAGTTGCGATTGTAAGATGAGATTTGGATGAAGATGGAGATGGTGATGGTGTTGGGGATGATGTTGATGATGATCTCGATGATGCCCGTGACGATGGTGATGATGATGGCGACGATCTCCCCTTCCGGGAGGTGATCTCCCCGGCGGAATCTGCCCGCCGGAGATGGCTTTTTCTTCTCTGTAGGTTTCCGCCACGGAGCGGCGGCGGAACTCCGTAAAAATTCCCGTCTTTAGGGTTTTTGGATAACGGAGAGCATATATGCAAAAGGGGGCGGCCAGAGGTGGGCCAGGGGCTCCAGGCGCCTCCCCGGCGCGGCCAGGGGGGGGGGCGCCCCCAGGGCGCCTGGGCACCCTGTGGCCCCCCTCTGGTTGCCCTTTCGCGTGCCTTCGTGATCCGTCCGAAAAATATCTCCCGTCAATTTTCAGGTAATATGGAGGTATTCTTCTTCAGCAACTCAGCGTCCACTTTTTACTGCTGAATCCTGCGTCTGCGGCTTCGGCATCGGAAAGTTTGCAAACTGTGTAAAATAGACCAAAACAACATAAGAACATCACCGTAACGTGAAATATATCAATGAATAAGGATAAATTATGATACAAAATAGTGATGCATTTTGGACGTATCAGCGCACCCACATGGGCCCCCTCCATGCACCTAGGGTTAAAATCCTAGGGGGTGGGGGCGCCCCCTATGCCTTGGGGGGCAAGTTCTCCCCCCTGCCCGTCGCCCCCTAGGAGATTGGATCTCCTAGGGCCGGCGCCCCCTGCCCCCCTATATATAGTGGGGAGAGAGAGGGCAGCCGCACCCCAAGCCTCTGGCGCCTCTCCCCCCCGTCACACCTCCAACTCCTCCCGCAGGGCATCGGCGAAGCCCTGCAGCTTTTCCCGTTGCATCCACCACCACGCCGTCGTGCTGCTGGATCTCCGTCAACCTCTCCTCCGCCCTTGCTGGATCAAGAAGGAGGAGACGTCGCTGTACCGTACGTGTGTTGAACGTGAAGGTGACGTCCGTTCGGCGCTGGGATCATCGGTGACGAGGATCACGAATAGTACGACTCCATCATCCACGTTCCTTGGAACGCTTCCGCACGCGATCTACAAAGGGTATGTAGATGCACTCCTTTATGCTCGTTGCTAGATGACTCCTTAGATTGATCTTGGTGAAGCGTAGGAAATTTTTTGAATTCTGCTATGTTCCCCTTCATAGGATAGGAGCATGTATGAGTGCAAGTTTCAATGTTTGAAAAGCTTCCTCAGTTATACCGGAGCAAACAAAGGGCACCCCCTTCTTGAGCAACTGAAAGGATCGAGATGGACCTAGAGGGGGGTGAATTGGTACAATTACAAATTTTAATTGCTACTTAGCAATTTTAGGCAATAGTGCGAAATAGGAAAGTGAGCCTAACAATTGCAAGTAAGATTCTTATCAAGCTAAGCTAATAACACTAGTAGGTAAGTATGGTAACACAATAAGATATAAGTAAGAACTTAAAGACAAGTAACCACAAGTAGAAAGTTAAGGTTAGGAATAACCGAAACTTCGAGAGACGAGGATGTATGCCGATGTTCACTTCCTTGGAGGGAAGCTACGTCACCGTTTAGAGAGGTGGGAGTTACCACGAAGGCACACCAAGGCCACGAAGGCTCACCCTATTCTCTCTTTGAGATATCACCAGGAATGCGATTCCCAACCACTAGTGGTAGGTCTTTAGGTGACTTCCAAACCTTCACAAACTTTTCGGGAGGTAATCACAATGTTTGATTCCTCTCCGAAGAACTCCTACCGCCTAGGAGTCTCCAACCTCCAAGAGTAACAAGAACGATGGGAAAAGCTCAAGACTTGCTCAAGTCACAAATTCCTTTGGTGCAAAGAAGAGGAGGGAGTGGATCTATCACTTGATTGGACAACTTCTCATGAATGCCTTCAAATCCTTTTGGGATCTAAGATTTGGTGTATCAAGGTGAGAGAGAGTGTGAATGTGTTCTTGAGTAAGCTCAAAGTGAATGGTCAGCACTCTCTTGTGGAAGAAGAAGACTATATATAGTCATAGTAGAGAGCAGACCGTTGTGAAGAAAAACGTACTGCAAGTGTCGGACGTCCGGTCATTACCGGATGTCCGGTGGCACAGGTAGCACCGGACGTCCGATGAAGGCTGGACGTCCGGAGCCTGACGGTTCACCAGACGGGGCCACGTAGCATACTGTGTGCACAGTTGTCGGACGTCCGGAGTGTGTCGGACATCCGGTGGGTTTCGGACATCCGCTATTTTCTTTCTGTGAAGAAGTGCCGGACATCCGGAGTGTGCCGGACGTCCGTTAGACGCTGAGGGACCGATCGTCCGGAGGAGACCGAAAAACCGTTATTTAGCTTCTGTTGAAGAATACCGGACGTCCGTTAGGCGCTGAGGGACCGGACGTCCGGAAGATACCAGTCGTCCGGTAGGCTGTGAAGGTCCGGACGTCCGTAGAGTGTCGGACGTCCGGTGATAACTGAACACAAAGGTTTAGTTGCTCATACCTCTAGGTGCACAGAATATTATAATTGATATGGATAGAGTAGAGATGATGTGGGAGGATACTTTGTATGTTTTGAGCAAGCCTTTCATAATATCCACCGATCCCCTCTTAATAGTGCGGGATCCCTATACTCAGAACCAAACTGAAAATCAAGCTAGAAGCTATTTCCTTGTATATCCGTTCTTGAGTGATGTAGATTTGTCTGTATTCATGATCCACACACGCATTGAAACATAATCCTGAGATATACTTGATAAACATGATTAGTCCCATATATGCATGTTGTCATCAATCATCAAAATATAATTAAAGGCAAGATTGCACTTTCAGCAACTCACTAAGAGGTTTAGTGATAAGGCCATAATGCTTGATAAATTTCCTTTAGTAACCACTTAAACCCAAGAAACTTCTGACATCTTTCACATTCTGAGGAGTAGTCCATTGTTTCATAGCTTCCACTTTGCTAGGATTAGTAGACACACCTTCAGAACTGATAACATGCCCAAATAGGCTATCTTATTTTGAGCAAAAGCACACTTAGACAACTTAACTTTCCATTGACCAGCCTGTAACAACTACAAAACCTCTCTAACATGTTTGACATACTCTTGCAAAGTCTTACTAAATACTAAGATGTCATCAAAGAAAACCAAATCACTCTTCCTATTGACTGGAGATAATCCCGCAACGACTTGCTTTCACGATGTCAACATTTATCATTGCACCAGCTCTCATCCAGAAAATCCCGGAGCGACGTGCGGGGTACCACCTAGTTTTCTAAAAGTTTGCCGCCATGGTAAACTACCGTCGCATAATTTTTTGCCAGCATGTCAATTAATATGCCATGTCAACATTTTGTTTCCTTCTAAGTTTGCATGGACCTTTGAAATTTTCTTTTTCCAAAAACTTGGCATGCCGTTGGATGCCAAACTCCAAGCATTTTTGACATGCTATTTTGCCACGTCTACTTGTACTATGTTTTATTAACCGCATGGCTAAACTTCAAGTTTTTCCTCTCTATTTTTTCCCATGGGCAATTTTATCATGCATTATTTTTTGGTATTGTACAAGACATTTGCAAATTGTTTTTTCATATAAGATGTCAATTAAGTTTGCACACTCCATGGTAAATACTTACTGCACATATCATTTGTTAATTTTCTGTTTTGGTACACATAGTATTTTTGGCCGTTTTTTTAAAATAAAGTATGCAAAGAGAATTGTTTTGGGCCAGGAGGCCCAGAAAGGACCTTGCTAGGCCGATCCATCACGTACGTGATAGTCTGGACCAAGCTAGATTAACGCGTGATTCTAAAAAAAAAAAGTTTGACGCGTACATATGCGTCTCGAATTTCTCCTGTACGAGTTCTCGATCCGAATCCGACTCGCGCCCAGCCACGCCGTGATTATATATACCACCATATACGCCGGGCCTTGTACTCGCAAAAAAGGATCAGACTCGAGCCGAGCGAGCGAGTTCCAAGTAGAACGAGAACTAACCTAGCACGAGTACGCGCGAACCAGATCGATCGAAGCTAGCATGGAGAGGAAGATCCTGCTGGCCACAATAGAGGAGTGCGTGGAGGCACAACGCCGTCTCGCCGAGATCAGGTCCCAGCTGGCCGAGGCCTGGACCATCGCCGACGGGGTGGAGCAAGACATGATGGTCGAGGACCGGCCCTTCCACGACGTCCCGCCTCGCCTCCTGGAGATTGAGCGACTGATGGAAGGCATCGCCGACACGGTGGTGGAGGATCTCCTGCCGTCCTTCGACCGCGTCGTCGCCGTGAGCAAAGCGTGCACGGAGGAGGAGAATTCTCTGGGTCTGGCGCCGCCCAACGCCCGCGCCGCCACATGATCCATCCGTGATCAATTCTGCATCGATGGATGGTTCCGCACATGTTTGGGTGCCGTGTGCCCACCGACTTTTTCTTATTTTTTGGGATCGTCGTGATGTGTGTGTGTCAATGTCCCGTCTTTTTCTTTTCTCTCGCGCATGATGTCTGTCGATGTCCCGATCTAATGTGTTCTACCATGTCCACCTCTAATACCTCGCACGTGTTGGTGCTGTATTCTGATGATTGATTTATTTGCCCATATGGTGAGCCTAGCCCAAGTGAAAAAAAAAATGGTTCCGTTTAAGCAATCCTAAAAGCAGCAGTGCAAAATTCAAATGCTATGGAATTGCATAATGAAATGCTAAATTTGGTTACATTAGTTTTCTTGCGGAGTTAGACAATTTTAGTGATCACAGCTTTTGAAAAGCTCAAACTGAATTTTGTAAAATGCTAATTTAATAACTATCATGATTTTTTATCCATTTATAATATGTGAGTCCACGAATAGACATGGTTTTGCTGAAAATATACCTTTCCACGAAGGGATATATTTTCATAAAGGGGCACATCTTTACAGAAAGAGACATCCTTTCACCAGGAAATGTATCTTTTAACCAAAGAATATGACATTTCGCAGGCCCTAACTGCCAATATCTAAAGGAGGTGATTGGTCCTCGATAATCCAACGACTCTTCTTTTTCGGTTGTTGTGGCTTAACATAAATAATGCATTAGAAGAAGAAGAAAAGATAAATTATCAAAACAATGCATCGGCTATTATTTATCTTTTTTCGACAAAGGATGGATTTTATTAGCTCAAACGAAAGCATCAAGATGATACAAACTCAAAGAGCACACACCCGGCCTCGTTGGCGCTGAAAAGGTGGCCTTCCGTGGTCCGTCCGTTGAGGACATGGCGCGGCATGCCCGGCCATGCAAGGCAGAGGGCGGGGTAGGCCGCGGTAGTCCTCGCGATAGACATCAGTAAGGCAGTGTTGCCCTCTCCGGCACCGATACGGGTGGCCAACAACCCCAGGTGCCACAACCGCGTCGTGGTGGAAGTGTTGGCCTCCGACCACGACGGATCCGGCATCAACCTCACATTGAGCGGTGACGTGCAGGTGATGGACCCCGGCGAGGAAGAGTAGCACATGGAAGAGCGGCGGCTCGAGACCCATGAGCCGGTGTGTGTCCCATTTCCTACTCTACCTCACCGGCGACTAACGAGGTTACAGACCTAGGGCAGGGTCACAGGCCTGATCAAGGTACCCCATCCAAGGTCACTATCCTAGAAGATCAAAAGACAAGACCTATGACAGTGGAGACAGTCGACTGAGACGGTCCAAGGAGACACTCCACTCGACTGACTCTCATACGCAAGACGACTCAACTCCACTCGACCGATCCAGGCACTCGACCTCCGAAGGTCAAACATCGCTTGAGACATCAACGGTCATGTATTTACTCACTGTAGTAAACACCTTAATTATCCTTTACTGCAGGCGTTACCAGTAACACCTGCCTTAATGTACATTATGCCCTTGGTAACGTGGAGCATGGCTGGGGTCCTGGCGCACTATATAAGCCACCCCCCTCCTCCAGAACAAGGGTTCGCACTTCTGTAAACACACATATACACATACCAGTCGACCAAGCCTCCGGGCGCCGAGACGTAGGGCTATTACTTCCTCCGAGAAGGGCCTGAACTCGCTAAACACCTTGTGTACAACATCACCATAGCTAGGGCCTTGCCTCTCCATTCGTACCCCTACCCTTACTGTCAGACTTAGAACCACGACAGTTGGCGCCCACCTTGGGGCCAGGCGTCTTAGCGACATCTGGTGAAGTTGCAATTCCTCCTCCGACCGCTTTCATCATGGTGTCAGGCGGTGGTTTGGCGTTGGGCCGCGAGATCCGGCACGGCGCACTGGTCTTCATCGTCGACGACTCCGCATGGCTCCAGGAAGCCCCCTTCGACGTCGAGGCTCTGCCCGCTCGAGGAACTGCGCACTTTCGCGTCGGCGCCGGCGGCGTCCTCCTGCTGCAGCCATCGACTCAGTACTCATCATCCCCCATTTCCGTCGGACGCCGCCGCAAACGATCCGGTTGTTCGCGGCTCCAGCGATGGGTGAAACACGCGGTGGCCCGTCAAACGGCCACCCCTCAAATCGCGGCCATTGAGCCCGACGGCTACCTCTATGGGTCGGCCGACCAGTCGACCGGGCTCGAAGATTCCGTTTCCAAGTGCGGGAGCAGCGATCCCGCGGCGGAAATTCTCATGGTCGATTCGCGCCGCAGCCCGCCAGGTTTTCCTCGCGATGGGAACGGCGGTAGTGGCGGCGGCCGATCGCACGACAACGACGGTTACATTCCTCAGCCCCTCACCTCCGAGCAAAGGGCTGAGCTTTGTCGCTGCAACGGAGACGCACTTTTCACTCCCATCGTGGGAGATTCCCCAGAGGCTCTGGCCCTCGAAGCCACGCGCTTGGCCAGTTTGGCCGAGCGCGCGCGCTTAGAAAACATCCAACGCTCACTCGACGAGCAGGCCCGCTGACTGGTCCCCGAGTCCAGTCGACGGCCGCGGCAATCGCGTCAGCGCGAGACTCAGGTGTTCCGCACACCAGTCCAAAACCTCGAAGCCGCGGCTCGTATCGCGGAGTCGATTCAACCCTCCCAGTCGGAAGCTGGGAGAGGTCTTCAACAGATCCGAGCTTTGCTCCGAACGACTGAAGAACAAAACGCGGCTGTTTCTCAGTCGCGCAACAGGATTCACAGCCGATCGGTGGCTGAAGACACCGTATGGTCGGCCCATAGTCCAAGATCGCCCCCAAGGCATGAGGAACGTGGCCCGCGGCAAGACCGGCATCTGGGTAGGAACGACGATCCACTCGACCGTCGACACGGACGCTACGACCGCCGTCGAGCGCCGTCGAGCGCCTACTCCTCCTCCGGGGAGTGGGTCACACTCGCCCCAGCGGCACGTGGGCAGGCGCCTGCGAGATGACGAGCGGAGGATTCCCCCGGATCCCCGGCGGCCAGGTTTCGATGCGAGGTCCATCCTTGTGCAAGGCCGAGTCGACTGTAACCGAGCATCCAGAGACGAGCGAGGCGGAGACCAACCAAGTGGCAGCCGAGCGCCGGCTTCTGGGCCTGAATGTTTCTATAGTGTTATCAGAGCTGCGGAGATCCCCCCAAACTTCAGGCTGGCGGCAGGAGTAAGCAAGTTCACCGGTGAGTCGAAGCCGGACACTTGGCTGGAAGACTACCGAGTGGTCGTACAGATCGGAGGCGGCAACGACGACGTGGCCATGAAGCACCTCCCCCTGATGCTGGGAGGCTCCGCTCGGGCGTGGCTCAATCAGTTGGCCCCCAGGAGTATATACAGTTGGGAAGAGCTCGCTCGGGTTTTCGTTCGGACCTTCGAAGGCACCTGCAAGCGACCTGCTGGGCTCGCAGAACTTCAGCACTGCGCGCAGAAGCCGAGTGAAACTTTGAGGGACTATATTCAGCGATGGACCACTTTGCATCACACGGTGGAAAACGTGTCTGAGCACCAGGCGGTGTGCGCTTTCAAGGAAGGCGTACGTAACCGAGAGTTAAATCTGAAGTTTGGCCGAACAGGTGACATGTCCCTATCGCGGATGATGGAGATTGCCAGTCGGTATGCCAACGGTGAGGAGGCCGATCGGCTCCGCAGCGGCAAGAAGCCAGTCGGGCAGGACGACCAGAATTCCACTCGGAAGAACAAGTGCAAGGCCGATCCAGCCACTCAGGGAGAGGCTGCGGTGGTTAATTAAGGAAAGGGCAAAGGGAAGCCAAAAGGCTCTTGGGCACCCAAGAAAGGAAAGGGTCAGGCTGGAGATGATATGCTCGACCAGCCGTGCCCCATACACACGAAGAAAGACGAAGAGGGAAACTTGGTGTATCCCAAGCACACCACTCGGCAGTGTCGGCTCTTGATCCAGATCTCACTCGACGTAGTCTTTGGTGAGTCGAAGAACTACCGAAAGGAGAAGCTGGCGTTCGAAGTGGTGGAGTTCAGCAGTGCCTATCACGCCATCCTGGGTAGGCCCACCTACGCCAGGTTTATGGCTCGACCATGTTACGTCTACCTCAAGCTGAAGATGCCGGGACCCAACGGCGTCATAACCGTCACTAGGAACCGTCAAAAAGCGGAAGAATGCTTCCAGAAAGGCTCGAAGATCGCCGACGAGCAAATGGCAGCAATAGAGATGGAGGAGTACCAAAAGAGGGTGGATCCGAGTGACCTGCTAAGGGCGAAGAAGCCAGCTTCGGAGTCAGCTTTCCAGTCAGCCGGGGACACAAAACCCGTGCACATCCACCCCACCGACCCCAACGCAGCACCGACCCACATCTCCACCACACTCGACAACAAATAGGAAGAAGCGCTCATCCAGTTCCTTCGTGAGAACTGGGACATCTTTGCGTGGAAACCATCAGACATGCCAGGTGTACCTAGGGGACTGGCTGAGCACCATTTGCGAGTCGATCCTAAAGTGAAACCCGTGAAGGAACATCTCCGTCGATCCGCTGCGGAGAAGCGAAAGGCAATTGGCGAAGAAGTGGCTCGACTCCTGGCAGCAGAGTTTATCCGCGAGATATACCACTCCGAGTGGCTCGCCAACGTCGTCATGGTCCCCAAGAAGGACAAGTCTCTCCGCGTGTGCATCGATTTCAAGCACATTAATTGGGCCTGCCCGAAAGATCATTTTCCTCTTCCCCGCATCGATCAGATAGTCGACTCGACTGCGGGATGTGAACGTTTGTCCTTTCTGGATGCGTATTCCGGGTACCATCAGATCCGTCTGTTCGGGCCCGACGAAATCAAGACAGCTTTCATCACCCCCTTCGGGTGTTTTTGTTATGTCACCATGCATTTCGGCCTCAAAAATGCTGGCGCTACCTTCATGCGCATGATCCAGAAGTGCTTGATAAAGCAAATCAGCCCGAACATCGAGGCATACATGGATGACATTGTGGTCAAGTCACAGAAAGGTTCCGACCTACTGACTGACCTCGCTGAGACATTCGCAAGTCTAAGAAGCTACGATATCAAGCTCAACCCGTCAAAGTGTACATTTGGAGTTTCTGGCGGCAAATTGCTCGGTTTTCTCGTTTCCGAACGGGGAATCGATGCCAACCCAAAGAAGGTCAGCACCATCCTCCGAATGAAACGCCCCGAGCGTATTCACGACGTCCAGAAGCTTACTGGTTGCTTGGCCGCATTGAGTCGATTCATTTCTCGTCTTGGTGAGAAGGCCCTGCCTCTCTACCGACTCATGAAGAAATCTGACAAGTTGGAGTGGAATCCCGAAGCCGAAGCAGCGTTTGAAGAGCTCAAAGCCCTGCTGTCCACCCAGCCGGTGCTCGCTGCCCCAGTCAGCGGAGAGCCTCTTCTGCTGTATATCGCTGCCACCAAACAAGTCATCAGTACTGTACTCACGGTCGAGCAGGAAGAAGAGGGCAAGGCTTACAAGGTCCAACGCCCGGTCTATTACATATCCGAAGTTTTGACTCCCTCCAAGCAAAGGTATCCACATTACCAAAAGCTTGTGTACGTGATTTACTTGACTGCAAAAAAGGTTGCCCATTACTTCTCGGACCATTCGATCTCAGTCGTCAGCGACTCCCCGCTGTCAGAGATCCTAAACAACCGAGACGCAACCGGTCGAGTGGCAAAATGGGCGATTGAACTTCTTGCGTTGGATATCAAGTTTGAAGCGAAGAAAGCCATCAAGTCTCAGGCCATAGCGGATTTTGTGGCTGAGTGTATAGAACAAGAGCTGCCGACTCAAGTCCAGTCGGACCATTGGACTATGTTCTTCGATGGGTCCAAGATGCTGAACGGATCCGGCGCAGGCGTAGTCCTGGTCTCTCCCAGGGGCGACAAGCTCAGCTACGTCCTTCAGATCCATTTCGATTCATCAAACAACGAGGCCGAATACGAAGCACTTTTGTATGGGTTGCGTATGACCATCTCACTCGGCGTCCGTCGTCTGATGGTCTACGGCGACTCCGACCTGGTAGTGAATCAAGTGATGAAAGAACGGGACGTCAGGAGCCCGGCAATGACCAGTTATTGCAGTGCGGTGCGCAAGCTTGAAAAGAAGTTCGAAGGCTTAGAGCTCCATCATGTGCCGAGAGCAAAGAATCAGCTAGCTGACGATCTCGCAAAAATCGGGTTGACTCGGAGGCCTATACCCAAGAATGTGTTCCTAGAGTATATGCACACCCCCTCTGTCAAAGAAGACCCCTTCACGGAAGAGCCCCCGCAGCCAGTCAGCGTGTCAGATCCGACTGAGGTCAAAGTGCCTGCCGTGGTCGACTTGATCATGGAGGTCCTTGTGATTACGCCAGACTGGACTGTGCCATATATATCATATCTGCTCAGGCAAGAACTCCCAGAAGATGAAGAAGAAGCACGCCAGATCGTCCACCGATCCAAGGCGTTCACAGTCATCCAAGGTCGACTCTACAGAGAAAGCGTCACCGGAGTCGCTCAGCGCTGCGTCGATCCAGAGGAAGGTCGACTGATCTTGGATGAAATCCACTTGGGAACTTGCGGGCACCACGCCTCCTCTCGAACTATCGTGGCCAAAGCATACCGAGCCGGGTTTTACTGGCCCCGCGCCAACGAGATGGCCAAGGATATTGTGGACAAATGCGCGGGTTGCCAGTTCTACTCCAACATGTCACACAAGCCGGCGTCCACCCTGAAGACCATTCCGCTAGTCTGGCCCTTCGCTGTTTGGGGGCTGGACATTGTCGGACCCTTCAGGACTGGCAGAAGCGGATTCACCCACCTTCTGGTGGCAGTCGACAAGTTCACGAAATGGATTGAGGCCAAGCCCATCAAGAATCTCGAGTCGAGCACCGCCATCAGCTTCATCAGGGAACTAATATTCAGATATGGGGTCCCCCACAACATCATCACAGATAACGGCTCCAACTTCGACTCGGATGAATTCAGAGCTCTCTGCGCTTCCCAAGGAACGTGAGTCGACTACGCCTCCGTGGCACATCCGCAGTCGAATGGACAAGCAGAGAGAGCAAATGGTTTGATTCTCCAAGGCCTAAAGCCGCGGCTCATGCATGATCTTAAGTATGCCGCCGGGGCTTGGGTAACTGAATTGCCATCTATCTTATGGGGTCTGAGGACCACTCCAAACCGGTCGACCGGCCGCACCCCTTTCTTCTTGGTCTATGGAGCCGAGGCTGTGTTGCCAAGAGACTTATTGCACAACGCCCCCAGAGTGAAACTCTTCTACGAAGCCGAGGCAGAGCAGGCTCGTCAGGATGCAGTCGACCTTTTGGAAGAGGAAAGAGAAATGGCCCTGATCCGGTCGACCATTTATCAACAGGACCTGCGTCGATTCCATGCTCGCAACGTAAGAAGCCGAGCATTCCAGGAAGGAGACCTGGTCCTTCGGGTGCATCAGAAATGTCCACACAAGCTCACCCCGGCCTAGGAAGGCCCGTTCATCATCACCAAGGTGCTGCACAACGGAGCGTACCACCTCTACAATGTAGCCCAGCAGAAAGACGAACCTCATTCATGGAATGCGGACCTGCTCCGCCGCTTTTACACTTGAGACACTCGACGGTCGAGTTGTAATAAAGATTTCCCAATTTGTTTCAAAGACAAGTTAGCAACGATCCTTTTAACGACTGATGTCCTCTAAAAACATTGGTCTTCAAAATCCCCCAGTGGGTGCTTAGCTGCGGCCTCAGAGCCGCCTAAGTTACGAATCATTTACTCCGAGTGAAGAGCAACCCTCTCACTCGGGGGCTTAGCTGCGGTCCTCCGATCTACGCTACAAGTATAAAGAGGCTCGGTCCTCCGAGCTCCGCCACAAATACAACGTAGCTTGGAATCGCCTAAGTTATAACCAACCACTCCGAGTGAAGAGCGACCCTCTCACTCGGGGGCTTAGCTGCGACCCCGTGACTCGCCTAAGTTACAATCATTTACTCCGAGTGAAGAGCAACCCTCTCACTCGGGGGCTTAGCTGCGGTCCTCCGAGCTACAAGTATAAGGCGGCTCGGTCCTCCGAGCTCCGTCACAAATACAATGTAGCTTGGAATCGCCTAAGTTATAACCAACCACTCCGAGTGAAGAGCGACCCTCTCACTCGGGGGCTTAGCTGCGACCCCGTGACTCGCCTAAGTTACAATCATTTACTCCGAGTGAAGAGCAACCCTCTCACTCGGGGGCTTAGCTGCGGTCC
>LR738712.1:692223764-692235769 GCA_902687465.1 Secale cereale | reverse complement strand
ATCATTTACTCCGAGTGAAGGGCAACCCTCTCACTCGGGGGCTTAGATGCGGTCCCCCGAGCTACGCTACAAGTATAAAGCGGCTCGGTCCTCCGAGCTCCGCCACAAATACAACGTAGCTTCGAATCGCCTAAGTTATAACCAACCACTCCGTGTGAAGAGCGACTCTCTCACTCGGGGGCTTAGCTGCGACCCCGTGACTCGCCTAAGTTACAATCATTTATTCCGAGTGAAGAGAAACCCTCTCACTCGGGGGCTTAGCTGCGGTCCTCCGAGCTACATGTATAAGGCGGCTCGGTCCTCCGAGCTCCGCCACAAATACAACGTAGCTTGGAATCGCCTAAGTTATAAACAACTACTCCGAGTGAAGAGCGACCCACTCACTCGGGGGCTTAGCTGCGACCCCATGACTCGCCTAAGTTACAATCATCTACTCCGAGTGAAGAGCAACCCTCCCACTCGGAGGCTCAGCTGCGGTCCTCCGAGCTACGCCACAAGTATAAAGCGGCTCGGTCCTCCGAGCTCCGCCACAAATATAACGTAGCTTGGAATCGCCTAAGTTATAAACAACCACTCCGAGTGGAGAGCAACCCTCTCACTCGGGAACTTAGCTGCGACCCCGTGACTCGCCTAAAGTTATAAACATCTATTCCGAGTGAAGAGCAACCCTCTCACTCGGGGACTCGGCTACAGACATCGACTCAAAGATTCAAGCAATCAAAGAAGAGCGGCAAACCGAAGGATCAAAATCAGATAAAAGCCCCGCAAGATTCGGGCAAGAGTACTTGGGCCACAGACCCACCAGAGTTTAACGATTACAAATCCACGCGGCATTCCGCGACAAATGAGATTAATGTATCAAAGTCATGCCTCGGGAGGAGGCGGGCTTGCAGGCACGACGAACTCGTCCAGATCGATCACGTCGGCGATGCGAGTGGCGGCTTCCAGGAAAGTCTCCATAAACAACTGGAATTGGAGCTCCTTCGTGTTTGCGACCTTCAGCGCCGCAAGCTTCCTCTCCTTCACCTCCCTGCAGTGCACACGGACCAAGGACAGCGCCACGTCAGCTCCTCCCCGGGCTGCCGACTTCTTCCACTCCTGCACTCGGTCGGGGATCTCGTTGAGTCGAGTCATCAGGGACTCGAGGTCGTTCTCCTGCACGACCCCCCTCCAGAGCGCAGTGTCGACTCGGGCCATCACTGCCTTCAGTCGTCCCAGATAATCCGTGGCCGCAGTGAGGCGGGACTCCGGCCTCAGTATATTGATGGACACCTCATCCTTCACGATGGAGTTGGTTGGGTCCAAGCCGGCTCGACTCGTCCAGTCTCCTCTTCAAAGTTACGACAGAACTCTGCACCAAAAACAGCAAGTCGAGTCAACAGATAAGATATGGGTCGACCGATCCAACTTTAACCAAGCCGAAGGAGGCATACCTTCGAGCACGAGGTACCATTTCTTGGTGATGTCGCCCAGATACGTCTCAAGATCAACCCTCTTCCGAAAGAGAGCCTCGTACTTGTCGTTCAGGACATCCTTGGACTTCTTCAGCTGAGTCACCTCTTGATTGGCTGCGTCGAGCGAGCCTCTCAGTCTGATGATCTCCGCCTCGAGCGCACCCACGGAAGCCAGCTTCTTCGCCGCCAGTTCCGCCTTCTCCTGAGCCGCCTGCTGCGCCGCCGCTAGGTCAAGATCCTTTTGCTCCAAGGCTGCCTTCAGTTGACCTACCAAAGCCGCCACTGGACAGATGAACATGAAGGAACACAAGGCACATCTATCGAAAAGTCAGTCGACAAAAGATCGGGGTCAGTTACCAGCCGCGTCGTCCTGCGTCTTCTTCAGGTGGTCCCGAGCCAACTGCAAGTCAAGATTAAGCTGGATTTGCTTCTTCTCAAGATCTGCAAACTTGGCCCCAAACTCGCAAGATTTCTACATCAACACAACAAAGCAAGATTATAAGACTACAGTCGAGTCAAAATACTCAACCATAGTCTCGGGGACTACACCCAGTGGGTGCACTGAGCGTGCCCCCACTGGTTTCACTCGGCCAAGATCAGGCCGGCGCGAGCTAAAAAAAACCCAACAACAAGGAAGAAAAGTTCTATAGTAAGACCATGGCCGACCGCCAGCAGTCGACCATGGTCTCGGGGACTACACCCAGTGGGTGCACTGAGCGTGCCCCCACTGGTTTCACTCGGCCGAGATCAGTCCGGCGCGAGCTCAAAGAAGAGACGAAAAGAAGAACACCCAGTGGGTGTGGTATCTCACGAAACAAAACGGCAGATTCTCTCGAAACCAAAGACTACTTCAATAAAGACAACGTACCTGGACGTTGGCCCGAAGAGCAGAGCTGGCATCATAAGCCGCCATGCTGGCCTCATATGCCGCCTTCGTCCTCCCCATCATCACCTCCGCCTGGCGAACGGCTTCTTGAGCCGTCCCCACAGGATCCTCCGGGAGGCGGTAGGTAGAGAAGAGGACTGACGAAGCGGCGGGCGTCGGGTCGGCCGGAGGCACGGGCGCTGGATCTACGGCACGAACTGGCGCTGGGTCGACGGCCGGAGTTGGCGCTGGGTCGACGACTGGAGCGGGCGCTGGGTCGACGATCAGCGCAGGCGATGGGTCGACGGCACTCACGGTCGAGACAGGGACGGCGAAGGAGACTGTGGCTCAGGCCGCATCCTCCTGTCGCTGGATCTCTAAGCCAGAAGGCGTCTTCCGACCCTTCTTCCCTGTGCGCTGGCAGTCCCCTCCCAACCGCTCCTCGTCTTCGTCGTCATCCGGAAGCTCTATGACGAGGCGCGACACTTCGAGTCAAGCAGCTAAGTTCAGTCGACCGTCGCCCGCGAAAGAAAATAAGAATAAGGCAGATTTCATAGAACCCACACCTGCGCGGGATGTCGCAGCGTCCGCAGTCTCCTCGTTGTCTCGACCCCGATCGATGTCCATCGAGGTCGTGGAAGCGGCGGCTCTGAAAGGTTCACTCAAGAGATGAGTCGACAGAAGTTACAGTCAACCTCCAAGAAGCAGAAAGAAACAAGACCGAGCGGCACTTACGTGGAGGCGATGGGTACATCCACCTTGATCCTAGGCAAGGCCTTCCGGGGCTTGGTGGTGGTGACCTTAGGCTGCTTGGGCATCTTCTCGGCAGGGTCAGGAGTGGCCGTTCGAGTGCGTTTCGGCGTCCGAGAGCCCGAGGGACCCGCCTGGAGACATGCGGCCCCTGGGTCGTTCTTCTCGTTGGATCGACGCTTGTCACGGGGAGGTGACTCGACCTCCTCCCCGCTGCTATAGTCCTCGCTCTCCTCAGTCTCCTCGGTCTCCTCCTCCGACTTCCACTCGGCGGCGTCGCCCGTGCCCTCCTCGCCCTCCTGGTCCAAGTCTTCGTTGGGCAGCGAATACATCTCTGTGTAGATCTGCAAAGAAATAAGTTTGATCAAATATCAGTCGGGCCCGTCAATACAAATCACAAGCCAGTTGACAGAAAAGTCACTCGGAAGCAGAAGACTAACCTTGTCAGGAAGATGGTCGGCACCGAACGGGATGACCCTCCCAGATCCCCTGGGGTTGTCTTTATTCCCAGTGATGCATTTCAAGCACTGCACCACGTACTTCGGGTCGGCCGCCTCCGGGTGGACTCGCGATGAGTCGTCGGTGCCAGAATACAACCACATCGGGTGGTCCCGGGCTTGGAGCGGCTGGATCCTCCGCGTGAGATACTCCTCAAACAGATCCATCCCCGTGACCCCCTCGCGGACTAACTGGACGACCCGCTCCACCAGCATGTCCACTTCGGCCCTCTCGGCCTTACCTACTATCATCGAAGGAGGTGGGCTGGCTCGACCTAGGGTGAACGAAGGAAGACTAGTCGACTGACTCGGAGTCGGACTGTCCTTGTAAAAAAACCAGGTCGACTGCCAGCCCCGAATCGACTCCGGAAAGATCATGGGGGGAAAGGCGCTCCTATTTCTAAGCTGGATCCCAAGCCCGCCGCACGCCTGGAGGACGTGCGTCTTGCCGTTACTCGGGTTCACCCTCTTAACGGTTTGCGAGCGACATGGGTGAAGATGTGTTTGAACAATCCCCAGTGCGGTCGGCAACCGATGAAGTTCTCGCACATAGAAACAAAGGCAGAGAGGAAGGCGATGGAGTTGGGCGTGAAATAGTGCAACTGGGCACCAAAGAAGATCAAGAACGCGCGGAAGAAAGGATGTGGGGGCATAGAAAAACCTCGGTCGACGTGGGTAGCGTGGAGGACGCACTCGCCCTCCCGCGGCCGGGGTTCGAGTTCTCCCCCCGGCGCCCGCCAGGAGCCGCGGGTGATGAACCCCTCCTCCTCCAGCTCCTCTAGATCCTCCACCACGACGGTGGACCGGATCCAATCTCCCTGGATCCATCCAACGGGGAGTCCGGACCTTGACGACGAACCACTCCGGCCAGATCGCCTCCCCTTCCCCGACGCCGCCTTCTTCGAGCGCTCCATGGCCACAGTCTTGTCCTTGCCCATGGCTCGCACGCCGGCGGTCGCTGCGGAGAGAGGGAAGAAGAAGCAAGGGCGCAGCGGAGAAGCAAGAGCGCAGCGGAGAAGCAGAGGCAGAAGGGGCAAGTTTGGGCGCACAGTGCCCCCCGCTACGGGCTCGGCGCGCTCTTATAACAGCTCGGTCGAGTGGCTGACCGGTGGCCCCGAGCAATCTTATCGAATCCCGTAACAGATGCTGGCGCGATACGTGGCGAAAAAGGAGGCGCGGGAATAGAGGCGTTCGAAGCGCACCTCTCCGATTGATGCGGCACGTCCCACCCCGTGCGCTTCCCCAAATTTCGAAAGCTTCGCCGAATCCGGCGACCGAAGGGCAACCGATCCCGTCGAAAACGGCACGCGCTCACGGCGCCCGACGCCTAGCGCAAAGTCCGGTCGACACAAGAAGTCCAATCGACACAAGAAGTCCAATCGACGCAAGAAATCCAGTCGACGCTGGAAGCAGCTATCTCACTCAACGGCTTCAGAATCGATCAAGGTGACCAAGAGACAACTGAGGGAGCCTGCCCGAGTCACGAGCTCCGAAACAATATACCCCAAGGACATCGAACCAAAACCAGAGCTTCCCTCAGCATCCCCTTGCTCAAGCCTCAATCCATTCGGGGGCTACTGACGAGGTTACAGAACCTAGGGTAGGGTCACAGGCCTGATCAAGGTACCCCACCCAAGGTCACTACCCTAGAAGATCAAAAGACAAGACCTATGACAGTGGAGACAGTCGACTGAGACGGTCCAAGGAGACACTCCACTCTACTGACTCTCATACGCAAGACGACTTAACTCCACTCGACTGATCCAGGCACTCGACCTCCGAAGGTCAAACATCGCTTGAGACAACAACGGTCCTGTATTTACTCGCTGTAGTAAACACCTTAATTATCCTTTACTGCAGGCGTTACCAGTAACGCCTGCCTTAATGTACATTATGCCCTTGGTAACGTGGAGCATGGCTGGGGTCCTGGCGCACTATATAAGCCACCCCCTCCTCCAGAACAAGGGTTCGCACTTCTGTAAACACACATATGCACATACCAGTCGACCAAGCCTCCGGGCGCCGAGACGTAGGGCTATTACTTCCCCCGAGAAGGGCCTGAACTCGCTAAACACCTTGTGTACAACATCACCATAGCTAGAGCCTTGCCTCTCCATTCGTACCCCCTACCCTTACTGTCAGACTTAGAACCACGACAGCGACCGCACCAACACTCTGAGGGACGCAGCCAGCCGCTGGACTTGGACAGGGCAGAGTCGGACGAGCTCCGCTCAAGATTAAGTTTCATGTGCATGTAATTGTATGGATTTGAGGATTCGTAATTGAGGTATCCGGTTGTGGAAACGATAATTTGAGATGTGACCGGGCGTTTGAGGTGTCGGATTTGGTGTATCCGACTGTAGATGCTCTAATCTATACCTACTAATAAAGGAAGGTGTGTTTCTTTAAAAAAATTGTTCATTCACCATATAAAATTATTTTTCTCTAGTATCTATCTGAGATGATACTAAAAAAATGTTTGTCCATGCATAAATAAATTTTCGGGCTAGGCCATCAAACCGTGCAATCGAGGGGCCTACTTCGTATCATTTTTTTCTTTGATTGGGCTACAGGGAGTCAGTCCCTATGTTGGCTAAGGGTCCTGCTCCGCATCTTTTTTCTTTTAAATTGGACTGGAAAAAATGCCTCCCTTGTGGGATCGAATCTCCCCACAGAAACGTGGATCGTTTCTTCCTCCCCAATTTTGGTACATCCTTCGTCCGCCGTCCCAATTAAATTAGGCTGCGTAAAATATTTTTAGAAAATCTGATATTCCAAAGTTATGCTCATAACTAAATGTGAAAAATTATAGTGGTAAAAGCAATAGAAGCATGCGCTTGCTACTTCTGCGTCGCTTTTTCGCCTTCTCTTTGCTCTGGACAGGATTGCTAATGGACACGAGGAGGGGGCATTCTAGGCTCTTTATCAGATGTCTCATATCATCCTTTACCTTGTGTTATGCATGATTCCTAGATCAATTGAATGCTCAATTCGAACTTTAGGAACATAGTACCTTTGGATCAAAGAACTGAGGATGTATTCAATACCGACAGCACCTCCGGTTAAAGCAATTGTAGCAGCTCCGACACCTATTGATTTAGTACCTTTTAACATGCACGTAATATTGGCCTTGTTGCTTAAATTAAAATTTCTGAAAAAAGGAGTTGTTATATATAATATATCAGAGAATATTCTACTAATTGATCAACATACCTTGCATAACAATGCTTATAAAATATAACTCGGCGAAAGTTACAAATATTAACTATGACTTATATAAGATAAAATGAAGATTTGTGCATAACTTATGCATTAAAAATATGAAAAATACAATATATAGAAGATGCACGCATGCATCTCCATCGCCTTATTTGCCAATCAATACAAATACAGTCATGCTTGCACGTCAAAAATAGTACACCCTCTCTCCCAAAATATAGATGTTTTTTTAATACTTTTTGTGTATAAAAAACGTCTTACATTTTAAAACAGAGGGTTAGGTGATAAAGTAGGCAGCAGGTGATCGACTAGGTGGCGACCATCGGCACAACCTTGAGAGGCACATCCATAACGAGGATATCACTGCTTGTATACCTCTCGGTCATGTCCACCTGGTCAGGTGACATGCCATGGGGTAGCCGCCGCTCCAAGGCATGCAACATATATTTGTCCATGGTGAGCCTAGCCCAAGTGACAAAAAAGCTATGGTTCCGTTTAAGCAATTCTAAAAGCAACAGTGCAAAATTCAAATGTTATCGAACTGCATAATGAAATGCTAAATTTGGTTACATTAGTTTCCTTGTAGAGTTAGACAATTTTAGTGATCGCATCTTTTGGAAAGCCACAAACTGAATTTTGTAAAATGCTAATTTAATAATTATCATGATTTTTCATCCATTTCTAATATGTGAGTCCACGAATAGACATGGTTTTGCTAAGAATGTGCCTTTCCACGAAGGGACATATTTTCATAAAGGGACACGTCTTTACAGAAAGAGACATACTTTTACCAGAGGATGTGTCTTTTAACCAAAGAATATGACATTTTATAGGCCCTAACTGCCAATATCTAAAGGAGGTGACTGGTCCTCGATAATCCAACGGCTCTTCTTTTTCGGCTGCTGTGGCTTGACATGGATATTGCATTAGAAGAAGAAAAGATAAATTCTCAGAGCAACGCATGGGCTATTATTTACCTAGTTTCATAGAAATGGGCGGGGAACTACTAGTGAGAGGACGATACACGATAAGTGGAGGCACATGAGCCAACCTTGACTTCCATTTTATCAAGTTGTATCGACTGGCATAAGCAGAAAATTGCACTACATTGTCGACATCACCAAGAAACCCACCAAAATCGATGATGGGGGCAAGCAGGAACATTACTGTAAATTCCATAGTCTCGATCACAGCTATAAGAAGTCAAAAAATGATCTATCGAGGAGGGTATGAAGCCAGAACAATATCTGTAGGAGTTCAAACTTTTGAAATGAGCTCCAACATCAGTAAAGATCTCGCCAACACCATTACTGTGAGTGCCACCAACACCATGACTAACACAGAGGATGGCCAGGTAAACAAATAAAATGTTATTGGGCCTATAAACTCCAACTGGTATAACTAGATCCCCAACCTCGTGGTGTTGGCAAGGCGGGGCGGAGGGGGGGGGCATGATCTATTGGAGTGGAGGACAAAAGCATGATTAGTAATTGATCCAATTCATCTAGAGTACGCCTAAAGGATTTTTACCATTTCTCAAGGTGGGGTTAAGTCATTAAGGCCTTAAGGGAGGGAGCTGCACATATTTTAGCTAAGTTTATGAAGGATCAACTGTTGTTAAATGCAGTATATATGCGATTGAAGCCTGTGGTCAGAAAGGTTTTATTCAACATGGGTGGCAACATAATCATCGAATCACTCCACTACCTTCTTCGACATAGGCATAGTATCGGTCATATATGACTTTATTGTTGCTCTTTATCGGAAAAATGACTTTATTGTTGCTGATATGTTGTTTTTTAGCTTTTTTTTTGTCAGACTGCTCATATTTGGTTGTGTGCATCCTAATAATCAGAGGCCAAATATTGCTCATTATGCTTTGTATTCGTTTGATGCTATATTTTAAGTTAATAAAACACTCTTTAGCAAAAAGTTAGCGAAGGGTCATCAGATTGTTGTCTTCGATGAGTCCCTCCAGATTTCTTTATTACTGTAATTGCAGATAATGTAATGATTATGTCAAATTAATATACGCCGCCATATGGCATTCCTTTAAAAATTTCATTATGCGAGGAAGAATGGAAATGCTCTTGTTGGATCTAGAATATGTATGAGCATCTATAGTTGAGCACCTCAAACCGGCCTCAAACAACCAGGCGGACAGCCTGGTCATTGATCGGTAAAAAAAGACCTAGACAGACGTCTCACACCGGCCTCAAACACCTGGGCAGGTCGGCACCCCTCATATCCTGCCCAAATTTGGGGCGGACATGGAGAGGCTCGGGCGCGCCCAGGCGCGTCTACCACATCAGATCCGGCCCACGCTCGTTTCCATCTCCATCCTCTTGTTGGACGAAACTCTAGCCACTCCACTCCACTACGTCGCCAAGCATACGTCCGGCGATCTCCGGGCTTCTCCGGCATGGCAGGCGGCGGATCCAAGTCCTTCTTCACCCAATTTGTTAACTGGGACCTCATCCAGTTGAGCCCGAGGAGGATATGGCCATCCATATTGCGCTCCAATAAGCCTGTGAGTCCGGCGGGAATCCATAGCGTTCACCAAATGGCGCCTAGATACGTCCCGAGGCTCGCTGACGCTGCCTCGCCGGAGGCGGTTCGCTCTGTCGGGCATCCGAACACCGTAGAGGTGCAACCCCTTTCATTGGCACGCTGAAAAGGAGGCCTTCCATGGTCCGTCTGCTGAGGCCATGGCGCGGCATGCCCGGCCATGCACGGCAGAGGGTGCGGTAGGTCGCGGCAGTCCTCGCGATAGACATCGGCAAGGCGGAGTTACACTCTCCGGCACCGATACGGGTGGCCGACAACCCCGTGCGCCACAACCGCGTCGTGGTGGACGTGTTGGCCTCCAACCACGACGGATCCAACATTGACCTCACATCTAGCGGCTACGTGCAAATGATGGGCTCCGACGAGGAAGAGTAGCGCATGGAAGAGCGGCGCCTTGAGACCCATGAGCCGGTGTGTGTCGCATTTCCTACTCTACCTCACACGCGACCGCACCAACACTCCGAGAGACGCAGCCAGCCATTGGGCATAGACAGCGCGGAGTCGAACGAGCTCCGCTCAAGATTAAGTTTCACGTGCATGCAATTGTACGGATTTGAGGGTTCATAATTGAGGTATCCTGTTGTGGAAACGATAATTTGAGATGTGACCGCTCACAATTCGTGGACGCACCCATGCTCGTCTGCGGGCGTTTGAGGGGTCGGATTTGGTGGATCCGACCGTAGATGCTATAATCTATAATAAAGAAAGGTGTGTTTCTTTAAATTTTTTGGGCCATTCACCACATAGAATTATTTTTCTCCAGTATCTATCTGAGGTGATACTAAAAATATGCCTGTCCATGCATAAATAAAATTTCATGCTCGGTCACCTAATCGTGCAATCGAGGGGCTACTTCGTATCTTTTTTTTCTTTGATTGGGCTGCAGGGATTCAGTCCCTATGTTAGCTAAGGGTCCTGCTCCGCATCTTTTTTTCCTTTGGATTGGACCGGGAAAAAAATAAATGCCTCCCTTGTGGGATTCTGATCTCCCCACATAAACCTGGATTGTTTCTTCCTTCCAAATTTTGATACATCTTTCATCCGCCGTCCCAATTATATTATGTTGCGTAAAATATTTTTAGAAAATCTGATATTATAAAGTTATGCCCATAACTTAATGTCAAAATTTATAGGGGGTTAAAGCAATAGAAGTATGCGCCTGCTACTTCAGAGGCGCTTTTTCGCCTTCTCTTTGCTTTGGACATGAGTGCTACTGGGCACGGGGAGGGAGTATTCTAGGCTCATTATCAAATGTCTCATCCCATCCTTTACCTTATGCTATGCATGATTCTTAGATCAATTGAATGATCAATTCGAACTTTAGGAACATAGTCCCTTTGGATCAAAGA
Source organism: Secale cereale (assembly GCA_902687465.1). NCBI lineage: Eukaryota > Viridiplantae > Streptophyta > Magnoliopsida > Poales > Poaceae > Secale > Secale cereale. The sequence goes on along the minus strand of LR738712.1, from coordinate 692,225,067 downwards.
ACTGAGGATGTATTCAATACTGACAGCAGCTCCGGTCAAAGCAATTGTAGCAGCTCCGGCACCTATTGATTTAGTACCTTCTAACATGTACGTAATATTGGCCTTGTTGCTTAAATTAAAATTTGGTTTTGCTAGAACTCATCTAGCTAAGTTTTAGTTATATCTCATTCACCTTTATAGCCATTGGATGTGACTATAAGATGTGTGTATGCTGACGTGGTCTGTTGTACTACTTTGTGTCTGTTTTTGTTTTTCAGATGAATGAGACCAAATTATATTTCATCTAGATGAGTCCTAGGCACCCCATTAAAATTTCTGAAAAAAGGGTATCAGAGAATATTCTATTAACTTATCAACATAACTTGCATAACAATGCTTATAAAATATAAGTCGACGAAAGTTACAAATATTCACTATGACTTATATAAGATAAAATGAAGATTTGTGCATAACTTATGCATTAAAAATCACGACGACTTCCCGACTGTCTACTACAACAAGTTGTGCCCGAATCCGCCGATGGAGGAGCGATGACGGCGGTGCGCCTTCGGCTCGCTTCAGTGCTAGTAGTTGTCGCTAGGTGGTCTACGGATCTGGATATAATTTCTATTATTTCTGGTATTCGTTGTACTGCCATGATTGAATATGAATAGATCAGAAATTTTCTCACAAAAAAATATGAAAAATACAATATATAGAAGATGCATGTATGCATCTTCGTCGCCTTGTTTACCAATCAATACGAATACAGTCATGCATGCACGTTGAAAATAGTACTTCCTCTCTCCCATAGTATAAGATGTTTTTTTGATACTCCTTCTGTATCCAAAAGTCTTGCATTTTGAGAGACAGAGGGAGTACGTAATAAAGTAAGAAGTAGGTGATGGACTAGGTAACGACCATGGGCACAATCTTGAGAGGCACATCCATAACGAGGATATCATTGCTTGTATACCTCTCGGTCACGTCCACCTGGTCAGGTGACATGCCATGGGGCAGCCGCCACTCCAAGGCATGCAGCATGGATGCCACCATGAATGGCACGAGGAGCTCCACCATGGGCAATGCCGGGCACAGCCTTCGGCCGGTGCCGAGCGGGATGAACTTGACCTCCTCCCCCCACATGCCGAGCTCCGTCTTCCCTAGGAAACGCTCCGGCATGAACTCCTCGGGCCTCTCCCATGCCGCCGGGTCGCGTATGATGGACCACGAGTTGAAGATTATGGTTGCGCCCTTGGGCACGGCGTACCCGCCTATCTCCATGCCCTCCTCCACCACCAGGTGTGGCAACAACAGCGGCGCC
>LR738712.1:692195846-692223235 GCA_902687465.1 Secale cereale | reverse complement strand
GCGCTCTCGTAAGCTTCACTTCTCCATTCATCTAGAGAAGTCAAGTTCATGAGACGCTTCTCACCAGCTAATTTTGGGTCAGCATTAAGCTCTCTAACAGCCCAGAAAGCTTTGTGCTCTAACTCTAATGGCAAATGGCAAGCCTTGCCATACACCATCTTATAGGGGGACATGCCCATGGGGTTTTTGTAAGCAGTTCTATATGCCCACAAAGCATCTCCTAACTTATTTGACCAGTCCTTTCTATTTTTGTTTACTGTCTTCTGCAAGATCAACTTAATCTCTCTATTGGTGAGCTCAACTTTCCCACTAGTTTGAGGATGATATGGTGAAGCAATTCTATGATTAACATCGTATTTGGCCAAAGCTTTTCTAAAAGCTCCGTGCGTGAAGTGTGATCCTCCATCGGTCATGAGATACCTTGGTACACCAAACCTAGGAAAAATTACATCTTTAAGCATTTTCAAAGATGTCTTGTGATCAGAACTTTCAGTGGGGATTGCTTCAACCCACTTGGTCACATAATCAACAGCTACTAAAATGTGAGTGTACTTGTGCGAAGAAGGAAAAGGACCCATAAAATCAAAACCCCAACAATCGAAAGGTTCAATCACTAGTGAGTAATTCATAGGCATCTCATTCCTTCTACTAATGTTATCAACTCTCTGACATTTATCACAGGCTAAAACATAATTCTTAGCATCTTTAAAGAGAGTAGGCCAATAAAAACCTGATTGAAGAACCTTATGTGCAGTCCTCTCACCAGCATGATTTCCTCCATAGGGACTATCATGACACTGTCTGAGAATGTCCTTCTGCTCATGTTCCGGAATGCATCTCCTCACGATCCCGCCGGGACCTTCTTTGAAAAGATGTGGGTCATCCCAGAAGTAGTGCCTCAAATCATGAAAGAACTTCTTCCTTTGCTGAAGTGTTAAACCTGCAGGCAAATACTTTGCAACAATAAAATTAGCATAATCTGCATACCAAGGATCGGAAAGAGATTGTACTTTTACAACGACAAGTTGCTCGTCTGGAAAACTATCGTTAACTGGGATGGGATCATGCGGTATATCTTCCATCCTTGAAAGATTGTCCGCTACCGGATTGTCTTCTCCTTTCCTATCAACAATCTGCAAATCAAATTCTTGAAGAAGGAGTACCCATCTGATAAGCCTTGGCTTGGCATCCTTCTTTGTCATAAGATACTTAATGGCAGCATGATCAGTATGAATAATAACTTTGGAATCAACAATATACTGCCTAAACTTATCACAAGCAAATACTACAGCTAAGAATTCCTTCTCAGTAGTAGCATAATTCCTTTGAGCACTATCAAGGGTTTTGCTAGCATAATGTATAACATTCAATTTCTTATCAACTCTTTCTCCTAAAACAGCTCCAACAGCAAAATCACTAGCATCACACATAATCTCAAAAGGTAAATTCCAGTCAGGTGGTTGCACTATAGGAGCGGTTATTAAAGCTTTCTTAAGGACTTCAAAAGCTTCCTTACAATTTTCGTCAAATACAAAAGGAACGTCCTTCTGGAGAAGATTAGTGAGGGGTCTTGAGGTTTTAGAAAAGTCTTTAATAAATCTTCTATAAAAACCTGCATGACCGAGAAAACTGCGAATACCTTTGATGTCCCTTGGGTAGGGCATCCTCTCAATAGCTTCAATCTTAGCCTTGTCCACTTCAATTCCCCTTTCGGAAATCTTGTGGCCAAGAACAATTCCTTCATTAACCATGAAGTGGCACTTTTCCCAGTTGAGTACCAAATTTGTCTCCTCGCATCTCTGCAAAACTTTATTAAGATTGTGAAGACAATGGTCAAAAGAAGTTCCATAGACGGAGAAATCGTCCATGAAGACTTCCATAAAATCCCCGCAGAAACCATGAATGATAGCAGTCATACACTTTGAAAAGTAGCAGGGGCATTACATAAACCAAAAGGCATACGCCTGTAAGCATAAGTACCAAAGGGATAAGTAAAAGTGGTCTTCTCTTGATCGACAGTGTTAACATGAATTTGAGAGAAGCCAGAATAACCATCGAGATAACAAAAGTGGGTATTTTTGGATAACCTTTCAAGCATTTGGTCGATGAACGGCAACGGGTAGTGATCCTTCCTGGTTGCATTATAATAAAGACATTATTATTATATCTCCTTGTTCATGATAATTGTCTGTTATTCATGCTTGAATTGTATTGTACGGAAACAGCGATGCATGTGTGAATACATAGACCAAAATGAGTCCCTGGTAGGCCTCTAGTTACCAGTTCGTTGATCAATAGATGGTCACGGTTTCCTAACCATGGACATAGGATGTCAGTGATAACGGGATCACATCATTAGGAGAATGATGTGATGGACAAGACCCAAACTTGAGCATAACACGAGATCGTATAGTTCGTAATGCATAAGCTTTTCGGTGTCAAGTATTTATTCCTTAGACCATGAGGTTGTACAACTCCCGGATACCGTAGGAGTACTTTGGGTGTGCCAACCGTCACAACGTAACTGGGTGGCTATAAAGGTACGCATCGGGTATCTCCGAAAGTGTCTGTTGAGTTGGTACGAACCGAGACTGGGATGTTGTCACTCCGTATGACGGAGAGGTACCTCTGGGCCCACTCGGTAAGACATCATCATAATGAGCTCAATGTGACTAAGTATTTAGTCATGGGATGATGGATTACGGATTGAGTAAATAGACTTGCCATGACGAGATTGAACAAGGTATCGGGAATACCGACGATCGAATCTCGGGCAAGTACCGTACCGATGGACAAAGGGAATAACATACGGGATTGAGTGAATCCTTGACACGGTGGTTCATCCGATGAAGATCATCGAGGAACACGTGGGAACCAACATGGGTATCCAGATCCCGCTGTTGGTTATTGACCGGAGAGTGGTCTCGGTCATGTCTACGTGTCTCCCGAACCCGTAGGGTCTACACACTTAAGGTTCAGTAACGCTAGGGTCGTAGAGATACATGCACGTGGAAACCCGAAAGTTGTTCGGAGTCCCGGATGAGATCCCGGACGTCACGAGGAGTTCCGGAATGGTCCGGAGGTAAAGATTGATATATAGGAAGTCCAGTTTCGGCCATCGGGTGATCTCCGGGGGTCACCGGGAGCGTCCCGGGACCACCGGAGGGGCCCCGGGGGTCCACCGGGTGGGGCCACCCATCCGGTGGGGCCCCTAGGCCGCAAGGGGAAGTGTCCAGCCCTAATGGGCTGGCGCACCACTAGGGGCCCACCTCCCCATGCGCCTAGGGTTGAAACCCTAGGGGGGAGGGGGCGCCCCACTAGCCGTGGGGGGCAAGGAACCCCCCTGGCCGCCGCCCCCCTGCAGATTGGATCTGCAGGGGCCCTGGCGCACCCCCTGGCCCCCTATATATATGTGGGGAGGGAGAGGGCAGCCGCATCCTTGCCCTGGCGCCTCTCCCCCTCCCGTCACACCTCCATACTCCCACGCAGGGCGCCCGGCGAAGCCCTGCTGCGATCTCCACTGCATCCGTCATCACGCCGTCGTGCTGCCGGATCTCTGACGACTTCTCCTCCCCCCTTGCTGGATCAAGAAGGAGGTGACGTTGCTGCACCGTACGTGTGTTGAACGCGGAGGTGCCGTCCGTTCGGCGCTAGATCATCGGTGACGAAGAACGCGAAGAGTACGACTACTTCATCCACGCTTCTTCGAAAGCTTCCGCTCGCAATCTCCATAACGGTATGTAGATGCACTCTTACTCGCTCGTTGCTATATGTCTCCATAGTTGGATCTTGGTGAAAGCGTAGAAATTTTTTGAATTCTGCTACGTTCCCCAACAGTGGATCAGAGCTAGGTTTTATGCGTAGCATCTTGCACGAGTAGAACACAAACAGTTGTGGGCGTTTGGTTTTGTTCAACTTTCTTACCGTTACTAGTCAATCTTGATTCGGCGGTATTGTGGGATGAAGCGGCCCAGACCGACTTTACACGTACGCTTACGTGAGACTGGTTCCACCGACAGACATGCACTAGATGCATAAGGTGGCTGGCGGGTGTCTGTCTCTCCTACTTTAGTCGGATCGGATTCGATGAAAAGGGTCCTTATGAAGGGTAAATAGAAGTTGACAAATCATGTTGTGGTTTTGGCGTAGGTAAGAAACGTTCTTGCTAGAAATCCTATAGAAGCCACGTAAAAATTTGTAACAACAATTAGAGGACGTCTAACTTGTTTTTGTAGCATGTGCTATGTGACGTGGTATGGCCAAAACGAACATGTGATGAATGATATATGTGATGTATGAGATTGATCATGTTTTTGTAATAGGGAATCACAACTTGCATGTCGATGAACTTGACAACCGGCAGGAGCCATAGGAGTTGTCTTAATTATTGTATGACCTGCGTGTCACTGAATAACGCCATGTAATTACTTTACTTCATTGCTAAACGTTAGCTATAGTGGTAGAAGTAATAGTTGGCGTGACGACTTCTTCAAGACACGATGATGAAGATCATGGTGTCGAGCCGATGACAAGATGATCATGGTGCCCCGAAGATGGAGATCCAAGGAGCAAGATGATATTGGCCATATCATGTCACTTTAATTGATTGCATGTGATGTTTATCATGTTTATGCATCTTGTTTACTTAGAACGACGGTAGTAAATAAGATGATCTCTCACTAAAATTTCAAGTATTGTGTTTCCCCTAACTGTGCACCGTTGCTAAAGTTCGCTGCTCCGAAGCACCACGTGATGATCGGGTGTGATAGGTTCTAACGTTCGCATACAACGGGTGTAAGACAGATTTACACACGCGATACACTTAGGGTTCACTTGACGAGCCTAGCATGTACAGACATGGCCTCGGAACACGGAAGACCGAAAGGTCGAACACGACTCGTATAGAAGATACGATCAACATGAAGATGTTCACCGTTTATGACTAGTCCGTCTCACGTGATGATCGGACACGGGCTAGTTGATTCGGATCGTGTATCACTTAGATGACTAGAGAGATGTCATTCTGAGTGGGAGTTCATTAAAATTTGATTAAGATGAACTTAATTATCATGAACTTAGTCTAAATTCTTTACAATATCTCTTGTGGATCAAATGGCCCACGCTCCAGTTTCCCTCAACTTCAACGCGTTCCTAGAGAAAACCAAGCTGAAAGACGATGGTAGCAACTATACGGATTGGGTCCGTAACCTGAGGATTATCCTCATAGCTGCCAAGAGATCATATGTCCTAGAAGCACCGCTAGGTGATGCACCTGCTCCCGATGCGGCACAAGACGTTTTGAACGTCTCGCAGTCGCGTAGTGATGATTACTCCCTGGTTCAGTGCGGCATGCTTTACAGTTTAGAATCGGGGCTCCAAAAACGTTTTGAGCACCACGGAGCATATGAGATGTTCGAAGAGCTGAAAATGGTTTTCCAAGCTCATGCCCGAGTCGAGAGATATGATGTCTCCGACGCATTCTACAGCTGTAAGATGGAGGAGAAAAGTTCTGTCAGTGAGCACATCCTCAAGATTTCAGGATTGCACAACCGCTTGTCTCAGCTGGGAATGAATCTCCCAGATGAAGCGGTCGTTGACAGAATCCTCCAGTCGCTCCCACCAAGCTTCAAGAGCTTCGTGTTGAACTTCAATATGCAGGGGATGGAGAAGTCCATTCCCGAGGTGTATTCGATGCTGAAATCAGCGGAGGTGGACATCAAGAAAGAACATCAAGTGTTGATGGTCAATAAAACCACTAAGTTCAAGAAAGGCAAGGGTAAGAAGAACTTCAAGAAGGACGGCAAGGGATTTGCCGCGCCTGGCAAGCCTGTTGCCGGGAAGAAGCCAAAGTATGGACCCAAGCCTGAGACAGAGTGCTTTTATTGCAAGGGAACGGGTCACTGGAAGCGGAACTGCCCCAAATATTTAGCAGACAAGAAGGCCGGCAACGTCAAAGGTATATTTGATATACTTGTTATTGATGTGTACCTTACCAGCGCTCGTAGTAGCTCCTGGGTATTTGATACCGGTACAGTTGCTCACATTTGTAACTCAAAACAGGAGCTGCGGAATAAACGGAGACTGGCGAAGGATGAGGTGATGATGCGCGTCGGGAATGGTTCCAAGGTCGATGTGATCGCCGTCGGCACGCTACCTCTACATCTACCCTCGGGATTAGTTTTAAACCTCAATAATTGTTATTTAGTACCAGCTTTGAGCATGAACATTGTTTCTGGATCTCGTCTTATGCGAGATGGCTATTCTTTCAAATCAGAGAATAATGGTTGTTCTATTTATTTGAGAGATATGCTTTATGGTCATGCCCCGCTGGTCAATGGTTTATTTTTGATGAATCTCGAATGTAGTGATACACATATTCATAGTGTAGATGCCAAAAGATGTAAAGTTGATAATGATAGTCCCACATACTTGTGGCATTGCCGCCTTGGTCATATTGGTGTCAAACGTACGAAGAAGCTCCATTCAGATGGACTTCTAGAGTCTCTTGATTATGAATCATTTGACACGTGCGAACCATGCCTCTTGGGCAAGATGACCAAGACTCCGTTCTCCGGAACAATGGAGCGAGCAACCAACTTGTTAGAAATCATACATACCGATGTGTGCGGTCCAATGAGTGTTGAGGCTCGCGGAGGCTACCGTTATGTTCTCACCCTCACGGATGACTTGAGTAGATACGGGTATATCTATTTGATGAAACACAAGTCTGAGACCTTTGAAAAGTTCAAGGAATTTCAGAATGAGGTTGAGAATCAACGTGACAAAAAAATAAAGTTCTTGCGATCGGATCGTGGGGGTGAATATTTAAGTCATGAATTTGGCACACACCTTAGGAGCTGTGGAATTGTTTCACAATTGACACCGCCCGGAACACCTCAACGTAACGGTGTGTCCGAACGTCGAAATCGTACTCTGTTGGACATGGTGCGATCTATGATGTCCCTCACCGATTTACCGCTATCTTTTTGGGGTTATGCTTTAGAGACTGCCGCATTCACTTTAAATAGGGCTCCGTCGAAATCCGTTGAGACGACTCCGTATGAACTTTGGTTTGGCAAGAAACCAAAGCTGTCGTTTCTGAAAGTTTGGGGTTGCGATGCTTATGTCAAGAAACTTCAACCTGAAAAGCTCGAACCCAAATCGGAAAAATGCGTCTTCATAGGATACCCAAAGGAAACAATTGGGTACACCTTCTACCACAGATCCGAAGGCAAAGTCTTTGTTGCCAAGAATGGATGCTTTCTGGAGAAAGAGTTTCTCTCGAAAGAAGTGAGTGGGAGGAAAGTAGAACTTGATGAGGTGACAGTCACCCCTCCTGGACCGGAAAGTAGCGCAGCACAGGAAACTGTTCCTGAGGTGCCTGCACCGACAAGGGAGGAAGTTAATGATAATGATCATGAAGAAACAGATCAAGTTACTACTGAACTTCGAAGGTCCACAAGGGCACGTTCCGCACCAGAGTGGTACGGCAACCCTGTCCTGGAAATCATGTTGTTAGACAACGATGAACCTTCGAACTATGAAGAAGCGATGGCGGGCCCAGATTCCAATAAATGGCTTGGAGCCATGAAATCCGAGATTGAATCCATGTATGAAAACAAAGTATGGACTTTGGTGGACTTGCCTGATGATAGGCACGCCATAGAAAACAAATGGATATTTAAGAAGAAGACAGACGCGGATGGTAATGTGACCATCTATAAGGCTCGGCTTGTCGCTAAGGGTTATCGACAAGTTCAAGGGATTGACTACGACGAGACTTTATCTCCCGTAGCGATGCTGAAGTCAGTCAGAATCATGTAAGCTATTGCCGCATTCTATGATTATGAGATATGGCAAATGGACGTCAAAACAGCATTCCTTAACGGCTTCCTCAAGGAAGAATTGTATATGATGCAACCGGAAGGTTTTGTCGATCCAGAGAACGCTAACAAGGTATGCAAGCTCCAGCGCTCGATTTACGGGCTGGTGCAAGCATCTCGGAGTTGGAATATTCGCTTTGATGAAGTGACCAAAGCGTTTGGCTTTATACAGACTTATGGAGAAGCCTGTATTTACAAGAAAGTGAGTGGGAGCTCTGTGGCATTTCTCATATTATATGTGGATGACATATTGCTGATGGGAAATGATATAGAATTCTTGGAAAATGTAAAGGCCTACTTGAATAAAAGTTTTTCAATGAAGGACCTTGGAGAAGCTGCTTACATATTAGGCATCAAAATCTATAGAGATAGATCGAGACGCCTCATTGGTCTTTCACAAAGTACATACCTTGACAAAATATTGAAGAAGTTCAATATGGATCAGTCAAAGAAAGGGTTCTTGCCTGTTTTGCAAGGTATGAGATTGAGCAAGGCTCAGTCACCGACCACGGCAGAAGATAGAGAAAAGATGAGTGTCATTCCCTATGCCTCGGCCATAGGTTCTATCATGTATGCCATGCTGTGTACCAGACCTGATGTGAACCTTGCCATAAGTTTGGTAGGGAGGTACCAAAGTGATCCCGGTACGGAACACTGGACAGCGGTCAAGAACATCCTGAAGTACCTGAAAAGGACTAAGGATATGTTTCTCGTTTATAGAGGTGACGAAGAGCTCGTCGTAAAGGGTTACGTCGATGCTAGCTTCGACACAGATCTGGATGACTCTAAGTCTCAAACCGGATACATGTATATTTTGAATGGAGGGGCAGTCAGCTGGTGCAGTTGCAAGCAAAGCGTCGTGGCAGCATCTACATGTGAAGCGGAGTACATAGCTGCTTCCGAAGCAGCGCAGGAAGGAGTCTGGATGAAGGAGTTCATCACCGACCTAGGAGTCATTCCAAGCGCATCAAGCCCGATGACTCTCTTCTGTGACAACACTGGAGCTATTGCTATTACCAAGGAGCCCAGGTTTCACAAGAAGACCAAGCACATCAAGCGCCATTTCAACTCCATCCGGAATTATGTTCAGGATGGAGACATAGATATTTGTAAAGTGCATACGGATCTGAATGTCGCAGACCCGTTGACTAAACCTCTTTCACGAGCAAAACATGATCAACACCAGAACTCTATGGGTGTTCGATTCATCACAATGTAACTACATTATTGACTCTAGTGCAAGTGGGAGACTGTTGGAGATATGCCCTAGAGGCAATAATAAAGGCATTATTATTATATCTCCTTGTTCATGATAATTGTCTGTTATTCATGCTTGAATTATATTGTACGGAAACAGCGATACATGTGTGAATACATAGACCAAAATGAGTCCCTGGTAGGCCTCTAGTTACCAGTTCGTTGATCAACAGATGGTCATGGTTTCCTGACCATGGACATAGGATGTCAGTGATAACGGGAGCACATCATTAGGAGAATGATGTGATGGACAAGACCCAAACTTGAGCATAACACGAGATCGTATAGTTCGTAATGCATAAGCTTTTCGGTGTCAAGTATTTATTCCTTAGACCATGAGGTTGTACAACTCCCGGATACCGTAGGAGTACTTTGGGTGTGCCAACCGTCACAACGTAACTGGGTGGCTATAAAGGTACGCATCGGGTATCTCCGAAAGTGTCTATTGAGTTGGTACGAACCGAGATTGGGATGTTGTCACTCCGTATGATGGAGAGGTACCTCTGGGCCCACTCGGTAAGACATCATCATAATGAGCTCAATGTGACTAAGTATTTAGTCACGGGATGATGGATTACGGATCGAGTAAAGAGACTTGCCATGACGAGATTGAACAAGGTATCGGGAATACCGACGATCGAATCTCGGGCAAGTACCGTACCGATGGACAAAGGGAATAACATACGGGATTGAGTGAATCCTTGACACGGTGGTTCATCCGATGAAGATCATCGAGGAACACGTGGGAACCAACATGGGTATCCAGATCCCGCTGTTGGTTATTGACCGGAGAGTGGTCTCGGTCATGTCTACGTGTCTCCCGAACCCGTAGGGTCTACACACTTAAGGTTCGGTAACGCTAGGGTCGTAGAGATACATGCACGTGGAAACCCGAAAGTTGTTCGGAGTCCCGGATGAGATCCCGGACGTCACGAGGAGTTCCGGAATGGTCCGGAGGTAGAGATTGATATATAGGAAGTCCAGTTTCGGCCATCGGGTGATCTCCAGGGGTCACCGGGAGCGTCCCGGGACCACCGGAGGGGCCCCGGGGGTCCACCGGGTGGGGCCACCCATCCCGGTGGGGCCCCTGGGCCGCAAGGGGAAGTGTCCAGCCCTAATGGGCTGGTGCACCACTAGGGGCCCACCTCCCCATGCGCCTAGGGTTGAAACCCTAGGGGGGAGGGGGCGCCCCACTAGCCTTGGGGGGCAAGGAACCCCCCTGGCCGCCGCCCCCCTGCAAATTGGATCTGCAGGGGCCCTGGCGCACCCCCTGGCCCCCTATATATATGTGCGGAGGGAGAGGGCAGCCGCACCCTTGCCCTGGCGCCTCTCCCCCTCCCGTCACACCTCCATACTCCCACGCAGGGCGCCCGGCGAAGCCCTGCTGCGATCTCCACTGCATCTGTCATCACGCCGTCGTGCTGCCGGATCTCTGACGACTTCTCCTCCCCCTTGCTGGATCAAGAAGGAGGTGACGTTGCTGCACCGTACGTGTGTTGAATGTGGAGGTGCCGTCCGTTCGGCGCTAGATCATCGGTGACGAAGAACGTGAAGAGTACGACTACTTCATCCACGCTTCTTCGAAAGCTTCCGCTCGCAATCTCCATAACGGTATGTAGATGCACTCTTACTCGCTCATTGCTAGATGTCTCCATAGTTGGATCTTGGTGAAAGCGTAGAAATTTTTTGAATTCTGCTACGTTCCCCAACATTCCATAATATCCCCGCAGAAACCATGAAAGATAGCAGACATACACCTTTGAAAAGTAGCAGGGGCATTACATAAACCAAAAGGCATACGCCTGTAAGCATAAGTACCAAAGGGACAAGTAAAAGTGGTCTTCTGTTGATCGACAGTGTTAACATGAATTTGAGAGAAGCCAGAATAACCATCGAGATAACAAAAGTGGGTATTTTTGGATAACCTTTCAAGCATTTGGTCGATGAATGGCAACGGGTAGTGATCCTTCCTGGTTGCTTTGTTCAACTTCCTGTAATCAATACACATTCTATATCCAATAATAATTCTCTGAGGTATTAATTCATTTTTATCATTAGGAACCACAGTTGTACCTCCTTTCTTAGGAACACAATGTACCGGACTTACCCACTTACTATCAGCTATAGGGTAGATAATACCTGCGGCCAGAAGCTTGAGAATCTCAGTTCTCACAACATCCATCATCTTCGGGTTCAACCGTCGTTGATGATCAACAACTGGTTTAGCATCAGGCTCAAGGTTGATAGTATGTTGACAGATAGATGGACTAATCCCCTTAAGGTCATCAAGGGTATAGCCAATTGCGCCTCGGTGTTTACGAAGTACTTCCAATAATCGCTCTTCTTCATATCCTGAAAGGTTAGAATTGATAATAACAGGATATACTTTCTTTTCATCTAAATAAGCATACTTGAGCGTATCGGGCAGAGGTTTAAGATCGAACACCGGATCTTCTTTCGGTTTTGATAAAATTCCCAAAGGTTCAACCGGAAGGTTGTGCTTCAGAATAGCAGGCTGCCTCAAGAATATTTCATCTAGTTCATTTCTTTCCTGCATATGCAAATCATTCTCGTGGTCCTCCATGTATTGCTGCAAAGGATCATTAGGGGGAATAGCAATAGAGGCAATACTTTCAATAATTTTATCATCACTGGGTAAATCAGTACCACGAGGTTGCTTAGAGAACTTAGAAAAATTAAATTCATATGGCTCACCATCGAATTCAACAGAAACTTTACCTTTCTTGCAATCTATTATAGCTCCACAAGTCCTAAGAAAAGGTCTACCAAAAATAATTGGACAAAAATTGTCCCTCTCTGAACCAAGTACTAGAAAGTCGGTAGGGTATTTTACCTTTCCACATAGGACTTCAACGTCTCTCACAATTCCGATAGGAGAGATAGTTGTTCTGTTTGCAAGATGAATGGTAACATCAACTTCTTCAAGTTCACAAGGGGAAATCTCACCGATGATTTCTTCATAAAGTGAATAGGGGATAGCGCTTGCACTCGATCCCAAATCGCATAGCCCATAATAATTGTGATCTCCTATTTTAACAGATACCACTGGAGTACTTGAAATTGGCCCTTTATTCTTGGCTGTGACAAGGTTAGTGGAAACAGCACAAAAATTTATATTGGAATCCAAAACATCATTAGTAGCAAGGTCTTTAATCAATGCAACTTGAGGATCGACTTTGATCTGGTCCTCAGGCTCATCAACTCTTCTCTCACTTTTATTTATTATGCCTGTCACAAGAGAGTGCTCCTTTATCCTTGCGGGAAAAGGAGGCTTTTCATATATAACTGTAGGCAAAATAGGGTCAGCAACATAAATGTCAATAGGTGACTCTTTAAAAGGTTCATGGTGCTGGTCTCTCTTCTTTTTAAAAGAATCAACGTGAGAGGCAAAATTCTTACACAAATCAATCACTAGATGGGAATCAAGACCAATCTTAGAGCAAAAAGTATTGAAGTAATCAGTTTTCACATAGCTCTCAATATAATCATGTTCATAATTTATAGCGGATTCAATACCTTTATCAATTTCCCAATCTTCGGTATTCCTCTAGATCCTTTCAATGAGATCCCACCTTTCTTCAACACTCTTCTTCTGAAATACCCCATTAGAGGAGGCATCCAGCATCTCCTTATCCTGACGAGAAAGCCTGGCATAAAAATTTGTAAGTATAATTTCCTTGGGAAGCTTATGAATAGGGCATTTGAGCATTAGGGACTTCAATCTCCCCCAAGCTTGAGCAATGCTTTCTCCGTCACGAGACCTAAAGTTATAGATATAGTTCCTGTCTCGATGAATTTCATGAAGAGGATAAAACTTAGTATAAAGGAGAGACATAAGCTCCTGCCAGTCAAGCAAGTGTGAGTTATCGAGAAGCCTATACCAATCCGAAGCTTTATCTATAAGTGATACGGCAAACAATTTTCTCATGACAAACTCCCTCGATACACCTGCAAGCTTAAATAATGAACTTAGTTGTGACAGATATAGCAAGTGTTCACCGGGATGTCTGTCTCCTGCATAACGATTAGCCAAAACATAATCGATAATGCCAGCTGGTATTTTATAAGGCACAATTTCAGTAGGGGGAGGATCAACCACCACAGGTGTGGGGCGTCTTCCCGCAAGCAACGCTCCAATAACAGGGTTATCCATAAGGACAAAGAGCAGCAATAGCAAAAACAAAAACAGAATTATAAAAACTTCCTTACCAGTTTCACTTTACCAATAGCGCTAATCTCCCCGGCAACGGTGCCAGAAAACGGTACTTGATGACCCACAACCGTAAGAGATCTATTGCAGCGTTTTTGATAAGTAAGAGTGTCGAACCCAACGAGGAGCAGAAGGTATTGATAAGCGATTCTGAGCTAGAAATTACTGCAAGCACTGAAAGATAACTTTTTAGGGGTTTTCTCGATATAGGCAACAGGAAGGTAAAAGCAAGCAATGTAAAAGGCACTGAGAGTAACAAGTGGCCCAATCCTTTCTTAGCAAAGGAGAGGCCTAGCAACTGAACTTATAAAGACTAAAGCGTTCCTGAGGACACACGGGAGAGGTAGTCATGTGCTTTCACCATATTCCGTATCGATACTATGTTATGTGTTGATAACTGTTGAGTGGGTGGATCTATGCTAGTGCACTCTCTAGACTAAGATGAGTGCACTCTTATGATTAAACACCTTGCAAGCATCCGCAAATACAAGATAGAATTTAAGGCAAAAGCCTAGCCATAGCAATACGATTGAGGATCCATTATTCCCTTATGCAAAAGCGTGTGAACTGGGGTTCAGGTTTCTGTCACTCCGGCAACCCACCATAAGCATTCTTTATACACAATGTATTCTCCTATGTCCTTAATAAGGTGAAGTGTTGGGTGTTCGACTCACACAACACCACTACTAGAATGACAACGCAACTTAAGTATCAAACAACACATATTACTTCAACAGCATATGACTACTAACAACAAGACTTTCCCCATGTCCTCAAGAACTAAGGTAACTACTCACGAGACATAAAGGAGATCATGATCAGTGGGGATAAATAGGTGATAAACAATCTGGACATAATAATATTTCTCCAACAAAACTTAATAGCATTCACCACAAAGTAGTAATCAACACCGATGGAGTAGAGAGGATAGGTAGTACGAGTTACAACACAAGTTGCGATTGTAAGATGAGATTTGGATGAAGATGGAGATGGTGATGGTGTTGGGGATGATGTTGATGATGATCTCGATGATGCCCGTGACGATGGTGATGACGATGGCGACGATCTCCCCTTCCGGGAGGTGATCTCCCCGGCGGAATCTGCCCGCCGGAGATGGCTTTTTCTTCTCTGTAGGTTTCCGCCATGGAGCGGCGGCGGAACTCCGTAAAAATTCCCGTCTTTAGGGTTTTTGGATAACGGAGAGCATATATGCAAAAGGGGGCGGCCAGAGGTGGGCCAGGGGCTCCAGGCGCCTCCCCGGCGCGGCCAGGGGGGGCGCCCCCAGGGCGCCTGGGCACCCTGTGGCCCCCCTCTGGTTGCCCTTTCGCGTGCCTTCGTGATCCGTCCGAAAAATATCTCCCGTCAATTTTCAGGTAATTTGGAGGTATTCTTCTTCAGCAACTCAGCGTCCACTTTTTACTGCTGAATCCTGCGTCTGCGGCTTCGGCATCGGAAAGTTTGCAAACTGTGTAAAATAGACCAAAACAACATAAGAACATCACCGTAACGTGAAATATATCAATGAATAAGGATAAATTATGATACAAAATAGTGATGCATTTTGGACGTATCAGCGCACCCACATGGGCCCCCTCCATGCACCTAGGGTTAAAATCCTAGGGGGTGGGGGCGCCCCCTATGCCTTGGGGGGCAAGTTCTCCCCCCTGCCCGTCGCCCCTAGGAGATTGGATCTCCTAGGGCCGGCGCCCCCTGCCCCACTATATATAGTGGGGAGAGAGAGGGCAGCCGCACCCCAAGCCTCTGGCGCCTCTCCCCCCCGTCACACCTCCAACTCCTCCCGCAGGGCATCGGCGAAGCCCTGCAGCTTTTCCCGTTGCATCCACCACCACGCCGTCGTGCTGCTGGATCTCCGTCAACCTCTCCTCCGCCCTTGCTGGATCAAGAAGGAGGAGACGTCGCTGTACCGTACGTGTGTTGAACGTGAAGGTGACGTCCGTTCGGCGCTGGGATCATCGGTGACGAGGATCACGAATAGTACGACTCCATCATCCACGTTCCTTGGAACGCTTCCGCACGCGATCTACAAAGGGTATGTAGATGCACTCCTTTATGCTCGTTGCTAGATGACTCCTTAGATTGATCTTGGTGAAGCGTAGGAAATTTTTTGAATTCTGCTATGTTCCCCTTCATAGGATAGGAGCATGTATGAGTGCAAGTTTCAATGTTTGAAAAGCTTCCTCAGTTATACCGGAGCAAACAAAGGGCACCCCCTTCTTGAGCAACTGAAAGGATCGAGATGGACCTAGAGGGGGGTGAATTGGTACAATTACAAATTTTAATTGCTACTTAGCAATTTTAGGCAATAGTGCGAAATAGGAAAGTGAGCCTAACAATTGCAAGTAAGATTCTTATCAAGCTAAGCTAATAACACTAGTAGGTAAGTATGGTAACACAATAAGATATAAGTAAGAACTTAAAGACAAGTAACCACAAGTAGAAAGTTAAGGTTAGGAATAACCGAAACTTCGAGAGACGAGGATGTATGCCGATGTTCACTTCCTTGGAGGGAAGCTACGTCACCGTTTAGAGAGGTGGGAGTTACCACGAAGGCACACCAAGGCCACGAAGGCTCACCCTATTCTCTCTTTGAGATATCACCAGGAATGCGATTCCCAACCACTAGTGGTAGGTCTTTAGGTGACTTCCAAACCTTCACAAACTTTTCGGGAGGTAATCACAATGTTTGATTCCTCTCCGAAGAACTCCTACCGCCTAGGAGTCTCCAACCTCCAAGAGTAACAAGAACGATGGGAAAAGCTCAAGACTTGCTCAAGTCACAAATTCCTTTGGTGCAAAGAAGAGGAGGGAGTGGATCTATCACTTGATTGGACAACTTCTCATGAATGCCTTCAAATCCTTTTGGGATCTAAGATTTGGTGTATCAAGGTGAGAGAGAGTGTGAATGTGTTCTTGAGTAAGCTCAAAGTGAATGGTCAGCACTCTCTTGTGGAAGAAGAAGACTATATATAGTCATAGTAGAGAGCAGACCGTTGTGAAGAAAAACGTACTGCAAGTGTCGGACGTCCGGTCATTACCGGATGTCCGGTGGCACAGGTAGCACCGGACGTCCGATGAAGGCTGGACGTCCGGAGCCTGACGGTTCACCAGACGGGGCCACGTAGCATACTGTGTGCACAGTTGTCGGACGTCCGGAGTGTGTCGGACATCCGGTGGGTTTCGGACATCCGCTATTTTCTTTCTGTGAAGAAGTGCCGGACATCCGGAGTGTGCCGGACGTCCGTTAGACGCTGAGGGACCGATCGTCCGGAGGAGACCGAAAAACCGTTATTTAGCTTCTGTTGAGGAATACCGGACGTCCGTTAGGCGCTGAGGGACCGGACGTCCGGAAGATACCAGTCGTCCGGTAGGCTGTGAAGGTCCGGACGTCCGTAGAGTGTCGGACGTCCGGTGATAACTGAACACAAAGGTTTAGTTGCTCATACCTCTAGGTGCACAGAATATTATAATTGATATGGATAGAGTAGAGATGATGTGGGAGGATACTTTGTATGTTTTGAGCAAGCCTTTCACAATATCCACCGATCCCCTCTTAATAGTGCGGGATCCCTATACTCAGAACCAAACTGAAAATCAAGCTAGAAGCTATTTCCTTGTATATCCGTTCTTGAGTGATGTAGATTTGTCTGTATTCATGATCCACACACGCATTGAAACATAATCCTGAGATATACTTGATAAACATGATTAGTCCCATATATGCATGTTGTCATCAATCATCAAAATATAATTAAAGGCAAGATTGCACTTTCAGCAACTCACTAAGAGGTTTAGTGATAAGGCCATAATGCTTGATAAATTTCCTTTAGTAACCACTTAAACCCAAGAAACTTCTGACATCTTTCACATTCTGAGGAGTAGTCCATTGTTTCATAGCTTCCACTTTGCTAGGATTAGTAGACACACCTTCAGAACTGATAACATGCCCAAATAGGCTATCTTATTTTGAGCAAAAGCACACTTAGACAACTTAACTTTCCATTGACCAGCCTGTAACAACTACAAAACCTCTCTAACATGTTTGACATACTCTTGCAAAGTCTTACTAAATACTAAGATGTCATCAAAGAAAACCAAATCACTCTTCCTATTGACTGGTGACAATCCCGCAACGACTTGCTTTCACGATGTCAACATTTATCATTGCACCAGCTCTCATCCAGAAAATCCCGGAGCGACGTGCGGGGTACCACCTAGTTTTCTAAAAGTTTGCCGCCATGGTAAACTACCGTCGCATAATTTTTTGCCAGCATGTCAATTAATATGCCATGTCAACATTTTGTTTCCTTCTAAGTTTGCATGGACCTTTGAAATTTTCTTTTTCCAAAAACTTGGCATGCCGTTGGATGCCAAACTCCAAGCATTTTTGACATGCTATTTTGCCACGTCTACTTGTACTATGTTTTATTAACCGCATGGCTAAACTTCAAGTTTTTCCTCTCTATTTTTTCCCATGGGCAATTTTATCATGCATTATTTTTTGGTATTGTACAAGACATTTGCAAATTGTTTTTTCATATAAGATGTCAATTAAGTTTGCACACTCCATGGTAAATACTTACTGCACATATCATTTGTTAATTTTCTGTTTTGGTACACATAGTATTTTTGGCCGTTTTTTTAAAATAAAGTATGCAAAGAGAATTGTTTTGGGCCAGGAGGCCCAGAAAGGACCTTGCTAGGCCGATCCATCACGTACGTGATAGTCTGGACCAAGCAAGATTAACGCGTGATTCTAAAAAAAAAAAAAAGTTTGACGCGTACATATGCGTCTCGAATTTCTCCTGTACGAGTTCTCGATCCGAATCCGACTCGCGCCCAGCCACGCCGTGATTATATATACCACCATATACGCCGGGCCTTGTACTCGCAAAAAAGGATCAGACTCGAGCCGAGCGAGCGAGTTCCAAGTAGAACGAGAACTAACCTAGCACGAGTACGCGCGAACCAGATCGATCGAAGCTAGCATGGAGAGGAAGATCCTGCTGGCCACAATAGAGGAGTGCGTGGAGGCACAACGCCGTCTCGCCGAGATCAGGTCCCAGCTGGCCGAGGCCTGGACCATCGCCGACGGGGTGGAGCAAGACATGATGGTCGAGGACCGGCCCTTCCACGACGTCCCGCCTCGCCTCCTGGAGATTGAGCGACTGATGGAAGGCATCGCCGACACGGTGGTGGAGGATCTCCTGCCGTCCTTCGACCGCGTCGTCGCCGTGAGCAAAGCGTGCACGGAGGAGGAGAATTCTCTGGGTCTGGCGCCGCCCAACGCCCGCGCCGCCACATGATCCATCCGTGATCAATTCTGCATCGATGGATGGTTCCGCACATGTTTGGGTGCCGTGTGCCCACCGACTTTTTCTTATTTTTTGGGATCGTCGTGATGTGTGTGTGTCAATGTCCCGTCTTTTTCTTTTCTCTCGCGCATGATGTCTGTCGATGTCCCGATCTAATGTGTTCTACCATGTCCACCTCTAATACCTCGCACGTGTTGGTGCTGTATTCTGATGATTGATTTATTTGCCCATATGGTGAGCCTAGCCCAAGTGAAAAAAAAAATGGTTCCGTTTAAGCAATCCTAAAAGCAGCAGTGCAAAATTCAAATGCTATGGAATTGCATAATGAAATGCTAAATTTGGTTACATTAGTTTTCTTGCGGAGTTAGACAATTTTAGTGATCACAGCTTTTGAAAAGCTCAAACTGAATTTTGTAAAATGCTAATTTAATAACTATCATGATTTTTTATCCATTTATAAATATGTGAGTCCACGAATAGACATGGTTTTGCTGAAAATATACCTTTCCACGAAGGGATATATTTTCATAAAGGGGCACATCTTTACAGAAAGAGACATCTTTTCACCAGGAAATGTATCTTTTAACCAAAGAATATGACATTTCGCAGGCCCTAACTGCCAATATCTAAAGGAGGTGATTGGTCCTCGATAATCCAACGACTCTTCTTTTTCGGCTGTTGTGGCTTAACATAAATAATGCATTAGAAGAAGAAGAAAAGATAAATTATCAAAACAATGCATCGGCTATTATTTATCTTTTTTCGACAAAGGATGGATTTTATTAGCTCAAACGAAAGCATCAAGATGATACAAACTCAAAGAGCACACACCCGGCCTCGTTGGCGCTGAAAAGGTGGCCTTCCGTGGTCCGTCCGTTGAGGACATGGCGCGGCATGCCCGGCCATGCAAGGCAGAGGGCGCGGTAGGCCGCGGTAGTCCTCGCGATAGACATCAGCAAGGCAGTGTTGCCCTCTCCGGCACCGATACGGGTGGCCAACAACCCCAGGTGCCACAACCGCGTCGTGGTGGAAGTGTTGGCCTCCGACCACGACGGATCCGGCATCAACCTCACATTGAGCGGCGACGTGCAGGTGATGGACCCCGGCGAGGAAGAGTAGCACATGGAAGAGCGGCGGTTCGAGACCCATGAGCCGGTGTGTGTCCCATTTCCTACTCTACCTCACCGGCGACTAACGAGGTTACAGACCTAGGGCAGGGTCACAGGCCTGATCAAGGTACCCCATCCAAGGTCACTATCCTAGAAGATCAAAAGACAAGACCTATGACAGTGGAGACAGTCGACTGAGACGGTCCAAGGAGACACTCCACTCGACTAACTCTCATACGCAAGACGACTCAACTCCACTCGACCGATCCAGGCACTCGACCTCCGAAGGTCAAACATCGCTTGAGACATCAACGGTCATGTATTTACTCACTGTAGTAAACACCTTAATTATCCTTTACTGCAGGCGTTACCAGTAACACCTGCCTTAATGTACATTATGCCCTTGGTAACGTGGAGCATGGCTGGGGTCCTGGCGCACTATATAAGCCACCCCCCTCCTCCAGAACAAGGGTTCGCACTTCTGTAAACACACATATACACATACCAGTCGACCAAGCCTCCGGGCGCCGAGACGTAGGGCTATTACTTCCTCCGAGAAGGGCCTGAACTCGCTAAACACCTTGTGTACAACATCACCATAGCTAGGGCCTTGCCTCTCCATTCGTACCCCTACCCTTACTGTCAGACTTAGAACCACGACAGTTGGCGCCCACCTTGGGGCCAGGCGTCTTAGCGACATCTGGTGAAGTTGCAATTCCTCCTCCGACCGCTTTCATCATGGTGTCAGGCGGTGGTTTGGCGTTGGGCCGCGAGATCCGGCACGGCGCACTGGTCTTCATCATCGACGACTCCGCATGGCTCCAGGAAGCCCCCCTCGACGTCGAGGCTCTGCCCGCTCGAGGAACTGCGCACTTTCGCGTCGGCGCCGGCGGCGTCCTCCTGCTGCAGCCATCGACTCAGTACTCATCATCCCCCATTTCCGTCGGACGCCGCCGCAAACGATCCGGTTGTTCGCGGCTCCAGCGATGGGTGAAACACGCGGTGGCCCGTCAAACGGCCACCCCTCAAATCGCGGCCATTGAGCCCGACGGCTACCTCTATGGGTCGGCCGACCAGTCGACCGGGCTCGAAGATTCCGTTTCCAAGTGCGGGAGCAGCGATCCCGCGGCGGAAATTCTCATGGTCGATTCGCGCCGCAGCCCGCCAGGTTTTCCTCGCGATGGGAACGGCGGCAGTGGCGGCGGCCGATCGCACGACAACGACGGTTACATTCCTCAGCCCCTCACCTCCGAGCAAAGGGCTGAGCTTTGTCGCCGCAACGGAGACGCACTTTTCACTCCCATCGTGGGAG
This sequence comes from Secale cereale, assembly GCA_902687465.1. NCBI lineage: Eukaryota > Viridiplantae > Streptophyta > Magnoliopsida > Poales > Poaceae > Secale > Secale cereale. The sequence continues at coordinate 692,202,110 of LR738712.1, read as the reverse complement.
ATTCCCCAGAGGCTCTGGCCCTCGAAGCCACGCGCTTGGCCAGTTTGGCCGAGCGCGCGCGCGCTTAGAAAACATCCAACGCTCACTCGACGAGCAGGCCCGCTGACTGGTCCCCGAGTCCAGTCGACGGCCGCGGCAATCGCGTCAGCGCGAGACTCAGGTGTTCCGCACACCAGTCCAAAACCTCGAAGCCGCGGCTCGTATCGCGGAGTCGATTCAACCCTCCCAGTCGGAAGCTGGGAGAGGTCTTCAACAGATCCGAGCTTTGCTCTGAACGACTGAAGAACAAAACGCGGCTGTTTCTCAGTCGCGCAACAGGATTCACAGCAGATCGGTGGCTGAAGACACCGTATGGTCGGCCCATAGTCCAAGATCGCCCCCAAGGCATGAGGAACGTGGCCCGCGGCAAGACCGGCATCTGGGTCGGAACGACGATCCACTCGACCGTCGACACGGACGCTACGACCGCCGTCGAGCACCGTCGAGCGCCTACTCCTCCTCCGGGGAGTGGGTCACACTCGCCCCAGCAGCACGTGGGCAGGCGCCTGCGAGATGACGAGCGGAGGATTCCCCCGGATCCCCGGCGGCCAGGTTTCTATGCGAGGTCCATCCTTGTGCAAGGCCGAGTCGACTGTAACCGAGCATCCAGAGACGAGCGAGGCGGAGACCAACCAAGTGGCAGCCGAGAGCCGGCTTCTGGGCCTGAATGTTTCTGTAGTGTTATCAGAGCTGCGGAGATCCCCCCAAACTTCAGGCTGGCGGCAGGAGTAAGCAAGTTCACCGGTGAGTCGAAGCCGGACACTTGGCTGGAAGACTACTGAGTGGTCGTACAGATCGGAGGCGGCAACGACGACGTGGCCATGAAGCACCTCCCCCTGATGCTGGGAGGCTCCGCTCGGGCGTGGCTCAATCAGTTGGCCCCCAGGAGTATATACAGTTGGGAAGAGCTCGCTCGGGTTTTCATTCGGACCTTCGAAGGCACCTGCAAGCGACCTGCTGGGCTCGCAGAACTTCAGCACTGCGCGCAGAAGCCGAGTGAAACTTTGAGGGACTATATTCAGCGATGGACCACTTTGCATCACACGGTGGAAAACGTGTCTGAGCACCAGGCGGTGTGCGCTTTCAAGGAAGGCGTACGTAACCGAGAGTTAAATCTGAAGTTTGGCCGAACAGGTGACATGTCCCTATCGCGGATGATGGAGATTGCCAGTCGGTATGCCAACGGTGAGGAGGCCGATCGGCTCCGCAGCGGCAAGAAGCCAGTCGGGCAGGACGACCAGAATTCCAATCGGAAGAACAAGCGCAAGGCCGATCCAGCCACTCAGGGAGAGGCTGCGGTGGTTAATTAAGGAAAGGGCAAAGGGAAGCCAAAAGGCTCTTGGGCACCCAAGAAAGGAAAGGGTCAGGCTGGAGATGATATGCTCGACCAGCCGTGCCCCATACACACGAAGAAAGACGAAGAGGGAAACTTGGTGTATCCCAAGCACACCACTCGGCAGTGTCGGCTCTTGATCCAGAGTTTCCAGAAAGATCAGTCGACTGAGAAAGAGAAGGAATCAGAAGAGTCCGAAGACAAGGAAGGGGACGGAGGATACCCCCGTATCAACTCCACTTTGGTGATTTTCGCGGACGTCGAGAGCAAAAGTCGACTGAAAATCATCAACAGAGAAGTAAACATGGTTGCCCCTGCGACCCCCACATTTTTTAAATGGTCAAAGACCCCATCACATTCGACCAGTCCGATCACCCAGCGCACATTGCCACCCCCGGGCGGCAGGCTCTGGTGGTCGACCCAGTTATCGAAGGCACACGCCTGACCAGGGTTCTGATGGATGGGGGCAGTGGCTTGAATATCTTGTATGCAGCAACCCTACGGGATATGGGCATTCCAATGTCCAAGCTGAGGGAAAGTAACATGAGGTTCCACGGGGTAATCCCTGGGAAGAAAGCCGACTCACTTGGCCAGATCTCACTCGACGTAGTCTTTGGTGAGTCGAAGAACTACCGAAAGGAGAAGTTGACGTTCGAAGTGGTGAGTTCAGCAGTGCCTATCACGCCATCCTGGGTAGGCCCGCCTACGCCAGGTTTATGGCTCGACCATGTTACGTCTACCTCAAGCTGAAGATGCCGGGACCCAACGGCGTCATAACCGTCACTAGGAACCGTCAAAAAGCGGAAGAATGCTTCCAGAAAGGCTCGAAGATCGCCGACGAGCAAATGGCAGCAATAGAGATGGAGGAGTACCAAAAGAGGGTGGATCCGAGTGACCTGCTAAGGGCGAAGAAGCCAGCTTCGGAGTCAGCTTTCCAGTCAGCCGGGGACACAAAACCCGTGCACATCCACCCCACCGACCCCAACGCAGCACCGACCCACATCTCCACCACACTCGACAACAAATAGGAAGAAGCGCTCATCCAGTTCCTTCGTGAGAACTGGGACATCTTTGCGTGGAAACCATCAGACATGCCAGGTGTACCTAGGGGACTGGCTGAGCACCATTTGCGAGTCGATCCTAAAGTGAAACCCGTGAAGGAACATCTCCGTCGATCCGCTGCGGAGAAGCGAAAGGCAATTGGCGAAGAAGTGGCTCGACTCCTGGCAGCAGAGTTTATCCGCGAGATATACCACTCCGAGTGGCTCGCCAACGTCGTCATGGTCCCCAAGAAGGACAAGTCTCTCCGCGTGTGCATCGATTTCAAGCACATTAATTGGGCCTGCCCGAAAGATCATTTTCCTCTTCCCCGCATCGATCAGATAGTCGACTCGACTGCGGGATGTGAACGTTTGTCCTTTCTGGATGCGTATTCCGGGTACCATCAGATCCGTCTGTTCGGGCCCGACGAAATCAAGACAGCTTTCATCACCCCCTTCGGGTGTTTTTGTTATGTCACCATGCATTTCGGCCTCAAAAATGCTGGCGCTACCTTCATGCGCATGATCCAGAAGTGCTTGATAAAGCAAATCAGCCCGAACATCGAGGCATACATGGATGACATTGTGGTCAAGTCACAGAAAGGTTCCGACCTACTGACTGACCTCGCTGAGACATTCGCAAGTCTAAGAAGCTACGATATCAAGCTCAACCCGTCAAAGTGTACATTTGGAGTTCCTGGCGGCAAATTGCTCGGTTTTCTCGTTTCCGAACGGGGAATCGATGCCAACCCAGAGAAGGTCAGCACCATCCTCCGAATGAAACGCCCCGAGCGTATTCACGACGTCCAGAAGCTTACTGGTTGCTTGGCCGTATTGAGTCGATTCATTTCTCGTCTTGGTGAGAAGGCCCTGCCTCTCTACCGACTCATGAAGAAATCTGACACGTTGGAGTGGAATCCCGAAGCCGAAGCAGCGTTTGAAGAGCTCAAAGCCCTGCTGTCCACCCAGCCGGTGCTCGCTGCTCCAGTCAGCGGAGAGCCTCTTCTGCTGTATATCGCTGCCACCGAACAAGTCATCAGTACTGTACTCACGGTCGAGCAGGAAGAAGAGGGCAAGGCTTACAAGGTCCAACGCCCGGTCTATTACATATCCGAAGTTTTGACTCCCTCCAAGCAAAGGTATCCACATTACCAAAAGCTTGTGTAGGTGATTTACTTGACTGCAAAAAAGGTTGCCCATTACTTCTCGGACCATTCGATCTCAGTCGTCAGCGACTCCCCGCTGTCAGAGATCCTAAACAACCGAGACGCAACCGGTCGAGTGGCAAAATGGGCGATTGAACTTCTTGCGTTGGATATCAAGTTTGAAGCGAAGAAAGCCATCAAGTCTCAGGCCATAGCGGATTTTGTGGCTGAGTGTATAGAACAAGAGCTGCCGACTCAAGTCCAGTCGGACCATTGGACTATGTTCTTCGATGGGTCCAAGATGCTGAACGGATCCGGCGCAGGCGTAGTCCTGGTCTCTCCCAGGGGCGACAAGCTCAGCTACGTCCTTCAGATCCATTTCGATTCATCAAACAACGAGGCCGAATACGAAGCACTTTTGTATGGGTTGCGTATGACCATCTCACTCGGCGTCCGTCGTCTGATGGTCTACGGCGACTCCGACCTGGTAGTGAATCAAGTGATGAAAGAACGAGACGTCAGGAGCCCGGCAATGACCAGTTATTGCAGTGCGGTGCGGAAGCTTGAAAATAAGTTCAAAGGCTTAGAGCTCCATCATGTGCCGAGAGCAAAGAATCACCTAGCTGACGATCTCGCAAAAATCGGGTTGACTCGGAGGCCTATACCCAAGAATGTGTTCCTAGAGTATATGCACACCCCCTCTGTCAAAGAAGACCCCTTCACGGAAGAGCCCCCGCAGCCAGTCAGCGTGTCAGATCCGACTGAGGTCAAAGTGCCTGCCGTGGTCGACTTGATCATGGAGGTCCTTGTGATTACGCCAGACTGGACTGTGTCATATATATCATATCTGCTCAGGCAAGAACTCCCAGAAGATGAAGAAGAAGCACGCCAGATCGTCCGCCGATCCAAGGCGTTCACAGTCATCCAAGGTCGACTCTACAGAGAAAGCGTCACCGGAGTCGCTCAGCGCTGCGTCGATCCAGAGGAAGGTCGACTGATCTTGGATGAAATCCACTTGGGAACTTGCGGGCACCACGCCTCCTCTCGAACTATCGTGGCCAAAGCATACCGAGCCGGGTTTTACTGGCCCCGCGCCAACGAGATGGCCAAGGATATTGTGGACAAATGCGCGGGTTGCCAGTTCTACTCCAACATGTCACACAAGCCGGCGTCCGCCCTGAAGACCATTCCGCTAGTCTGGCCCTTCGCTGTTTGGGGGCTGGACATGGTCGGACCCTTCAGGACTGGCAGAAGCGGATTCACCCACCTTCTGGTGGCAGTCGACAAGTTCACGAAATGGATTGAGGCCAAGCCCATCAAGAATCTCGAGTCGAGCACCGCCATCAACTTCATCAGGGAACTAATATTCAGATATGGGGTCCCCCACAACATCATCACAGATAACGGCTCCAACTTCGACTCGGATGAATTCAGAGCTCTCTGCGCTTCCCAAGGAACGCGAGTCGACTACGCCTCCGTGGCACATCCGCAGTCGAATGGACAAGCAGAGAGAGCAAATGGTTTGATTCTCCAAGGCCTAAAGCCGCGGCTCATGCATGATCTTAAGTATGCCGCCGGGGCTTGGGTAACTGAATTGCCATCTATCTTATGGGGTCTGAGGACCACTCCAAACCGGTCGACCGGCCGCACCCCTTTCTTCTTGGTCTATGGAGCCGAGGCTGTGTTGCCAAGAGACTTATTGCACAACGCCACCAGAGTGGAACTCTTCTACGAAGCCGAGGCAGAGCAGGCTCGTCAGGATGCAGTCGACCTTTTGGAAGAGGAAAGAGAAATGGCCCTGATCCGGTCGATCATTTATCAACAGGACCTGCGTCGATTCCATGCTCGCAACGTAAGAAGCCGAGCATTCCAGGAAGGAGACCTGGTCCTTCGGGTGCATCAGAAATGTCCACACAAGCTCACCCCGGCCTAGGAAGGCCCGTTCATCATCACCAAGGTGCTGCACAACGGAGCATACCACCTCTACAATGTAGCCCAGAAGAAAGACGAACCTCATTCGTGGAATGCGGACCTGCTCCGCCGCTTTTACACTTGAGACACTCGACGGTCGAGTTGTAATAAAGATTTCCCAATTTGTTTCAAAGACAAGTTAGCAACGATCCTTTTAACGACTGATGTCCTCTAAAAACATTGGTCTTCAAAATCCCCCAGTGGGTGCTTAGCTGCGGCCTCAGAGCCGCCTAAGTTACGAATCATTTACTCCGAGTGAAGAGCAACCCTCTCACTCGGGGGCTTAGCTGCGGTCCTCCGATCTACGCTACAAGTATAAAGAGGCTCGGTCCTCCGAGCTCCGCCACAAATACAACGTAGCTTGGAATCGCCTAAGTTATAACCAACCACTCCGAGTGAAGAGCGACCCTCTCACTCGGGGGCTTAGCTGCGACCCCGTGACTCGCCTAAGTTACAATCATTTACTCCGAGTGAAGAGCAACTCTCTCACTCGGGGGCTTAGCTGCGGTCCTCCGAGCTACAAGTATAAGGCGGCTCGGTCCTCTGAGCTCCGTCACAAATACAATGTAGCTTGGAATCGCCTAAGTTATAACCAACCACTCCGAGTGAAGAGCGACCCTCTCACTCGGGGGCTTAGCTGCGACCCCGTGACTCGCCTAAGTTACAATCATTTACTCCGAGTGAAGAGCAACCCTCTCACTCGGGGGCTTAGCTGCGGTCCTCCGAGCTACGCTAC
>LR738712.1:692173385-692195490 GCA_902687465.1 Secale cereale | reverse complement strand
GAATCGCCTAAGTTATAACCAACCACTCCGTGTGAAGAGCGACTCTCTCACTCGGGGGCTTAGCTGCGACCCCGTGACTCGCCTAAGTTACAATCATTTACTCCGAGTGAAGAGAAACCCTCTCACTCGGGGGCTTAGCTGCGGTCCTCCGAGCTACAAGTATAAGGCGGCTCGGTCCTCCGAGCTCCGCCACAAATACAACGTAGCTTGGAATCGCCTAAGTTATAAACAACTACTCCGAGTGAAGAGCGACCCACTCACTCGGGGGCTTAGCTGCGACCCCATGACTCACCTAAGTTACAATCATCTACTCCGAGTGAAGAGCAACCCTCCCACTCGGAGGCTCAGCTGCGGTCCTCCGAGCTACGCTACAAGTATAAAGCGGCTCGGTCCTCCGAGCTCCGCCACAAATATAACGTAGCTTGGAATCGCCTAAGTTATAAACAACCACTCCGAGTGGAGAGCAACCCTCTCACTCGGGAACTTAGCTGCGACCCCGTGACTCGCCTAAAGTTATAAACATCTATTCCGAGTGAAGAGCAACCCTCTCACTCGGGGACTCGGCTACAGACATCGACTCAAAGATTCAAGCAATCAAAGAAGAGCGGCAAACCGAAGGATCAAAATCAGATAAAAGCCCCGCAAGATTCGGGCAAGAGTACTTGGGCCACAGACCCACCAGAGTTTAACGATTACAAATCCACGCGGCATTCCGCGACAAATGAGATTAATGTATCAAAGTCATGCCTCGGGAGGAGGCGGGCTTGCAGGCACGACGAACTCGTCCAGATCGATCACGTCGGCGATGCGAGTGGCGGCTTCCAGGAAAGTCTCCATAAACAACTGGAATTGGAGCTCCTTCGTGTTTGCGACCTTCAGCGCCGCAAGCTTCCTCTCCTTCACCTCCCTGCAGTGCACACGGACCAAGGACAGCGCCACGTCAGCTCCTCCCCGGGCTGCCGACTTCTTCCACTCCTGCACTCGGTCGGGGATCTCGTTGAGTCGATTCATCAGGGACTCGAGGTCGTTCTCCTGCACGACCCCCCTCCAGAGCGCAGTGTCGACTCGGGCCATCACTGCCTTCAGTCGTCCCAGATAATCCGTGGCCGCAGTGAGGCGGGACTCCGGCCTCAGTATATTGATGGACACCTCATCCTTCACGATGGAGTTGGTTGGGTCCAAGCCGGCTCGACTCGTCCAGTCTCCTCTTCAAAGTTACGACAGAACTCTGCACCAAAAACAGCAAGTCGAGTCAACAGATAAGATATGGGTCGACCGATCCAACTTTAACCAAGCCGAAGGAGGCATACCTTCGAGCACGAGGTACCATTTCTTGGTGATGTCGCCCAGATACGTCTCAAGATCAACCCTCTTCCGAAAGAGAGCCTCGTACTTGTCGTTCAGGACATCCTTGGACTTCTTCAGCTGAGTCACCTCTTGATTGGCTGCGTCGAGCGAGCCTCCCAGTCTGATGATCTCCGCCTCGAGCGCACCCACGGAAGCCAGCTTCTTCGCCGCCAGTTCCGCCTTCTCCTGAGCCGCCTGCTGCGCCGCCGCTAGGTCAAGATCCTTTTGCTCCAAGGCTGCCTTCAGTTGACCTACCAAAGCCGCCACTGGACAGATGAACATGAAGGAACACAAGGCACATCTATCGAAAAGTCAGTCGACAAAAGATCGGGGTCAGTTACCAGCCGCGTCGTCCTGCGTCTTCTTCAGGTGGTCCCGAGCCAACTGCAAGTCAAGATTAAGCTGGATTTGCTTCTTCTCAAGATCTGCAAACTTGGCCCCAAACTCGCAAGATTTCTACATCAACACAACAAAGCAAGATTATAAGACTACAGTCGAGTCAAAATACTCAACCATAGTCTCGGGGACTACACCCAGTGGGTGCACTGAGCGTGCCCCCACTGGTTTCACTCGGCCAAGATCAGGCCGGCGCGAGCTCAAAAAAAACCCAACAACAAGGAAGAAAAGTTCTATAGTAAGACCATGGCCGACCGCCAGCAGTCGACCACGGTCTCGGGGACTACACCCAGTGGGTGCACTGAGCGTGCCCCCACTGGTTTCACTCGGCCGAGATCAGTCCGGCGCGAGCTCAAAGAAGAGACGAAAAGAAGAACACCCAGTGGGTGTGGTATCTCACGAAACAAAACGGCAGATTCTCTTGAAACCAAAGACTACTTCAATAAAGACAACATACCTGGACGTTGGCCCGAAGAGCAGAGCTGGCATCATAAGCCGCCATGCTGGCCTCATATGCCGCCTTCGTCCTCCCCATCATCACCTCCGCCTGGCAAACGGCTTCTTGAGCCGTCCCCACAGGATCCTCCGGGAGGCGGTAGGTAGAGAAGAGGACTGACGAAGCGGCGGGCGTCGTGTCGGCCGGAGGCACGGGCGCTGGATCTACGGCACGAACTGGCGCTGGGTCGACGGCCGGAGTTGGCGCTGGGTCGACGACTGGAGCAGGCGATGGGTCGACGGCACTCACGGTCGAGACAGGGACGGCGAAGGAGACTGTGGCTCAGGCCGCATCCTCCTGTCGCTGGATCTCTAAGCCAGAAGGCGTCTTCCGACCCTTCTTCCCTGTGCGCCGGCAGTCCCCTCCCAACCGCTCCTCGTCTTCGTCGTCATCCGGAAGCTCTATGACGAGGCGCGACACTTCGAGTCGAGCAGCTAAGTTCAGTCGACCGTCGCCCGCGAAAGAAAATAAGAATAAGGCAGATTTCATAGAACCCACACCTGCGCGGGATGTCGCAGCGTCCGCAGTCTCCTCGTTGTCTCGACCCCGATCGATGTCCATCGAGGTCGTGGAAGCGGCGGCTCTGAAAGGTTCACTCAAGAGATGAGTCGACAGAAGTTACAGTCAACCTCCAAGAAGCAGAAAGAAACAAGACCGAGCGGCACTTACGTGGAGGCGATGGGTACATCCACCTTGATCCTAGGCAAGGCCTTCCGGGGCTTGGTGGTGGTGACCTTAGGCTGCTTGGGCATCTTCTCGGCAGGGTCAGGAGTGGCCGTTCGAGTGCGTTTCGGCGTCCAAGAGCCCGAGGGACCCGCCTGGAGACATGCGGCCCCTGGGTCGTTCTTCTCGTTGGATCGACGCTTGTCACGGGGAGGTGACTCGACCTCCTCCCCGCTGCTATAGTCCTCGCTCTCCTCAGTCTCCTCGGTCTCCTCCTCCGACTTCCACTCGGCGGCGTCGCCCGTGCCCTCCTCGCCCTCCTGGTCCAAGTCTTCGTTGGGCAGCGAATACATCTCTGTGTAGATCTGCAAAGAAATAAGTTTGATCAAATATCAGTCGGGCCCGTCAATACAAATCACAAGCCAATTGACAGAAAAGTCACTCGGAAGCAGAAGACTAACCTTGTCAGGAAGATGGTCGGCACCGAATGGGATGACCCTCCCAGATCCCCTGGGGTTGTCTTTATTCCCAGTGATGCATTTCAAGCACTGCACCACGTACTTCGGGTCGGCCGCCTCCGGGTGGACTCGCGACGAGTCGTCGGTGCCAGAATACAACCACATCGGGTGGTCCCGGGCTTGGAGCGGCTGGATCCTCCGTGTGAGATACTCCTCAAACAGATCCATCCCCGTGACCCCCTCGCGGACTAACTGGACGACCCGCTCCACCAGCATGTCCACTTCGGCCCTCTCGGCCTTACCTACTATCATCGAAGGAGGTGGGCTGGCTCGACCTAGGGTGAACGGAGGAAGACTAGTCGACTGACTCGGAGTCGGACTGTCCTTGTAAAAAAACCAGGTCGACTGCCAGCCCCGAATCGACTCCGGAAAGATCATGGGGGGAAAGGCGCTCCTATTTCTAAGCTGGATCCCAAGCCCGCCGCACGCCTGGAGGACGTGCGTCTTGCCGTTACTCGGGTTCACCCTCTTAACGGTTTGCGAGCGACATGGGTGAAGATGTGTTTGAACAATCCCCAGTGCGGTCGGCAACCGATGAAGTTTTCGCACATAGAAACAAAGGCAGAGAGGAAGGTGATGGAGTTGGGCGTGAAATAGTGCAACTGGGCACCAAAGAAGATCAAGAACGCGCGGAAGAAAGGATGTGGGGGCATAGAAAAACCTCGGTCGACGTGGGTAGCGTGGAGGACGCACTCGCCCTCCCGCGGCCGGGGTTCGAGTTCTCCCCCCGGCGCCCGCCAGGAGCCGCGGGCGATGAACCCCTCCTCCTCCAGCTCCTCCAGATCCTCCACCACGACGGTGGACCGGATCCAATCTCCCTGGATCCATCCAGCGGGGAGTCCGGACCTTGACGACGAACCACTCCGGCCAGATCGCCTCCCCTTCCCCGACGCCGCCTTCTTCGAGCGCTCCATGGCCACAGTCTTGTCCTTGCCCATGGCTCGCACGCCGGCGGTCGCTGCGGAGAGAGGGAAGAAGAAGCAAGGGCGCAACGGAGAAGCAAGAGCGCAGCGGAGAAGCAGAGGCAGAAGGGGCAAGTTTGGGCGCACAGTGCCCCCCGCTACGGGCTCGGCGCGCTCTTATAACAGCTCGGTCGAGTGGCTGACCGGTGGCCCCGAGCAATCTTATCGAATCCCGTAACAGATGCTGGCGCGATACGTGGCGAAAAAGGAGGCGCGAGAATAGAGGCGTTCGAAGCGCACCTCTCCGATTGATGCGGCACGTCTCACCCCGCGCGCTTCCCCAAATTTCGAAAGCTTCGCCGAATCCGGCGACCGAAGGGCAACCGATCCCGTCCAAAACGGCACGCGCTCACGGCGCCCGACGCCTAGCGCAAAGTCCGGTCGACACAAGAAGTCCAATCGACACAAGAAGTCCAATCGACGCAAGAAATCCAGTCGACGCTGGAAGCAGCTATCTCACTCAACGGCTTCAGAATCGATCAAGGTGACCAAGAGACAACTGAGGGAGCCTGCCCAAGTCACGAGCTCCGAAACAATATACCCCAAGGACGTCGAACCAAAACCAGAGCTTCCCTCAGCATCCCCTTGCTCAAGCCTCAATCCATTCGGGGGCTACTGACGAGGTTACAGAACCTAGGGTAGGGTCACAGGCCTGATCAAGGTACCCCACCCAAGGTCACTACCCTAGAAGATCAAAAGACAAGACCTATGACAGTGGAGACAGTCGACTGAGACGGTCCAAGGAGACACTCCACTCTACTGACTCTCATACGCAAGACGACTTAACTCCACTCGACCGATCCAGGCACTCGACCTCCGAAGGTCAAACATCGCTTGAGACAACAACGGTCCTGTATTTACTCGCTGTAGTAAACACCTTAATTATCCTTTACTGCAGGCGTTACCAGTAACGCCTGCCTTAATGTACATTATGCCCTTGGTAACGTGGAGCATGGCTGGGGTCCTGGCGCACTATATAAGCCACCCCCTCCTCCAGAACAAGGGTTCGCACTTCTGTAAACACACATATGCACATACCAGTCGACCAAGCCTCCGGGCGCCGAGACGTAGGGCTATTACTTCCCCCGAGAAGGGCCTGAACTCGCTAAACACCTTGTGTACAACATCACCATAGCTAGAGCCTTGCCTCTCCATTCGTACCCCCTACCCTTACTGTCAGACTTAGAACCACGACAGCGACCGCACCAACACTCTGAGGGACGCAGCCAGCCGCTGGACTTGGACAGGGCAGAGTCGGACGAGCTCCGCTCAAGATTAAGTTTCATGTGCATGTAATTGTATGGATTTGAGGATTCGTAATTGAGGTATCCGGTTGTGGAAACGATAATTTGAGATGTGACCGGGCGTTTGAGGTGTCGGATTTGGTGTATCCGACTGTAGATGCTCTAATCTATACCTACTAATAAAGGAAGGTGTGTTTCTTTAAAAAAATTGTTCATTCACCATATAAAATTATTTTTCTCTAGTATCTATCTGAGATGATACTAAAAAAATGTTTGTCCATGCATAAATAAATTTTCGGGCTAGGCCATCAAACCGTGCAATCGAGGGGCCTACTTCGTATCATTTTTTTCTTTGATTGGGCTGCAGGGAGTCAGTCCCTATGTTGGCTAAGGGTCCTGCTCCGCATCTTTTTTCTTTTAAATTGGACTGGAAAAAAAATGCCTCCCTTGTGGGATTCGAATCTCCCCACCGAAACGTGGATCGTTTCTTCCTCCCAAATTTTGGTACATCCTTCGTCCGCCGTCCCAATTAAATTAGGCTGCGTAAAATATTTTTAGAAAATCTGATATTCCAAAGTTATGCTCATAACTAAATGTGAAAAATTATAGTGGTAAAAGCAATAGAAGCATGCGCTTGCTACTTCTGCGTCGCTTTTTCGCCTTCTCTTTGCTCTGGACAGGACTGCTAATGGACACGAGGAGGGGGCATTCTAGGCTCTTTATCAGATGTCTCATATCATCCTTTACCTTGTGTTATGCATGATTCCTAGATCAATTGAATGCTCAATTCGAACTTTAGGAACATAGTACCTTTGGATCAAAGAACTGAGGATGTATTCAATACCGACAGCACCTTCGGTTAAAGCAATTGTAGCAGCTCCGACACCTATTGATTTAGTACCTTCTAACATGCACGTAATATTGGCCTTGTTGTTTAAATTAAAATTTCTGAAAAAAGGAGTTGTTATATATAATATATCAGAGAATATTCTACTAATTGATCAACATACCTTGCATAACAATGCTTATAAAATATAACTCGGCGAAAGTTAATAATATTAACTATGACTTATATAAGATAAAATGAAGATTTGTGCATAACTTATGCATTAAAAATATGAAAAATACAATATATAGAAGATGCACGCATGCATCTCCATCGCCTTATTTGCCAATCAATACAAATACAGTCATGCTTGCACGTCAAAAATAGTACACCCTCTCTCCCAAAATATAGATGTTTTTTTAATACTTTTTGTGTATAAAAAACGTCTTACATTTTAAAACAGAGGGTTAGGTGATAAAGTAGGCAGCAGGTGATCGACTAGGTGGCGACCATCGGCACAACCTTGAGAGGCACATCCATAACGAGGATATCACTGCTTGTATACCTCTCGGTCATGTCCACCTGGTCAGGTGACATGCCATGGGGTAGCCGCCGCTCCAAGGCATGCAACATATATTTGTCCATGGTGAGCCTAGCCCAAGTGACAAAAAAGCTATGGTTCCGCTTAAGCAATTCTAAAAGCAACAGTGCAAAATTCAAATGTTATCGAACTGCATAATGAAATGCTAAATTTGGTTACATTAGTTTCCTTGTAGAGTTAGACAATTTTAGTGATCGCATCTTTTGGAAAGCCACAAACTGAATTTTGTAAAATGCTAATTTAATAATTATCATGATTTTTCATCCATTTCTAATATGTGAGTCCATGAATAGACATGGTTTTGCTAAGAATGTGCCTTTCCACGAAGGGACATATTTTCATAAAGGGACACGTCTTTACAGAAAGAGATATACTTTTACCAGAGGATGTGTCTTTTAACCAAAGAATATGACATTTTATAGGCCCTAACTGCCAATATCTAAAGGAGGTGACTGGTCCTCGATAATCCAACGGCTCTTCTTTTTCGGCTGCTGTGGCTTGACATGGATATTGCATTAGAAGAAGAAAAGATAAATTCTCAGAGCAACGCATGGGCTATTATTTACCTAGTTTCATAGAAATGGGCGGGGAACTACTAGTGAGAGGACGATACACGATAAGTGGAGGCACATGAGCCAACCTTGACTTCCATTTTATCAAGTTGTATCGACTGGCATAAGCAGAAAATTGCACTACATTGTCGACATCACCAGGAAACCCACCAAAATCGATGATGGGGGCAAGCAGGAACATTACTGTAAATTCCATAGTCTCGATCACAGCTATAAGAAGTCAAAAAATGATCTATCGAGGAGGGTATGAAGCCAGAACAATATCTGTAGGAGTTCAAACTTTTGAAATGAGCTCCAACATCAGTAAAGATCTCGCCAACACCATTACTGTGAGTGCCACCAACACCATGACTAACACAGAGGATGGCCAGGTAAACAAATAAAATGTTATTGGGCCTATAAACTCCAACTGGTATAACTAGATCCCCAACCTCGTGGTGTTGGCAAGGCGGGGCGGAGGGGGGGGGGCATGATCTATTGGAGTGGAGGACAAAAGCATGATTAGTAATTGATCCAATTCATCTAGAGTACGCCTAAAGGATTTTTACCATTTCTCAAGGTGGGGTTAAGTCATTAAGGCCTTAAGGGAGGGAGCTGCACATATTTTAGCTAAGTTTATGAAGGATCAACTGTTGTTAAATGCAGTATATATGCGATTGAAGCCTGTGGTCAGAAAGGTTTTATTCAACATGGGTGGCAACATAATCATCGAATCACTCCACTACCTTCTTCGACATAGGCATAGTATCGGTCATATATGACTTTATTGTTGCTCTTTATCGGAAAAATGACTTTATTGTTGCTGATATGTTGTTTTTTAGCTTTTTTTTTTGTCAGACTGCTCATATTTGGTTGTGTGCATCCTAATAATCAGAGGCCAAATATTGCTCATTATGCTTTGTATTCGTTTGATGCTATATTTTAAGTTAATAAAAACACTCTTTAGCAAAAAGTTAGCGAAGGGTCATCAGATTGTTGTCTTCGATGAGTCCCTCCAGATTTCTTTATTACTGTAATTGCAGATAATGTAATGATTATGTCAAATTAATATACGCCGCCATATGGCATTCCTTTAAAAATTTCATTATGCGAGGAAGAATGGAAATGCTCTTGTTGGATCTAGAATATGTATGAGCATCTATAGTTGAGCACCTCAAACCGGCCTCAAACAACCAGGCGGACAGCCTGGTCATTGATCGGTAAAAAAAGACCTAGACAGACGTCTCACACCGGCCTCAAACACCTGGGCAGGTCGGCACCCCTCATATCCTGCCCAAATTTGGGGCGGACATGGAGAGGCTCGGGCGCGCCCAGGCGCGTCTACCACATCAGATCCGGCCCACGCTCGTTTCCATCTCCATCCTCTTGTTGGACGAAACTCTAGCCACTCCACTCCACTACGTCGCCAAGCATACGTCCGGCGATCTCCGGGCTTCTCCGGCATGGCAGGCGGCGGATCCAAGTCCTTCTTCACCCAATTTGTTAACTGGGACCTCATCCAGTTGAGCCCGAGGAGGATATGGCCATCCATATTGCGCTCCAATAAGCCTGTGAGTCCGGCGGGAATCCATAGCGTTCACCAAATGGCGCCTAGATACGTCCCGAGGCTCGCTGACGCTGCCTCGCCGGAGGCGGTTCGCTCTGTCGGGCATCCGAACACCGTAGAGGTGCAACCCCTTTCATTGGCACGCTGAAAAGGAGGCCTTCCATGGTCCGTCTGCTGAGGCCATGGCGCGGCATGCCCGGCCATGCACGGCAGAGGGTGCGGTAGGTCGCGGCAGTCCTCGCGATAGACATCGGCAAGGCGGAGTTACACTCTCCGGCACCGATACGGGTGGCCGACAACCCCGTGCGCCACAACCGCGTCGTGGTGGACGTGTTGGCCTCCAACCACGACGGATCCAACATTGACCTCACATCTAGCGGCTACGTGCAAATGATGGGCTCCGACGAGGAAGAGTAGCGCATGGAAGAGCGGCGCCTTGAGACCCATGAGCCGGTGTGTGTCGCATTTCCTACTCTACCTCACACGCGACCGCACCAACACTCCGAGAGACGCAGCCAGCCATTGGGCATAGACAGCGCGGAGTCGAACGAGCTCCGCTCAAGATTAAGTTTCACGTGCATGCAATTGTACGGATTTGAGGGTTCATAATTGAGGTATCCTGTTGTGGAAACGATAATTTGAGATGTGACCGCTCACAATTCGTGGACGCACCCATGCTCGTCTGCGGGCGTTTGAGGGGTCGGATTTGGTGGATCCGACCGTAGATGCTATAATCTATAATAAAGAAAGGTGTGTTTCTTTAAATTTTTTGGGCCATTCACCACATAGAATTATTTTTCTCCAGTATCTATCTGAGGTGATACTAAAAATATGCCTGTCCATGCATAAATAAAATTTCATGCTCGGTCACCTAATCGTGCAATCGAGGGGCTACTTCGTATCTTTTTTTTTCTTTGATTGGGCTGCAGGGATTCAGTCCCTATGTTAGCTAAGGGTCCTGCTCCGCATCTTTTTTTCCTTTGGATTGGACCGGGAAAAAAATAAATGCCTCCCTTGTGGGATTCTGATCTCCCCACATAAACCTGGATTGTTTCTTCCTTCCAAATTTTGATACATCTTTCATCCGCCGTCCCAATTATATTATGTTGCGTAAAATATTTTTAGAAAATCTGATATTATAAAGTTATGCCCATAACTTAATGTCAAAATTTATAGGGGGTTAAAGCAATAGAAGTATGCGCCTGCTACTTCAGAGGCGCTTTTTCGCCTTCTCTTTGCTTTGGACATGAGTGCTACTGGGCACGGGGAGGGAGTATTCTAGGCTCATTATCAAATGTCTCATCCCATCCTTTACCTTATGCTATGCATGATTCTTAGATCAATTGAATGATCAATTCGAACTTTAGGAACATAGTCCCTTTGGATCAAAGAACTGAGGATGTATTCAATACTGACAGCAGCTTCGGTCAAAGCAATTGTAGCAGCTCCGGCACCTATTGATTTAGTACCTTCTAACATGTACGTAATATTGGCCTTGTTGCTTAAATTAAAATTTGGTTTTGCTAGAACTCATCTAGCTAAGTTTTAGTTATATCTCATTCACCTTTATAGCCATTGGATGTGACTATAAGATGTGTGTATGCTGACGTGGTCTGTTGTACTACTTTGTGTCTGTTTTTGTTTTTCAGATGAATGAGACCAAATTATATTTCATCTAGATGAGTCCTAGGCACCCCATTAAAATTTCTGAAAAAAAGGGTATCAGAGAATATTCTATTAACTTATCAACATAACTTGCATAACAATGCTTATAAAATATAAGTCGACGAAAGTTACAAATATTCACTATGACTTATATAAGATAAAATGAAGATTTGTGCATAACTTAGGCATTAAAAATCACGACGACTTCCCGACTGTCTACTACAACAAGTTGTGCCCGAATCCGCCGATGGAGGAGCGATGACGGCGGTGCGCCTTCGGCTCGCTTCAGTGCTAGTAGTTGTCGCTAGGTGGTCTACGGATCTGGATGTAATTTCTATTATTTCTGGTATTCGTTGTACTGCCATGATTGAATATGAATAGATCAGAAATTTTCTCACAAAAAAAATATGAAAAATACAATATATAGAAGATGCATGTATGCATCTTCGTCGCCTTGTTTACCAATCAATAGGAATACAGTCATGCATGCACGTTGAAAATAGTACTTCCTCTCTCCCATAGTATAAGATGTTTTTTTGATACTCCTTCTGTATCCAAAAGTCTTGCATTTTGAGAGACAGAGGGAGTACGTAATAAAGTAAGAAGTAGGTGATGGACTAGGTAACGACCATGGGCACAATCTTGAGAGGCACATCCATAACGAGGATATCATTGCTTGTATACCTCTCGGTCACGTCCACCTGGTCAGGTGACATGCCATGGGGCAGCCGCCACTCCAAGGCATGCAGCATGGATGCCACCATGAATGGCACGAGGAGCTCCACCATGGGCAATGCCGGGCACAGCCTTCGGCCGGTGCCGAGCGGGATGAACTTGACCTCCTTCCCCCACATGCCGAGCTCCGTCTTCCCTAGGAAACGCTCCGGCATGAACTCCTCGGGCCTCTCCCATGCCGCCGGGTCGCGCATGATGGACCACGAGTTGAAGATTATGGTTGCGCCCTTGGGCACGGCGTACCCGCCTATCTCCATGCCCTCCTCCACCACCAGGTGTGGCAACAACAGCGGCGCCACGGGGTGCAACCGCATCGACTCCTTCACCGCGGCCTGCAGGTATGGCAGTTTCACCACGTCCGCCTCTGTTATCATCCTCTCCTGGTCCTGCGCGAGGGCCGCCTTGATCTCGGCGCGCACCGCCGCCATCACGCCTGGGTTTCTAAGCAGCTCCGCCATTGCCCACTCCACCGTGATCTTGGTCGTCTCCGTACCCGCCGCCAAGATGTCGAACAACATGGCCTTCAAATCGTGTCGGCTCAGCTTGCCGGCAGCCACCAGCGCCAGCAACGCGTCCAGGACGTCCCGGTGATGCTTGCCCTCGCCACGATCCTGTCGGTCGTCGATGATCTTGTCCATCAGATGGAAGACGCGGCTCATGTGTGTGGCCGTCCAGCGGCGAAGGCCCTGCAGGTCCAGCACCTGGAGTGATGGGTACAAGTCCGACATGTTGGGCTCGGCGAGGAGCCCCACTATGTCTTCCAGAAGGTCCCTCAGCTTTTCCTGTCCATTGAGGGAGAAGAGCGTGTTGGTGAGCAGGTCGAACATGCCGTGGTACAGGACGTGGCCGATTTCGACCTCCTGCCCGGTGCAGCGGCGGAAGGCGTCCAACATGCCGTGCACGGCGCGCTCCCGGGCGCCCTGCGCCGTCGCGAGGCTGCGTGGCGAGAAGATGTGTGTGGCGGCAATGCCACGTAGCGTCTTCCACAACGGGTCGGAGCACGGCAGCCACACCATGGAGCGGTCGGCGTGCGCCACGGCGCGCCTCGTGTCGGGGACGGTGCGCGCCGCCATGCGTCGGTCGTGCTTTGCGAACGCCTCCCACGTCGCGTCCTGGGAGGACACGACGACAGTGCTCACTATGCCGAGCTTCAGTGTCATCACCGGGCCATGGAAGCGTGCCAGGCGCGCGAGGTTGTGGTGGAGGTTGCCGCCGCGCAGGTCGAGGAGGTTGCCGACTATGGGCCACGGACGGGGGCCTGGCGGCCACCGCCGGGCACCTCTTCTTGTGTACGTCCTCACGGCCACGCAGCACATGAGTAGCACCGCAAGGGCTTTCCAAACAAGGCATAGCTCAGGCGCCATTGGGGTTTTATTCTATGTGTGTGATAGGTGATGATAAGTTGCATGCAGCAGGCTTGTTGTCTGAAGAAACTATGAAGGAATGTTGCGCTATATATAGGGCTGGCCGGGCCTTACCTACACGACGAGTGACTAGCTAGCTAGCTATTCGATCATGTGTATGGGATGTGAAGCGTACATTTCCAACTTGAGCTAGTTCTGGTCAATGATGGATGGGTGTATGGAGGTGGATCGAATCGAACGGCGTCCTAGTCAGCTAGCCATACGTACAAAGTACAGGAGTTAGGCACGCGGCAAATTAGAATGCAGGCTGCTGGCTTTCAATCGAATTGACGACTCTTGTTTTGTCCATCTTCCGGACGAGATCCACCAACGGTTAGATATGCATCATGCATGCATGCCAACGGTTAGATATGCATGCATGAAGCTTTGTTTTCTCGACGTGATCCAGTCCCGACTTGCTAGTTGCTACTGTTGGGACATACTATGTATCTAGCTTTGATGTTGCTGTTCAAAAGAGAGAAAAATGTACGCTTCACAGCAGCCAGGCAACAGAGAGGGACGTCTATGTGACAAGGACGAGCCAAGGAAGTATGTAGCAGCATGCAGCTTGGAAGGTTCCTTCTGGTCTCTTCGTCCTATCACTACTGAAAAAACCGAGATGTATACTCGGCGAATTCTTGTGCCGCCGAGTCCTGTACTCGGGAAAAAGCACCAGAACAACACTCAACCATATGATCTGCCCTAAGTCCGTGCAGTCGACAAAGATCACATATACATTGTTTGACATATAATTTCACAACACAACACATATCCTCTTTCTTTTCTTCCTACTACCTCCGAGTCAGGTTTACTAGGCCTCCTTGTATTTTCTTGTCGCACTTTAACAATCTATAAAACTGTCAGAACAAAAATCATATGATAGAAAAGATATATTGATGGATTCTTATTTGAAAGAGCTTTCACTTATTATAATTTTTGTGACATTTAGTCTATATTTTATTAATTAAATGTGTGATCAATCTTTTGCACAAAATAAATAAGATGGGCTTTAATAAACTCCGGACAGGGGTGGAATATCCAATCTTTTTCTTCATTGCCTTAATTCAGTCATGTGCGTGCACCGCAGTAAGGAAAGGACGACAGAACATTAGGGCATCTCCAGCCGCGCCCCAGGAAGGCCTCCCCGGGCTGTTTTTTCGCGCCGGCGCCGAAAAAACGGCCCAGTCGCGTTCCCAGAAGCCCGATTTTCGCCGCCTGGGCCGAAAACAGCGCCGTCGGACCCATGCCGAACCCGGCGCGGTGGGGGGCGCCCGGGGGCGTCGGGGCGAACTGTTTTGGTGCGAAAAAGCCGCTGGTCAGCCGCGTCAGCGACACGGCGGCTCGTCTTCCCCCAACTGCCTCGGTTCCCGCGGGGAATCAATGGCAAGGATGCCGCCGGTCAGCCTTGCCATTGATTCCTCACGGGACGGCGCGCCGACGCCTCCCCTCCCTCGCACGCGTACACACGGGCGCGGAGCGGCTATAAAGACGGCGGTCTCACTCGCCTATGCCCACACCAGACTCGCCCCTCGCCGCCGCCCAGCCCCTCTCTCTCCGTCTCCGTCTTCCTCTCCCGAGCGCCGCCGCCAGCCCCTCTCTCTCCCTCTCTACCTCCGTCGAGCCCGTCACCATGGCAGAGCGCTTCCCCGAAGACGAGGCGGCGGCAAACGTCTTCGGCCGCCGTTCGCTCCGCGAACAGGAGTCCTGGCTCCTGTTCCAGGCGAACATCCCGGCGCCGCCGGACATGCGCGCCGGGCCGACGGAGTAGCGGCTCAGCGACGGGGGAGTGCCCTTTCCCCCGTTGCCCGACGCCGTGGCGAAGCCCAGGTACTTCGCCGAGGAGGTCGAGGTCGTGCGCGCCTCCTTGACCGACGCCGAGCGCTCCCTCCCCCAGTACGCCGCCGACAACCACGTGGCATGGGCGGCGTACTTCCAGCGCCGCCAGCAGCAGCGCCTGGCGTCCACCAACGGCGCGCCGGTGGTCGGCGGCGTGAAGAACAGCGAGGGCCGCCACCTGTGGTGGGGCGTTCCCGGCCGCACACTGGAGGGCGTGCTGACGTACCTCGACGGCGGCAACAACCCACCGTTGACGTATCCGGCGACGGGGGCCGCCCCGTCGCAACACCGATGCGCATGGGCACACCGAGATGGTATTTTCGGTCCCACCGAAAATCCCAACGTTCACTATATTTGAACTTTCGGTCTGACCGAGTTTTAACTTCGGTCTCACCGAGATTGGTCAAATGTGTGTGTAACGGTTGGATTTTGTGTGGAGGCTATATATACCCCTCCACCCCCTCTTCACTCGTGAGGAGAGCCATCAGAAAGTACCACCACTTCTACCATACACTTTCTGAGAAGTGAACCACCTACCCTTGTGTTGAGATCAAGCCATTCCATTCCTACCATATGAAACTTGATCTCTAGCCTTCCCAAGTTGCTTTCCACTCAAATCTTTCTTCCACCACAGCCATATCAGTGAGGAGAGTTGAGTGTTGGGGAGATTATCATCTGAAGCACAAGAGCAAGGAGTTCATCATCATCAACACCGTCTATTACCTTTTGGGGGGTGGTGCCTCCTAGATTGGTTAGGTGTCGCTTGGGAGCCTCCGTCGTTGAGATGTGGAGTTGAACCAAGAAGTTTGTAAAGGCAAGGAGATCGCCTACTTCGTGAAGATCTACCCCGAGTAAGGCTAGTCCTCCGTGGGCGTAGGCCGTGATGGAATAGACAAGGTTGCTTCTTCGTGGACCCTTCGTGGGTGGAGCCCTCCGTGGACTCGCGCAGCCGTTACCCTCCGTGGGTTGAAGTCTCCATCAACGTGGATGTACGATAGCACCACCTATCGGAACCATGACAAAAATCTCCGTGTCACCAAACTGCGTTTGATCTTCTCCAACTCCTTTTTACATGTGCAATTTACTTTCCGCTGCATATACTCTAGAATTGCATGTGTAGGGTGTTACTTGAATTGGTCTTAATTGTGAAACTGCCAAAAACATTGCATGATCTAAAGGCAGATTTTTTATATTGTCAAGTAGTCTAATCACCCCCCCTCTAGACCTACTTTCGATCCTACAAGGGGCTTTAGTCCCGGTTGGTGGTACCAACCGGGACCAAAAGGCATCCACGCGTCAGCATTTCTGTGGCTGTGGTTTTTGTTTTTTGTTTTTGAAAGGGGAGGGGGTTTTAGGTTTTGGGGGGTTAATTTAGGTGTTCCATATATTGTGTTAGCTAGCTAATTAATAGAGAGAAGTGTTCTCTCTTATGTCCGTGCTTGGTCGATGCTACATACTACACATACGTATATAGAGAGGACTAGAGTCACGCTAGCTAGCTAGCTAGCTGCTAGCTACTAAGCAAACGAAGGAAACAGAAGATCGTATAATCAACATATATATATATATATATATATATATATAGGAAAAAGCAAAGATATAAAGTTTCGCTGGTGCGGCTGCAATCACAAGCGCTCATTCATGTGGGGATCTGGTCCCTCCTCTTACCCCATTTGCATTTCCATGTTATATTTCATTTGTTGCTTATTTCCTCTTTTAGAGAAAGGTGGACCACGCTGCTATCACGTGTGGAGCACCGCGCAGGCACTAGGCTGACAAGTTGGCAGTCCAGCTGGCAGGGACCACACGCCTTCGAGCCGAATGGTTCCTGAATCTGGAGAACCGTGGAGTGAAGGTTCAAACCTTTCCTAGTGCCAGCTGGAGTTTTTTTTTTCTTCTTTCGAGACATTTGTAGGCCTTGTTGTGTTCGCCAACGCCATCCGTTTTGTTAGCAGCCCATAGATCATGTTGGTGCAGGTGCTATGGGCTCAGGACCGGACCGTTTTTTGAGAAGACCCCTGCACTAAAAAAGATGCGATAGAAAATGGAAAGGAATAGAAAAAAGGGATGCACACGCAGCTTATCCACTACATAGTCACTTTTTTCTGTGGCGAAAGCTATGCACGGCAACTAGATATACATTCACGCATGTGTGGTGCATGGCATTCTGATGACCAACAACTAACACGTTAGTTGAACGTTCCCTGGTCGAACCATCATTGGCGCTTGTGGTTTTTGGGGTGATGCCCGTTTTCACTCAACAGTCAACATGCACTCGGCGGAACATGCGAGCCTATGCATTCACGTGATGTTAGAAGTCAGAAGGCGCCCATTGCGCTGCTCGTGCCCATGACTGTTGGGTTTGCCGCCGCAGGTGCTTGCCTGAGCGCAATAGGCCGGATTTTTTATTGCCGCCCCATGCTGTTTCTAGGCACGCAGCGCCGAGGTGAAACACAAGCATGGCAGACAGCAGGAAACACCATGTTGTGAAACAGTAGGTCGCTGCCGTCCAAGAGACTAAAAAGTAAGTTTTTTTTAAGCTGAGACTAAAAAGTAAGCTGGCCTTCATTAATCCGTGCGCCCAGTGGCCCCATTGCTCTAGAAGGCATAGCACAGGGGTGCAGCCTGCTAGCAACCAACGGGAGAGCAACCTCCATCATTTGACTGACGCGAGCAGGTAGAATGCTGGTGTTGGTAAGTTGACCCATGACTTTCATAAAACTGGCGACGATCAGGGTGCATGCATGGAGCAATGGAAACTAAGCTATGCATGGATCAATGGAAACTAAGCAACGTCCACACACATCCAAACGTGCTGCTGCCCCACCCGACGGACACTTCTGTGAACGCGCGTGCATGCATGTACTGTGGGTCCGCGTCCAATGGTTGAGCGTGCATGCAAGTTCGGGGCAAGTGGCCTGTCTCCGGTGAGTGATTGAAACACACAGAAACTGGATTGATCAAGTGAGCTGTCGTTCGTATATTGCATGCAAGTCCCGCCAACGAGGAACGCAAATCGACTAGGATATTATTTTTTTTTTCTTTTTTTTTTGGTTGGGTTGGCCGAGAGGACGGGTGTGTCCCATTTCTCGTTTGATTCGGCTGCTACGCCCAATGCTGACTGACGCATTCTTTTTTTTTTGCGAGGCCTTAAAAATGAATGTTTGAAACATCCGCAAAAAAAGAATGTTTGAAAACATGCGGCTAGATGTAACATAATTAAATACTAAACGGCCGGTTAATCGTCGCCAAAGTCCACTTAAATTTAATTAAACATAAATCAGAACTTAAAAAAATTGTGGCCTAGCCGCCACCCACCATGCTGCCCTATGTGTCGTCGTCCGGGCCGGTGAGGTCGACGAAGTCTGGTGGCGGCCCCGCCGAGGGGGAGGCCTACTACCACGTATCCAGTGTCTCTTCCTCCGCGGGCTGCTTCAGGCTGCACGACGCGCGGGCTCCTCCTCCTCGCGTGTCCATCGCCGCGCGCTCCTACCGCATGCATCGCTCTCCGTCCTTGTGCTCATGTTGCACGCGCCGCTCTCCATCCTCGCGCTCCCCCGCCAGTGCGTGTAGCCCTCCATTGCTGGAGGTACGCCACCTATTGCTCCGGTGTTGCGCCCAGCCACACAGGCGGCACACTCACACACTCGCTAAGGTAGCCCCGCTACTCGTACTGCTAGTTGATGTCCGTTGGCAGTGACGTGGGCGTGGAGGTGGGCTCAGGTTGGGCCTTGGGCTTGGGAAACAGCGGCGGCGACACTGGTGGTAAACGCAGTCCCCCGTCGCCAACAGCGTGAGGGCCTCCTCCAAGCCTTCCCAGCGTGCGTCCTCCTCGCGCCGGCTCTCCTCTAGGGTGTGATGCAACACCGCGTCCAATGCAGCCTCGTAGGGCGCCTCCTCCGCCTTCTCCTCTGGCACCACCTAGGAGACGGCAGCATGAAACGGGGGTTGATCTACATGACGTGGACCATGCCGTGCTCTGTGGCAAACCAGACCTCCCAGTTGCTGGAGATTGGCGCGTAGGCGGGGCTCACACCACTGATGTGGCGCCAGGAGGGCGTGGCGCTTGCGTGCGCCCACAGCGACCGCGGTACCTCCGACACCCGGATGCGCTGCAGGTTAAGGTGCCAACCGTGTTGGAGATTAACGTACGACCACGACAGCGATTGGCGGCAATACCAGTGCCAGCGTGCGTGGTGCATCAGGAAGTAAAGCAGGTCCCGTCGCCGGCGAGCCCTTGCCGCACGCGACTACATCTCGGAGGCACACGGTGGTGGCGGTGGCGGAGGTAGCGCGTGGGACGAGTCGGAGCCAACGTCGGGCTTGATATCGCCCTTGCCGAAGGTACCCATGGATGCTAGGGTTTTGTTGTCACCGACGAGGGAGCGAGGGTGGCCAGATGTGGATGGAGAGGAGAAGTGGATGAGGCCGCCCCGCCCCCCTGCACGCTTGCATTAAAAAGGACGTGCACTCATAGCTTCTAGACGTTGCCATGCGAGCGCTAGTTAGGTAGACGCATTCACTACGACCGCGGGTGGTGGTTGGGTGGCCGACAGGTCGGTCTACGATGGACACCGAGCGGACGCGCGGCTCATTCGTCTCGTGACCATGTGGACGCAAATCAGGCGCAAATATGGGGTGGAAATGCGTCCAGACGGATATGGGATGTGGAGGGGGTGTGGAGGGAGAGAGTGACCGATCCTCATATATCTATTTATTAATACAATTGCATAGCACACACAGGCGTTCGCGGGACGGGGGCACATCTTATGGGTGAATGAGACCCCCCCCCCCCGGACCGCATCGACATATCACGCGGAACCTTCGTCATGCACAGCCGGAACTATAAATACACCTGCAGTAGGAACCCTTTTTTAAGGAACAAGAACCCTTCTATATAACGTAGACCCTCCGTTTTTAATGGACGTTTTGTTGCAAACCCGTGGGACATCCATTTTACACTTTGAGAACCGTAAGCAACTGCACGTTTACCAATTTTTCAGGTGTATGAGAAACTTTCTTTCTAGGCGCGCGTTTGGCTACCTAATGGAGTGTTTGAGAGATGATGTATAGGAAGAGAAAGAGAGATGATTGATATAGGATGTGAGATCGATATAGAACACTTGCATCATTAGGGCATTCGGACGGGGCCATATCTTATGGGTGAACGAGACCCCCCTGTTGGAAATATGCCCTAGAGGCAATAATAAAATGGTTATTATTATATTTCCTTGTTCATAATAATTATCTGTTATTCATGCTTGAATTGTATTGTACGGAAACAATGATACATGTGTGAATACATAGACCACTACGTGTCCCTGGTAAGCCTCTAGTTACTAGCTCGTTGATCAACAGATGGTCACGGTTTCCTGGCCATGGACATTGGATGTCATTGATAATGGGATCACATCATTAGGAGAATGATGTGATGGACAAGACCCAATCCTAAGCCTAGCACAAGATCATGTAGTTCATAATGCTAAAGCTTTTCCAATGTTAAGTATCTGTTCCTTAGACCATGAGGTTGTGCAACTTCCGGATACCGTAGGAATGCTTTGGGTGTGCCAAACGTCACAACGTAACTGGGTGGCTATAAAGTTACGCAACGGGTATCTCCGAAAGTATCTGTTGAGTTGGCACGAACCAAGACTGGGATTTGTCACTCCGTATGACAGAGAGGTATCTCTGGGCCCACTCGGTAAGACATCATCATAATGAGCTCAATGTGACTAAGGAGTTAGTCACGGGATGATGTATTACGGAACGAGTAAAGAGACTTGCCATGACGAGATTGAACGAGGTATCGGTATACCGACGATTGAATCTCGGTCAAGTACTATACCGATAGACAAAGGGAATTGCATATGGGATTAAGTGAATCCTTGACATCGTGGTTCATCCGATAAGATCATCGAGGAACACGTAGGAACCAACATGGGTATCCAGATCCCGTTGTTGGTTATTGACCGGAGAGTCGTCTCGGTCATGTCTACGTGTCTCCCGAACCCGTAGGGTCTACACACTTAAGGTTCGGTGACACTAGGGTTGTAGAGATAAATGCACACGGTAACCCGAATATTGTTCGGAGTCCCAGATGAGATCCCGGACGTCACGAGGAGTTCCGGATTGGTCCGGAGGTAAAGAATTATATATATAGGAAGTCCAGTTTCGGCCATCGGGAGAGTTCCGAGGGTCACTGGTAGTGTACTGGGACCACCGGAAGGGTCCCAGGGGTCCACCGGGTGGGGCCACCCATCCCAGAGGGCCCCATGGGCCGTTGGGGGAGGGGGATCAGCCCATAGTGGGCTGGCGCACCCCCTTGGGCCTCCCCCCTGCGCCTAGGGTTGGGAACCCTAGGGGTGGGGGGCGCCACCCTTGCCTTGGGGGGCAAGTCTCTCCCCTGGCCGCCGCTCCCCCTAGGAGATCCCATCTCCTAGGGCCGGCGCCCCCCTGGCCCCTATATATAGTGGGGGGGAGAGAGGGCAGCCGCACCTCAGCCCCTGGCGCCTCCCTCCCCCCCCCCGTTACACCTCTCCCTCCTCCCGCAGGACCTTGGCGAAGCCTTGCAGCTTTTCCCGTTGCATCCACCACCACACCGTCGTGCTGCTGGATCTCCATCAACCTCTCCTCCCCCCTTGCTGGATCAAGAAGGAGGAGACGTCGCTATATCGTACGTGTGTTGAACGCGGAGGTGCCGTCCGTTCGGCGCTGGGATCATCGGTGATAGGGATCACGACGAGTACGACTCCATCATCCACGTTCTCTTGAATGCTTCCGCTCGTGATATACAAAGGGTATGTAGATGCACTCTTTTATGCTCGTTGCTAGATGACTCCTTAGATTGATCTTGGTGAAGCATAGGAATTTTTTTTGAATTATGCTACGTTCCCCAACACCCCCCCTCTTTTGACCGCATATATATTTTACGCAGAACCTCAGTCATCCACTGCGAGAACAAACAATAGAACCTACAATAGAACCCTTTTGCAAGGAACGAGAACCCTTTCATATAACATAGACTGTGAGCACTTTGACGGTTCTTACTCGTCGTTCATGCGAAAAGAGGGCAAGAGCGATCAAGCCTCATTTTTCAATTTGTTCAGAACGTCGCATAGTGCACACGGAGTGGCACTCGTCTTACGGCTAAACAAGAAACCGAGGAGACATTTTCATTCTTGGTTTCACAGAAGGTTTCCAACGCACCCACTGCATCCACAGTTCATATGGAACCTCTGCTTTTGGATGTAGGGCACGTCTTATGGGTGAACGAGGACCCCCCCCCCCCCTCGACT
>LR738712.1:692127126-692160156 GCA_902687465.1 Secale cereale | reverse complement strand
CACATATATACATATATACACAGCAACTATATATATACAACAATATTAAACATAAAAAAAGGGAGCCCCTCACATCGGCGGGGCGGGGCGGCGACGAGGCGGCGTCGGGGCGCGGCGGCGCGACGGCGGCGGGGCGGGGCGCGCGGCGTGACGGCGACGGGCCGGCCGGGGCGCGGCGACGGCGCGGGGCATGGCGGAACGGGGCCGCGGGGCGGGGCGACGGCGACGAGGCGGCGTCGGCGCGGCGTCGGGGGCGACGGCGACGGCGACGGGGCGACGGGGGCGACGGCGACGGCGACGGGGCGACGGGGGCGGGGATGGAGAGAGAGGCGTCGGGGCGGGGAAGAAGAACTGAACGAAATTTTCGCAAGTGTTGGTTTATATAGGAGGCGTATTAGTCCCGGTTGGTGGCTGAAACCGGGACTAATACGCCCCTTTAGTCCCGGTTGCTGCCACCAACCGGGACTAAAGGTCCCTTTTCAGCAGCCCAAAGGGCGGGAAGGAGGGGCCTTTGGTCCCGGTTGGTGGTACCAACCGGGACTAAAGGGGGGTATTAGCCCCGGTTGTTGCCACCAACTGGGACTAATGCCACCATTTAGTCCCGGTTGGTGCCACCAACCGGGACGAAAGGCCTTGCCGTGGTGCGGTGGAAAGTTTAGTCCCACCTCGCTAGTTGAGAGTGGGCAGCACCAGTTTATAAGCCCCGCTGCCTCTCTCCTCTCGAACTCCTCTAAACTGCAGGCTATGGGCCTAAACTGACACTGCTTTGCATGTGGGCTTGCTGGGCTTAATACGGGCCTGAATCCTGGCCCATGGTTGGGTTTCTAGTCGTATTCAGGCCGTGTGGGCCCAGTAGGTGGCATTTTTTTATTTTTTTTCTTTGTTGCTTTATTTTTTAGTTTTGTTTCTACTTTCAACAAAATACTTACTGTTGCTATTTTTATTTATTTGTTTTCTTTGTTGCTTTATTTATTTGATTTTGTTTCTACTTTCAAAAAAATACTTATTGTTGCTATTTTTTTTCAAGTTTTTTTGTTTTGTTTTCTGCATTATTTATTTTCTTTTGTTTTTTGCTTTATTTTTTAATTCTTTCTGGTAAAACCAATTACAAACTTTCTGTTAGTGCAAGTAGTATTCAAATTTGAATAGTTTAAATTTGAAATTATTTGTTTTTTTTGTTGCTTTATTTATTTTATTTTGTTTCTACTTACAATGAAATACTTGTTGTTGCTATTTTTTATTTTTTTGCAAGTTTTTTTTTGTTTTTTGCATTATTTATTTTCTTTTTGTTTGTTTTATTATTTAATTCTTTCTGGTAAAACCAATTACAAACTTTCTGTTAGTGCAAATTTGAATAGTACAAACGGACAATGGTATCATACTCGTTTGTTACAAAGTTGGCATGGTATCATCATAATAGTTGCGGAAAAAACTCTTCACTTTTTCTTCGCTTGTGTCATTTGCTTATTGCGCCGTAACCATGGATAATCTTCATCGTTTATCAGGATGCTTGGGTCAACCTTGACTTTGAAGGGAGGAATTTCATGAAACTTTTCATAATCTTCAGACATGTCTGTCTTGCCCTCCACTCCCAGGATGTCCCTTTTTCCTGAAAGAACTATGTGGCGCTTTGGCTCATCGTATGATGTATTCGCTTCCTTATCTTTTCTTTTTCTCGGTCTGGTAGACATGTCCTTCACATAGATAACCTATGCCACATCATTGGCTAGGACGAACGGTTCGTCAGTGTATCCAAGATTTTTCAGATTCACTGTTGTCATTCCGTACTGTGGGTCTACCTGTACCCCGCCTCCTGACAGTTTGACCCATTTGCACTTAAACAAAGGGACCTTAAAATCATGTCCGTAGTCAAGTTCCCATATGTCCACTATGTAACCATAATATGTGTCATTTCCCCTCTCGGTTGTTGCATCAAAGCGGACACCGCTGTTTTGGTTGGTGCTCTTTTGATCTTGGACAATCATGTAAAATGTATTCCCATTTATCTCGTATCCTTTGTAAATCAATACAGTCGAAGATGGTCCCCTGGACAACAAGTACAACTCATCACAAACAGTGTTGTCACCTCTGAGACGTGTTTCCAACCAACTGCTGAAAGTCCTGATGTGTTCACGTGTAATCCAGTCGTCGCACTGCTCCGGGTGTTTGGAGCGCAGACTGTTCTTGCGTTCATCGACATACGGGGTCACCAATGTAGAGTTCTGTAGAACTGTGTAGTGTGCTTGAGACCAAGAATATCCGTCCCTGCATATTATTGAGTCCCTTCCAAGCGTGCCTTTTCCAGTCAGTCTCCCCTCATACCGCGATTTAGGGAGACCTATCTTATTAAGGCCAGCAATGAAGTCAACACAAAACCCGATGACATCCTCTGTTTGATGGCCCATGGAGATGCTTCCTTCTGGCCTTGCGCGGTTACGGACATATTTTTTTAGGACTCCCATGAACCTCTCAAAGGGGAACATATTGTGTAGAAATACGGGCCCCAGAATGACAATCTCGTCGACTAGATGAACTAGGACGTGTGTCATGATATTGAAGAAGGATGGTGGGAACACAAGCTAGAAACTGACAAGACATTGCGCCACATCACTCCTTAGCCTTGGTACGATTTCTGAATCGATCACCTTCTGAGAGATTGCATTGAGGAATGCACATAGCTTCACAATGGCTAATCGGACGTTTTCCGATAGAAGCCCCCTCAATGCAACCGGAAGCAGTTGCGTCATAATCACATGGCAGTCATGAGACTTTAGATTCTGGAACTTTTTCTCTGCCATATTTATTATTCCCTTTATATTCGACGAGAAGCCAGTCGGGACCTTCATACTGAGAAGGCATTCAAAGAAGATTTCTTTCTCTTCTTTCGTAAGAGCATAGCTGGCAGGACCTTCATACTGCTTCGGAGGGATGCCGTCTTTTTCGTGCAAACGTTGCAGGTCCTCCCGTGCCTCAGTTGTATCTTTTGTCTTTCCATACACGCCCAAGAAGCCTAGCAGGTTCACGCAAAGGTTCTTCGTCACGTGCATCACGTCGATTGAAGAGCGGACCTCTAGGTCTTTCCAGTAGGGTAGGTCCCAAAATATAGATTTCTTCTTCCACATGGGTGCGTGTCCCTCATCGTCATTCGGAACAGCTAGTGCGCCGGGGCCCTTTCCAAACATTACGTGTAAATCATTGACCATAGCAAGTACGTGATCACCGGTACGCATGGCGGGCTTCTTCCGGTGATCTGCCTCGCCTTTGAAATGCTTGCCTTTCTTTCGACATTGATGGTTGGTCGGAAGAAATCGACGATAGCCCAGGTACACATTCTTCCTGCACTTGTCCAGGTATATACTTTCAGTGTCATCTAAACAGTGCGTGCGTGCGTGGTATCCTTTGTTTGTCTGTCCTGAAAGGTTACTGAGAGCGGGCCAATCGTTGATGGTCACGAACAGCAACGCCTTTAGGTCAAATTCCTCCTGTTTGTGCTCATCCCACACACGTACACCGTTTCCATTCCACAGCTGTAAAAGTTCTTGGATGTCGTTGCCGGGTTGCTTAGGGCCTTGGATGAGAACTGGCATCATAATGAACTTCCGCTTCATGCACATCCAAGGAGGAAGGTTATACATACGTAGAGTCACGGGCCAGGTGCTGTGATTGCTGCTCTGCTCCCCGAAAGGATTAATGCCATCCGCGCTTAAAGCAAACCATACGTTCCTTGCGTCCTTTGCAAACTCCTCCCAGTACTTTCTCTCAATTTTTCTCCATTGCGACCCGTCAGCGGGTGCTCTCAACTTCCAGTCTTTCTTACGGTCCTCACTGTGCCATCGCATCAACTTGGCATGCTCTCTGTTTCTAAACAAACGTTTCAACCGTGGTATTATAGGAGCATACCACATCACCTTCGCAGGAACCCTCTTCCTGGCGGGCTCGCCATCAACATCACCAGGGTCATCTCGTCTGATCTTATACCGCAATGCACCGCATACCGGGCATGCGTTCAGATCGTTGTATGCACCGCGGTAGAGGATGCAATCATTAGGGCATGCATGTATCTTCTGCATCTCCAATCCTAGAGGGCATACGACCTTCTTTGTTGCGTATGTACTGTCGGGCAATTCGTTATCCTTCGGAAGCTTCTTGTTCAATATTTTCAGTAGCTTCTCAAATCCTTTGTCAGCCACAGCATTCTCTGCCTTCCACTGCAGCAATTCCAGTACGGTACCGAGCTTTGTGTTGCCATCTTCGCAATTGGGGTACAACCCTTTTTTGTGATCCTCTAACATGCGATCGAACTTCAGCTTCTCCTTTTGACTTTCGTATTGTGTCCTTGCATCGACAATGACCCGGCGAAGATCATCATTTGGTTCCTCTTGATCTTCAGCAGCTTCACCCGTTGCAGCATCATTGGGCACATCGTCTGGTTCCTCTTGATCTTCACCAGCTCCCCCCATTGCAGCATCACCGTATTCAGTGGGCACATAGTTGTCATCGTACTCTTCTTCTTCGCCGTCTTCCATCATAACCCCTATTTCTCCGTGCCTCGTCCAAACATTATAGTGTGGCATGAAACCCTTGTAAAGCAGGTGGGAGTGAAGGATTTTCCGGTTAGAGTAAGACATCGTATTCACACATTTAGTGCATGGACAACACATAAAACCATTCTGCTTGTTTGCCTCAGCCGCATTTAGAAACTCACGCACGCCCTTAATGTACTTGGAGGTGTGTCTGTCACCGTACATCCATTGCCGGTTCATCTGCGTGCATTTATATATAATTAAGTGTGTCAAAAACCATTACAGAACATCATAAATAGATAATTAAGTGACCAAGTGGATAAAAGTTCATCATCACATTAAAACCAAAGTACATACATATATAGTTCTCATCTAACAACATATAGCTCTCCATACACATCAAAACTATGTAAAACATTTCAACGCGAAAACAAATGCTATCATAATCGCAACCAAGGTAACAATTGATCCAACGGCATAATGATACCAAGCCTCGGTATGAATGGCATATTTTCTAATCTTTTTAATCTTCAACCGCATTGCATCCATCTTGATCTTGTGATCATCGACGACATCCGCAACATGCAACTCCAATATCATCTTCTCGTCCACAATTTTTTTTATTTTTTCCTTCAAGAATTTGTTTTCTTCTTCAACTAAATTTAACCTCTCGACAATAGGGTCCATCTTGATCTTGTGATCATCGATAACTTCCGCAACATGCAACTCCAATTCCATCTTCTCCTCCTCCATTTTTTCCATTTTTTTCTTTAACGAAATGTTTTCCTCTTCAACTAAATTTAACCTCTCCACAAGAGGGTCGGTTGGAATTTCCGGTTCAACTACCTCCTAGACATAATAAAACATCTATGCATGTCAGGTTGGTCGGCATAACTATCATAAGCACTAAAACAAATAGTTATAAATTAAAGATAATATACCACATCCGAATCGTAGACCGGACGAGGGCCCACGTGGGCGGATATCAAAACCATCGCACTATATAATAACAAGCAATAATAAACGTAAGAAAATTAGACAAACATCTATCTAAAGCAATAATAAAAGTAAGAAAAGCATGGACATAACAAGAGGCTCACCACGGCGGTGCCGGTGACGAGATCGGCGGGGGCGATCGACGGCGGCGAAGACGGGGACGGGACGTGACGGACCGCTAAACCTAGACAAATCTCGGAGAAAATAGAGCTTCGAGAGGAGAAAAGCTTAAGCAATTGCACCGAACATGTTGTGTGCATAGGAGGTGAGCTAGAGCACCACTAACCCCTCTCCCCCTCGGCCAGAAAAAAAACAGAGCAGTGAGCTCTGCTCTTGAGTGAGGGGGTTTATATAGGCAACTCACTGGTCCCGGTTGGTGCTACAAACCGGGACTAAAGGGGTGCCTTTGGTCCCGGTTCATATCACCAACCGAGACCAATAGTGGTGGGCCAGGAGCAAGAGCCATTGGTCCCGGTTTTTAGCTCCAACCGGGACCAATAGGTCCAGACGAACCGGGACCAATGGCCCACGTGGCCCGGCCGGCCCCCTGGGCTAACGAACCGGGTCCAGTACCCCATTGGTCCCGGTTCTAGATTGAACCGGGGCTAATGGGCTGGACCAATGCCCTGTTTTCTACTAGTGACTGTCATCCTAAAACTATTATTGTCGGATGCATCGCAGGCCAACCGCCATAGAGGAAGTGCGGCGCGTCATGGAGGACGACATGGGGTACCAGTGCACCGTCTTCCACGGAGGCTATTGATCGGCATGCCTTCCACTTCTACAAGCTTCCTCCGCTGCACCTTTTGAGGTGAGTTTTCCATTGGATTTTCACTTGGGCATGGTGGAAAATACCCTTTTAGCTCAAAACAACGGACAATGTTCATATGCATGATTAATATTTTTGGATTTTTTAAAACTGATGCTGCTTTGTGCGTTTAACTCAATCTGATTTTTGTCTCTAATTTTGATCTCAGGAACCTAAAATCGTTAAGAAATCCTAGCGCCGTTCTCTCCATGCCATCCTCAAATTTGAAGCTTTATGGAAGGCATTGCGGCTGACGTGCATCCTGGACTGTACGGCCTCCCACGCGGTAGGGCAGACAGGCCTCTCCCATCATGATCTAGCGCGGATGCATGACGTGAGTGCTACTGGTTCGATTCCGTTTGAGGCGAGCTAGCTTTACAACAGGTTGGAAACACATGCATGCAGTGCAGCCTACTCGAGGTGCACTGCAAATAGGCTACCAAATTCAAGGTACGAACTTTATTTCTCATGTTCTATTGCTTTATGTTGGCTCAGGTCCGATCACACGTTACAGCGTCGCTCTTGACAAGTACTTTCTGCCGGCTGAATACGTATGTACGCTGCCTACCGGGGGCTTTCTGCCTAGACGTGTAGGTAAACAAGCCAGAATTGATCAATACTACCTGCAGATATGCAGGTACAAGGAAGCAGGCAGACAGGGAGGTCGATTGATTCTCGAGCACGAGTGAGCTAGCTAGCACAGCTTTGGTGCTGATCGAAGTACCACCGGCCAAAGCCAGAAAACGCACCGGTAACACAATACGACGAGACAATACGAGGACACGCGAGTTATGGCCATATGCACGTGTCGTGCCTGTTGATTTCTTTCTATGGATCATGTACCTTTGATTACAAAGGAGCCATCGTACAGGTGCAACACTTTATGTCACCACCATTGCCATGTCTAATTTGTTATCTACGTGTATGGGATATATACCTACAATATGATACAAAATAATTAGATACAATTACACAATGATGTGGTTTTGTTATAATCAATTTGTAGTGTCTCATCATTACATATTAGAACATAATTTTGTTTCTTTTGTGGTGCTTCATTTCTCCGTCGTAGAAAGAGGAGAAAGCAAACACGTTTTTTATATTGTACCTAATATAAATTGAATAAAGTGTTTCTTGACTTTGTACCTTATCTACATTGTTTTTTTTTGTATATTAGTTCTGTGCAATACCTTTTGTAACCAAATTCGGCAAACTATGTCTCAAGTTCATGTCTTTGGTTTTAGATACTGTATGTTTGAACAGAAGCATCAACCCGATAATCCAGTGCTTAATCTTCTTTTTATCATCAAACAACTTGAGTGCATTCTAATTCTTGATTCATTTTTTCAGGGACGAAATGCTGAGGTTTTCGTGTCATCTCTATTTGGGTAAAGGGGGGAAGAGTACTACATGTAAAATCTTCGAATATGAGGTTAATATATTATGCTTCAAGAATTATGCATTTCTTATAATTGGTTGACCGGACAAGATAATTATATAATACAATATTATAAATATAGTATATGCCATTAACTGAATTTGACCAGCTTCCTTCATTGTATGTAATTATGGGAGCGTTGAAGGCAAGGCTAGCATCGGGGATTTTGACATCGCATAAACATAGTAGTTATCATATGTATGTTTTGTACTTCTGAAAAAATTATCTGGTGGAATCTTCACACTGAAATGCTTATTTCTTAATTCTATTTATGTTCGCAAAAACTAGAGAACAGTTTGCACATTACTCAGTGTGCAAACTTTTGGCACGTCGAATAGTTGGTTTTTGTTGGTAGATCTCCATGACCACGCATTTCCGGTGTGGTTTTTTTTAAATCACCCGAGTTAAGGTCACTTTCATAGTCAAATTTAACATATAAATCTACAAGTTCGTTATTTTAATTAAATTTGTATGATTATATTTCTCTATACATGTTTGATTCCACATGGAGTCAATAAACATCTCAGCGATTAGTAAAACCAACAGGATTAAACCAACCTTTGGAAATATGGATTGTCATGCTCCCATTTACCCATTAACGTTTTGTCTATTTTAGTGTTTTTTGACAAACTTTTTTTGTACTTTGGTTGTTATCTTTACACAGCCTATTATAAAATATAGTCACATCACAAGTTCACAACACAATAAACCCATTGTAGACTGGCCATAAATGAACACGATAATGCTTGAAAATTTTCTACGTGCATTTTATCTCATAATTTTGAAGGATTGAAGGAATACTTTTTATGTTTGATATATGTCTCATAATTTTGAGTAAAGTTGATTTTTTATACATATTGCATGTTCCCAAAAAAAACAAGTAGAATTAATGTTTTCGAGGAACTTTAACTAAAATTATGTATAATGCTAGCCCGTGCAGATGCACGGGTTGACGACTAGTTCTATTAATTGATCAACATAACTTGCATAAGAATGCTTATAAAATATAACTCGGCGAAAGTTACAAATATTATTAACTATGACTTATATAAGATAACATGAAGATTTGTAACTTATGCATTAAAAATATGAAAAATACAATATATAGAAGATGCACGCATGCATCTTCATCGCCTTATTTGCCAATCAATACAAATACATCATGCATGCACGTTAAAAATAGTACCCCCTCTCTCCCAAAATATAGATGTTTTTAATATTTCTCGTGTATCAAAAACGTCTTACATTTTAAAACAGAGGATTGATAAAATGATCATGGACACAACCTTGAGAGGCACATTCATAACGAGGATATCACTGCTTGTATACCTCTCGGTCATGTCCACCTGGTCAGGTGACATGCCATGGGGTAGCCGCCACTCCAAGGCATGCAGCATTTATTTGTTCATGGTGCGCCTAGCCCAAGTGACAAAAAAGCTATGGTTCCGTTTAAGCAATTCTAAAAGCAGCAGTGCAAAATTCAAATGCTATCGAACTGCATAATGAAATGCTAAATTTGGTTACATTAGTTTCCTTGCAGAGTTAGACAATTTTAGTGCTCGCATCTTTTGGAAAGCTACAAACTGAATTTTGTAAAATGCTAATTTAATAATTATCATGATTTTTCATCCATTTCTAATATGTGAGTCCACGAATAGACATGATTTTGCTAAGAATGTGCCTTTCCACGAAGGGACATATTTTCATAAAGGGACGCGTCTTTACAGAAGGAGACATCCTTTCATCAGGAGATGTGTCTTTTAACCAAAGAATATGACATTTCGCAGGTCCTAACTGCCAATATCTAAAAGAGTTGATTGGTCCTCGATAATCCAACGGCTCTTCCTTTTTGGCTGTTGTGGCTTAACATGGATAATGCATTAGAAGAAGAAGAAAAGATAAATTATCAAAACAATGGATCGGCTCTTATTTATCTTTTTTCGACAAAGGGTGGATTTTATTAGCTCAAAAGGAAGCATCAAGATGATACACCCGGCCTCGTTGGCGCGCTGAAAAGCAGGCCTTCCGTCGTCCGTCCGTTGAGGGCATGGCGCGGCATGCCCGGCCATGCAAGGCAGAGGGCGCGGTAGGCCGTGGTAGTCCTCGCGATAGACATCAGCAAGGCGATGTTGCACTCTTTGGCAGTGATACGGGCGGCCAACAACCCCGGGCACCACAACCGCGTCGTGGTGGAAGTGTTGGCCTCCGACCACGACGGATCCAGCATCAACCTCACATTGAGCGGCGACGTGCAGGTGATGGACCGAGTAGCGCATGGAAGAGCGGCAGCTCGAGACCCATGAGCCGGTGTGTGTCCCATTTCCTACTCCACCTCACCGGCGACCGCACCAACACTCCAAGGGACGCAGCCAGCCGCTGGACTTGGACACGACAGAGTCGGACGAGGTCCGCTCAAGATTATTTTTCATGTGCATGTAATTGTACGGATTTAAGGATTCGTAATTGAGGTATCCAGTTGTGGAAATGATAATTTGAGATGTGACCGGGCGTTTGAGGGGTCGGATTTGGTGCATCCAACTGCAGATGCTCTAATCTATACCTACTAATAACGGAAGGTGTGTTTCTTTAATTTTTTTGTCCATTCACCATATAGAATTATTTTTCTCCAGTATCTATCTGAGGTGATTCTAAAAAAATGTTTATCCACGCATAAATAAATTTTCGGGCTGGGCCATCAAACCGTGCAATCGAGGGGCCTACTTCGTATCATTTTTTTCTTTGGATGGGCTGCAGGGAGTCCGTCCCTATGTTGGCTAGCTAAGGGTCATGCTCCGCATCTTTTTTTCCTTTGAATTGGACCGGGAAAATAAATAAATGCCTCCCTTGTGGGATTCGGATCTCCCCACAGAAACGTGGATCATTTCTTCCTCCCAAATTTTGCTACATCCTTCATCCGCCGTCCCAATTATATTATGTTGCGTAAAATATTTTTAGAAAATCTGATATTCTAAAGTTATGCTCATAACTTAATGTGAAAATTTATAGGGGGTAAAGCAATAGAAACATGCGCCTGCTACTTCAGAGGCGCTTTTTCACCTTCTCTTTGCTCTGGACAGGAGTGCTAATGGGCACGGGGAGGGATTATTCTAGGCTCATTATCAGATGTCTCATCCCATCCTTTATCTTATGCTATGCATGATTCTTAGATCAATTGAATGATCAATTCAAACTTTAGGAACATAGTCCCTTTGGATCAAAGAACTGAGGATGTATCCAATACCGACAGCAGCTCCGGTCAAAGCAATTGTAGCAGCTCCGGCACCTATTGATTTAGTACCTTCTAACATGTACGTAATATTGGCCTTGTTGCTTAAATTAAAATTCGATTTTGCTAGAACTCATCTAGCTACGTTCTAGTTATGTCTCATTCACCTTTATAGCCATTGGATGAGACTATAAGATGTATGTGTGCTGACGTGGTCTGTTGTACTACTTTGTGTCTGTTTTTGTTTTTTAGGTGAATGAGACCAAATTATATTTCACCTAGATGAGTCCTAGGCACTCCCATTAAAATTTTCAGAAAGAAGTGTTGCTATATTATATCAGAGAATATTCTATTAACTTATCAACATAACTTGCATAACAATGCTTATAAAATATAACTCGGCGAAAGTTACAAAATATTCACTTTGGATTATATAAGATAAAATAAAGATTTGTGCATTACTTATGCATTAAAAATATGAAAAATACAATATATAGAAGATGCATGTATGCATCTTCGTCACCTTGTTTACCAATCAATACGAATACAGTCATGCATGCACGTTTGAAAATAGTACTCCTTGTGTATCAAAAACGTCTTGCATTTTGAGAGACAAGAGGGAGTACGTAATAAAGTAAGCAGTAGGTGATGGACTAGGTGGCGACCATGGGCACAATCTTAAGAGGCACATCCATAACGAGGATATCATTGCTTGTATACCTCTCGGTCACGTCCACCTGGTCAGGTGACATGCCATGGGGCAGCCGCCACTCCAAGGCATGCAGCATGGATGCCACCATGAAGGGCACGAGGAGCTCCACCATGGGCAATGCCGGGCACAGCCTTCGGCCGGTGCCGAGCGGGATGAACTTGACCTCCTTCCCCCACATGCCGAGCTCCGTCTTCCCTAGGAAACGCTCCGGCATGAACTCCTCGGGCCTCTCCCATGCCGCCGGGTCGCGCATGATGGACCACGAGTTGAAGATTATGGTTGCGCCCTTGGGCACGGCGTACCCGCCTATCTCCATGCCCTCCTCCACCACCAGGTGTGGCAACAACAGCGGCGCCACGGGGTGCAGCCGCATCGACTCCTTCACCGCGGCCTGCAGGTATGGCAGTTTCACCACGTCCGCCTCTGTTATCATCCTCTCCTGGTCCTGCGCGAGGGCCGCCTTGATCTCGGCGCGAACCGCCGCCATCACGCCTGGGTTTCTAAGCAGCTCCGCCATTGCCCACTCCACCGTGATCTTGGTCGTCTCCGTACCCGCCGCCAAGATGTCGAACAACATGGCCTTCAAATCGTGTCGGCTCAGCTTGCCGGCAGCCACCAGCGCCAGCAACGCGTCCAGGACGTCCCGGTGATGCTTGCCCTCGCCACGATCCTGTCGGTCTTCGATGATCTTGTCCATCAGATGGAAGACGCGGCTCATGTGTGTGGCCGTCCAGCGGCGAAGGCCCTGCAGGTCCAGCACCTGGAGTGATGGGTACAAGTCCGACATGTTGGGCTCGGCGAGGAGCCCCACTATGTCTTCCAGAAGGTCCCTCAGCTTTTCCTGTCCATCGAGGGAGAAGAGCGTGTTGGTGAGCAGGTCGAACATGCCGTGGTACAGGACGTGGCCGATTGCGAGTTTGCGACCTCCTGCCCGGTGCAGCGGCGGAAGGCGTCCAACATGCCGTGCACGGCGCGCTCCCGGGCGCCCTGCGCCGTCGCGAGGCTGCGTGGCGAGAAGATGTGTGTGGCGGCAATGCCACGTAGCGTCTTCCACAACGGGTCGGAGCTCGGCAGCCACACCATGGAGCGGTCGGCGTGCGCCACAGCGCGCCTCGTGTCGGGGACGGTGCGCGCCGCCATGCGTCGGTCGTGCTTTGCGAACGCCTCCCACGCCGCGTCCTGGGAGGACACGACGACAGTGCTCACTATGCCGAGCTTCAGTGTCATCACGGGGCCATGGAAGCGTGCCAGGCGCGCGAGGTTGTGGTGGAGGTTGCCGCCGCGCAGGTCGAGGAGGTTGCCGACTATGGGCCACGGACGGGGGCCTGGCGGCCACCGCCGGGCACCTCTTCTTGTGTACGTCCTCACCACGCAGCACATGAGTAGCACCGCAAGGGCTTTCCAAACAAGGCATAGCTCAGGCGCCATTGGGGTTTTATCCTATGTGTGTGATAGGTGATGATAAGTTGCATGCAGCAGGCTTGTTGTCTGAAGAAACTACTATGAAGGAGTGTTGCGTATATATAGGGCTGGCCGGGCCTTACCTACACAACGAGTGACTAGCTAGCTAGCTATTCGATCATGTGTGTGGGATGGGAAGCGTACATTTCCAACTTGAGCTAGTTCTGGTCAATGATCGATGGGTATATGGAGGTGGATCGAATCGAACGGCGTCCTAGTCAGCTAGCCATACGTACAAAGTACAGGAGCTAGGCACGCGGCAAATTAGAATGCAGGCAGCTGGCTTTCAATCGAATTGACGACTCTTGTTTTGTCCACCTTCCAGACGAGATCCACCAACGGTTAGATATGCATCATGCATGCATGCCAACGGTTAGATATGCATGCATGAAGCTTTGTTTTCTCGACGTGATCCAGTCCCGACTTGCTAGTTGCTACTGCTGGGACATACTATGTATCTAGCTTTGATGTTGCTGTTCAAAAGAGAGAAAAATGTACGCTTCACAGCAGCCAGGCAACAGAGAGAGACGTCTACGTGACAAGGACGAGCCAAGGAAGTGGAAAAAAATTCCGTGCGTACCGGTTGCAAACCTCATCCTTTGCAACCCGGACATGATCTGCTGCCATGTGTACTGCTGGACATCGGACGGCCTTCTCAGGTTTGCCCACGCGAGATGCGGCTCGGCTCCAATCGCTGCAGGCACGCCGTCCTTGGCTCTTTTTCGTGTGATGACTCGGCTATGCGCGGCTCGGCTCCACACAGAACAGAGCAATCGCCGACTCCAGATCCTGCGCCGCCGGGATTCAGCCCCGACGCCGCCGCCGCCGTCGGGATTCGCTTCAGAGCCGCCATCGGGAATCACCTCGCCGCAGACGTGATTCGCTTCAGCGCCGCCACCGGGAATCGCCTCGCCGCCGCCGGGATTCAATTCAGCGCCGCCATGGGGAATCGCATCGCCATCGCCGGGAGTTGCCTCCGTGCCGCCGCTGGGAGTCGCCCAAACTTGCGTCGGTAAGAGGTAATTTCCCCGACCAGCTCGTGCAGTGCTTTGCTGATTCTTCTCTTAAACTACTCGGTAGTTTGACGAGAGGCGAGATGGCCCAGTGAATATACCTATCATAGATTATAAGCGATGGCTCTATGCAGGGAGGTAAAAGAGCTGAATGCTTCTTTCACTCTTGATTGCAGCGGGAGAGAAGCAAATGTTCCAAAAAAAATATCTGATGCTTTGTAGTTTGATTCTAATCCTAATTAATGATTAACAAATCTCCCCAAGTCTGAAAAAAGAGATATGTATCAGTCCCTTAGTGAGTACATAGTTATCAATTGACAGTGTAAGCATGTGCCTCCTTTGTGACATGATGATTTACATGTACTGAATTGTTTTTTCAACCTTACCTTGTATGGATAATTGCTAATGCATGGTCTTGGATTTCTGATTAATCCAGGTACCATTATCTCTTCGCTACAATCTGAAGAAGTGGAGGGCTAGGAAACCAAAGCTTAACTGTTTGTACAAGACTAGAGTCAACTGGATTGCTGCTTGCAGAGTTTTATAGTAGAACATTAAAAAGGCATAAGCTTCTCCCCCTGCATGCTTGAAGAGCTTCAGTAAAGATGGCGCTGCACAGCATTGGTGCTTCGAACAAGGATAATGCATTGTACAGGTGCAAGATGCCTAGAATCCTAACTGAAGTACAAGGTTGTGGTAGGCATCAACATGAGGGAGCAAAGAGCGAACTGGAGGCCACCTACTCGCGCAATAGCTACACTCCGCTGTCGTTCTTATATCGAAAGGCTCTCAAGTATAATGTTGGAAAAACACAACTGCTGAAAAACCCGTTGAAGAAGACGCAATGGTTGCTGATGGAGCAGACTTAGACTAGGAATGTCAAATCTTGCAAATGTGATGTTGAATTCATGACAACTTTGTACCAGCCTATAGCTGATTGTTCTCCCTGACAATACATATGGATAATATGAAATCTTCATTTTGATGGATGTGTTAAAAAAATATGAGTGTTTCTCCAGTGTCTCTGATTTGCTATGCACTGTAGCGAAGCTGCTATATTTTACTGTCATTAAGTAGGCCTAAACTTCAGTGTGAGGCTCAATATTTTACTATGAAATCTGACAACTATTTAGACTGCAATTTGGAAAATGCTTATATTCTAATACAGCAGTTCATAAATTCTATAACTTCTTAAGCATCTTGGCGTACAAACTCATCAAAACTCAAACATTGCAAATGAAGACAAAATCCAGTGTGCCACAGTACATCAATTACAATTCATGGGTAAACCAAATTACATCGAAAGCATCATATTCCTTAGACTTGTAAATCCGCCTTGGATGAAAGGAGCATACATGGCTGAAGGTTGCCCGTATGCATCATTTGCAAAGGTTGGAATTGCGGCATTAGTAAATCCGCCTTGGATCAACTGAGCAGCCATACTAGGA
Source organism: Secale cereale (assembly GCA_902687465.1). Taxonomy (NCBI): domain Eukaryota; kingdom Viridiplantae; phylum Streptophyta; class Magnoliopsida; order Poales; family Poaceae; genus Secale; species Secale cereale. The sequence goes on along the minus strand of LR738712.1, from coordinate 692,144,531 downwards.
ACGTCAATTGTACCAGTAGTAACATCCTGTGTCATATAATAAGAAAATGTTCATACAAATATGTAAGAAAAAAATGAAAATGTAATACCAAGTCCAAGTCATATGTTTTACCATCAACTCCTGTGGATGAATGACATCATCCCTATTTCCTACTGCATTTTTTGGGTCTCCTATTTTCAGACAAAAATTGAAAGGTAAATTAAACACTAACTATAGAAGTATATAATAGAAAAGGCTTGCTAGAATGTGTAGGACCAGACCTTTCTTTTTAGAACTATTTTTTTCTTTCCTTTCTTCTTCTCAAGTGAAAGTTTTGACCGTTTACTCTTTGCACCTTTTACCACCTGAGGAACTCTAATTGATATTGTACCTTTTAGTGTGTGGGTAGTTGAAACTAGCGGAACCTCATTTGATTTTTCCTCGACCTTGCTGAGAGAGTTATCTGCTTGTACGTCAAATTTATCTATAACTTTCTCAAAATCAATAAGAAGTTCCTTTGATCGTGTACACTTCAATGCAACGGATGTGGCCTTCCGTGAGACACGTGCAACATGCGTTTTCAAACTTTCCTCCTCGGTACCTAGTTTTTCAACATAATATCCTCTCTTTGCATATTTTGTCCATCTTTTTAGTATATATTGTGATGGCAAAATGAAAACATCATTCACATTGAAAACTTTGAAAGCATGCTTGCACAATATACCTGTAAAATACGGATGCCATATTTCATCAATTTGTATTAGAAACTAGTATATTGCAAATTAAATAGAGCATACATACCTACGGATTCGTACTTTCTGCAACAACATGTGATGGTAGTATCCTCGGTATTGAATATAACTTTTGTTCCATACTCACTCTTCATATGTGTAACCATGTATGTCATGACCGACCCCTCAGTTTGTAACAATTTACAAGACATTGAAAATTGTCCTGTAAATTCTTCCTCGAACTCTGAATACATCCCCCTTGTATATGATTCAGATGCGGTCTTCAGCAAAGGCAACTTAGATGAGTAAGTAATCGGGTTCTTTCGGCGCAAACTAAAATCTGCATCCAACTCATTTTCCCGAAGACTATGAGAAACCTTCTCACATTCTACAAGGAGTTCCGAGAGACCGAGTCTCCTACGAAATCTTTGCTTGAAGACATTATTCATACCTTCACTCCTTTGAGTCGAGTTCATATCAGCTGTAAATGAGTCACGATAGACAGCAGCCCACTTTTCCCTCAACTCATATAGCTTTGCCATCCATTCGTTATCATGGAGGTCGTACTGATCCAATAATTCAAGCCACTTTTTGTTGAACTTATACTCTGATCTATCTTCATAGACACATCTCTTGAAATCAGGTAGAAACTTCTCAGGATGCTTATGAATTACATGTCCGAGATGTTTAGCAGCATTAAGATAAATGTGCCATAGACAAAGTCGATGACTAGTATTTCGAAACACATATGCAACTGCTCCTGCCATGGCTGCATCCTGATCAGTGAAAATTGTGCTTGGATGCTTACCCGACATTGCAGTTAGAAAGGTTTCAAACAACCAAACAAATGACTACATGGTCTCATTAAATAAGAGCGCTGCCCCAAAAATTATAGTCTGCTTGTGATGGTTGGTTCCAAGGATTGGAGCAAAAGGCATTTCAAACTTATTAGTTTGAAACGTAGTGTCAAATGATACAGCATCTCCAAAACATGCGTAATCCATGATAGACTGGCCATCTGCCCAAAAGAAATTAGCAATCCGACCATCTTTCTCATCTACTTGAATGGCATAAAAAAATGTCGGATCCTCCCTCTGCTTATTTTTCAAGTATTCCAAAAGTGTTTGCGAATCATTTGATTCGAAGTACTTTTTGCGCTCACGACGAATCTCATTATTGCAATCCATCTTTGAGAATGGCACTTTGTCCGGTCCTCCGTAAAACGCTACCATGAAGTCATATACCTGGGATGGCTTCATCCCGGCTTCCCGTATTTGGCCAATTAGATGTCTGTCCGCCTCTATAACACGTCGTTGGGACCTCAATTTATGCACCTTATTGGGACTAGCAAGATAATGATTATGATCGGTTACAACCTTTTGCACCGTCCAAACCCCCTCTCTGCTAACACTAAACTGAATACAGGCATTGCAACCCGTCCTTGTAGTGTCCTTCGACGATGCGTTTTCTGGATGACCTTCGTTACTGCAAACAATATATTTTTGATATATGCTACCATCATGTTGACACTTTGTCTGGTTCTTTCTAATACTAAATCCAACTTTGCCGGCATATGTGTTGTACATGTCATAAGCAGCTTCCTCTGAATCGTAAGTCTTTCCAACTTCAGGAACAATCAACGTTTGCCCATCTTTATTAACCTGCGATACAGAGAGTTCATAGTTAAATTTTATATTAGCACAATGCAACTGGAAAGATGATTTTTCTTCAAATTTGAGCCGGGAGACCGCTACACCTGTAGTGTTTGCTCTCCGCCGGCTCCACGTCCATCGGCGACCGCATCATCCTGCTGGTCTTCTGTTGACATGACTTGCGGCGGCGGCAAGTCCATGGTGCATCTCGTGGCGTCCGGCATGGCCACTCCCGACCTCCTCGACTGTACTTCTGCTTCAGACTTCGACAATACGATCCGGTCATGCAAGGGAGAGGACGTGTTTGGACGGCCGGAGGACATGGCTATGGTTTCGCCTGCTGTAGTAAGTCTCGGTTAGGGAACTGGCGGCTAGTCGCACTGCGTGGAGGACATTGTTCCGGTTGCTCGGCCATGAGCAATTCCCGATCTGATTGATGTTGTATTGGCGGCGGACAAGCCTGCAGCTGCGTATCTGATCAGAATAGGAAACAAGCAATCAGCCGCGTAGTTATAGGAGCCGGGATTGCACGTACAAATTCAGTTTTCCAGCCAAGCCGTACGCGTGCCTGCAGCGATTGGAGCCGAGCCGCATCTCGCGTGGGCAAACCTGAGAAGGCCGTCCGATGTCCAGCAGTACACATGGCAGCAGATCACGTCTGGGTTGCAAAGGATGAGGTTTGCAACCGGTACGCACGGAATTTTTTTCCAAGGAAGTAGGTAGCAGCATGCAGCTTGGAAGGTTCCCTCTCTCTCTTCGTCCTATCTGTTAATAGACAGATTGCAAAATGAATCCAATCAGTATCAATTTCATTGATGATCAATCCTTATATACAATGGGAGGGGCCGCGAGCGAAGAGGCGCGTCCACTCGATGGGGAGCGAGGAAACCGTCGTGACGCTTGCCGGATTGGCAACGCACGTTCCGTTATACAAGGGAGGATTATCTCATTAATTGCAATATTAATTAAATCCTAACACTCCCCCTAATCCTCTCTTGTCCTTCTGACTGATCATCCTTGAAATAGTCTCCTCCAAAAACCCTGTAGGAAAAATATGAGGAGATATGCCTAATATGGCATGAAAAACTCCTTCTGAAAACCCAGTGGGAAAATAAGGAGAAAACGACATATCGCAATGCTTGTATTACTATTGCCTCATTAAAAACCTTTCATGAGAAACCATTTCGAAAAAACTCATAAAGGAAAAGAGTACAGTATCTAAGATCCAAAGATCTTGAACAGGTTATCATATGGGAGTACACTCCTCCTGTATCTTGCATTCACAAAGTCATATCATACCAACTTCATTAACATAATTCTAGAATGAAGAACTTGATAAAGACTTTGTGAACAAATCATTGAGATTATCACATGATTTTATTTGCAAGATATTTAGCTTCCAATTTCTTTGCAACTCATGGAGCTAAACAATTTCAGAGCAATACACATTGTAATGTTGCTCTTTATAACCCGTCTGCATATGTGTAATACAAACAACATTATCTTCATAGATAACAGCGGGTAGTTCCATTGAACCAATCCCTCTTGAACTTTCAACAAAGTTCGACATTCTGAGAGGTCACATACATCTATGCGTTGCTTCATACAAATCAATGATTTCAGAATGACTAGTGGATGCAGCCACTAAAGTTTTTTCTTCTTCTCAACTTCCAATACCTCCATTTGAGAAGACAAAACCAATCTGTGACCTGGGATTATGGGGATATGATATATGCCCGGCATCACAATATCCAACCATGGTAATATCTTGATTTTTCTCATGAAACAAACCAAGATTTTGGTGTCTAGAAGATATCCAAAAGTATTCTTCACACCAACCCAATGCCTTTTAATCAGTGATATATTTTATCTAGCCAATAAATTCACTACTAATGACATACCAGGCCTAGTGCAGTTTGCTAGATACACCCATGCTCTCATTGCACTGTGATATGGAAACTCAAGTCCAAATATCTCTTTATCACTGCCATTAGGCCTTAATGGGTCATTATCTCTAATAATCCAAAGATCTCAAAACCATAGTTCTTTAATGGATATGACTTATCCATGTTGAACTTTCAACAATCTTTTGGATAAATGTAGACTGATGAACAAGTATTCCCGAAGGAACATGCTCAAGTTGCAAACTCAAGCAAAGTTTGGTCTCAACCAAACCTTATATCTTACACTCCGTCTTAAGATAATATGATTGTATCATGTGTCTCTTATGTAGCTCCAATGACACTAGATCATCAACATACACAGAAAATGTACAAAATCCCTCTTTGGATTTCTTGATGAACATATATGAATAATCATCTATGTTTGAGGAACCTTCTAATAAAGGAACTCACTCGGTCGGTTATACCACATCCTTGCCGACTACTTCAAGTCATAAAATGACTTCCGAAGCTTCACGCAATACATGTTGCGATTAAATTCGAAATCTTAATTCCCTCGGGAACTATCATATAGATAATCGAATCAAGTGACTTGCAAAACTATGAAGCCACAACATCCATCAGTTGGATATACAAATTCATTATTCACTGCCAGTGATGTGAAATATTGGAACGTTAATCCACTCATAACAGGAGAATATGAATCATCATAAACGATGACAGGTCTCTGCGAGAACCCATGTGCTACAAGCCTCGCTTCATGTCTCACCACCTCTTTGTTTTCATTTCTCATGAACAAAAACCAACTATGCTCCTCCAAGGAACACATTGAGAGGAGTGGATATTACTGATAAGGTCAATATCCCCTCTTCTTCTGAGCGAGCGCCTCCTCAATTGTTGCCTTCCTTTGGATCCACCAGAGTGTCCAAGACACTCAACCATGCATGGACTTAAGTTCTAGATCCAATTCAAGGTCTTTTGCAATTCTCGAGAAGAAATAAATGTCGACATAATGTAGTCTTTATATTATATGGTTCTCCTGGATCCATAAACACAGTGGAGATTTCATCAATACCTTTTGACTCTCCGTGATTTCCCACAATAGTTGAGTCAAGGTCTTCCGATGTCCCAACACCAATATTTGTGTGCACACTCATGTTGGGTCCCGGATGTGTCCAACATCCTTTAGGTGTCCTTCAACCCTAGGTTGAAACGTCAACATGAAGTTGACCTGCATTTACTGTTTGAGGATTCCTCATTCCCCTTGGACGCTTCCATGAAGCGTTGTCCTCTTGTGTCCAGATTCCTCCCCCTCATCGGTGGCTGAGTGGACCTATGGGTCACATCCACTCTTTCTGACACATTCACTATGGGAATATTTTATTTTATGACACCTATATACTTAGTAAATGCAACCGGCAGATTATTTGCGATGATTTGCAAATTGATAATCTTCTGAACCTCCAGTTCAAACTCATTCGTACGTGGACCTCAGGACTAGATGTCTATTCACATCTCAATCTATTTTCTGGCATTCAATGTGGTCCGTATCTCCCCCTAATGCCGGAAAATGTCCTGATCAAAATACAATCATTCTCCCTGAAAACAATCTGTCGGACAGCCTAAACTCTGCTTGGCTTGACTCTAGCTCGTATGCAAGCTCCCAGGGATCCTCCTCGATAGCTCTTGTGCAGACCAACTCTCTGATGGTGGCGCCTCCGGCTCCTCCAAATGTCATCAATGTTGAGATTGCAGTCTCTGCTAATACCTTGCAGGTCAGTGTTCTGGTGGAAGGCAACAACCTTGCTACTGTCCTCACCTCAGAACTGATTCCTCGGAATGTTTTCACTGCCCACCTATCACAATCTATACTTTCTGTGGTGGCTGCTTATGGGCCTTGGAGTGCTGGATATGGGCTGCCCCCATTGGAGCTGCAGGCACCCCCATCAAGAACCGTTCTGCAGATACAAGATGTGGATATGACTCACTTGATTTGCTTTTCAGCGGGCATACGGTACCCTTCAGCACCTTCTTCAGTCCAAATAACTGACATCTCAGAAGCTCAGCCTACCTCGTCCAACCCTACTGATTTGCGTGAATCCCACCCTGATGACAATCCCCTGCCTATGGACTGTACTGATACTGGTGCTTTGGCGCCACCTTTGAGTTTGAATGCTGGGCTGCCTATTACTGAATCGCAGCCCATGGAGGACGAGCCACTGACGAGCTTGGCCCATATAATCACTGATGCTCCCGGGCCATCCACGACTCGGCCTCGCCGCTCCAAAAGCAGGGTTCCTCTGGTAACCACAGAAGTCAGACGCAGTACAAGATCCACGCGGTTTGATGGCTTCAGAGTGCCGCAAATTTCTGATGGGCGTCCCTCCTCTTCTAAAGTGAAGCCCAGAGTTACTCCTGCAGCTGTCGGCCCATCGGAACCTGAGAATATGCCACCTCCACCAACTCCTCTCCGGGTCCTGTAGAACATTGGCATCAACCGCTGTGTTGTTCCTCCACAAGAGCTCACTGAAGATGCTCTACTGGCTCCAGATGTTGCGCCCCCCTTCAACAACAATGAGGAGGAGGATCCCTCTTCCTCCACCTGATCACCGAATTGCTTCATGCCACTTTTGCGTAGCTGGAATGTCCTGTGTTGGAACATTCGAGGTTTAAATTCCGAAAAGAAACTTCTCGCGCTATCTAATACGATTGCTGTTAGTGGTTGTGCTATCGTATGTTTGCAGGAAACTAAAAAACCTTTTATTGATCTGGCTTTTGTTAAATCTTGTTGCCCCAAGCGCTTTGATCAATTTGCATTTATTCCGTCGCGTGGTGCCTCGGGTGGCATTCTTACTATTTGGAATAGTTCCATATTTACTTGGTCTTTGATCATTCAGGAAGAATTTGCTCTTGGCATTCAGTTTACTAGCACACTCTCGGCTCAAGCCTGGTCTCTTTTTAATATTTATGGCCCCTGCTCTGGCCCCGCTCGAGATACTTTTACTCAATGGCTATATGACAGAGATATTCAAACGGATGAGGACTGCCTCTTCTTAGGCGATTTCAACTACATCCGTAGCCCTGAGAATCGTAACAAACCTGGAGGTGACACAAATGACATGTCTACTTTCAATGACATCATCCGCAAGCATAATCTCATTGAATTAACCCTAAAAGGCAGATTATTCACGTGGAGTAATATGCAACAGGATCCTCTCCTTGAGCAATTGGACTGGTTCTTTACATCTCTTCATTGGACACACGTATACCCCAACACAATGGTGAAGCCGCTTTGCAAACCCACGTTTGATCACACGCCATGTGTTGTGTCCATTGAGACCAAAATCCCACGCGCTAAAATATTTCGCTTTGAATCATACTGGCTCCTACACCCTGGATTCATGGAAGTGGTTCAAAAAGTTTGGGAGCGTCCTGTTCATTCGGATAATGCTGCCACCGTCTTATGTCGTAAATTCAAACTTCTGAGGCAGGCGCTTAAATCTTGGAGCAGAAATATCTCCCGTCTCTCCATTGCGATTGAGAATACCAACAAAGTCCTGCTGGATTTGGATGCCCTAGAGAACCTGCGTTCCCTAACATTACCAGAAGGAAACTTTCGGAAAATTATCAAGAACCACCTTTTATGTCTACTGGAATACCAGAAACAATACTGGAAGGAAAGGTGCACCATCCGATGGGTCAAATTTGGGGATGAACCTTCAAAATTTTTCCAAGCAGTAGCTACGAAGCGATACCGTAAGAACAACATTGCCACCTTACAAACGGACGAGGGCCTCACAGTGGAAGATCACACGGGTAAGGAAGCTCTCCTCTTTCATGCCTATACTGCAAGACTGGGCTCCTCCAATCCAACACAGATGCAATTTGACCTACCATCATTGATAAGGCCTACCCAAAATCTGGATCATCTCACCATACCTTTCACGCACGAGGATATTGACTTAGTGATTAAAGAAATGCCTGGCGATAGGGCACCTGGCCCGGACGGATTTAATGGCATATTCCTCAAAGCATGCTGGCCGATCATTAAAAAAGACTTCTACAACTTGTGCAACCAATTTCATGCAGGTGTACTAGACCTACAGAGCATTAACGATGGGCTCGTCACTCTCATCCCCAAAAATGGATCACCGTCAACTGTCAATGACTACCGCCCGATTACACTCCTTAATTGCTGCCTCAAGCTCATCACCAAGCTCCTGGCCAATCGATTGCAAAAAGTCATTCTCCGAATTATCCACCGCAACCCGGTTTCATTAGGGGTAGATCTATACAAGACTACCTTGCATGGACGTTTCAATATATACATCAATGTCAAGCTTCAAAACGACCGATCGTGTTACTAAAACTGGACTTTGCCAAAGCCTTCGATACCATTGAGCATGACCCAATGATCAATATTATGAAACATATGGGATTCAATGACACATGGCTTTCCTGGATCAAATCCATATTCTCCTCGGGGAAGTCATCTATATTGCTAAATGGAGTGCCGGGCAGACAGTTCCATTGCCGTCGAGGTGTTCGCCAGGGTGACCCTCTCTCGCCCCTCATCTTCGTCCTCGCTGCTGACCTCCTACAATCGGCGATCAATGAGGCATTCCGAGACGGCCTGATCCAGCTCCCCTTTCCAAGTAATGGTCAAATGGACTACCCGATTGTACAATATGCCGATGATACAATCATGCTCATGCCGGCCTGCCCCCGACAAGCTCTTATCATCAAAGGCATCCTTACCAGATATGCCCAATCAATTGGCCTCAAGATCAACTTCAATAAATCAACGCTCATTCCCATCAACTTGGATCAGGATCTTACCACACGCCTTACATCCATCTTCGAGTGCCCGGTCGGCACTATGCCCTTCACGTACCTCGGCCTTCCTCTGGGCACGTCTCGGCCCACCATACAAGACTTCATGCCGTTGGTTTGCTTTGTCGAGAGGAGTATTTCTCCCACACTCTCCCTCATGTCGCAGGCTGGAAAATTAACAATGCTGAACTCCATGGTCACATCACTACTCATTTATGCGATGTGCACCCTCCATTTTCCACCTAAACTCATTGACATGCTTGATAAAATAAGAAGGAGGTGCTTATGGATCAAGAAAACAGAGCAAGGTGATAAATGCAACTCTCTTGCAGCCTGGGACCTGGTATGCAAACCAAAAAGCAAAGGTGGCATGGGAGTACTCAATCTACGTGTCCAAAATGAAGCTCTCCTGCTAAAATTTCTACACAAATTTTATAACAAGATGGACATCCCCTGGGTTCGCCTGATGTGGGACTCCTACTACCAAGGGAGGATACCACACGCCATTGACCCGGTTGGCTCCTTCTGGTGGCGCGACATCCTCAAACTCTCTCCAAAATTTAGGGGAATCTCAAGCATCAATATCGTCTGTGGCACCATGGCCCTGTTTTGGAAAGATCTCTGGGGAGAACAAACCCTGCAAGATTCACACCCCCGTGCATTTTCGTACTCTTTGGACGAGGATATCTCCGTAAAGAATTTCTTTAGCATCACGTCACTGCAAGAAGCGTTTCATCTGCCACTGTCACCACAAGCGCTGGATGAAATCAGACAAATACAAACGACGGCTACTGAACTCCAACCGTCAACTGCGACTTCGGATGTGTGGCATTATGTCTGGGGTAAAACGATCTTCAAGTCAACTGACTATTACAAATTCTTCTTCAAGGACCTTCATTCACACCAAGTTTTTGATTGGATCTGGAAATCTAAATGCACCATGAAACTTAAGGTGTTTGCTTGGCTCCTCTTCCACGATCGACTCAACACGCGTAACATGCTTAAAAGAAGGCACTACAACATAGGGGATGATCACAACTGCCTACTCTGCGATCAGAACGTGGAAGAAACCCTCGAACATATGGTCTTCACCTGCGTTTTTAGCAAAAATTGCTGGGAGAAAATTGACATGAGATGGGACCCCTTCACTAATAGGCTGCAAGCCATCCAAGGCCAAAGGAACAACCATCCGACACCTTTATTCATGGAGAAATTCACTGTAGTTGCTTGGAGTATCTGAAAGGAGAGGAATAATCATCACTTCAGAGCCATACGGCCCTCCTTCCAATCTTGGCTTGACAGATTTAAAAGAGACTTTGGACTCCTACAACATAGGGTTAAAGAGGCGCATAAGCCTCTAGTGCTTGATTTTGTAGCCTCTCTTTAATTCAAACCCCCCCCCCCCTCCTTAGTCTTCCTCCCCCTCTGCCACAAAGTGGCCGGGCCTCATCCCATGTAAATATCCATTTGTACAGTACAGTATTTTGTTTAATGCATTAATACAGTAGGAGTCTTTCCTACTGTTCACGGTAGAAAAAAATACAATCAGCGTACCAGGCCATAAACAAGTCCCCTTTTTAGGACTACGGGTACTTTATGATTGACGGAGAATTATACCTCACATAGATCCCCAATTTCTATGAGGGCCCATATATGTACGCCGCGGTGGTGAAATCGGTATGTATCCAACACAACCGAATTATCGCAGATGGGAAATACTTACTCATTTCCACGTACTAACTGCAACGGGAGACCATATAATATGCAGTTTGTCGAATTTGTATATGCAGTACCTAAAACTGCAATGTCCCCAACTAGATGTTGGGAGATTACAATTCTGTAGGAGCAATCTTGCTATCAACTTATCCTCTTGACAAGTGATTCTGCAAGACCAATCTGGGTATGTACACAAAGTACCAATATGCTCCATAGTTATGCATCAATCTAGGCAGTAATCATCAAATGCTCATGAACTAAATTTCATAGCATTATCCATTCTATGGATTTTATCCCGTGCTCAAGATGATTTGCTCTCAAATGAATGATTTGAACAATAAGCTTTGCAAAAGCATGGTTCCTTATAGAAGTAAGACACACATTGGACCATCTCGCCAAAGTATCCAAAAGAAGTATGGAACATCTCAATACTCCATATAATGGTTGAATTGGATCACATGCATCTCCTATACAAAGAAATCTACTAGCTCATCTCTTTAGATATGATGGCCTTGTGATCAGTTTTCTAGTCTACATGTATCGTGCATACATAATCCAATGAATTTGGAAAATTCACACCATTAGATTGTGTGTAGTAGAACCATCAATAATTTGTTATCATCCCAATACCAGGGAGACCCAGACAACCATGCTATATCTTGAACTTATCAAGATTCTAGAAAATTATTTTGTACACCAAATGCATATTCGGTTTAATGTATGTATAGTATATTAATCCAAATGATAGAGAAGACCTTTACTCTAGTATTTCATTCAAATCCTTTTTGTTGAGTCATGAGGAGGCTTTCAACCTCACTCACTATACGAGTTTCAACATAGAAACCATTGTGGATATCCTTATAACTCAGCAAGGTACGAGTAGAATCTTGATGCATGAATTCATTCATGATTATCATATAGTACCCCTAGGGAGTGCAATTATGGCTTGACCAAAACCAACAATTACCCCATCACGACCAACAATTGTCATGATGTTTCCACTACTCTTCTCAAGAGTCTGGAAATACTTAATCTCCCTTAGCATCATGTTAGTAGACCCAGTTTCTACTAACACATTTTCTTCTCAATTGGATTATTCCAATAGGCTTCTATAGAGAAAGAAACCAATTTTAAGATATGATTGAACTCATATAGAAATACATACATTGTGTATCACTGGTAGCGAAGCCCACTAGCATGTCATCGACACTAAGTAGTGGACCTTCATTTTGCTGAGCATGCTCTTGGTTGCCCAAGTTCCAAGGAACATGTGGGAACTTTCAACCGTCGGGATATTATTGTTATATTAAGGGAAGTAAGCTTCACACTTGTTCCCATGGGCCTCTTGCCCTTGGCCAATTGATGCATGCATAGATCCACCAAATGCATGGAAGTATCACATATCCTTGCAACCCGTGTTCTAAAACCACACTTATAGCAACCATTAAAGTTGCTAGCCTTGTCATTGATCTGGAAACGACCTTTTCTCTTTTCAGCGCCGTTCTTATTCTGCTTCTCATCATGCCTCCACTTTCCTTCACAATTGACGAAATTGTACAATATAAATCCTCATACAAGGATTAAAAGTGGTGTGCATATCTCGATGAGATTAACATACAGAACTGCAATATTGCATAATCTCAACTACAAGTTGATCTGATGCACATAAGAGTTGTATGCTACCATAGACTCCAACTCATGGAAGCGGACGAGCGTCCATTTCATGTGCACTTCAAGCATCATCATCACCCTATATTGATCATTCTGATCCTCAAAAGAGCTCCAGAGTATCAGATACTTTATTCTTATAGATCATGATGTAGTGAAGTGCAATGCAACATACTTTGCTATAGCGACTATAGCCGGAGCCCCTGAGCGGGTGTGGTTATGTGGGAACTGAGACCCCGGGCTGCCAAGTTAATCTTTACATCGACCAGGTTCGATGATTAATACCATCAACGACAAACTCAGCAAAAAATCTCTCTTCGATATGTCCAACATATCCTGCATGAAATCATCATGCATAATTAATTTACCTTTTAGTAAATTAATTTTCAAGTATCATCAACATATATAGCAACCATCAAATTGCTTAATCAGATATGCTGATATACAAATGTGCTTTAAGACACAGTAACATACCATAAATTACTGCAAAACACATCAGAAAACAATGTATAGCTAAAGCTAAAATCAAAAGGAAATCATGGAGAAAAATGGTCCTAGGCCAAAACCACTCAGCCCAAGATTTTTTTTTCTTTTGTTCTCAATGAAACCCTATCCAACCACCAATTTGATCAGTCATAACAACCACAACCGAATGGTTAAAGTGCTCAAAACAGTAAGCCCGGTGGCTAAACTGCAAAGTCCATGAGACAATCATGGCTTGGTTGCAAACATTGTGGACTGCCATTGGATTATATCACATAACGAGAGCACTACTTATAAAATGTGTACAAGTACATCATGTACATGTATACAGTTGTTGGTTGCTGGTTGCATGCTGTCATATGAATTAGATCATGTATGTGGTTAAGGAAACTAATTAGTCGAACGGTTGAGCGGATGGATGCATGCATGCATATTTGCACTTACGGACGCGGCCGGTGGCCGCGTCGTCGGCCTTACTGTGCGTCCCATTTGGCCGCCTCGCCGCTTTGCTTCACAGCTAGTAGTAACCAGCGCCTTACCATTGCCTCTTACCAACGCAGCACGCTACATCACCACACCTCGCCGGGTAGAACCGCCGTTACTTCATTCGACGCCGTTGGCATCCGCCTCCGATGCGACCTGGAGATCCAGGCCAGACGATCATGCCCGCCACCTCGCCTTGTGCGTGGACGGGCTGAGCGCCGGCCAGAAGGCCTCGGCCGTGCGCCAGTCGTCTTCGCCGACTCCACGCTCCGATGGAATCGATTTGCATGAGTGTATATACATACGTACAGGAGAAACAATCAGTCATTAGATTGATGTCGTAATCACAAGAAGACAAACTGAATTAGCAATTTTCCTTTTATACTGACTGACGCATGCTCGTCCTCGCCGTAGATAGCGCTGTTGCCTTTGAGCGCCGAGAAAACCATCCAGAAAAAGTTCCTCTATTTTTTCCATGTCGCCTCCTTGTTCTCTTGAACGGCCGCATTAGTCATGCCGCCGTTGCGCCGCCGCAGCAGCCCGCAGTCCTACCGACCGCCGAGCCGTTACCGCGCGGTCAGCCGTCCCATCGAACGCTATTGCTGACGCCTCGCGCCCTCGCGATCGACGCCATCACCCACTGGCAACATGCTGCCGCCCCGGGAGGAGCGGCGTCGTGGTGGATGGCCACCGGTTCCATTTGCCGCCGCCGAGGCCGAGCCGCCATAATCCCGGTCGTTGACGCTGCCGCCGGGGAGAGGCTTGCTGCGGCAGTCACCGCTGCATCGCGCCGCGCGCTACGAGATGTCGCGGCCATGCTTGAGGGGCTGCCGTCGCTGGCGGCCAAGCTGGAGGGCACCATGCTCCGGGAGATTGAGCCCGGCCACGCCCCGTGATGGGCGTCTCGCTGGTTCTCGCCACGGAAGTCGATCTCCCTTCCTCGTTGCGCTGTCGTTCGTCCAGGGCCTTTCTCTCGACGGAGAGCAAAGTGCTGATAACGTGTTAATAGACAGATTGCAAAATGAATCCAATCAGTATCAATTTCATTGTTGATCAATCCTTATATACAATGGGAGGGGCCGCGAGCGAAGAGGCGCGTCCACTCGATGGGGAGCGAGGAAACCGTCGTGACGCTTGCCGGATTGGCAACGCACGTTCCGTTATACAAGGGAGGATTATCTCATTAATTGCAATATTAATTAAATCCTAACACTATCACTACTGAAAAAACCGAGATGTATACTCGGCGAATTCTTGTGCCGCCGAGTCCTGTACTCGGGAAAAAGTACCAGAACAACACTCAACCATATGATCTGCCCCAAGTCCATGCAATCGACAAAGATCACATATACATTGTTTGACATATAATCTCACAACACAACACATATCAAATATACATGGTATGGCATATATCCTCTTTCTTTTCTTCCTACTACCTGGGCCTCCTTGTATTTTCTTGTCAAACTTTAACAATCTATAAAACTATCAGAACAAAAATTATATGATAGAAAAGATATATTGATGGATTCGTATTTGAAAGAGCTTTCACTTATTATAATTTTTGTGACATATAGTTTACATTTTATTAGTTAAATGTGTGATCAATCTCTTTAATAAACTCCGGACAGGGGTGGAATATCCAATCTTTTTCTTCATTCCTTTAATTCAGTCATGTGCATGCACCGCAGCAAGGAAAGGACGACAGACCATTACCCATCAAGTTCTAGCAGCTAGCTAGCTAGTAAACGATTGATCCAACTTATCTCGGTCAATATATCTACTAATCCATTCGATGACAGTCCGTTCAAACCGTTGGTTGAGTTCGAATTAAAACGTTTCCAATCTATATCTATATCTATACCTACTTTACTATTTTCATTTACTAATAAAGCAAGATGCGCTTCTTTGGGGGAAAATCATCCATTCGCCGCCCAAAAAAAATCCGAGGTGCTAAAAAAATTTGATGCATCTGTCTGCTAGAAAAGAAAAGAAGATTTGTCCACAATTACATTCTCTTTGAGACATTTGTCCAGAATTACATTACGTGGGACGCATGTTGTAGCTTAACGAAGCCAGCTCAGTTATTTTCCCGCTCACGCAGGTAAGCATGACGACTTCCCGTCTGTCTACTACAACAAGTTGTGCCTGGCTCCGACGAGGGAGGGGCGACGACAGCGGCGCGTCTTCGGCTCGTTCCAGTGCTTGTAATCGTCGCTAGGTGATCTATGAATCTGGATGTAATCTTCATTATTTTTGATGTTCATTGTACTGCCATGATTGGAGATGAATAGATCGACAGTTTCTCGCAAAAAAAAAAAACACATGGCAGCAAATAGTCTACTAAGGGTCTTGTCCTATTCCATTCATGTTCAGCCGGTGTACTACTCCTTTCATTTTCAGCCGGAATGCTGCCCGAATTCCTTCGTGCAGATTTCTTTTCTATCTCTTTTAACCGGAGTGGTTTCGAATTCATTCTTGTTCCTTCAGCTCTTGTTTCTTGCCTTTCAACCTCCTTGATTCTCGTCGTATTCCTTGTCCTCTTGATTAACGAAGTCTTTGCAGCTTCGTTCATCTCCGTTGTACCCTTCTTTCATATTGTTCAACCTCTCAAGGTTCTTTGGTTTCACTCTTTTGCCCTCGAAAAACTTTGTTCTTCCTTTTTTTCCTTCTGTCTCGTTCCTAAGATCTCGGGACGAGATCTCTTGTTCGTAGGGGAGTGTTGTGACACCCCGAGACCGGTGCGCCAGGTGTCAGCCTGTTATTCGACGTCGTTGCCATGTCATCTGCTTGCGTGTGGCATCTTGCCATGGCATCTTGTGTGTTGCATCATCATATTTTCAAAACTTGCATCCGTTCGAGTCCCCTCGTCCTTTCCGTTGTCCGTTCTGAGCCCAGACACACTTGCACGTGCCCGCGGCACCTCCGGTTATTTATTTTTATGAGTGGCCGAAAAACTTTCTCGGAATGAGTTGAAACTTGGCGTGTCGTCTTATTATAGCATAGGTAGACCGCCTGTCAATTTTCGTCGCATTCGGAGTTCGTTTGATAGCCCAACGGTTAACCGTGTTAACCGCTGGAAGCCTTCTCTCTTTTGGCCCAGCACCCCTTTCTCACAGCCCACCAAGCCCATCCCAACCCCCTCCATGCTCTTGGCCGTTCGATCATGATCGTGTGACCGTGAACCGCTCCTCATTTGGACACTCCTAGCTCACTCTACCTATAAATAGGTGTCTCCCTCGTAATTTTCTCACAGATCCAACTCTAGCCCCACTCCCACCGCGCGCCGGACATGTCCACTCCGCCCGGACATGTCCACCCCGCCCAGCCACGTCGCATCGGCCAATCCCGCGCTGCCAACTCAACCAGACCGCCACGTGGCAGCTCCTCATTCGCCCCACCTATGCGCCCACTTCCCTGCCGCCCACGGGCCCGCCGGGGCCCGAGCCAGGCCCGCTCGGACCCGAGTCCCACGCCCGTCGCTCCGCCTCCGTGCGCCCGCAGCCGCTGCGCCGGCTCCCGCCTCGTCGCCGGAGCCGCACCCCGCCGCCACCTCCGGCCACCACTGGGTCGCCGGACCTCGCCGCCGCTTCCGAGGGTCTCACCGCCGCCGTGAAGCTCCATCGCCGTGCCTTGTGTCACCGCCGACCGCCCTTCTCGCCCAATCCGGCGGCCTCGAGGCCGGATCCTGACGGTGCCGCCCCGATCCCGGCCGTCGGCACCGTCCCTAGCCGCCTCGCCGGAGTCCCTGCTCAGCCAGCTGCCGCCATGGCCTCGTGCTCGAGGAGGAGCAAGAGAGGCCGTCGTCCCTGCGCTGGATCCCCGTCGTCAGCCACGTGGGCCGGCCCAACCGCCGCGGCCCAGCTCCAGCCTGGTCGCGGGCCTCCTCCCGATCGGCCTTGTGGGCTAGAGCCGCCCCAAGGCCCACCTCGTCCCAGCGCCAGCCCAGCTCCACCTCCCCC
>LR738712.1:692114391-692127035 GCA_902687465.1 Secale cereale | reverse complement strand
CCCCCCCCCCCCCCCCCCGCCTTGGGCCACGGCCTGCTAAGGTGAGCCTCGGCCAGCCCACTAACTCGCGCCCGAGCGTCGTTTAGTTAAACGGCGCTCGCTCTGTTTTTTCCCTGGTGCTAAAATGACTAAGTCTGTGAATTTCATATATGTTATGTTGCATCTTTGCATGGCTGTAACTATTTGTGTAATTATCCAAATTGAGTGAATGATATGTCAAAATGATCGTGGTGATATGCTCTACACTTTGTTCCATTGTGCCATGCTTGTTTGACTTCATCTTGATGCTCTAATATCTGTTGCAAGAGTGCTACTTGTTATAAACTGCTGTTACTTGTTATTTTGTTGCCATGTTTGAGATATGATAACTTGGTGCATGTTTATCCAAATGGAGCATATGATATGTCAAAATGTTCATTGTGAAGTGCTTTACATGTTGGTTGTTGTAGCATTCATGTTAGGTGCCATATTACCATGTTAATCTCTGTTGCAAAAGTGCATGTGGCTGTTAAGTGCTGAAACTTGTTATGAGATGCTGATTTCACTTGCTCATTGCTATTGGTGTGTTTGTCTTCATGCCACATGTCTAGATGTTTTAGAAGCACAATCATATGGTCTTTGCTGTGGTGCAAACCACTTTCCGTGTTATGCCTTAGGGTGACTTAAACAAGCTTGTAAACATGCCATGTTGTTATTGTTGTTTTATACTTAGTGAAAAAACTGCTAAGTCTGGAATCTGTTATAACCTGATGCTATGTTTGCTTGATGCCCTACTCAAATCCATGCTTGTTCTGGAGTGGCCAATGATCATGTCTTGTTGTCCATGTTGTTGTCTATCAATTCATGCCCTTACTTGCACTTTTGGCCTACTGTAGCTTATTTATTTCTTGCTCTCAAGTTGTCATAAATTATACCTGTCAGCTTTTTAGCAGCATGTTTAATTTGGTGGAGCTTGTTGCTATTGATCCATGCCTCCTATGAAGTAGCTCCAATGGAGTTGTTTGCTGTAGGATATGTCTACTACATGTCCATGATCTTTATATGCTTAGTGGAGTTGATATGCTTGTTGTTTTGTGCCTCCGAAGGCAGCATCGTGATGATGTTTTTGCCTTCCCAGATTTTGACTAAGTCTGGATAATTTTATTGCAACTTGCCATACTTGTTTAAATGTGTTCCAGCAAGCTTTTGAGCGTGTTCTAAGTTCATGCTTGTTAAGTATCATGTCTACTTCAAATCCATGCTTCTTGTTAACATGTTTGAGTGATGTAGCTTATATTTACCTTGCTCCCAAGTTGCTATGTGGCTGTTAACTTCAGCTTGTTGTTATATCTTGTTTCGTGTGTATGTGTTGATCCGTTTCTCCGTTTTGAGTGTGCCCTATATGAAACTTGTGTGATTTTGCATGTAGAATCATAATATCATATTGTTTTCAGGTTTGGAGTGAGTTTGCTTGATGTTTGGGTGCATCTTGCACCGTTGCCATGCTTGTCTTGTTTTGTTCATATCTTCTAGGCCGTAGCTCCGAATTAAACAAACTTTATATGAAACTTGACTAGAATTTCGTGTAGATCATCATGGTGCATGTTAACTTGCTGTTTAACAACTTTAACTTAAGGTTTGTTCAGATCTGGACTAATTTCAAATTATGCATATGAGGACTTACCGGATTTGTTATATGTTGATTCCGGCCTCATTTAAACTTGTTGTTTGGTGTGGTTCTTGTGTGCTTCATCCCTTGCCATGTATTGCATCATAGATAGACTTGTCTTGCATCATACTTGGTTGAGCATATTGTCATGTTCTTGTGTTGTGTGTTTACCGTATTGCTTGCTTCTTCTCGTTAGTGCTTGTTCCGTTGCGATCGTGAGGATTCGTTTGTCTACACGTGGTTCGTCTTCAAGGCTTCTTCTTCGTCTTCTTCATGCATCCGTTCTTCTTCCTTGCGGGATCTCAGGCAAGATGACCATCACCTTGGATACCTTTACTATCATTGCCATGCTTAGTGTCTCGATGCTATCGTTATATGTCGCGCTACCCATCTTTTATTGTCAGCCCCTCTCCTTGTTGCCATGAAACCTCTAACCTTTTGACACCTTCCCAGCAAACCGTTGTTTGGCTATGTTACCCGCTTGCTTGGCCCCTCTTATAGCGTTGTTAGTTGCAGGTGAAGATGAAGTTCGATCCATGTCGGATCTTGTTGTTGGAATATCACAATATGTCTTATATATATATTAACACACCTATATACTGGGCATGGGTGGAAGGCTTGGCCTTTTTCTCGGTGTTTTGTTCCACTAATGCCACCTTAGGAGCCGATAAACCGGCATTATGTTCCTTGATTTTGCATTCCTTACACGGTTGCGTGTATGGGGACCCCTTGACAGTTCGTCTTTGAATAAAACTCCTCCAGCAAGGCCCAACATTGGTTTTAATTTGCCTCATAATAACAACTTAATTAATTAATTAAATTTGCATAGGGGGTCGCGCCCTCGGGTACTCTTTTCTACATAGCAGGGGGGCTAGTGCGGATGGTGTTGGTCCCAAACGAGGAGCCTGCAGGGCCACCTTGGGGAAACCCGAGGGCTGGTTTTACCTGTAGCATCGCCCATCCGGTCACGGCCTGAGACAAGATACGCGCAGCTACTATCAGGGTGTCGACACACCGGGAGGTCTTGCTGTACTTGTTTTATCATTGTCGAAATGTCTTGTGCACCGGGATGCCGAGCCTGATCGGATTGTCCCTAAGATAAGGGGTGATAATATTATTATTACTTCTGCTGATCGTGAGAGCTTGTGATGGGCTAAGTTGGGACACCCCTGCAGGGTTATGATCTTTCGAAAGTCGTGCCCGCGGTTATGTGGCAGATTGGAATTTGTTAATGTCCGGTTGTAGAAAACTTGACAGAGGATCCGGAGTAAAACACACAACTGTGTGAGTAACCGTGACTGTCTCTTCTCACCTTGAGAAGAGAACACGGTGGGATTATGTTTGACTCATAGGTAGTTCAGGATCTTTAGCGATCACTACTAGTTTGCGACCGTTTGCGTAGATGCTCATCTTATTCTTGTACTCGTAAGTTAGCCACCATATATTGCTTAGTCGCTGCTGCAATCTCACCACTTAACCTCTTCCTACCTATTAAGCTTTGATAGTCTTGTTACCCATGGTTATGGGATTGCTGAGTCCTCGTGGCTCACAGATACTACAACAACAGTTGTAGGTACAGGTTTTCGATGTCTTTGACGTGAGAGCGATATCGTTGTGTTGGAGTTCTTTCTTCTTCTTCTTCTTCTTCTTCTTCTTCTTCTTCTTCTTCTTCAGTCTTGGGTTAGGTTCCAGGTCGGTAGCCTGGGATAGCAGATGGATGTCGTTGTGCTTTTTATGTTTGCATCCGTAGTCGGATGCCTTGTATTGATGATGTTGTATTCATGTTACTTGTATGTATTGTTGTATCCCCATGTATGTATGTAATGATACGATGTAATGATATCCATCTTGCTAAGCGCCCGAAATGCGGTTGTGCCCCAATCACGTAAGTGTCAAGTGATCGGGATAGAATCGCATCTTGGGCCTGACAAGTTGGTATCAGAGCCTCGACCGACCTTAGGAGCCCCCTTGATTGATCGCAGCTTGGCCGTTGTCGAGTCTAGCAAAAAATAATCGGAGTCTAGTTATATCGGAGAGTAGGAATTATTTTTACTCCTCAGTCCCTTCGTCGCTCTGGTGAGGAATCTTGACGTAGGTGTTTTGAATTACCTCTCTTTCCCTTCAAATTTTTTTAGGATCACGCGGTTAGTTTTTGTTCGTTGCGTTGTCAGTCTTTCATCTGGTGCATCTCTCGTCAAGTGGATTCGACCCTCTTCTTCTTTGCAAGTTCGTCCTCAGTGCTTTCCAACCAATGTTGTTTCCCCGTTCGTTGTAGTCTTTCTTTTCCCACCCGCCCACCCTTTTGTTTCTCAGGAGCCGGAGTCCTTAATCGAGTATCTTCAACTCAAGTATTCGGTGTTGTTCATATTCTTTTCCCTCGGCTCGGATATTCCCCTTGCTCGTTAACTCTCGTCATAATTATCCGGAGTTCTGCAGGCATTTCAGATTCTTCTGTGTTCCAATTAATTCTTTCGAGTTTTAAATCGTTCCGGTGCATTATCTCCTCTTGTCAATCAATTCTCAATGGTGGCTTTCTCTTCAGTGGGCCCTAACCCATAGGTCTTTTTCCGGGATCTTACCTGACTCTTCTATTTTCCCGGAGTATTCTAAAATTCTTTCAAGTGTGACGTAAGCATGGATTCCATCAGTCATATGCCTTCTTCAAGATCGCTTTTAATTCTTTTCATGTGTGGTTCGACCCTTCTTCTTTTCATTCTTCCGGAGTATTTCAGGAATTCTTTTCATTGTGTTCCTCCGAAGGCCATCATTTCAGAAGATTTCTTCGTTCTCAGTTTTCAACTTCATCCTCCAAATATTCTTCATTGTTGCCTCTTCGTTCGTCTCACAGTTGTCCGGTGCTTCGTTCAAGTATTCTTTAATCAGTTCACGATCCCTTCGTTCTTTTGTATCTAAATTTCCTCAAGTGCTTTAATCTTCCCGGCGTTTCATTCTCATGTATTCACTCAATTCAATTCCTTACGGTGGTTTGTTCTTTTAGTCACTCGATTTTTATTATTCTCGGTGGTTCGTTCCTGTTCTTCACAAGATTTCATTTTTTTACGGCGGTTCGCTCAAGAATTCTTTTCCGGTGTTATCATATCAATCCATTCATTTCTTTTTATTCCAATCCTACCGGTGTTTCATGAAGACTTTCTCAAGTTTTGAGCTATATCCCTCTTTATTCAATTTCAACGCGAATAAGTGGTATGTGAACCCATTGCTTCTCATCAATTTAATTGATGGAGGATAAGTTGGCGCCCACCGTGGGGCCTGCGCACCGTGGTGTTGAGTTCTTGGAGGGATTTCTTCAGGGATCGAGAAGCTTGCTATTGATCAGATAAAGAAAAAGTTGGTTTGGCGATCGAAGTCATGATTAAATTGGAAGTTTTTTGCATTACAAGGTTTGGAGATCAAGAGAAAATCAGGGTTGCGTCTAAACGCCAGCGCACACGACCAGATGATTCCACTGAGGCCGGATTAAATTCCGCTGCCACTGCAAGTCGAAGTTTTGCATCTAAAGTCGATCGACACGAGATACAAGTCGGGGATCTCCGCTGCAGATTAGCAGTCGAGTCCTATTACTACTGTGTCAGGGAACTGTCAGATCCGCCTTCATCGAATACAATTGGATATTATATTTGGGAGTGGCCAATGACTACAGCGGTCTCATTAAGTTGCGTGGAGGGACCCATACTGGAAAAGCTACTTCTAAAAAAAATAAGCACAAGAGAGCACATCAGTGGACGATCGAATCTGGTGACGAGACCCGGAAGCGGATTAGGACATGTGACTCAGTCTTGACCATCGAGCCGGCCTCGTTTTCACCGATCTCCATCCGGCTGGGTCACCGTTCCGCCGCAGGCGCACTGCCTCGCCTCACCGTCCAGTTCGAGTCGCCATCGCGCCAAGTTGAGAGAAAGGTTTCGTATGATTTTTATTTGAGCCGCTGCTCGTATTTAAGTCTGAGGACGCGACACCGATTCCAATCAGAAGTCTGTCGAGACGGACAGAAGACCACAACCCGGATTCAGTTGCCTCTCCCTCAGAGCCGCCCGAAGCGCGCCTCGTCCGCACCTCCGAGCCGCCACCGTTTGGCCACACGCCGCAGCTGCGGCCTGCCTCCAACTCTGCCGCTGCGACCCGGATTCTGCTCCATTGCCGAGTCGCTCGCGGCGTGCACCCCTGTTCAGAGCCGTCTGGGTTTCAAACTGACATTTATGTTGATCTCCACATTGAGCCGTTCCAGGTGGATCCGCTGCTAAAGTTGCTGCCGTCAAACCACCTCCGTCGGAGCTATGGCCGCTCCGCCTTACCTCCGGCGTATTGAGCCGCCGCAGCTTCGCTTCAAACGGCTGATCATCGTCGTCGCCTCTAAACAAGCTCGCCTGGTTCTGCCTCTGCCAAGGCCCCTGTCCTGAGTTGACCTCGGCTCCTCTCCATTGTGACCTCCCGTAATTTCCGGGCGCTCCACAGCTTCGCTGACCCGCCGTCGCATGGTCGACCTGGTTTCCCGCGTTCGGCCGCGCCGGTTTGACAGCCAAACTCCAGTCGCCGCTCCGGCCGCGCCCGTCTCAAGTCGCCAAGACCGGCTGTATGCTGGCCAGATGCAGCGTCGCACGCATACTTGATCGGTTGGTAGATGCTGCTCCTCCACCCGTGATCCACTTCCATCAAGCAAACCTATATGCTACAACAGCAAACAACGGAGAATCAAAATGTTCAGGGGCTCGCCTCTGCTATAACCATGCACGATTTTGACCTGCCGAGACCGTATGAACTTTCGAGGAGAGAGGATTCGTGATCAGCGGCCGCCTTGGCGTACGTACGTGGGGGCACGAGTACGCCTGAGCTGCTCCGGTTTGTCCACTCCCATCAAACCTCAGCTGACGGATCAAGTCCCAGTAATTTTTTCAGATAAACTAGTAAGGTACTAGTAGTGCGTATCGGCTCAAGTGATGGTAGGTGAGTACTAATTGCTTTTGGAATAATCCATGAGGAGGACAAATCAAATCCAAAGTACTTCCAATAGTACTCCCAGTAGCACGTGATGAATTAGTAATTGCAGTGATTTGGCTTGCTTCGGCCGGCACCGGCTCGCTGCCCGCTCCAGATGCGGTTGACCCCGGGTTGACCGCTCCGTCCGCCCGTCGTGCTGGGTTACTTCGGACCCGACGAAAAATACCAGGTGTTATTTTTCCTATGTATTTTATCAGCACATATTAATTCATCCGACAACAGTTACTCTCGCATGTAATCTTTTTTACACAGGGCGACTATTAAAAGCGGCAGCCGGATCATCGTCAGGGTATGTCGCGGCTTCATGAGCATGCGTGTGGCGATCTGGTTTACATCAATGCGCCGGCCGGCTCGTCTGCCCGCGCCCATGCGCGCTGGCCTCCAACACCACGACCGACTCCCTCGTCAATGGACGAGCGCACGCCACCGCTTCCGCGGTCCGGTCTACATTAACACAACGCTGTCCGCTCACCCGCATGTGCCGGCTTACGATGCCGCTGCCGGCCCATCTGTTCTTCAAACAAATCAGACGGCCGGTTCACACGTCCACACCGGTTTACAACATGGGGGACAACTTGCTCGTCTCCACCGGTGTACAACCCCACAGCCGGTTTAACTGTTTGAGCCGCCTTTGATACGCCGATCGTTTTACTGTCCACCCTGTGATCCGGTCTATTCAACATACCGGTTCAAATTCACTCAGGTGATATCCATCTACAGTATTATTTCTCTTGTTATATATCATTTTTCATTAAGAAAATAAGATGCTTTGATCAGTTTATCTGGTTGTGCAGAAAATATATACTCATAAGCAATAAAAACTCTCTGAAGAGCATGAGGACACATCCGGTTCAAGAGAGGACGCTTCACGATTTACCCACCGGTTCAGGAGGAACCCTGGAGACCCTCTGAAAAGATGGATAATCCACATTCAGTAGTTTTACCCACCGGTTCAGGAGGAACCCTGGAGACCCTATGAAAAGATGGATAATCCGCATTCAGTGGTTGGTTTATATTTACCCACCGGTCCAGGAGGAACCATGGAGGCCCTCTGTGAAAGATGGATAATCCACGTCCCATTGATTGGCTCAATTTTTATGTACATCGGCCCTCTGAAAAGAATGGTTCGCCCACGTTCAGTGATTGGCTAGGCCCTCTGGGAAAGATGGTTTGCCCACGTCCCAGTGATTGGCTCAATTTTTATGTACGATTCTATCGGCCCTCTAAAAAGAATGGTTCGCCCACGTTCAGTGATTGGCTAGGCCCTCTGGGAAAGATGGTTTGCCCATGTCCCATTGATTGGCTCAGTTTTTATTTGCGGTTCTATCGGCCCCCTGAAAAGAATGGTTTTGTCCACGTTCAGTGATTGGCTAGGCCCCCTGGGAAAGATGGATAATCCACGTCCCATTGATTGGCTGAACCTTGCTTTGAGCCTGACAGCTCTTAAAAAGCCTCGACTACATGGTGTTATTTGCAAAATTTGCATCTTTTTGTGTTTGTGTTTTATAACCCTTTAAACCGGAGTGGAGCAGCTACAGAAGCTGACCACATATCTATAAAGTGGAAAGTCTGGGTCATGAATACCAGCATGAGTAAACCGGTGTTCATTATAACCCGGATCATCCATCAGGCAACAAGCCACAAATTTCTGAACAAAGTTTCAGAACGAGATAAACCGGAGTTTATCATCAAAACCCGGATTTGTTATTGGATCCATGAAGATCTTCATCAAGAAATTTTAAGGTTCTACCAAATTAAGAATATCAAGCATACTTGATCGCAGGTATGAAGTATCTTGTTTTTAAATTCATATTGGCAGTACATGATTAGTTATAATGACCGGTATTTATTAAACCGGCCTGGTTTTGACTATAAGTCGCCAGTATGAGACAAAATAATGACCGGTGTTTATTAACCCGACCAGATTGTGATCAAACATCATTGGAACCGGTCTTCAAACCGGATTATATTCTTCAATAGCCAAACATGGCTGGATTCTTATTATGCTTATAAATATTATGATTGAGTTTTCAAAGTCGCTTTAGAGCGCAATGGATATTATTTCATCAATGAAAGTTCTTTATTTTACAAAGGAATAGTCCCGAGTTGCTGCAGGCTTACAACCCGGCACTTGGGGGCTGCATTATTCAGACTGAGATTACATCAAATACGCAAGTCTCAAGCACACGAACAAGTTGTCTACTTGACACTTGGGGGCTAATGAGCAGTTGAAGCAGTAAACAGCAGCAATTCAAAGACAAAGTCTCAAGCACACAAGCAAGTTGTCTACTTGACACTTGGGGGCTAATGGAAAGATCATTTGCTGCATCTGGAAGTACCGGTTCATCTTCTAAATGTAGCTAAACCGGAACTTGGGGGCTACCAATCGCTCCTGTCAACAATTCAAGTGTTATTTTCAATGATTATATCTACAAAGTCCCTGCTCATTATTGCATAATGACCCAGCACTTGGGGGCTATACGTTATTGTTCAAGTTTACATGATCATATTTTCAAAGTCCCTGCTCATTATTGCATAATGACCCGGCACTTGGGGGCTACATAATATGGAATATTCAGTTTCATAGTGATTGGGATGAATGATCTGGATTTCTTCAAGAATATACAAGGCTATTTTCAATGAAGTATATACAAAGTCCCTGCTCATTATTACATAATGACCCGGCACTTGGGGGATATAGGTAATATGCATATAAAGGAGGAACATCTTCAAATTTTCAGTTACATCATAAACCGGCAAATTCTACATCTTCAAGCCGGCTGGATATCAGTTGAATATTTTAAAGACCAACATTCTTGTCAAGTCAGAGCATTAAAGGCC
This sequence comes from Secale cereale, assembly GCA_902687465.1. Taxonomy (NCBI): domain Eukaryota; kingdom Viridiplantae; phylum Streptophyta; class Magnoliopsida; order Poales; family Poaceae; genus Secale; species Secale cereale. The sequence continues at coordinate 692,117,530 of LR738712.1, read as the reverse complement.
GATTCAAATGGATTCTTTATTTACAATATTTCTTATGCAAGCAAGTTGAATATGAAGTCGGTCTGTTGACCCGGATTTTCTAGAAGAAGGAAGGACAAGGACTTAAAGATGATCAGGTGCCGGTTTACAAGAATTCATAACCCGGAGCACAACCTATCAATTTGTTCTTGTGTTTATTTTGGAGCATAAGTTTACCATGGACACATCCAAGCTAAACTTGGGGGCTAATGTCGGGGATATACCCCGCGGTATGAACCGGCCGGAATTATAACCCGGCCGGACTTGGTGGTTTACTTGAGAGACGTTTTACACTTAATGATTCACTAGCAACCTGCCTAAATAATACCACTCACTGGTAACCCGGCAGGCGGATTATGGATGACAAGGATCAAGGCCCAGAAGGCCGGTTCATATTAATTGTGGGCCGGTTTATGAAGAAAGCATAAGGAATATCCTCTTACAAAGGAAGCAAGACTAGGACTCCTTGTAATAGATCAATCCTAGTCCTACTAGGACTAGTCATGTAAACCGCCCCTTCAACATATATAAGGAGGGGCAGGGCTCCTCAAAGGAGGACAAGTTTTCACAAGTTAGAAGTTTAGAGTTACAAGTTAGAAGTTTAGACAGGCGACAAGTAGACAAGTTTCTAGGGTTAGACACCAAGAGCCGGTTTACCGGCGACACCACGAGGAGCATAATGAGACCTAGCCTCAAACAGCATGTAGGGTTATTACCGGATGATGTTTCCCGGGGCCTGAAGCTGTCTAAATCCGTGTCTTGCATCGCGTCTCTCGATTCCGCTCAACCCCTCTCAAGCTACTACATAGATGCGCGGCCTCACCACTAAGTCCGTAAACCGGACATCTGACGTGTTAATTCCACGACAATAAGCATAACATAATTCTTATTCTTTTCATCAAGTTGTTTAATTCCTTTCTTCGGAGTTTATTCTTGATGAATAAATTCTAGGTCCAAGTGCCTTAATCTTTTCTTCCCGAGTGCAAAGTTTTCCCGGCTATCTTGTCGAAACCCCTTCTAAATCATCTCAATGTTGTAATCTTATTCTTTTCATCCGTTATTTCTATATCATCATCTTTTGTACCGGAGTTCTTCCTGGTGGTTCATCATGAGTTAATTCATTCTTCAAGCGTTCAGCTAATTCTTTTGGAGCAGCTCAAGCATTCTTATTCTTTTGCCTCTCGAGTGCAAATAATTCTCCGTATTCTTTTGTAGTGTAGTTTTGCATTCTTCATTCTCAGCTAATCCATCTTTTGGTTGCGGCATGATACCACCTCAAGTTTGGGATGACTTCCATAAGTCCACATCAAGCTAATTCTTTTGTTGTTAATTTTCTCAACAACTCCGTTCAACCCTTTGTCTTGAAGATGCTATTTCAATTCTTCGTGGTGAAATTTTTCATCTTCTTCTTGGTTCTTTCATTCCATTTTTCAATTCTTCCGGAGGCAATGTCTTGTTCATTTCGTCATGTTTTCGTTTCATTTTCTAAGGGTCTTGTCCTATTCCATTCATGTTCAGCCGGTGTACTACTCCTTTCTTTTTCAGCCGGAATGCTGCCCGAATTCCTTCGTGGAGATTTCTTTTCTATCTCTTTTAACCGGAGTGGTTTTGAATTCATTCCTGTTCCTTCAGCTCTTGTTTCGTGCCTTTCAACCTCCTTGATTCTCGTCATATTCCTTGTCCTCTTAATTAACGAAGTCTTTGCAGCTTCGTTCATCTCCGTTGTACCCTTCTTTCATATTGTTCAACCTCTCAAGGTTCTATGGTTTCAATCTTTTGTCCTCGAAGAACTTTGTTCTTCCTTTTTCCCTTCCGTCTCATTCCTAAGATCTCGGGACGAGATCTCTTGTTAGTAGGGGAGTGTTGTGACACCCCGAGACCGGTGCGCCAGGTGTTAGCCAGTTATTCGTCGTCGTTGACATGTCATCTGCTTGCGTGTTGCATCTTGCCATGGCATCTTGTGTGTTGCATCATCATATTTTCAAAACTTGCATCCGTCCGAGTCCCCTCGTCCTTTCTGTTGTCCGTTCTGAGCCCAGAAACACTTGCACGTGCCCGCGACACCTTCGGTTATTTATTTTTATGAGTGGCTGAAAAACGTTCTCGGAATGAGTTGAAACTTGGCATGTCGTCTTATTATAGCATAGGTAGACCGCCTGTCAATTTTCGTCGCATTCGGAGTTCGTTTGATAGCCCAACGGTTAAACGTGTTAACCGCCGGAAGCCTTCTCTCTTTTGGCCCAGCACCCCTTTCTCACAGCCCACCAAGCCCATCCTAACCCCCTCCATGCTCTTGGCCGTTCGATCACGATCGCATGGCCGCGAACTGCTCCTCATTTGGACACTCCTAGCTCCCTCTACCTATAAATAGGTGTCTCACTCCTATTTTTCTCGCAGATCCAACCCTAGCCCCGCTCCCACCGCGCGCGGGACATGTCCACTCCACCCGGACATGTCCACCCCGCCCAGCCACGTCGCATCGGCAATCCCGCGCTGCCAACTCAGCCAGACCGCCACATGGCAGCTCCTCATTCGCCCCACCTATGCGCCCACTTCCCCGCCGCCCACGGGCCCGCCGGGGCCCGAGCCAGGCCCGCTCGGACCCGAGTCCCACACCCGTCACTCCGCCTCCGTGCGCCCGCACCCGATGCGCCGGCTCCCGCCTCGTCGCCAGAGCCGCACCCCGCCGCCACCTCCGGCCACCACTGGAACGCCGGACCTCGCCGCCGCTTCCCAGGGTCTCACCGCCGCCGTGAAGCTCCATCGTCGTGCCTTGTGTCACCGCCGACCGCCCTTCTCGCCCGATCCAGCGGCCTCGAGGCCGGATCCGGCCGGTGCCGCCCCGATCCCGGCCGTCGGCGCCGTCCCTAGCCACCTCGCCGGAGTCCGTGCTCAACCAGCCACCGCCATGGCCTCATGCTCGAGGAGGAGGACGAGAGGCCGTCGTCCTAGCGCTGGATCCCCGTCGTCAGCCACGTGGGCCGGCCCGACCGCCGCGGCCCAGCTCCAGCCTGGTCGCGGGCCTCCTCCCGATCGGCCTTGTGGGCCAGAGCCGCCCCAAGGCCCACCTCATCCCAGCGCCAGCCCAGCTCCACCTCCCCCCCCCCCGCCTTGGGCCACG
>LR738712.1:692092597-692105759 GCA_902687465.1 Secale cereale | reverse complement strand
GAAACAAAACTAAAAAATAAAGCAACAAAGAAAAAAAAAAAAAAAATGCCACCTACTGGGCCCACACGGCCTGAATACGACTAGAAACCCAACCATGGGCCAGGATTCAGGCCCGTAGTAGGCCCAGCAAGCCCACAGGCAAAGCAGTGTCAGTTTAGGCCCTTAGGCCTGTAGTTTAGAGGAGTTCGAGAGGAGAGAGGTGTAATGCCCAGGATGGGACTATACCTCCTACGTGTCGAGGCACGACTTAAAGGTATAAGCCCATCCTAGAATGATCTCAAGTTTGGTATCTTTGCACAACTCATGTAAAAGAGGGATTAAAATGCAAAAGGAGATAGTTGGCTTACACTCGCCACTTCACACAAAACAATACATACGCAATACATCATTCAGAACATCACAACCCGACTACGGGCGAAGATCCAAAAAAAGATACCAAAACAACATAAAGCCACAGGTCAAGATCGAATCCTAGTAGAAACCACTACTGAACATCGAAAGTCACAAGCAAACGGACACACTCTTGAACGAGCTCCTGGGTGAAGAACTGATCCAACTCCTGCATCAAACTCGGCTGAACCTGCATCTGGTGTGGTGAAGTAACTGTGAGCCACAAAGGACTCAGCAATCCCGTTCCCGGGTAACACGACTATTTAAGCCTTGGGTGTGGACAAGGCTGAAGAAAACAAGAGGTGAAGGAACAACAAGAGTCTGCAGCAGCAACTAGCACTAACTTACGTAAGTGAGAGCGAGAAGAGAAGGCCTCGGCGAGAAGTGATCACGAAGTGATCCTAGCTACAAGCTCCACAAACACAACCCCTCCGTGTTCAACTCCCGAATCCCTATTCGGAAATTGACAGTCACGGAACACACGCTGGTAGTGTATTAGAAACATTGTGTCAAGTTTTCTACAACCGGAATTAACAAGCTCCCATCTGCCACATAACCGCGGGCACGGCTTTCGAAAGTTCAAACCCTGCAGGGGTGTTCCAACTTGACCCATTACAAGCCCACGATCCGCGGAGTCGCAACTCCATAGGTGGGAAGACCCGAGTATTCTCGAAATCCCGTGCTCAAGTTAAACCGAACTAAGGTAAGGCTAATCCAGCAAATCCTCCCGGCGTGCCGACACCCTGATAGTAGCCGCGCGTATCTCGTCTCAGGCCACGACCGGATGAGACATCCTACGGGTTTTTACCAGACCTCAAGTTTCCTTGAGGTGGCCCCGCAGTCCGCTCATTTCGGACCAACACTCATGTGGAGCACTGGCCCGGGGTGGTTGAATTAAAATAAAAGAGGGTTTGCAAGGCCCTTATGCAAGTTTTATTAATTTGTTATTAGGCAAATAGTAATAATGTTGGGACTTGCTGGAAAAGACTTAGCACTTAGCGGTTTATCAAGGGGGTCCCATACACCCCAACCGTGTTAGGAACGCATAATCAAGGAACATAACACCGGTTTATACGGTTCCTAACGGCATGAGTGGAACAAAACACCAAGCAAAAGGCTTAGCCTTCCACCCTTGCCAATATATAGATGATTTCATTTTTAAGCATATATATAGTGTGATATAACCCAACCCAAACTTCAACATGAAGCAAGCATCTTCAATCTTCACCTGCAACTAGCAATGCTATAAGAGGGGCTGAGCGAAGCGTACTTCTCCAAGCAACGGTTTGCATAGGTAGGTTGGTTAAACATGGCAATTGGTTACAAGTAGGAGGCTGACAAGAAGATCATGGGCATCGAGGCAAAGCTATAGATCGAGACTTCTAGCAAGAGGCAAAAATAGTAATGGTATCCGGGTTCGGTCATCTTGCCTGGAATTCCACAAGGGAGAAGAACGGATCCACGAAGTAGACGGAGCAACACAGTCGAGCGGATCCTCACAACTCCGGAACGAAACCGAAGCTAACAAGAGAAGCAACCGGAAAGAAAGAAACAACACGGTAAACACACAATCATTAACATGGCATACAATGCACAAACAAGTATGATGCATGTCCGGTTTAAATATGCATGGCATGTCAAAGGCACAAACAAATCTACAAGTTAAGTGGAGATCAATATGCAACGAGTTGCATATTGACGAAACACCACATATTAATTATTTAGTTGACTCTCGTTATTTACAAGACAAGATTAAATGTTTTTAACATGGCAAGAGGTGTAGCATAAAGAAACTACACTATTAAGACATTTTAAATGAGGCCGGAAATAACAACAACATCATATCCGGAAAATCCCCATGAGCATGTTTAATAATTATAAGCAACAACAATTCACACATATATAATGTTGTTAACATGATGCGGATGCCATGAACAAGTTTATGCAAGTTTTATTAAAAGGTTGACTTAAAAGAGACAAGAAGTATTGTCACCGCGGTGGAAGGAAAAGGTGCCACGGCAACGATCCAAAAATGATGCAACGGCATCATATCGGTTCCCGTAACTCGTTGCGAGTCCGGTGCAAAAGGAAAGAATCGACGTGAGCAAGTCGAACAAGATGGAAGTGGGTTGATCCCGTTACCGGGTTCCCACGAGTCGGTGACGAGGCAACCGAGGAACATGACAAAAGGATGAACGGGCACGGAGCACACAAGGGAAAACATTTCATACAACCACAACAAGCATCACGGGTCATCCACGGGGTCGTCTCGTTATACCTTTGAAGCGTGCGTTTCGGGGCGGCTCGAGACGTAGAGGAAGGAGTCGTTCTCGCGAGTCGTGGTACACGTGTCGTAGAGGGAAGTAGACGTTCTCGTTTCCGAAGGGGTACTTGTCGCGGCATCGGACGTCCTCGGGGCGGCGGTAGTCGAACTTGACATCGGTAGGGGTACTCGTTTCTTCCGAAGGTAGTGGAACTTGATGTTTCGCCGTGGAGTCGAACTTGATATCGGGCGTCGAGGTACTCGTTCATGTAGTAGTCGGACTTGACGGGTCCCGTGAAGTAGTCGAACTTGGAGCTCGTTTTCCCGTAGAGGTTCGGGTCCTCGTGGTACTTGGGTCTTCCGGCGAGGGTAGTTGTTCGGGCGTCGATCTCGTACACGGTTCGTAGACGTTCGGGCCGTAGATGTACTTGCCAAACTCGGTTCTCGCGACGAGTTCGTAGATGTACTTCTCCGAAGGGGAACTTGATGATTCCTCGTGTAGTCGAGCTGCCGAAACTTGGGGTCCTCGTCCACTTGGTGAAAACAAACAAAACAAAACAAAAAAAAACAGCAACAGGACTTGCGGGAAGGAACCAAGGCAGCGGCACGGCGAGGCTGTGCGCCATGGCGAGGAGGTGCCACGCGCGCTGGAGTCGGCTCCTGTCGCTCGGTGCTGGAGGGGAGCTGCGGCTCGGCGCTGGAGCTGCGCGCAGCCGGACGAGGAGACCACGCGAGGAGGGGCGCTGGACGAGACAAGGACAGGACCGGAGGGAGGCACTGCCTTGGCGCGCGGAGGACGAAGCAGAGCCGCTGGACGCTCGCGCCGAGCGAGGAGACGGAGGAGGCCGTAGGGACGGAGGAGGAAGGGGCCTGGCCGCGGTGGCCATGGCGCTCGGGGAGGCGGAAGAGGAACACCGCGGCGGCCTAGGCGGCTCACGGCACCGCGGCGCTGCACTGGAGCGACCAGCGCGTCGGGCTGCGGGGCTCCTGCTGCAGGGGAACGAGGATGGGGGCGCGGCGCTGGGGCGAGGTTGACTGCTGCTGGAGGAAGCCCGAGGCGCAGGCAGCTCGAGGGAGAAGGGGGAAACGATGGGAGAGGGAGATAGCGAGGGGGGAAGGAGCGGGGTCGAGGAACGAGGCTGGCGGCGCGCGCTAGGAACGGAGGGAGAGCGATGGGGCGAGCTGTTCGAGGGCTAGGGTTAGGTGGGGTGCGGGCTGGAGTGGTACTTGGGCCGGCTGAGGGAAGCTGAGGCCCAAGAGGCTGGGGCGGCTGGGAGCTGGAACGGAGGGCGGTTGGGCTGGAAAAAAAAAGGCTGCTGGGCTTCTTCTATTAACAAAACGAATTAACAGAAAGAAGAAAGAGGGAAAAGAAGAGAGAGGCTTAGGGAATAAAATAGCACAAAGGACTATTTTTCTCGGGCAACATAAAATGAGCAAAGTCCGAGAAAAATAAGGAAGGCATGAACGGAAAAAAAAATCAAACAGATTTGAATTTAATTCAAATAGTTTTGAACTAAAACTTGATTATTGAAGTGTCCAAAAATGCTCCAATTTTTGGAGGAACCTCGAAACAACAGAAAAGAATTATTGGCAAGATTTTGAAGGTGAAACTCGAAGTGAAAAGACAATGGGGAAAATATGCAAGTGTGTTATGGTGATTCCGAAGCAATGGAATAATTAATAAATATAGCTCCCTAAAATAATGAGAGACTTTTATATGTTTTAAAGAGAAGAAATCCTTCCCTCGATTTAAATGGACCGAAGGTCCACACAATTTAATTAAGTTGAGATGCAAAATAAATATGACATGATGGCATGATGACATGATGCAATGCAAAAAATAAATAACACAAGCACAAAGAACACACGGGCAACCCGGAACATCTGGAATCTTCTGGAATCTTCTGGGACGTCGGTCTCGGGCGTCACAACTCTCCCACACTAACAGAGGATCTCGACCCGAGATCCTAGAGATATCACCGGGTAAAACGGAAGAGGAAGAGGTAAAACAAAGTTGCTTCTTTGACAGACGAGTGAAACCACCATGAGAACTCCGGTAATGAAAGCATGAGAAGTGAAAGATGAAAAGAATAAGATTCAAGGCCTGCGATGAATTAGATGAAGCTTTGAAATGATATAATTGAAATAACTTGGAGCTCCGGAAAACAAGATTAACAACTTAGAACCGAGAATATGATATGATGAACAAGCTCCAGACAAAAGAATTAACTCATTTGGAAGAAACTAGAATAAGATTTATGTTATGCATATCCTTCACCAATTTAAATTGATGACAACCACAGGATTTGGCATACTACTTATTCTCGTTGCAAAGAATTAAAGAGAGATCTAGCACAAGCTTGGATAAGTATTCAACAAACCACCGGTAGGATTATGGAAAGAACAAATGAATTAAAACGATAACAACGGAAGGGTAAACTTGAATGAACCACCGTAAGAATTAGGAGACGAACGAAGAGACATCAATGAAGAATATTTGGAGGACGAAGTTGAAAACTGAGAACGAAGAATCTTCTGAAATGATGGCCTTCGGAGGATCACAAAGAAAAGAATTCATGAAATGCTCCGGACGGTTATAAACAGAATTCCTCACAATCGGAACAATAATGAGGATGGCATGAAGCTAGAACCACAACTCATCAAGAGAACGGGTTAAAATTTAAGAGAAACACTTCTCCGGTCTTCAGATGTTGATAATGAAGACGAGAAATGCCATAAGAATTGTTGAGCACTCCGGAATGAAGAATTAAAAAGGTTGAACCAATGAAGAAAAGAATTTGAAAACGATCTTGGAGAAAGCATGTGACTGATGGGATTCACTCTTACGTCACACTTTGAAAAGAATTGAGTATAACTCCAGAAAATAGAAGAGTTAGGTAAGATCCTGGGAAAAGACCTATGGGTTAGGGCCCACTAAAGAAATCACCGTTGGAAAGATTGCTTGAGAGATATTGCACCGGTTGAATTAAATGGCTTGAATAAGATAACAATCCTCAAAATAATTTGAACGGATTAAGAATGGAATTATGAATCTTGAGCACTCCGGATATGAATAGCAAGAGGAGAATGATTAATTGGTACACCGGAATAAGAAAACATTGTGAAAAGAGGGAAAAGGATAAGATCAACACCGAATTCTTGAATTACATCCACCGGCAGAATTAGAGAACAAAAGAATGATGAACTTGGAGTTCTTGAGCATCTTCACGAAAATCACCGGATAAGAACATTGAAGGAAATGAATGAAGAAATATCACATGAATAAAATGGATACTTCATTTAAGAATTTCTGGCTCCATGAAGAAAAGGGTGGGAGGGTGGGGAAAACAAAGACAACTTGAGATGATTGAAACAGACAAATCGTCAGATTTCTCAACGACGTCCGTATGGAATAACTTGAAGAGAAGGCACACCGGTTGGAAAAGAATTTAACATGACCATCTTGAAGATCAAGAAGGACTAGCACTCCCATAGAAATATGAGAACACCGATTAGGAAAGGTATGGAATCAACATTTGACATCAAAGCAACTCGAATACCAGAATCAAAACAAGAACAAAGGGTAGATATGCAACATGATCTTCACAATATCATTCGAACAGAGGATTGAACGAATGAATTCCGCAGGTACATCAACTTGACGAGAAGCCACTTGGAAGAAGAAAAGATAAATAAAAAGGAACAAGGATCAGATAGAACAAATACAAGATAGAAGTTTCGTTCGACATCTTCGTGCTGGAAGCTCATGGAACGTGTTACAAAAGGGTTTTGCAATCCCCGGATCAGCATAGCCAAGGACCCTTTAAGATGCAACTCCCGATCAGAACAAGTCCATAAAACCACTTCACTCAATGAAGAACCCCAAACTTCATATCGAGCATCCGTTGGAAGAATGCCTAGAACTACTAGATGAACCCACCTATAGATTTCCGAAAGTTTCCAGTTATGCAATCAGGTGTTGGGGATACACGGGAAGCACCGCGCAATCAACTCTAAACCTACATCCAGGTGTATCCATCCTTCAACACATAACCAGTCTTTCTCGGAAACTGTTTACCTCGGACCTTCGAAAAGCATCCACTATAACAAGCTATGGCAATACTCTCGAACTACCTCCCCAGTACTGGGTGATGTCGGGGTTATCTTGCCACTGGTCGTATAGGAGAGATTTTCGATGTCGGCCGTCTTAAGTATTTAGTACTGCCGCGATATGCTTGTGTCAATGATACCCCGAAGCTCAACTCCCCGGGAACAGGAGGCATCGAGAACAATATCCTTGTCACAAGAACATCGAAACAATCCCATAATACTCGCGGGATCCTAAAAAAAAATTGGTGCAATTTTTGAAAGTAGAAGAAGTAAGAGTAATCGTCAGGAGTCCTCACCAGAATGAAAAGAGATGAGGAGCAAAAGAAATCCTACTCTCCGATATAAATATAGGACTCAAAATATTTTCAGTGTGTGCCTAGACTCAACCGTCAACGATTCGATCAATCAGTGGGGGCTTCTAGGTCGGAGAAGGCTCTGAATACCAACTTGTAATGCCCAGGATGGGACTATACCTCCTACGTGTCGAGGCACGACTTAAAGGTATAAGCCCATCCTAGAATGATCTCAAGTTTGGTATCTTTGCACAACTCATGTAAAAGAGGGATTAAAATGCAAAAGGAGATAGTTGGCTTACACTCGCCACTTCACACAAAACAATACATACGCAATACATCATTCAGAACATCACAACCCGACTACGGGCGAAGATCCAAAAAAAGATACCAAAACAACATAAAGCCACAGGTCAGGATCGAATCCTAGTAGAAACCACTACTGAACATCGAAAGTCACAAGCAAACGGACACACTCTTCAACGAGCTCCTGGGTGAAGAACTGATCCAACTCCTGCATCAAACTCGGCTGAACCTGCATTTGGTGTGGTGAAGTAACTGTGAGCCACAGAGGACTCAGCAATCCCGTTCCCGGGTAACACGACTATTTAAGCCTTGGGTGTGGACAAGGCTGAAGAAAACAAGAGGTGAAGGAACAACAAGAGTCTGCAGCAGCAACTAGCACTAACTTACGTAAGTGAGAGCGAGAAGAGAAGGCCTCGGCGAGAAGTGATCACGAAGTGATCCTAGCTACAAGCTCCACAAACACAACCCCTCCGTGTTCAACTCCCGAATCCCTATTCGGAAATTGACAGTCACGGAACACACGCTGGTAGTGTATTAGAAACATTGTGTCAAGTTTTCTACAACCGGAATTAACAAGCTCCCATCTGCCACATAACCGCGGGCACGGCTTTCGAAAGTTCAAACCCTGCAGGGGTGTTCCAACTTGACCCATTACAAGCCCACGATACGCGGAGTCACAACTCCATAGGTGGGAAGACCCGAGTATTCTCAAAATCCCGTGCTCAAGTTAAACCGAACTAAGGTAAGGCTAATCCAGCAAATCCTCCCGGCGTGCCGACACCCTGATAGTAGCCGCGCGTATCTCGTCTCAGGCCACGACCGGATGAGACATCCTACGGGTTTTTACCAGACCTCAAGTTTCCTTGAGGTGGCCCCGCAGTCCGCTCATTTCGGACCAACACTCATGTGGAGCACTGGCCCGGGGGGGTTGAATTAAAATAAAAGAGGGTTTGCAAGGCCCTTATGCAAGTTTTATTAATTTGTTATTAGGCAAATAGTACCAATGTTGGGACTTGCTGGAAAAGACTTAGCACTTAGCGGTTTATCAAGGGGGTCCCATACACCCCAACCGTGTTAGGAACGCATAATCAAGGAACATAACACCGGTTTATACGGTTCCTAACGGCATGAGTGGAACAAAACACCAAGCAAAAGGCTTAGCCTTCCACCCTTGCCAATATATAGATGATTTCATTTTTAAGCATATATATAGTGTGATATAACCCAACCCAAACTTCAACATGAAGCAAGCATCTTCAATCTTCACCTGCAACTAGCAATGATATAAGAGGGACTGAGCGAAGCGTACTTAGCCAAGCAACGGTTTGCATAGGTAGGTTGGTTAAACATGGCAATTGGTTACAAGTAGGAGGCTGACAAGAAGATCATGGGCATCGAGGCAAAGCTATAGATCGAGACTTTTAGCAAGAGGCAAAAATAGTAATGGTATCCGGGTTCGGTCATCTTGCCTGGAATTCCACAAGGGAGAAGAACGGATCCACGAAGTAGACGGAGCAACACAGTCGAGCGGATCCTCACAACTCCGAAACGAAACCGAAGCTAACAAGAGAAGCAACCGGAAAGAAAGAAACAACACGGTAAACACACAATCATTAACATGGCATACAATGCACAAACAAGTATGATGCATGTCCGGTTTAAATATGCATGGCATGTCAAAGGCACAAACAAATCTACAAGTTAAGTGGAGATCAATATGCAACGAGTTGCATATTGACGAAACACCACATATTAATTATTTAGTTGACTCTCGTTATTTACAAGACAAGATTAAATGTTTTTAACATGGCAAGAGGTGTAGCATAAAGAAACTACACTATCAAGACATTTTAAATGAAGCCGGAAATAACAACAACATCATATCCGGAAAATCCCCATGAGCATGTTTAATAATTATAAGCAACAACAATTCACACATATATAATGTTGTTAACATGATGCGGATGCCATGAACAAGTTTATGCAAGTTTTATTAAAAGGTTGACTTAAAAGAGACAAGAAGTATTGTCACCGCGGTGGAAGGAAAAGGTGCCACGGCAACGATCCGAAAATGATGCAACGGCATCATATCGGTTCCCGTAACTCGTTGCGAGTCCGGTGCAAAAGGAAAGAATCGACGTGAGCAAGTCGAACAAGATGGAAGTGGGTTGATCCCGTTACCGGGTTCCCACGAGTCGGTGACGAGGCAACCGAGGAACATGACAAAAGGATGAACGGGCACGGAGCACACAAGGGAAAACATTTCATACAACCACAACAAGCATCACGGGTCATCCACGGGGTCGTCTCGTTATACCTTTGAAGCGTGCGTTTCGGGGCGGCTCGAGACGTAGAGGAAGGAGTCGTTCTCGCGAGTCGTGGTACACGTGTCGTAGAGGGAAGTAGACGTTCTCGTTTCCGAAGGGGTACTTGTCGCGGCATCGGACGTCCTCGGGGCGGCGGTAGTCGAACTTGACATCGGTAGGGGTACTCGTTTCTTCCGAAGGTAGTGGAACTTGATGTTTCGCCGTGGAGTCGAACTTGATATCGGGCGTCGAGGTACTCGTTCATGTAGTAGTCGGACTTGACGGGTCCCGTGAAGTAGTCGAACTTGGAGCTCGTTTTCCCGTAGAGGTTCGGGTCGTCGTGGTACTTGGGTCATCCGGCGAGGGTAGTTGTTCGGGCGTCGATCTCGTACACGGTTCGTAGACGTTCGGGCCGTAGATGTACTTGCCAAACTCGGTTCTCGCGACGAGTTCGTAGATGTACTTCTCCGAAGGGGAACTTGATGATTCCTTGTATAGTCGAGCTGCCGAAACTTGGGGTCCTCGTCCACTTGGTGAAAACAAACAAAACAAAACAAAAAAAACAGCAACATGACTTGCGGGAAGGAACCAAGGAAGCGGCACGGCGAGGCTGTGCGCCATGGCGAGGAGGTGCCACGCGCGCTGGAGTCGGCTCCTGTCGCTCGGTGCTGGAGGGGAGCTGCGGCTCGGCGCTGGAGCTGCGCGCAGCCGGACGAGGAGACCACGCGAGGAGGGGCGCTGGACGAGACAAGGACAGGACCGGAGGGAGGCACTGCCTTGGCGCGCGGAGGACGAAGCAGAGCCGCTGGACGCTCGCGCCGAGCGAGGAGACGGAGGAGGCCGTAGGGACGGAGGAGGAAGGGGCCTGGCCGCGGTGGAGACTGGACGCGGTGGCCATGGCGCTCGGGAAGGCGGAAGAGGAACACTGCGGCGGCCTAGGCGGCTCACGGCGCCGCGGCGCTGCACTGGAGCGACCAGCGCGTCGGGCTGCGGGGCTCCTGCTGCAGGGGAACGAGGATGGGGGCGCGGCGCTGGGGCGAGGTTGACTGCTGCTGGAGGAAGCCCGAGGCGCAGGCAGCTCGAGGGAGAAGGGGGAAACGATGGGAGAGGGAGATAGCGAGGGGGGAAGGAGCGGGGTCGGGGAACGAGGCTGGCGGCGCGTGCTAGGAACGGAGGGAGAGCGATGGGGCGAGCTGTTCGAGGGCTAGGGTTAGGTGGGGTGCGGGCTGGAGTGGTACTTGGGCCGGCTGAGGGAAGCTGAGGCCCAAGAGGCTGGGGCGGCTGGGAGCTGGAACGGAGGGCGGTTGGGCTGGAAAAAAAAGGCTGCTGGGCTTCTTCTATTAACAAAACGATTTAACAGAAAGAAGAAAGAGGGAAAAGAAGAGAGAGGCTTAGGGAATAAAATAGCACAAAGGACTATTTTTCTCGGGCAACATAAAATGAGCAAAGTCCGAGAAAAATAAGGAAGGCATGAACGAAAAAAAAAATTCAAACAGATTTGAATTTAATTCAAATAGTTTTGAACTAAAACTTGATTATTGAAGTGTCCAAAAATGCTCCAATTTTTGGAGGAACCTCGAAACAACGGAAAAGAATTATTGGCAAGATTTTGAAGGTGAAACTCGAAGTGAAAAGACAATGGGGAAAATATGCAAGTGTGTTATGGTGATTCCGAAGCAATGGAATAATTAATAAATATAGCTCCCTAAAATAATGAGAGACTTTTATATGTTTTAAAGAGAAGAAATCCTTCCCTCGATTTAAATGGACCGAAGGTCCACACAATTTAATTAAGTTGAGATGCAAAATAAATATGACATGATGGCATGATGACATGATGCAATGCAAAAAATAAATAACACAAGCACAAAGAACACACGGGCAACCCGGAACATCTGGAATCTTCTGGGACGTCGGTCTCGGGCGTCACAAGAGGCAGCGGGGCTTATAAACTGGTGCAGGCCTCTTTCAACTAGCGAGGTGGGACTAAACTTCCCACCGCACCGCAGCAAGGCCTTTAGTCCCGGTTGGTGGCAGCAACCGGGACTAAAGGGTGGCATTAGTCCCGGTTGGTGGTTGAAACCGGGACTAATACAGCTCCTATATAACTAGGACTTGCGAAATTTTGGGCAGTTCCCTTCTTCCGCGCCCCCGACGCCTCCCTCTCCTTCCCCGCCCTCGTCGCCCCGTCGCCGTCGCCGTCGCACCCGTCGCCCCGTCGCCGTCGCCCCCGACGCCGCCTCGTCGCCGTCGCCCCGCCCCGCGACCCCGTTCCGCCCCGCCCCGCGCCGTCGCCGCGCCCCGGCCCGTCGCCGTCGCGCCACGCGCCCCGCCCCGCCGCCGCCGCGCCCCGACGCCGCCTCGTCGCCGCCCCGCCCCGCCGCCGTCGCGCCGCCCAGCCCCGCCGCGCGATGTGAGGGCTCCCTTTTTTTTATGTTTATATAAAATTGTTGTATATATATGTAGTTGCTGTGTATATATGTATATATGTGTATATTTTTTTTATGTTTATATAAATTGTTGTATATATAGTTGCTGTATATATATGTATGTGTATATATATTTTTTTCTTAGGAATTTGCTAAATATATATGTTAAATATATATGTATGTGTATATAAATATATTTTTTCTTAGGAAGTTGCTGTATATATGTGATGTGTGTATGTGATGTATATATATGTGTATGTGGCTATATAGTTTTTTGTTTATATATACTAAATATATATAGAAAGTTTTATATATGCAAAAGTTACAAATATATTTAGAAAAAGAAGGATAGGAAAGAAGAAAATAAGAAAGAGGAAAGAAAGAAGAAGAAGAGAGGAAGAAGAGGAGAAATAAATAAGAAGAAGAAAAAAAAGAAAAAAAAGAGGAGAAGAAGAAAGGAATAGAGGAGAAGAAGAGAAATTTTCACTTCTTCTCCTCTATTCCTTTCTTCTTCTCCTTTTTTTTTCTTTTTTTTCTTCGATCTTCTCCTCTAGCGGTTCCTTTTTTCTTCTTCTTTTTTTTTATCGGATATGTCTATGTCGATATACACCCTCCCCTATAACTTCGACATTAGAGGGGGCCGGGGTCGAGGGTCGTCGAGGGACCGAGAGGCCGAAGGTCGAGGGGTCGAGAGGTTGCCTAGCAGTCGAGGGTCTAGGGTTGTGGATCGCCGAGCAGTCGGGGGTCAAAGTATTGAAGAATTCCATGACTTCATCATTTGCCAGAAGTAACCGGGGCATTTTGGTACAAAGTTATGCAAAGATATTCTGGAACGGAGTTCCTGATAGAATAATCCGTCTTTTGTTACGAATTTTCCTATCTGGGACTCCGTTCCAAAATAACTTTGGAGAGCTTCGTACCATCATGCTACTGTTACTTTCGCCTAATGATGAAGTATTGGTTTTGTTGAATCCTTTGACACTCGACAAAATGTGACATGAGGGGGTCTAGGGTTGTGGATCGCCGAGCAGTCGGGGGTCGAGGGGTCGAGAGAGGTTGCCTAGC
>LR738712.1:692046449-692092192 GCA_902687465.1 Secale cereale | reverse complement strand
AACCGGGGCATGTTGGTACGAAGTTATGCAAAGATGTTTTGGAACGGAGTTCCTGATAGGATAATCCGTCTTTTGTTACGGATTATCTTATCTGGGACTCCGTTCCAAAACAACTTTGGAGAGCTTCGTACCATCATGCTACTGTTACTCTCGCCTAATGATGAAGTATTGGTTTTGTTGAATCATTTGACACTAGACAATAGGTGACATGAGGGGGACTAGGGTTGTGGATCGCCGAGAAGTCGGGGGTCGAGGGGTCGAGAGAGGTTGCCTAGCTAGTGTCAAAGTATTGAAGAATTCCATGACTTCATCATTTGCCAGAAGTAACCGGGGCATTTTGGTACAAAGTTATGCAAAGTTGTTCTGGAACGAAGTCCCTGATAGGATAATCCGTCTTTTGTTACGAATTATCTTATCCGGGGACTCCGTTCCAAAACAACTTTGGAGAGCTTCGTACCATCATGTTACTGTTACTTTCGCCTAATGATGAAGTATTGGTTTTGTTGAATCCTTTGACACTAGACAAAATGTGACATGAGGGGGTCTAGGGTTTGTGGATCGCCGAGCAGTCGAGGGTTGAAGCTAGTTCTACGTTTGCCATTAATATATCCATCTATCATGTTTGAATAATAATTGGCATGTTGTAAATATTTGTAGAAACAATGGACGACAACACCCGAGACCTAGCACAAGAAGCGATGTTGATGGACATAATCGCACACGGACAAAATGCCGTCTTGTCGTTTCTCAACGACACCGATGAGCAGGTCGAAAAAGAGCTGCAGCTGGAAGATCTAGGCTATGATATTGATGGATCCGGTGACCCAATGCACATGGAAGAAGTAGACCGTGAGGACGGCTCCGGTGACCCAATGTCGGTGCAAGAAGGAGACCGTGATGCTGGCTCCGGTGACCGAACCGAGTCCGGCCAGGAGGTATATATGTTAGTTAAGCATGTGCTGACTAGTTAATTGATTCTTCATTCATTAACTCTCGTCTTTGTTCCTTTTTCTAGCCCTCCAGATCGAGCAAATCTTCGGTAAAGAGACGAGGAGCGAAGAAAAAGTTGAGGCCGGATGAAAAGTTTGAGATCTCAGAAATCTCGCGCTCCGGCGAGCCGATTGCACCCATCCGAACAAAGAACGCATTTGTTAATCAGTGCGGGTTCTGGTTAGGGACAAGATCCCGATCAGCATCCATCAATGGTTAAAGCCGGCTGCAAACGACGCTCAGGTGACTTATGTCACTGATATGCAGAAACAAGATCTTTGGACTGAGCTGAAGTCAAATTTCGTCCTACCGCGAGAGGTTGATCCGGCGAACCCAGTTAAAGAGGAGTTAATCAAGTCTGCTGCACTTTCGAAGATGGCAGACCAATTCAGGGCATGGAAGAAAAAACTGAATACGTTTGTCAAAGATAAAAAGACTCCAGAATTCGTGGGCATATATGAGAAGATCAAAGATGACAGGCCCGCATTTGTGGCCCATAAGAAGTCGGAAAAGAGTCAGAAGATGTCGGAGACAAACCGGATAAATGCTGCGAAGAAAGCATCACCATCGCACGGGGTCGGGCGGCTACCTCGTAGCCCGGCCTAAGTGGGCCAAGGCTGAGAATGATCTGCTTCAGAAAGGGATCGAACCAGAGACAATGCACTGGCCAGAACGTTGCCGGACTTGGTTCTTCGGGGCTGGCGGAACCTTGGACCCTGTAACAGGGTGGTGCATTTGGACGGACAAGCAATTGGAAACACCACTCAGGAAGATGCGACAGTATATCAAAGCAGCGCATGAAGGGACGTTCATCCCCGACAGAGAGAACGACGAGCTCACAATGGCCCTCGGGAATCCTGAGCACCCTGGACGGACACGAGGCACGCCAGGCTCCCTTCCGTGGCGTGCTGGGTTTCCGGACGCAGGAGGCTACAAATGCCATGACAGGAGGAAGAAAATGGAGCAGACCGAAATCCAGGCGCTGCGGGCCAGAATACAAGCGATAGAGGAACGGGAAGCAAATCGGGAGAAAAGAATTGCCGAAGCTTCCCCCGAAGCTACCCCGCCATCTCAGCGGAGAAGCAGCATGGCTTCCACCGAGCTGCTTCAGCCAGAGCCTGCCTTGACGGCTACTGCCAGGAATCCTGTGGATGCTATCACGCAGGCACAAAATTGCCACCTTATGGCGCAGTGGATGAATCTGAAGGTCAAGGCGGCTGCTGGCTCTGTTTATCCTTCTGGACCCGACGACACTTTTCACTACCGGCCGATTCCAGAAGGATATGCTAGGGTGATGGTCGACGAAATAACGGAGGGATTTGAGGAGCTCCAGCTTGACCACCCTAACGGTGAAGGGGAGACTCGGCTGGGTTCTTCACTGAAGACTCCATGCCTATGGCGGAAGGACCTAATCAACATTCTCAACTGGACGCCTCCGCCTCTTCCTCCTCCTCCGGTGAGTCAGGGCACTCCGCCTCCTCCTCCAGCGAGTGACCATCAGGGCACTCCGGCTCCTTCTCCGGCGCGTGGCGGCACTCCGCCTCCTTCGCCGCCGGCGCGTGGCGGCACTCCGCCTCCTTCGCCGCCGGCGCGCCCGAGCAGCCAGCCTGCTCCTCCTTCTCCGCCTAATCAGCAAGGGCGGAAGAGACCTGCCGCCGCTCCGGCTGCTCCTGCTCCGGCGCGTAAGCAAGTAAAAAAGACAGCCGCTTCGTCTGGTCCGGCGACGTCTACTAGTACAGCCAGAGGCGGGAGGCGATGCAGATTCGGTCCTTCTCTCACGCCTCTAGAGAAGTTACCGTACGAGAGGTCCGACGAGGAAAACACGAAGATCACTCAAGGCCAAGTGAAGGACTTTTTTGAAGGGTTGAAAGCACAGAGACATCCACCTCCGGAGGAGAAGATAGATGCGGTGAAAGCAAAGCGCACTCTTGCTGCCCTGAAGCAACCAGCGCAAAGTAAGCCGCAGGACAACTATGACCGCATGATCCAAAAGTCATATCAAGCAGCGAAGCGGTCGGGAAGTACTAAAAGTGATCAGAGGTTAGCAGAAGGGCGAGCTGGGAAACAAATTGCCCAGCTCGGCGAACAAGCGGACCAATCGTGCCCCCCGCTCAAGGTGTCTAGCGACATGGTCGCTAATGATCCGAGGATGGTGCCCGGTTATACCAATCTTGCAGATTACGCGTCCGACGATGTACACTATGATTTCTTGGAAGTGCAGATAGAAAGATACGAGTACAAAAAGCCTCTCGTAAAAAATGAAAGATCTCTATCAATGAATGTGCGAAGATTGCATGATTGGTACTTGAAAATCTGCAGAGAGTCTGGGGGGGGGGATAACTTGTATTTGAGAGTTAAACCGGAGCATGACCTCGTTGGAATTGACCTGTTGCCTGTTCCATTTGAGGAGTTCTATCAGTTTTTCAATCAATTGGCCCTCGATAAAGCAACGGTCACCTGCTACTGTCTGTAAGTAGTACTACTTCTGTCATTAAGTCTCTCTATATAGCTGATCTTCATTACATGTATTTATAATTATCCTCACTATATTATGCAGATTGAAGATCGTCGAATTGAAGAAAAGACAAGTAGGTGATATTGGGTTTATTAACACATACCTCATAGATGCAACCGAGGTTAAATTGCGTCCCGACGATACCGCGACCAACTTGCTACGATCGTTGGTGGTAAATGAAACAAAGATATAATACTCTTTCCTTACAACTTCAAGTGAGTGTTACTGTCTTGTGCATATTTGGTTTCCCTTATATATCAGTCAAGGTTATAGTGATGTAATTGATGGTCTCATGCATTCGTGCGCAGCTTCCACTATATTCTCTTAGAGATTAAGCTTGAGAAGGGAGTAGTAATTGTCTTGGACTCTAAACGTAAAGATCCCGAGGAGTATGCGGACATGACTCAAATGCTAGCCAGGTAAGTTAAATCGATCAATATTATCCACCATGCATATATATCAGCAACTTCATTTCTGATATCAACTAATTGTTTTCTTTGTCTGGCAGGGCTTGGAAAAAATTCACCAAAAAAGCTCCGGGACTGCCGAAGAAGCTACAATTTAGATACCCGAAAGTAAGTACTATATAGTAGCATGTTCCACGCGCGCATCTCCTATATCTTGATTCAAGCGCTAGTTTCATCAATACCAATTTGGCATTCTTGCTTATCAGTTTGATTGACCTCTATTTCTTGTAAAGTGGTTGTGGCAGGAACCCGGGAATGATTATTGTGGATACTACATTTGCGAGTCCATCCGCCACACGACCTGTGAGCGGGGCTACACTGATGAACAATTTGAAGTGCGTAAGCAATCAATAATATTCACAAAATTATAGCATCATTTCATGTACGTATTGACCCCCTACTTCAAATTAGATGTTTCGGATGCGGGATGAACTCCTAACACCTGATCGTCTGCGAGCAATTCAAGAGGAATTGGCGGCATTCTTCCTTGAACACGTGATCGCTGAAGACGGAGAATACTATGTGGACCATGCATCCATATGATAGGAGATTATTTTTGTAAGAGATAATTATTGTATATATGTGCCCGGTAGTGTCGGATAGATATACGAGAACTTGTTGTTCGACCAATCTCTCGGAGAAGGAGAGGTGGTCGATATTACTTCTCTCTGTATGCATATATATATATATATATATATATATATATATATATATATATATATATATATATATATATATATATATATATATATATATATATATATATATATATATATATATATATATATATATGTTGATTATACGATCTTCTGTTTCCTTCGTTTGCTTAGTAGCTAGCAGCTAGCTAGCTAGCTAGCGTGACTCTAGTCCTCTCTATATACGTATGTGTAGTATGTAGCGTTGACCAAGCACGGACATAAGAGAGGACACTTCTCTCTATTAATTAGCTAGCTAACACAATATATGAAACACCTAAATTAACCCCCCAAAACCTAAAACCCCCCCTCCCCTTTCAAAAAAAAAAACAAAAACCACAGCCACAGAAATGCTGACGCGTGGATGCCTTTTGGTCCCGGTTGGTACCACCAACCGGGACTAAAGCCCCTCCTGCCTGGGCTCGGTGCACAGGCCACGTGGACACCCTTCTGCCCCGGTACTGGATTGAACCGGGACTAAAGGGTCAGAGCATTAGTACCGACCCTCTTGTCCCGGTTATGGAACCGGGGCTAAAGGCCCAAATGAACCGGGTCTGATGACCCTTTATCTACTAGTGACCCACAATCAAGCATAACATTCCCTCTTGGAGTCACTACCTATTACTTGGCCAAAGCAATAAATAACAACGGAGAACATGCAAGAATTACTTACGAACATAAATATAAAAGAGGTAGATCAAATATATTACTCAAGCACAATCTGAACATAATTTCATAATCCATCGAATCCCAGCAAACTCATCATAGCAACAGCATAAGGATTACATATGTGCCTCGATCATGTAGGGCAGCTCACGAGGACTAATTAGTTAAGCACAAGAACGGGAGGAGAACATCACATAGCTACTGGTCATGGACTCATGGTCCAAGGGAGACTACTCACAACTCATCCGGGAGGCGTCCATGGTGGTGGAGAAGCTCCCGGTGGTGATCCTCCCCTCCGGCAGGGTGCCGGGAAGAGTTCTCCTGGTGCTCCCGATCTTGGAAGCGGCGGCGGCGGCGGAACAGAGATGAGATCGCGAAAAAAGTTCCTCCCTCGAGGGTTTCGGGAGACGCTTTAAATATATGCCAAAGGGGGGCATCGGAGGAGCCTCGGGGGACCCAGGCGCTCCCCCGGCGCGGCCCAGGGGGGGCGCGCCGCCAGGGCGCCCGGAGCCCTGGTGCCCCCCCCCCCTGGCTGTCCTTCGGGCGCACGGTAGTTTCTGGAACGCTGATTTTTTATATAATTTTTCTGGATTTTCCCTCGCAGTTCTCGTAACGTGAAAATGTGAAATACAAAAACAGCCGAAAATAGAAACTGGCATTGGGGTGCACTGAGTTAATAGGTTAGTCCAAATATGATCAAAAGTGTATGGAAGTGTATAAATATCATAGCAATATCACCCAAAAGAGGCATGGAGCAAGCAGAAATTATAGATACGTTTTGGACGTATCAACATCCCCAAGCTTAATTCCTGCTCGTCCTCGAGTAGGTAAATGATAACAAGAATAATTTCTGTGGTGACATGCTATTAACCATATAGGACTTTTTCATAGTCATATGACAAAAGCTTACTGAGACAATGAATCTATAGTAATTAAGTTGCCTCATGAGAAAATCACAAAGGACTGAAAGTTTTACAATATGATACTGAAACATCAAATAGATTTGCAATGAACATGATGTGCAAATATGATAAAGTGATATCTAGCTTGCCCCCTTTAGTGAAGCAAAACATAAATGCAGGGGCACCTCCAAGGTTTAAGTGATGACTAGATACAATGATTTCAGAATAAACGATATCACAATCATGCAAAAGACAATGCTACTTTGGGACAATGCACATTACACTCAGAATGACAATCATACTCTCAGTAGTTGGTGCTTTTAAAAGAAGGTGGAGACTCTCGAACCGTGGCTTTTGTTGGCAAGGTTGAAAACCCGTAGTCGGAAACAAAGACAAAACATGTACCAGAGCTCTTGGCTTTAAAACAGAGGTAATAATTTATTTTAGATCATGCATGTTTCGTCAACGAATGCTAGCAGACAACTCAATCACTTTTCAAGATGGACAAGTTTCAAGGAACGGCTCCCGAATGAGGACGATCACATCCTCTTAATCTCCTTTGTTTATCACTGCCAAAGTTTTCTGATTTCTCATGAACAAAGCGTGAAGGAGGGTTTGTTTGTTATATTATATTTTTGAGCCGGGCGCACTCAATGCCAGTTCCTTCTCGTATTATGGGTTTGCACATTATACATGCAATCCTGGGGTGAAGCTTGTCCAACTTAAAAAAAGTCATTAATTAACCACTACTTCCTCATGAACTTACAACAGAGGCACAAAATAAGAATGCTTTTTCTTTGAATAATTTCGAGATGGCACATGCAAGTCTCCGTTAGGAATGGCAGGTAAATACCATGTAGGAAGGTATGGTGGACTCATATGGCATAACTGGATTAAAGGATGTGGATGCACAAGTAGTCAGTCCGCTTAGTACAGGCGAAGGTTAGCAAAAGACTGGGAGCGACCAACTAAGAGAGCAATGACGGTAATAATCATGCAGAGCGACAAAGCAACATTGAATCAGGCATGGTAGTTATATCGCTACTCAGAAACAAAAGATCATCAAGGCTTGACAGACTTTCTTTATAGTCTTAAATATGCGTGAGCTTACGCCAAGTCAATCAAAATAAATTCTCGAAAGAAGATATTACTAAACCATACCACATCATAGGCAAACAAATCATGTTGGTACTCCAATAACACATTGGGAACCCTCCAGCTATTTGAGACTAACCATAAGAAAACATGAACTACTAAGCGCCATCATGCACGTAGCATCTTTATCATAGACATATCAACCAATGCAACGGAAGCAAACTCTCTTAATAAGGTGAGCATGGTAATTAAAGAGAGTTCAAGCAACCAACTAAACAAAAGCTCTTGAAAAGATAAGCATGAAAGCTAAGAGCTGAACATGATAGTAGCTATTAAAAGACAAAGAACACACACAGCAAGGATGGACATGAAAATTCTATGTTATGTTCTAGGTAGAAGTGGAGCATGTTTCTCTCCCACATAAAGAAGGCTGAGTTCCGACTCGTTATGAAAAACTAAAGAAAACTAAAAGCAAGACGCTCCAAGCATAGCACATAACACATGAAGTGATTAAAATATAGTGGAACGAAAGACGAACTGATAATGTTGATGGAGAAGGGGATGCACGGGGGCATCCCCAAGCTTAGACGCTTGAGTCTCCTTGAATATTTCTTGGGGTGCATGGGGGCATCCCCAAGCTTGAGCGCTTGACACTCCTGAATCTTTTTATCATCTACCCTCGCACACTTGAAAACTCCCTTCATACATAACTCATCATAATCTGATTAGCGAGGTTAGTACCCATAATAAAATAATTATACCTTGCTGGAAATAAAGATATTCTTGAATGTCTACTGTTTCTCAAGATTGCCAAAAGGTTTTTGCAAAGAAAAAGCAAGCTCTTGGTTTGCAAAATGAAGGAAAAGCAAAACAGGACAGAATCTGTGAAAAACAGAACAGCAGGTAGTAATTGATTTGTCCGGGGCACTTCTGCAACTCTAATCAAAAAACTCAGAACAGACGCACGAAAGACAATTATATAGAGCACGCTGTCGAAAACATTTAGACCAAAAAGATGATCTGGTGATTTTATACGAATTTTTCTATCCAAGGACAGAATCTGTTTCCTGGACAGCACCTCACAACTTTTGAACTTTCTAGCAATCAGAGGCTACACTTGGCACAAAATTGAAAAGCAAAGATACAATGATGATGCTACAGTAGTAAACAACATCAAGACACAACAAAAACAAAATAAAAATTTATTCATGTGGGCTGCCTCCCAAAAGCGCTTTCTTTGATGCCTTTAAGCTAGGCATAATGCATATAGATCAAGTTTTATCAAGAGTAAAAGAATAGCTAGCCCGTACAACGGACTCAAAAGGTAACTTGATCTTCTTTCGAGGGAAGTGTTCCATCCCTTTCTTGAGAGGAAACTGAAATTTTATATTCCCCTCTTTCATGTCAATGATAGCACCAACGGTGCGTAAAAAGGGATGTCCCAAAATAATTGGACAAGAAGGATCACATTCAATATCCATAATAGTAAAATCAACGGGAACATAATTATCATTGACAACGATAAGAACATCGTCGATCCTCCCCAAAGGTTTCTTTATGGAAGAATCAACGAGACGAACACCAAAAGAACAAGAATCATAAGGTTTCAATTTAAGCATATCATATATTCTTTTGGGCATAACAGAGGTACTAGCTCCAACATCACATAATGCATAGCAAGAGAAGTCATTCAATTTAATTTTTATCATAGGATCCCAACCATCTTCTAGCTTTCTAGGTATGGAGGCTTCTACTCTAAGTTTCTCCTCCCTAGCTTTGATGAGAGCATTAGTGATATGCTCTGTGAAGGCAAGGTTAAGCGTGCTAGTGCGGGGATCTCTAGACATCTTGTGAAGGAAATCAATTTAGGACAGTATAACCGAACCTAATCCGAGCTCCCTCACGCCCTCAGCGATTTTGGCCGTCCGATTTCGCGTTTGAATCGTTTCTGGCCGTCAGATCTTTGTTTCAGCACGAATTTACCGCGACTGGGCTACCTGTCCTATTGGGCCGCTACTCTGGGGACTTTTTTGCAGGTATGTCGTTGAGTGGGCTTCGTTGGCCCATGTCTGAACTCACAAAGCTACAAGCGATAGGTGTGCTTCACTAGCCCATATATCATCTCCATCTATCCAGCGACGCCACACACGCGATTGAACCGGCGGTCAAGGGGATCCAGCGGACTCGAGCCGCGTGAGGGAACCAACGCTCGAGGGAGCCGACGCGACGCGCGCGAGGGAACCGGCGGTTCAGGGGATCCAGACGACACGAGCCGCTCGAGGGCCGCCTAAGCGCGGGATGCGGGTGAATCGGACGCCGGTCGATCCAGCCGGCCCGGGCGATCCGCCTACGACGAAGGAAGGTAGGCATGCTGGCGATAATGGTCGACGCCTCATCTACTAGAAACTGCTCCCTTCAGTTTCTAAGCGCGCATTCATGGCGGGTGATGGCCTAAATAAACTGACTGGTTCACCTCCTCGGCGCATCTACTTCATGCTATTTATTCTCTGATCTTTGCATCTTTCCTCGTATTAATTTCTTTCACATCCCGCTTTCATCGACCGCATATGTGCTAATTCCTGTTGTTCCCGTGTGATTCAGGACCACGGCTGCCAATACAGCCATGGTGAAAGCACGACAACTGATGAGGAGGATGAGGCAGCAACATCAGCAGCTTAACGATGCGGAGGAGGATAAGGAAGGGGCGGCGTACATGGCTCACCGGCGCAAGAAGATGTGTCTGCGGCAATATTAGTGGTAGGTCTAAGTCGACAGGTAAACCTTAATGCTAGCTCTTCACATTCATTTATCTCTGACCCCTGATGCCTTTTGTAATTCGCCCTTTATTCCGTTCATCTTGTCGGTCCCAGGTTTACAAGGTTCAGGGTGAGGATCCGTCGATGAAGAGATGGTGTGCGCAGCCGCTGCTTGTTGAATTTGTGGTATAGTTGTCGTTTTATCCGTGCCATTTTAATCTGCTCAGAAGTCACCGGATGAAGATTATAAGACCTCTATTTTACAATTCGGCTTCTTTGTAGTATTATTACTTGGTGAATAGTTGTTACTTTTTGTGAAAGGAGAAGAGCAAAGCTAATGAAAATGCAGAAACCGGCTCATATGCTGCAGGAATCACAGACCTAAAAGCACAATGTTGTCATGACGTAATTTTATTTCCGCCTTTTCAACATTGTGAATATCAGTTCTAGCACAGAGTTCATTGTACGTGTGGTTGTATTGTAATATTGTGACCTCTCATGGAACCTGTATTGCCTTCACCTTTGATTCCTTTCTTGATGATATATCCTCTGTATTTTAATATTCTGACCTCCCATGGAACTTGTATTGTATTTCCTTGCCTTGATTCCTTCTTCGATGATATCTTCTTTCTTTTTAGATTTTATCTTTCATTTTTTCTCTGTTCCATTTGCAGCTTCATGGATCTGGAAGTATTGATATTGATGGTTCCAAGAGATGAAAAGGTGTTAAGTATTTTTTTTCTTCTCTGTACCGTTCGAGCTAAAGCCAACTTATTGTTGAACATTGCTTTGGAAACAACAGTTTAGGAAATTTGCATACCCAAGTGCAACCTTATATGAATCTTGGAAGAAATGATATTTGCTGAATTTGTATATTCTCAGATTTTTGGCTTCGTAAATATTTGTGGTTTAATCAAACATCTAATTGTATGTTTTGTTGTTAACATTTTTGGTGTATTCTCTGTTGAACTGTAATGTCAAGAAAGTTTAAAAAAAAATATTTATATGAGTACATATATCATTTCTACCCATTCGTCAAACATCCCTGATGTTTTTCTGAATATTGCTATTTTTGGGATGTCATGTTGTGATCTTTTGCAACAGAGTAGACCTATGAAAAAAGATCTGAACACAGTACATTGGAAACCAATCAGATTCCTCTCTTGAGTTGCATGCCATTATTTTGGAAAATGGAGTGGACAAGCAAAAGCTGCAAGAAAGCGCAATATTTCAAAGAACTTTAAACAAACGTACATTATAAGAGCAGTCACACTTCATATGCCTAAAAATTACAAGAGCTCAAAACACTGAAATAATGTATAAGAAATATTTTATATATCTAAGAATTATATATAAGAGCCAAAATAGACGGGCGCGGCAACGCGCGCAGTCAACGATCTAGTAACTTCGGTAAGAGTGCAACTATCAAAATCAAGGTCACTAGCATCAAGTAAAGTGGTAGTGGTGTCCTTTAGGTTCACATGTTTGGTAATTTCTATAGTCATAGCATCACCATCAATAGGTCCAATGGGACCAGGAGTACATTGGGTGCTAAGAGTTTGGATATCCTCAACAACTTGGATAGTAGCAACAGTGTGGTGGGTAGGAAGGCTCTTAATTCTATCCTCTTCCTCCCTTTCTCTAGCCCATCTTTCTTTAAGTTTAGCCATCATCCTAATATTTTCATTAATTTGCACTTGAGTAGCATTAATAGGAGTGACCTTCCTCTCCTCAAGAGGAGAAGTTTTAATTTTAAGCAATTATATCTCATTGGCTAAATGGTCTACCTTCAAAGAGAGATTATCTAGTTTATGTAGTTTTTCTTCTACACTCTTATTAAAGGCTTTTTGGGTAGTGATGAAATCTTTAAGCATAATCTCTAGTTCAGTATTGGAGTTCTCGGTGCTAGGATAAGCATTGTTGTTCCCATAAGAATTAGAGGGGAGCGGTCTAGAATTGCTACCAAAATTACTCCTATAAGCATTGTTGTTAAAATTGTTTCTAGAGATAAAGTTCACATCTACTTGTTCTTGAGCAATCAAAGAATTTAAAGGAACATCACGAGGATCAACAGAGGATTGCTTCGAAAGTAGAGACACGATCAAGTCAACTTTTTCATTAAGGGAGGAAATTTCCTCGACAGAGTTTACCTTCCTACCTGTTGGAGCGCGTTCGGTGTGCCTTTGGGAATAGTTGGTCATCATCTCATCGAGAAGCTTCGTGGCAGCACCAAGTGTAGTTGACATAAAGGTTCCTCCCGCGGCCGAATCTAACAAGTTCCGCGAGGTAAAGTTCAAGCATGCATAAAAAGTTTGGATAACCATCCAAGTAGTCAAACCATGAGTAGGGCAGTTCTTGATAAGAGATTTTATACGTTCCCAAGCTTGGGCAACGTGTTCATTATCCAATTGTTTAAAATTCATTATGTTACTTCTCAGTTGGATAATTTTAGCAGGTGGATAGTGATGTCTACACACGCTTATACTCTTGTAGACTATGTTGGGCCTCCAAGCGCAGAGGTTTGTAGGACAGCAGCAATTTCCCTCAAGTGGATGACCTAAGGTTTATCGAACTCAGGGAAGTAGAGGTTGAAGATGGTCTCTCTCAAGCAACCCTGCAACTAAGATACAAGAAGTCTCTTGTGTCCCCAACACACCTAATACAACTAGGAGTTGTATAGGTGCACTAGTTCAGCGAAGAGATGGTAAAATATGGATGATAGGAGTGGCAAAGCAAAGTAATATAAATCTGTAATAAAAAGTGCAGCAAGCAAACAAGTGGTAAACGTGAGCACAAATGGTATTGCAATGGTGGAAACAAGGCCTAGGGTTCATACTTTCACTAGTGGCAACTCCCAACAACATTAACATAATCGAATCACATGATATTTCCCATAAAACATGCAATGGAGACGCACCCGGAGGTCATTCCTTCGTGGTCAAGAGAGGACGAGAATTATGTAGGGCTACAAAAGCACACCTCAAAGTTCGTAGTTCTCAATCTAAGGATTTCCCAATGTCACCGCGGCCATCCAAAGAGAGTCCCACAATCACCATAACATATCT
This sequence comes from Secale cereale, assembly GCA_902687465.1. Taxonomy (NCBI): domain Eukaryota; kingdom Viridiplantae; phylum Streptophyta; class Magnoliopsida; order Poales; family Poaceae; genus Secale; species Secale cereale. The sequence goes on along the minus strand of LR738712.1, from coordinate 692,079,041 downwards.
AAAGGATAGTCAAAGACAAGCACCAAGAGACTCTCAATCTTCAATCAACACACAAGAGAGGAAATCACTCATGAAAATATTTTTCTAATCCATGTCCAATAGACCGCTGTCACCTTGGTCTCGGGGATTATACTAGATAAAGACAAGTGAGTACGTCAATCCAATACATAGAGGAAGGGGAAATATCATGGGATCACCCTAGATTAACATAGCCTATGATCAAAACGAAGATCACATCATGGGAGAGAGAGATAACCACATAGCTACACGTACGAGCCCTCGGCCCCGGAGAAGACTACTCACACATGGACATGGTGAGGAGGAGGTTGATGATGGTGTTGATGGAGAAGTGCAGCCCTGCGAGGAGGAGACGGCCGGCGGCAGCCACGGAGGCGGCGGCGGCGGCCCTTGGGGGCGCGGCGGCGGCCCTAGGGGGCAGCGGCTCCTTGGCCCCCCTTCTTCCTTGTGGATGGTGCTGCAATGGTGCTGGTCCTCCCCTCCAAGACGGCGGCTTGTGAGGAGGAAAATTCGTGGCCCTTGGTGACCTAGGTTTCCTCTCTTTATATAGACTCTCGGATTCCCGTCATCAGATTTTGGGCCTCAGTAAAACGGGCTTTACTCGGCCGTCCGGACTCCGATTTGTACGAATTTTATATCCAGAAGTATCGCCTCGAAATTCCCCACAACTTACGCAACTAGACTTTTTCCGTTTGACGTCGTCTTCGGGCCGGAACGTGACCATATTTAAAAAACGTTCTCAGACAGATTTCAGGAAAGTCAGAGTCCTACTCCAATACGACTCCTTTTGCGTTTTTGTCAATTTCCAAGTAATTCCTACACAATAAAGTGTAAAACAAGAACATTGTGCACTTTTGCAACCATTAGTAGGTTAGTCCAAATATGATCAAAAGTGTATGGAAGTGCATAAATATCATAGCAATATCACACAAAAAGGGCATGGAGCAAGCAGAAATTATAGATACGTTTTGGATGTATCAACATCCCCAAGCTTAATTTCTGCTCGTCCTCGAGTAGGTAAATGATAACAAGCATAATTTCTGTGGTGACATGCTATTAACCATATAAGAACTTTTCACAGTCACATGACAAGTGCTTACTGAGACAATGAATCTGTAGTAATTAAGTTGCCTCATGAGAAAATCACAAAGAACTGAAAGTTTTACAATATGATACTGAAATACTCAAAAGATTTGTAATGAGCATGGTGTGCAAATATGATAAAGTAGTATCTCGCTTGCCCCCTTTAGTGAAGCAAAACATAAATGCAGGGGCACCTCCAAGGTTTAAGTGACGACTAGATACAATGATTTCAGAATAAACGATATCACAATCATGCAAAAGACAATGCTACTTTGGGACAATGCACATTACACTCAGAATGACAATCATGCTCTTAATAGTTGGTGCTTTAAAAGAAGGTGGAGACTCTCGAACCGTGGCTTTTGTTGGCAAGGTTGAAAACCCGTGGTCGGAAACTAAAACTAAACATGTACCAAAGCTCTTGGTTTTAAAAACAGAGGTAAAAATTATTTTTTTAGAATATGCATATTTCGTCAACGAATGCTAGTAGATAACTCAATTACTTCTCGAGATGGACAAGTTTCGAGGAACGGCTCCCGCATGAGGACGATCACATCCTCTTAATCTCCTTTGTTTACCACTGCCAAAGTTTTCTGATTTCTCATGAACAAAGCGTGAAGGAGGGTTTGTTTGTTGTATTATTTTTTAATGAGCCGGGCGCACTCTTTGTCAGTTCCTTCTCGTATTAGGGGTTTGCACATTAGACATGCAATCCCGGGGTAAAGCTTGTCCAACTTAAAAAGATCATGAATTAACTACTACTTCCTCATGAGCTAAAACAGAGGCACAAAAGAGAAATGCTTTTTTGAATAATTTCGATATGGTACATGAAAGTCTTCGTTAGGAATGGCAGGTAAATACCATGTATAGGAAGGTATGGTGGACTCATATGGCATAACTGGTTTAAAGGATTTTGGATGCACAAGCAGTCAGTCCGCTTAGTACAGGCGAAGGTTAGCAAAAGACTGGGAGCGACCAACTAAGAGAGAAATGACGGTCATAATCATGCAGAGCGACAAAGCAACATTGAATCGGGCATGGAAGTTATATCGCTACTCAGAAATTAAAGATCATCAAGGCTTGATAGACTTTCTTTACAGTCTTAAATATGCGTGAGCATATGCCAAGTCAATCAAAATAAATTCTTGGAGGAAGATATCAGTAAACCATACCACATCATAGGCAAACAAATCATGTTGGTACTACAATAACACATTGAGAACCCCCTAGCTATTTGAGACTAGCCATAAGAAAACATGAACTACTAAGCATCATTATGCACATAGCATTTTTATCATAGACATATCAACCAGTGCAACAGAAGCCAACTCTCTTAACAAGATAAGCATGATTAATAAAGAGAGTTCCAGCGACCAACTAAACAAAAGCTCTTTAAAAAGATAAGCATGAAAACTAAGAGCTGAACATGGTAGTAGCTATTGAAAGACAAAGAACAAACACAGGAAAGATAGACATTAAAATTCTATGTTATGTTCTAGGATGAAGTGGAGCGGGTCTCTCTCCCACACAAAGAAAGCTGAGTTACAACTCGTTATGAACAGCAAGCAAAGCTAAAGAAAACTAAAAAGGAAACTAAAAGCAAGAAGCTCCAAGCGTAGCACATAACACATGAAGTGATAAAAATATAGTGGAACGAAAGACGAACTGATAATTGTTGATGGAGAAGGGGATGCACGGGGACATCCCCAAGCTTAGACGCTTGAGTCTTCTTGAATATGTCTTGGGGGTGCACGGGGGCATCCCCAAGCTTGAGCATTTGACACTCCTGAATCTTTTTATCATCTTCCCTCGCACACTTGAAAACTCCTTTCATACATAACTCATCATAATCTGATTAGCGAGGTTAGTATCCATAATAAAATAATTGTTCCTTGCTGGAAATAAGGATATTCTTGAAGGTCTACTGTTTCTCAAGATTGCCAAAAGGTTTTTGCAAAGAAAAAGCAAGCTCAAGGTTTGCAAAATGAAGGAAAGGCAAAACAGGACAGAATCTGTGAAAAACAGACCAGCAGGTAGTAAATGATTTTTTCGGGGCACTTCTGCAACTCTAATCAAAAAACTCAGAACAGACGCCCGAAAGCCAATTGTATAGAGCACGCTGTCAAAAAAAATCAGACCAAAAAGATGATCTGGTGATTTTTTACGAATTTTTCTGTCCAAGGACAGAATCTGTTTCCTGGACAGCACGTCACAACTTTTGAACTTTCTTGCAATCAGAGGATACACTTGGCACAAAGCTGAAAAATAAAGATACAATGATGTTGCTACAGTAGTAACAAACATCAAGACCACTAAAAACTGAAAGAACAAACTGAAAGCAAAGATAACAAGGGTTGTCTCCCTAGAGCTCTTTTTCTTTATAGCCATAAAGATAGGCTTAAGACTTTAATGATGCTCTCGTAGGAATAAGAGTTGAAGAACAAAAGAGAGCATCAAGAAGCAAATACAAAACACATTTAAGCCTAACATGCTTCCTATGCATAGGAATATTGCAATAGAATAATTCATTGAAGCACAAAGCAATAAGCATAGGAAGACAAAACAAGTGCAGCTTCAAAATATTCACCATAAAGAGAGGAAACTTCTTATTATTAAGATATTTAGAACCATGTCTCCCTCTCTCATTATAAATTTCAATGGCATCATGGATGAACTCAACAATATAACTATCACATAAGGCATTATTTCCATGATCCAAAAGCATAAAAGTGTCATTACTCTTCATATAAGCAAAATCTTTCTTATTAGGAATAGTGAGAGTAAGACTATCATAATCATCATGGTAATCATCGTATTTAGGAGGCATATCATAATCATAATAAATCTTATCCTCGATAGTAGGTGGACTGAAAATATCATATTCATCATTGTAATCATCATATATAGGAGGCATAGTATCATCAAAGTAAATTTTCTCCTCAAAAGTTGGGGGACTAAAAATATCATATTCATCAAACGTGTCATCCCCAAGCTTAGAGCTTTCCATGTCATTAGCAATATTGATATTAAATAAAAACATACTAATAACATCACCATCATCATGATTGTTATGAAAATAAAGTTCCAAAGGTTTTTAATTTTCTCTTCGAACACATCATGTCCAAGTTCAAGGTAGAGCTTATAAAGCTCTCTCATATATTTGTTGTTTTCCATTAAGCAAAACTAGTGAAAATAAAAACAAGAAACAAAAAGATTTAATTGCAAAATCTAAAGATATACCTTCCAGCACTCACTTCCCCGGCAACGGCGCCAGAAATAGCTTGATGTCTACACACGCTTCTACTCTTGTAGACTATGTTGGGCCTCCAAGCGCAGAGGTTTGTAGGACAGCAGCAATTTCCCTCAAGTGGATGACCTAAGGTTTATCGAACTCAGGGAAGTAGAGGTTGAAGATGGTCTCTCTCAAGCAACCCTGCAACTAAGATACAAGAAGTCTCTTGTGTCCCCAACACACCTAATACAACTAGGAGTTGTATAGGTGGACTAGTTCGGCGAAGAGATGGTAAAATATGGATGATAGGAGTGGCAAAGCAAAGTAATATAAATCTGTAATAAAAAGTGCAGCAAGCAAACAAGTGTTAAACGTGAGCACAAATGGTATTGCAATGGTGGAAACAAGGCCTAGGGTTCATACTTTCACTAGTGGCAACTCCCAACAACATTAACATAATCAAATCACATGATATTTCCCATAAAACATGCAATGGAGACGCACCCGGAGGTCATTCCTTCGTGGTCAAGAGAGGACGAGAATTATGTAGGGCTACAAAAGCACACCTCAAAGTTCGTAGTTCTCAATCTAAGGATTTCCCAATGTCACCGCGGCCATCCAAAGAGAGTCCCACAATCACCATAACATATCTAAAGGATAGTCAAAGACAAGCACCAAGAGACTCTCAATCTTCAATCAACACACAAGAGAGGAAATCACTCATGAAAATATTTTTCTAATCCATGTCCAATAGACCGCTGTCACCTTGGTCTCGGGGATTATACTAGATAAAGACAAGTGAGTACATCAATCCAATACATAGAGGAAGGGGAAATATCATGGGATCACCCTAGATTAACATAGCCTATGATCACAACGAAGATCACATCATGGGAGAGAGAGATAACCACATAGCTACACGTACGAGCCCTCGGCCCCGGAGAAGACTACTCACACATGGACATGGTGAGGAGGAGGTTGATGATGGTGTTGATGGAGAAGTGCAGCCCTGCGAGGAGGAGACAGCCGGCGGCAGCCACGGAGGCGGCGGCGGCGGCCCTTGGGGGCGCGGCGGCGGCGGCGGCCCTAGGGGGCGTCGGCGGCCCTTGGGGGCGGCGGCGGCCCTTGGGGGCGGCGGCGGCCCTAGGGGGCGGCGGCAGCCCTAGGGGGAAGCGGCTCCTTGGCCCCCCTTCTTCCTTGTGGATGGTGCTACAATGGTGCTGGTCCTCCCCTCCAAGACGGCGGCTTGGGAGGAGGAAAATTCGTGGCCCTTGGTGAACTAGGTTTCCTCTCTTTATATAGACTCTCGGATTCCCGTCATCAGATTTTGGGCCTCAGTAAAACGGGCTTTACTCGGCCGTCCGTACTCCGATTTGGACGAATTTTGTATCCAGAAGCATCGCCTCGAAATTCCCCACAACTTTCACAACTAGACTTTTTCCGTTTGAAGTCGTCTTTGGGCCGGAACGTGACCATACTTAAAAAACGTTCTCAGACAGATTTCAGGAAAGTCAGAGTCCTACTCCAATACGACTCCTTTTGCGTTTTTGTCAATTTCCAAGTAATTCCTACACAATAAAGTGTAAAACAAGAACATTGTGAACTTTTGCAACCATTAGTAGGTTAGTCCAAATATGATCAAAAGTGTATGGAAGTGCATAAATATCATAGCAATATCACACAAAAAGGGCATGGAGCAAGCAGAAATTATAGATACGTTTTGGATGTATCAACATCCCCAAGCTTAATTCCTGCTCGTCCTCGAGTAGGTAAATGATAACAAGCATAATTTCTGTGGTGACATGCTATTAACCATATAAGAACTTTTCACAGTCACATGACAAGTGCTTACTGAGACAATGAATCTGTAGTAATTAAGTTGCCTAATGAGAAAATCACAAAGAACTGAAAGTTTTACAATATGATACTGAAATACTCAAAAGATTTCTAATGAGCATGGTGTGCAAATATGATAAAGTAGTATCTCGCTTGCCCCTTTAGTGAAGCAAAACATAAATGCAGGGGCACCTCCAAGGTTTAAGTGACGACTAGATACAATGATTTCAGAATAAACGATATCACAATCATGCAAAAGACAATGCTACTTTGGGACAATGCACATTACACTCAGAATGACAATCATGCTCTTAATAGTTGGTGCTTTAAAAGAAGGTGGAGACTCTCGAACCGTGGCTTTTGTTGGCAAGGTTGAAAACCCGTGGTCGGAAACTAAAACTAAACATGTACCAGAGCTCTTGGTTTTAAAAACAGAGGTAAAAATTATTTTTTTAGAATATGCATATTTCGTCAACGAATGCTAGTAGATAACTCAATTAATTCTCGAGCTGGACAAGTTTCGAGGAACGGCTCCCGCATGAGGACGATCACATCCTCTTAATCTCCTTTGTTTACCACTGCCAAAGTTTTCTGATTTCTCATGAACAAAGCGTGAAGGAGGGTTTGTTTGTTGTATTATTTTTTAATGAGCCGGGCGCACTCTTTGTCAGTTCCTTCTCGTATTAGGGGTTTGCACATTAGTACAAAAGAGGTAGATCAAATATATTACTCAAGCACAATCTGAACATAATCTCATAATCCATCGGATCCCAGCAAACTCATCATAGCAACAGCATAAGGATTACATATGTGCCTCGATCATGTAGGGCAGCTCACGAGGACTAATTAGTGAAGCACAAGAACGGGAGGAGAACATCACATAGCTACTGGTCATGGACTCATGGTCCAAGGGAGACTACTCACAACTCATCCGGGAGGCGTCCATGATGATGGAGAAGCTCCCGGTGGTGATCCTCCCCTCCGGCAGGGTGCCGGGAAGAGTTCTCCTGGTGCTCCCGATCTTGGAAGCGGTGGCAGCGGCGGAACAGAGATGAGATCACGAAAAAAGTTCCTCCCTCGAGGGTTTCGGGAGACGCTTTAAATATATGCCAAAGGGGGGCATCGGAGGAGCCTCGGGGGGCCCAGGCGCCCCCCCGGCGCGGCCCAGGGGGGGCGCGCCGCCAGGGCGCCTGGAGCCCTGGTGCCCCCCCCCCCCGGCTGTCCTTCGGGCGCACGGTAGTTTCTGGAACGCTGATTTTTTATATAATTTTTCTGGATTTTTCCTGGCAGTTCTCGTAACGTGAAAACCTGAAATACAAAAACAGCCGAAAACAGAAACTGGCACTGGGGTGCACTGAGTTAATAGGTTAGTCCAAATATGATCAAAAGTGTATGGAAGTGTATAAATATCATAGCAATATCACCCAAAAGAGGCATGGATCAAGCAGAAATTATAGATACGTTTTGGACGTATCATCATCCCCTTGGATACCTTTACTATCATTGCCATGCTTAGTGTCTCGATGCTATCGTTATATGTCGCGCTACCCATCATTCATTGTCAGCCCCTCTCCTTGTTGCCATGAAACCTCTAACCTTTGACACCTTCCCAGCAAACCGTTGTTTGGCTATGTTACCCACTTGCTCAGCCCCTCTTATAGCGTTGTTAGTTGCAGGTAAAGATGAAGATCGTTCCATTTGGGAACTTGTTGTTGGAATATCACAATATCTATTATTATTATTAACACACATATATAATGGGCTTGGGTGGAAGGCTTGGCCTTTTGCTCGGTGTTTTGTTCCACTCATGCCACCTTAGGAGCCGATAAACCGGCATTATGTTCCTTGATTTTTGTGTTCCTTACACAATTGGGTATATAGGGACCCCTTGACAGTTCGTCTTTGAATAAAACTCCTCCAGCAAGGCCGAACATTGGTTTTAATTTGCCTCATAATAACAACTTAATTAATTAATTAAATTGCATAGGGGGTCACGCCCTCGAGGATTCTTTTCTACATAGCAGGGGGGCCAGTGCTAATGGTGTTGGTCCCAAACGGGGGTCCTGCAGGGCCACCTTGGGGAAACCCGAGGGCTGGTTTTACCTGTAGCATCGCCCATCCGGTTGTGGCCTGAGACGAGATGCGCGCGGCTACTATCAGGGTGTCGGCACGCCGGGAGGTCTTGCTGGACTTGTTTTACCATTATCGAAATGTCTTGTGCACAGGGAATTCCGAGTCTGATCGGGCCTTCCCTAAGATAAGGGGTAATATTATTGTTACTTCTGCTGATCGTGAGAGCTTGTGATGGGCTAAGTTGGGACACCCCTGCAGGGTTATGATCTTTCGGAAGACGTGCCCGCAGTTATGTGGCAGATTGGAATTTGTTAATGTCCGGTTGTAGAAAACTTGACAGAGGATCCGAAGTAAAACACACAACTGTGTGAGTAACCGTGACTGTCTCTTTTCACTTTGAGAAGAGAACACGATGGGGTTATGTTTGGCTCATAGGTAGTACAAGATCTTTAGCGATCACTACTAGTTTGCGACCGTCTACGTAGATGCTCATGTTATTCTTGTACTCGTAAGTTAGCCACCATATATTGCTTAGCCGCTGCTGCAACCTCACCACTATCCTTTTCCTTACCCATTAAGCTTTGCTAGTCTTGATACCCATGGTTATGGGATTGCTGAGTCCTCGTGGCTCACAGATACTTCAACAACAGTTGCAGGTGCAGGTTTCCGATGACTTGACGTGAGAGCGATGTCCTTTGTGTTGGAGTTCTTTCTTCTTCTTCTTCCTCAGTCTTGGGTTAGGTGCCAGGTCGGCAGCCTGGGATAGCAGATGGATGTCGTTGTGCTTTTCATGTTTGCATCTGTAGTCGGATGCCTCGTATTGATGTTGTTGTATTCATGTGACTTGTATGTATTGTTGTATCCCCCATGTATTTATGTAATGGTACGATGTAATGATATCCATCTTGCTAAGAGCCTGAGTTGCGGTTGTGCCCCAATCACGTAAGTGTCACGTGATCTGGATAGAATCGCATCTTGGGTCTGACAAGTTGGTATCAGAGCCTCGACCGACCATAGGAGCCCCCTTGATTGATTGTAGCTTGGTCGTTGTTGAGTCTAGAAGAAAAGTTTTTCGGTGTCTAGTTATATCGGAGAGTAGGAATTCTTTTTACTCCTCGACCCCTTCATAGCTCTGGTGAGGGATCTTGACGTAGGTGTTTTGAATTACCCCTCTTCCCCTTCAAATTTTTTTAGGATCACGTGGTTAGTTTTTGTTCGTTGCGATGTCGGTTCTGTCATCTGGTGCATCTCTTGTCAAGTGGATTCGACCCTCTTCTTCTTTGCAAGTTCAACCCTCAGTTCTTTCCAACCGATGTTGTTTTCCCCGTTCGATGTGGTCTTTCTTTTTCCCACCCGCCCACCCTTTTTCTTCTCGGAGCCGGAGTCCTTAATCGAGTATCCATCCTACTCGTGTGAAGTCTTTGCTTTCTTTCATCAATTATTTCAACTGGTGAATTCTCGTCTAGCTCGTCGTCATTCTTCTCTTTCTTCTCCCGATGAATTCTCCTCTCGTTTGATATTCTTCAGCTCTTTTCTTTCCGGTGGATTCAATTCAAGTCTTCGGTGTTGATCTTATCTTTCCCCCAGCTCAGATGTTTCCTCTTGCTCGTTTGCCTCTCGCCATTTAATTATTTTGGTGTTCCGAAGACATCTCAGGAGATTTGTCCGCATTCCAATTAATTCAAGGTTGTCACCTCATTCGAGTCTTTGAATCATTTCCAGTGCATCATCTCCTCTTGTCAATCAATTCTCAATGGTGGTTTTCTCTTCGGTGGGCTCATAACCCACAGGTCTTTTCCCAGGATCTTACCTGACTCTACTAATTTCCCGGAGTGTTCCGAAATTCTTTTCAAGTGTGACGTAAGTATGGATTCCATCAGTCATGTGCCTTCTCCAAGGTCGTTTGCAAATTATTTTCATCATTGGTTCAACCCTTCTTCTTTTCTTTTCAGGAGTATCTCAACAAATTTTGATTGTGTTCCCTGTCGTCATTTGAACACCGAACGAGAGTTCATCTAAATCTTGTCCGTCTCTCGGTTATCCGTTGTTCAAGCTTAATTCTATCCCCTCAAATTGTTCGGGTCATGATAAAATTCTTCGACTCACATCCGGAGTATTTCATGAAATTCTTTTCGTTGTGTTCCTCCGAAGCCCACCATTCAGAAGATTTCTTCGTTCTCAGTTTTCAACTTCGTCCTCCAAATATTCTTCATTGATGCCTCTTTGTTTGTCTCCATATTCTTCCGGTGCTTCGTTCAAGCATTCTTTAATCCGTCTTGGATCTCTTCATTCTCTTGCATCTAAAATCGCCAAGTGCTTTATTCTTCCCGACGATTCATTCTCTTGTATTCACTCAATTTCAATTCTTACGGTGGTTTATTCTCTTTCATCACTCAATTTTAATTCTTCCTGGTGGTTTGTTCTTTTCTTCACTCGGCTTCAATTCTTACGGTGGTTCACCCAAGAGTTCTTTCCGGTTTTATCATATCAATCCATTCATTTTTATTCCAATCCTACTAGTGTTTCATGAAGATTTTCGCAAGTTCGCGATATATCCCTTTTTAATCCTTTTCAACGAGAATAAGTAGTATGCAATCCATTATTTCTCAACAATTTAATTGATGAAGGATAAGCATAACATAATTCTTATTCTTTTCATCAAGTTGATTTGATCCTTCCCTTTGGAATTTGTTCTTGACAAAAAAAAATTTAATTCCAAGTGCTTCCATCTTTTCTTTTTCGGAGTTCAAATTTCCTCGGCTATCTCGTCGGACCCTCGTCTAATTCACCGCAAGGCGTTTCATCCGTCATTTCTATATCATCATCTTTTTGTTACCGGAGTTCTTCCTGGCGGTTCATCACGATTAAATTCATTCTTCAAATATTCATCTACTTCTTCTGTAGCAGATCAAACTTTATTCTTTTGTGTCTCGAGATGCAAATAATTCTCCGTATTCTTTTGTAGTGGAGTTTTGCAATTCTTCATTCTCAGCTAATCCATTTCTTTTCGTTACGGCGGTATCTCACCTCAAGTTTTTGGGTTGATTTCCATAAGTCCACAACAAGCTTATTCTTTTGCTGTTGATCATCTCAACAACTCCGTTCAAGTCTTTCTCTTATAAATTCTCGTTCATGTCACTTGTGCTCAAGTTGTCATCTTCTTCTCCGTTCTTTTAATTCCTTTATCCTAATTCTTTCGGAGACTTTGTATTGTTTCTCTCGTCAAGTATTATACCATTCTCTCAAGTTCTTGTTCTATTTTTGTTCATGTTCAACCGGTGTTCTATTCCTTCTATTTTCAGCCGGAGTGCTGCCCGAATTACTTCGTTCAAATTCTTTTTCTATCTCTTTCAACCGGAGTGGTCTCACTGTCTCTCTTGTCATTTAAGCTCTTGATTCTCGCCGTATGCCTTGTTACCTCATTTCACCGGAGTTTCTCATATCTCAATCATCTTCGTTTTATTCTTCCTTTCGAGTGGCTCCACCTCTCGAGGGTCTTTGATTTCACTCTTTTGTCCTTGAAGAACCTTGTTCTTCCTTTTTCCCTTCCGTCTCGTTCCTAAGATCTCGGGAGGAGATCTCTTGTTAGTAGGGGAGTGTTGTGACACCCCGAGACCGATGCGCCAGGTGTCAGCCAGTTATTCGTCATCGTTGCCATGTCATCTGCTTGCGTGTTGCATTTTTCCATGTCATCATGTGTGTTGCATCCTCATGTTTTCAAAACTTGCATCCGTGCGAGCCCGCCCGTCCTCTCCGTTGTCCGTTTTGAGCCCAGACACACTCACACGCACCCGCGGCACCTCCGAATATTTATTTTATGAGTGGCCGAAAATGTTCTCGGAAGGGGATGAAACTTGGCGTGTGGTCTTATTATAGCATAGGTAGAACGCTTGTCAAGTTACGTCGCATTCGGAGTTCATTTGATAGCCCAACGGTTAACCGTGTTAACCGCTGGGAGCCTTTTCTCTTTTAGCCCAGCACCCCTTTCACATAGCCCACTAGCCCATCCCAACCACCTCCATGCTCTCGATCATTGGATCGTGATCGCGTGGCCGAAAACCGCTCCTCATTTGGCCCTCCTAGCTCCCTCTAGCTATAAAAACGTCCCTCCCGTCCAAATCTGGAAACCCTAGTCCATTTTCCTCGATTTTCGTGACCCTCCACAACTCCTTCGTGCGCCAGGCATGTCCGCGACGCAGCCGGACGTGTCCGCCCCGCCTAGCCACGTCGCCCGGCCAATAGGAGCTCGCCACGTCAGCGCCGCCGCCACCCCGGGCGAATCGTGGCTCGCCACATCACCCGGCCTGCCTCGCCTCCACCGCCGGCCCGCCGAATCCCGCAGCGGGCCCGTCGACGCCTGATCTCCGTCCGCCGTCGCCCGCAGGCGCCAAGCGCCCGCGCCTCCATCGCCTCCGCCGCTGGCTCGCCGAACCAGCCCCGTTCTCCGTCGAGCCGCCCTCGCCGCCATGGATGCTCCCGTCGCCTCGCGACCTTCCTTCGCCGATCTCCTCCGCCACTCACCGCCGAGCTCCGCGGACCCCGGGAATGGAACCGCAGGCCCCGGATCTAGGCCGCTCCGGCCTCCGGTGCCCGTCCCCGGCCGTCCCCGCCGCTCCTCGATCGCCGGCCGCCGCCGCCCCTGCCATGGATGTCGCTCCTGCTCGATGCAGGCAGGAGGACGCCGACGCCCCGCCCCTGGGCCTCGCTCGCCCGCTCGTGGGCCTCCTCCAGTCGTCGGCCCAGCGTGCTGCATGGGCCAGGACTGCCAGCCCCGCCGGCTCGGCCTCTCCGGCCCAACTCCCTCTAGGCCCAGCTGCTCCCTCCGTTTTGGGCCAAGGCCCGCAGTGGTGGGCCCACTATTCCCCGCCCGTGTGACATATAGTTATCTTGCGCCCGTCATTTTTTCCTCTCAAAATCTGCTAAGTCCCTAAAACTGTTAAAAATGTTGCTATGTTCATGTGGCTGTAATTTTTTGTGTGGTGATCCAAATTGAGTGTATCTACACTACTATTAAACAAGAGACTGTATTCAACGCTAAACGCACCCAGCTTAATCTACACATAACATTCCCGGTCAATTAGAGCCTCACGATCAAAGCGCTTAATTATATTTGGCCGTCAGATCACAGCACCCCACAACCCAGGTGCGTTTAGCAGTTTTACAGGGCGGACGAAAACTCTGCCAACGCCCCGCACCAGGGAAACAGCTGTGAAAGAAAAAAGGAAACATCCCACATCTAATTTACACGGAGAGTCATATACGGAAAGAAATATGCTGACTTAGCGGGAATATATCCAGAGAATCAATCCAACTTGCATGTGCCCTCGCTGCCCCCTGCACAGCCGCCGAGGCACCCGACAAAGGCCACGACGACGAGCTCGCCGAGTCACCCGACGACGGCCGCGACAACGAGATCTTCCCCAACAAAGGTGCAGCCGCCCAATGACGCTTGGCTGCGACGACGAGCTCTTCGCCCGGCACAGGTGCATGCTCTTCGTCGATCTGAAGTTCGTAAAGGCTTTTCCACGCCGCTGCCGCCGAGACATCGTTAGGCTACAAAGACGCCTCTGCTCCGCAGATGCATACTCATTTGTCAACCTGTTCATGTGATCTAAACGCCTCTGCTCCGCAGATGCATGCTCATTTGTCAACCTGTTCATGTGATCCATCAATTGCTTTGATTGAATTTATGAAAATCAAGAGCAGTTCTAAAAAGGAAAATGTAGGAAGCAGTAAGACTGTAAAAGCATGCACTACAGGTGCTTCTAATCCCATTTTCGTTAACTCTGCTTCTAAGCCTCTTAGTTTACCATGATTATTAACCTGTCAGATGCATGCTCATTTGTCAACCTGTTCATGTGATCCATCAATTGCTTTGATTGAATTTATGAAAAGAAAGAGCAGTTCTAAAAGGAAAATGTAGGAAGCAGTAATACTGTAAAAGCATGCACTACAGGTGCTTCTAATCCCATTTTCGTTAACTCTGCTTCTAAGCCTCTTAGTTTACCATGATTATTAACGTGTCAGAACGCATTGCCTTCTCAAACCAAATTGACAAGCAGTCATCTAACATCACTACAGAAATTTAAGCATTTGCTTCACCTTTTTATTGACAGAAATACAAAAAGGAGACTATAATATCACCACAGAAATCTAAGCACTGGCTTTACCTTTTTTGTTGAGAGATATACATAAACAACGAAATGTACTCCATGTAAAGTGCCTCGCATTTCACATAGAAAATAGGAACGATGAGAACTGTGTAAGAGGGAATTATGTACAGCAAGATCAATTGCCTAAACTGAGCTGTAGCACGACTGATTCTTTCGAAGTAAAAGTATAGGGATTGTGACTTGCACAATAGTGTTTGTAGATGACATCTATATAGTACTAAATTCAAAATCTATTGCTAAATCATAAGGCATAACATATACGGTTCTATTGTTGCATCTCACCGACCTGATTTTTTCTTGAAACTTCCTTGACGTCCGGATATGGTGCGGGCAGGAGAGCCACGGGGCATAACCCCATGGATGTTGTTCAGATCTAAGAAATCACAAGACACAAATTAAAAATCCAAACAAGTCTGAATCACAAGAGCACGTGAGTTCACCCACGTTGGCGTGCCGGGCTGGGGCGCAAAGACTTCACCCTTGGCAAATGAGCATTGTACTGACTTCACCTAAAAATGCATCATCAAGCTGCATATGGATCGTTCATTGCTCAGTTCCAATCCATATGAACAAAAATAAAGTCACACTGAGATGTACGTACATGAATAGTAATATAACCTACTACATCCTGATGCATTTTTCCAGTTATATTACTGAAAACTGAATTCAATTTGTTCTATATGCACCATAAGAAAGCTTTGATGGTAAACAGGTTGATGGAGCCTAAACTAATACACTATTACTATGATAATTTAATCAAGGACAAGTGTTTGTATAGATGGGACCTAAACTAACAAAAACCTTATTTTCAGATATTCATTTCAGTTAACATTGAAGACTTTCATTGGTACCTAGCAGTTATAAATACCGGGGAGCGATGTATCCAGGTGCTCGACTCGCTAGGCCCAGGAATGAGCCGCAAAGACCTCACCGCTATGGTTAGTCATTAGTCCCACTACACCATCTTTTGATAAGAAGATTTCTGGGATTCTTCAGTTGTGATGCTAATGTATTGTCATTCATTCATGTAGCAGCTCAAAGGACTCGAAAATGTATTTCGATATGCATCGCTTCAAATGGAACTAAAATCTGATAAGTGGAAAGACTTAAACATCTTAGCATGGCCAAGGGAAGAGTATATTAAGAGCACACTGCAATGAGATGGGTATACCTTCTAACTCAAAGGCTCAAAGGCTCAATGCACAATTAAGAATAAAGTATGTACATGTCAAATTATACAAGCTGAAAGTATAAAGATATGCACCGATTTGACGGGGACAAGCAGGCGGTGGGGTCGGAGAGACTAACCTCGACCCGGACGAGCAAGACGGAGCATAGGGAGGGTACCGACCAGCAGCACAGCAAGCGGGGGTCATCGTGGTAATCCTAATCAAGATGGAGGTCGCGAGCAGCAACCGCTCCTTGGCCTAAACAAATATCATCATCACACAGTAATATTTCACAAGAATCACACAAACATATTTATATAACACTGGTTCTATTGCTAACAAAATGACTATAAAATGGAACAAGTTCACAAGATTGAACACAAACACATGCTAGCAGATTACTAACTTGGGAAGCAAAATCACATATACCAAATATTAAACGTGCACTATAGTTACAAGCAAGAAACAGAACCAAAATCTGAACCTTACCAAGTTTTACATATGTTAAGTTTACAAAAATTAGGTGTTCAAAACAGTACACAGGGTCACCTAGCAGTTTTTAGAATTTTGCAAGAAGTAAAGAAAGAAGAGAAGCAGCAGCAGCTTGGGTTCAGAGAAGAAGACAACAGCAAGAGGCATTGGAGAAGAGCAGTAGCAGTTTTCTGGTTCAGAGAAGATTAGGATGAAGTGAGCTACAGCGGTAGAGGAGGAAGAGATAAGGCGCAGTAGTATGTGAGGGAGATTCAGAGCAGCATCAAGGCGATAGAGAGAGGGAGTAGCAGCAGCAGGAGGGGATTCAAAGAAAAAGAAGAAGAAGGAGCTTGGGCGCAAGAAGAGCAGCAACTCGAGTATGCATCTCTACTGAGCTTGGGCGCAGGAGGGGATTCAGGAAGGCCCCGGCGCCGCCGGCGAGCATGCCCAGCTCGAGTGCCCCACTATCACCAGGAGGAGGGAGGACCCCGGTGTCGCCGACGAGCATGCCCAGCTCAAGCGCCCCGCCGTCTCCAGGAGGAGGGAGGGGCTCGGCGTCGCCCGCGAGCATGCCCGGCTCGAGTGCTCCGCCGTCGCCAGGAAGAGGAAGGGCCCCAGCGGCAGCGGATAGGAAGAAGGGAGCGGGCAGAGCAGGGGCGCTCGCGTCCGCCGGCACGTGCTAACGAGGGGGAAGGGTGGAGCAGGGCAGGGGTTAGCAGAGAGCTCCGGCGGCTGTGGATGGGGATCGCGAAGGGGGAGGCGAAGGGGAGGTGCGGCCAGGCTGTGGATTAGGAGGAGTGAGAGAAGACTCGGGAAGAGATAAGCGTGAAGGGGGCGGTGGAAAGGTTCACTCAGATTTTTTTAATCTCTATATGCTATACTACTATACTTAATACTAAGTCACTGACCCATTGTAAGTGAGTGAGTCATTTTTTCTAAACAAAATAAAAATATCTTTAAATTTGAGATTTTTGTTGTCATGACGGCTTGTTAAAATAATGATCATTGAAAAAAGAGTTGATCGAGACGTGCGTTGCACGTGCAAGCTTACTAGTGATATGTCAAAATGATCGTGGTGATATGCTCTTCATTTTGTTCCATTGTGGCATGCTTGTTTAAGTTCATCTAGATGCACTAATCTCTGTTGCAAAAGTGCTACTTGTTTAAAACTGCTGTTACCTGTAAATTTGTTGCATGTTTGTGGTGCTTGTAACTTTGTGCATGTTTATCCAAATGGAGCATATGAGATGTCAAAATGTTCATTGTGAAGTGCTCTACATGATGGTTGCTGTACCCTTCCTGTTAGGTGTCATATTTCCATGTTAATCTCTATTGCAAAAGTGCATGTGGCTGTTAAGTGCTGAAACTTGTTATGAGATGCTGATTTGACTTGCTCATTGCTATTGATGTGTTTGTCTTCATGCCACATGTCTATATGTTTTAGAAGCACAATCATATGGTATTTGTTGTGGTGCAATCCACTTTCCATGATATGCCTTGAGGTGACTTAAACAAGCTTGTAAACATGCCATGCCAATGTTGCTGTTTTATACTTAGTGAAAAAACTGCTAAGTCTGGAATCTGTTAAACCTGATGCTATGTTTGCTTGATGCCCCACTCAAATCCATGCTTGCTTTGGAGTGGCCAATAATCATGTCTTGTTGTCCATGTTATGCTCTATCCATCCATGCCTTAGTTTGCCTATATAGACTGTTGTAGCTTATTTATTTCTTGCTCTCAAGTTGCTATAAATTTTACCTGTCAGCTTTTTATCAGCATGATCAATTTGGTGAAGCTTGTTGTTATTGATCCATGCCTCCTATGGAGTTGCTCCAATGTAGTTGTTTGATGTATGATATGTCTATTACATGCCCATGATCTTTATATACTTAGTAGAGTTGATATGCTTGTAATTTTGTGCCTCCGAAGGCAGCATCGTGATGATGTTTTGCCTTCCCAGATTTTGGATAAGTCTGTATAAATTTATTGCAACTTGCCATGCTTGGTTAATTGTGTTTCAGCAAGTTTGTGGGTGTGTTCTAAGTTCATGCTTGTTAAGTATCATGTCTACTTCACATCCATGCCTCTTGTTATCATGTTTGGGTGCTGTAGCATATTTTTACCTTGCTCCAAAGTTGCTATGTTGCTGATTTTGGACAACTTGTTGTATATCTTGTTTCGTGTGTATGTGTTGAACCGTTGCTCCGTTTTGAGCGTGTCCTATATGAAACTTGTGTGATTTTGCATGTATAAGCATAATATCATGTTGGTTACATGTTTGGAGTGTGTTTGCTTGATGTTTGGGTGCATCTCCGTTGCCATGCTTGTCTTGTTTTGCTCATATCTTCTAGGGCGTAGCTCCAAATTAAACAAACTTTATATGAAACTTGACTAGAATTTCGTGTAGATCATCATGGTGCATGTTAACTTGCTGTTTAACAACTTTAACTTAAGGTTTGTTCAGATCTGGACCAATTTAGAAATGTGCATATGAGGACTTACCGGAATGTTATATGTTGATTCCGGCCTCTTTTAAACTTGTTGGTTTGTGTTGTTCTTGTGTGCTTCATCCCTTGCCATGTTTTGCATCATATATATTTGTTTTGCATCATACTTGGTTGAGCATATTGTCATGTTCTTGAGTGGTGTATTTACCTTGTTGTGTGCTTTCTTCTCGCTAGTTCTTTTCCGTTGCGATCGTGAGGATTCGTTCGTCTACACGTGGTTCATCTTCAAGGCTTCTTCTTCGTCTTTTTCATGGACTCGTTCTTCTTCCTTGCGGGATCTCAGGCAAGATGACCATCCCCTTGGATACCTTTACTATCATTGCCATGCTTAGTGTCTCGATGCTATCGTTATATGTCGCGCTACCCATCATTTATTGTCAGCCCCTCACCTTGTTGCCATGAAACCTCTAACCTTTGACACCTTCCCAGCAAACCGTTGTTTGGCTATGTTACCCGCTTGCTCAGCCCCTCTTATAGCGTTGTTAGTTGCAGGTAAAGATGAAGATCGTTCCATGTGGGAACTTGTTGTTGGAATATCACAATATCTATTATTATTATTGACACACCTATATACTGGGCATGGGCTTGGCCTTTTGCTCGGTGTTTTGTTCCACTCATGTCACCTTAGGAGCCGATAAACCGGCATTATGTTTCTTGATTTTTGCGTTCCTTACACAGTTGGGTATATAGGGACCCCTTGATAGTTCGTCTTTGAATAAAACTCCTCCAGCAAGGCGCAACATTGGTTTTAATTTGCCTGATAATAACAACTTAATTAATTGATTAAATTGCATAGGGGGTCGCGCCCTCGAGGATTCTTTTCTACATAGTAGGGGGGCTAGTGCTGATGGTGTTGGTCCCAAACGGGGGTCCTGCAGGGCCACCTTGGGGAAACCCGAGGGCTGGTTTTACCTATAGCATCGCCCATCCGGTTGTGGCCTGAGACGAGATACGCGCGGCTACTATAAGGGTGTCGGCACGCCGGGAGGTCTTGCTGGACTTGTTTTACCATTGTTGAAATGTCTTGTGCACCGGGAATCCCGAGTCTGATCGGGCCTTCCCTAAGATAAGGGGTAATATGATTATTACTTCTGCTGATCGTGAGAGCTTGTGATGGGCTAAGTTGGGACACCCCTGCAGGGTTATGATCTTTCGAAAGCCGTGCCGCAGTTATGTGGCAGATTGGAATTTGTTAATGTCCGGTTGTAGAAAACTTGATAGAGGATCCGAAGTAAAACACACAACTGTGTGAGTAACCATGACTGTCTCTTTTCACATTGAGAAGAGAACATGGTGGGGTTATGTTTGACTCGTAGGTAGTACAGGATCTTTAGCGATCACTACTAGTTTGCGACCGTCTGCGTAGATGCTCATCTTATTCTTGTACTCGTAAGTTAGCCACCATATATTGCTTAGCCGCTGCTGCAACCTCACCACTATACTTTTCCTTACCCATTAAGCTTTGCTAGTCTTGATACCCATGGTTATGGGATTGCTGAGTCCTTGTGGCTCACAGATACTACAACAACAGTTGCAGGTGCAGGTTTCCGATGACTTGACGTGAGAGCGATGTCCTTTGTGTTGGAGTTCTTTCTTCTTCTTCTTCTTCGTCAGTCTTGGGTTAGATTCTGGGTCGGCGGCGTGGGATAGCAGATGGATGTCGTTGTGCTTTTCATGTTTGCATCTGTAGTCGGATGCCTTGTATTGATGTTGTTGTATTCATGTGACTTGTATGTATTGTTGTATCCCCCATGTATTTATGTAATGGTACGATGTAATGATATCCATCTTGCTAAGAGCCTGAGTTGCGGTTGTGCCCCAATCACGTGATTGTGATAGAATCGCATCTTGGGTCTGACATACGTCTCCAACATATCTATAATATTTTATTGTTCCATGCTATTATATTATCAACTTTGGATGTCTTATATGCATTAATATGCTATTTTATATTATTTTTGGGATTAATATATTAACACACTGCCCAGTGCCAGTTTTTGTGTTTTTTCCTTGCTTTTGGCTTTCGAAGAAAAGGAATATCAAACGGAATAAAAATTTATGATGATTTTTCTTTGACCAGAAGACACCTACGAGACTTGGAGAGAGGGTCAGAAGAGCCACAAGGAGATGACAAGCCGTAGGGGCGCGCCCTAGGAGGGTGCGCCCCCTGGGCTTGTGGCCCCCTTGGGAGTCCCCTGAACCGCCTCTGAGTTCTATTAATATCCAAATATTCCACAAACCCTAGAGGAGTCACCAAAAAATACTTTACCACCGCCGCAGGTCTCTGACCTCGTGAGATCCCATCTTGGGGCCTTTTCCGGTACTCCGTCGGATGGAGATTTGATCACAGAGGGCTTCTACATCAATATTGCTGCCTTTCCAATGATGTTTGAGTAGTTTACCACAGACCTACGGGTCCATATAGCTAGTAGCTAGATGGCTTCTTGTCTCTCTTTGATCTTCAATACAATGTTATCCTCGATGTTCTTGGAGATCTATTCGATGTAATCTTCTTTTGCGGTGTGTTTGTTGAGATCCGATGAATTGTGGATTTATGATCAGATTATCAATGAATATTATTTGAGTCTTCTCTGAATTTTTATATGCATGATTTGATAGCATTGTATTTCTCTCTGGTCTATCGATTTAGTTTTGCCAACTAGATTGGTTTTTCTTGCAATGGGAGACGTGCTTTGTGATGGGTTTAATCTTGCGGTGTCCTCACCCAGTGACAGAAGGGATAGCGAGGCATGTATTGTATTGATGCCATTAAGGGTAAAAATATGGGGTTTATATCATATTGCTTGAGTTTATCCGTCTACATATGTCATCTTGCTTAAGGATTTACTCTGTTTTTATAACTTAATACTCTAGATGCATGCTGGATAGCGGTCGATGAGTGGAGTAATAGTAGTAGATGCAGGCAGGAGTCGGTCTACTTGTCACGGACATGATGCTATATTCATGATCATTTCCTTAGATGTCGTCATAACTTTGCACTTTTCTATCAATTGCTCAACAGTAATTTGTTTACCCACCGTATGCTTTCTTCGAGAGAGAAGCCTCTAGTAAAACCTATAGCCCCTGGTCTATATTCCATCATATTTATTCAGATCTACAAAATCAAAAAATCAAAAATACCTCATTGTGTTTAATTTTGTTTTATTTGTTTTATATCTCTCTATCAGATCTCACTCTTGCAAGTGGCCATGAAGGGATTGACAACCCCTTTTTCCCGTTGTGTGCAAGTGTTTGTTAGTTTGTGCAGGTGCATATATTGGGGACTTGCTTGTGCCCCTACTGAATTGATACCTTGGTTCTCAACTGAGGAAAATACTTATCTCTACTCTGTTGCATCACCCTTTCCTCTTTAAGGAAAAAATCAACGCAAGCTCAAGAAGTAGCAGGCCCTAGTGTCAATCGTTAAGCATAGCAAGGTCATCGCAACATCAATCCCAAAACATAGTGGATACTGCGCATCAAGCCTAACAAATCTGACAACTTTTATATAATAAATATCATCAAATTATCATCTACCTCCATGTGCCTACAGGAGAATTACTCACACATGGATGCGAGCATCATGAAATTGTTGATGGAGAAAGGTTGTTGGTGACGACGGCGACAAATCCCCCTCTCCAGAGCCACAAACAGACTCTAGATCGGATCTCCAGAGTAAGAACAGGAGGTGGCGGCAGCTCCTTATCATAAAACACTTTGATAATTTTCTGATACTTTTGGGGTATATATAAGATTTTTGGGCGGTGGAATCGTCGTAAGGTGGTGGCCAGGGTGATGGTGTCCTAGATTAGGGGGTACTCACCATGTCATCTCCCGGCCAGGAGGGCCGGGCTGAGGACCCACATGGCGGTTAATTAATGGGCCACTTCGGGCAGCCAATGACACATACAAGGAAGGTTCCACAAAGACTTGGCATGCAAGACGAGGACTCTTCTCCACTGACGTAGCCGACTAGGACTCTTGTTATCCTAGGCCTACGGTCCATTATGTAAACCGAGGCTAGGCTAATTGATAGAACTATCTCAACACATCCTAGAGAATCAGGCATTCACATACGATCTCGAGGTAGATCATCCTGTAATTTAGTACCCCATCCACAATCAATATAATAGAAGCATGACGTAGGGTTTTACCTCTTCCAGAAGGCCTGAACCTTGGTAAATATTGTGTCCCTTCTTCGCCCTATTACCATCGTGCCAAGATCACCAGCCCGTGACACCCTACCCGAGATCCGTCGGATTCAGCTCCAATCACAGGGCCCCGCTCCTTAAAACTTTTCAAACGAGCACCAACATAAGGAAGGATCTTTCATCGTTAGAAGCATGGCTAAGAAACACTTATTGCCAGTGACGCCACCGCCTTAGCGTCGTAGCTAACATAGAGGGCGGGCAGGTAAAAAAACTAGCTAAAATAAATAAAATGTTACCTGATCTATAAACTCCAACAGACATTCCTAGTTCCCAAGCCCTCCCGACGCTGCCGAGGTAGGGCGAAGGAGGCGGAACCATGTTCTATTGGAGTGAGGGACAAAAGAGCGATCATTAATAGATCCAATTTCATCCAGATTTAGGCCTAAAAGATCTTCACCATTTCTCAAGGTAGGGAAATGATCTTTTTGGATCAAGAATGTGGGACATGTTCCAATACATACTATATGATGCCCCCACACGTTGTTGTGGATACCTTGTTAAAACATGCATACATATTGCTAAAAACAACTAAAACTAATGATAACAAATGTAAGTTTAAAAAGATATGAAGCATATAAAAAGAGACAATGTTTTGAGTTGCAGTTAAACAAATGTCATGTCTAACAAAAATTTGAAGGACGAACTTCATAAGTATGCTGCAATCGCCTAACACATAATAAAAAAAGCTAATGTAAAAAAATTATGACCGACATGCATTAATTGATGATTTGGCAACATTGCATGCATAGATTAGTGTAAAAAAGTAACTTTTGATTTACATGTATGACTATTTTATGTGGCATGGCTGCATTTTCCATGGCTAGGAAAAGTAAATAGTGGGTTGTAGTCCGGCTATTTAGGAACAGACAGAGGAAAAAATTAACACTAGCGGGTGACGGGCATGATCCATTTACCCTGTTGGGTGACGGGCATGGGAAAAAATTATACCCATTAGCGGGTATGGGTACGGGTAAGCCCAAATGGGATAGGTAAGGGTATGGGTGGCTCCACCCGTACCCAAACCCTGCGGGTGTCATCCCTAAACAGAGGAGTCTTCCATTATTAGCAAGAGAATTTGTTCTAATTTATAGGCTTTATCACATAAGCAAATGAATTTAAAGGAGAAGGCAAATGTTTATTTATTTATTTTTAGATAACAAGGACACGCTTTTTTTAAGGGATAACAAGGAAACAAGGACACGTTTTTTTTAAGGGTTACCAAGGACAGACATTGGTACAGAGGACAGACGGGTTCACACCATGCATACGGGTCTTTAGTAAAAACACCTGTAGATAAGCTATACCTAGAGCAAAGGATGCCAAGATAAATCACTAACGCATCATGACAACATGCCTTAAAATGAGAACTTGTAAGAAATATATGTCAGATATTTTGTACTGTACATAAAACTCAACGTATAAGGAAACATTTTGTTTAAAGAATTCAATATGTAACGAACTCATGGGTTTTACAAGGGCCGTGTTTACATCTGGGTTAATGGTCCTGTCCATGAGAAGAAGTTGTGCACACGAAACGAAGTTCCCGCATATGTGCAGCTTGTGCTGGAACCATGGAGGCTTCAGGCAGAGCTCACACTCCGTGGCGGAGTTCTGCCCTAGTAACATTATCCTTCTCCTTGGCGAATTCCTCATTGGCCAGGGCCGCAGCCTCTTCAAGTTTTGTCATCTTTTCTTTGAACTTTCTCATCTCTTTGATGACAGCTTTGCGCTCCTCCTTGGGGAGAGCACCGACATCCTGCTGCTGCAGGTGCACTAACCTATCTTTAGCTTGGTTCATTTCTTTTCTTATGCTGCGGCATCTGCTTTCCGCGACCAGGAGATTTGCTCTGGCCACCTCAATGAACACATTAGGGTGCTCTGTGAGCGATTGGCCAGTGGATCCTACAAATAATTTCAAACATAGAATGTAACTATCTTGTAGCTAAAGTTTTACAGATATAAAGTTGCAAAAGAAAATTAAAGAACACTACAGTATATGTTGCTCAGATTATGTAGTACTGTATATCTTTTAGTTTGGGCTACAAAAGATGTTTTACTGAGACCAACACATTGCATATAGAGACATGAGTTGAACTGGTTCATCTTTTTTTATCACATTTTTCTTGTATATGTAACTTGGACTCCATACTCGGTAAATATAACACACCTATAAAGGTTTTGCTACGAAATTTTTACCAGAACTGCTGTTTAATAGCCATGTATAGCACACTTATAAAGTATGAGCCTGAAGTTAAAAACAGGTGTACCAGCCTGAAAACGAAAAATTATGCAAATGTAGCTTCCACAGCAGCAAAAAAACTAAAACTAACCAGATGGATTATTCCACATCTCTCGCGGAACCGATTGCGGTGATCCTGCCTGCGATTCTTCAACCACTAGAGGAAAAAAGAATGAAGCCAACGAAAATCCTTTCAGAATATGAACATTGTGGATTAACTTGCAAAGTAATTTGCCTCAAAAATTAAAAGAACATGCAAAGGAATGGCAGGTAAACTAAAATGGTTACACGGACATTTGACAGGTAAACTATCTTGTAGCTATAGCTTTACAGATACAAAGTTGCAAGAGAAAATTAAAGAAGACTGCAGTATAGGTTGCTCTGATTTTGTAGTATACTTTTTCTTATCACAGTTTACTTATATATGTAAATTCGAACTCCTTACTCAGTAAATATAGCACACTTATAAAGGTTTTGCTACGAAGACTTTACCAGTACTGCTTTTCATTTTCCAATAATTCAACAGTCCTATTCAAGGAAATGCTGAAGTATTGAGTCTGAAGTTAAAAGCAGGTTTACTGCATCTATGGCATGCCAACGTAGAGTCCACCGGAAACAAGAAACACCAGCAAAAAAACTAACCAGATGCGTTAGCCGACAACTGTCGCCGAATGGATTTCTCTGATCCAGCCTCAGATAGTTTTGATTTACAATCATTACTTTCTTCAAGCTTTTGAAGCATTTCACCTGACCCATGGTTGCCAATTTTCTCTGTTAAGACTGAAATAAGATTAATCAACTCATTCGTTTATTTGAGTTCCATATTTTACTAGCTTTGAACACACAAAATTTACTGACAGCAAATAGCACCAAATAGAACTGAATTATCTGAATAAAGTACTGTAGTATGAAACCAAAACTTTGCAATGCATATCAAGGTTGAGTGTAAAATGTTACTTCCCATTAACCAAAAAGACAACAACGGTTGCAGACAATTCCCAACTCCAAACAGTTTCAGGTAACTTTTTCTCAGACTAACAATTTCAGTAAACTGTTTTACCATAAATCCACATGGCATCGACACCTACTATTCCCATTAAACTACATTCACTTTTCTACAGGATTACAACAGTTTCAGACGAGTCCCAAGTCCTAACAGAACCTATCATTATATCCTTTTTCCAAGCACGGTCAGACTAGCATTCCACTAAAGTAAGACTCCAGATATCATGTTCATGCAGTAAACAGTATAAAAATAACTGTGCAAAATATATTGAAGACCACCAGTTAATTTCTCGTAAAACAAGATCAGTAGGAAGCAGATCACAATCTAAATCCACATGGCATTGGAACCCACCTACTATTCCCATTCAACTACTTTCACTTTTTTACAGTACTACAACAGTTTCAGACAAGTCCCAAGTCCTAACAAAACCTATCATTATATCCTTTTTCCATGCACAATAAGATTAGCACTCCAAGTAAGAGTCCAGATATCATGTTCGTGCAGTAAACAGTATCTACAGAACCATCAGTGCACTGTGCAAAACATATTTCTAGATCACCAATCTCATAGGATCAATATCCACATTTCTCGCAAAAGAAGATCAGTAGGAATCAGATCAGCAATCTAAACTCAGAGTTTTTGCAAAAAGAAATAACAAGACCAATAACACAGCTCATGTACAAAACCTGAAAACAATCTATCTCATGTGCAGAAACTTGATTTAATTTAGCATTGTAGGAACCTGAATTTCGTTGACAGGTTATTCGACACAAGTAAAATAGGCTAAATCAAACGGATATCATAATCTTCTCTGTTAAGGATGAAATAAGATTAATCAACTCATTCATCTATTGAAGTACCATGTTTTACTAGCTTTGAACACACAAAATTTACTGACGGCAAATAGCACCAAATAGAAAACTGAATTATTTGAATCAAGGATTGTAGTATGAAACCAACACTTTCCAATCCATATCAAGGTTGAGCGTAAAATGTTACTTTCCATTAACAAAAAAGTCGATAGGACAACACCGGTTGCAGACAATTCCCAACTCCTAACAGTTTAACAATTTCAGTAAACTGTTTTACCATAAACAGTCCGAGTAAACTATTTTTCAAACACAAGCAAATTAACAGCCCATCAAAATAGAACCAAAATTATCATGGCCATGCAGCAAACAGTACCTACACCAAAATTTCTACCGGTTCACCCTCATTACGAGATCAATAGGAAGTTGTGACATAGAGAGAGGCTCTCACCAGCGGTCCCGGAGATGAAGACGGCGATCTGGAAGATGTCGCCCCAGCCACGGCGGGGCAGGTCGACGATGAGTGGGGTCAGCCTCCCGTAGCGGCCCGCTCGGACGCACATGGCGATGCGCTCGGGCTGCAGCTTGTTGACCTCTAGAATTTTGTTCACATGTTAGAAATTCAGTATCTTATCTGAAAGATGAAAAGAGATGACTGAACTTGATTTGACTTTCTAGGTTCCATAATGGGCGAACTCAATTATCTGAATCAAGAAAATAAATGCAGAA
This sequence comes from Secale cereale, assembly GCA_902687465.1. NCBI lineage: Eukaryota > Viridiplantae > Streptophyta > Magnoliopsida > Poales > Poaceae > Secale > Secale cereale. The sequence continues at coordinate 692,051,485 of LR738712.1, read as the reverse complement.
CAAGTAGTTCCTACTAGCTTCAGAGTTCATCCATTTTTTTACCATGCATACACAGACTGATAGATCCACACGGCATCGACACCTACAATTCCCATTAAACTACTTTCACTTTTCTACAGGATTACGACAGTTTCAGACAAGTCCCAAGTCCTAACAAAACCTATTATTAAATCCTTTTTCCAAGCACGATCAGATAAGCATTCCACTAAAGACAGACTTCAGATATCATGTTCATGCAGTAAACAGTATCTACACAACCATCTGTGCACTGTGCAAAACATATTGAAGACCACTAGTGCATTTATAGTAAAAGAAGATTAGCAGGAAGCAGATCAACAATCTAAACCTCATGTACAAAACCTGAAAACAATCTATCTCATGTGCAGAAACTTGATTCAATTTAGCATTGTAGGAATCTGAATTTCGTTGACAGGTTATTCGGCACAAGTAAAATAGGCTAAATTAAACAGATATCACAATGTTCTCTGTTAAGGCTGAATAAGATTAATCAACTCATTCGTCTATTTAAGTTCCATATTTTGTAGCTTTGAACACACAAAATTTACTGACGGCAAATAGCACCAAATAGAAACCTGAATTATCTGAATCAAGGACTGTAGTATGAAACCAACACTTTCCAATCCATATGGATCCATTAACCAAAAAGTCGACAGGACAACACCGGTTGCAGACAATTCCCAACTCCTAGCAGTTTCAGTTAACTTTTTCTCAGATTGACAATTTCAGTAAACTGTTTTACCATAAACTGTCTGAGTAAACTATTTTTCAAACACAAGCAGATTAACAGCCGACCAAAATAAAACAAAAATAATCATGGCCATGCAGCAAACAGTACCTACACCAAAATTTCTACCGGTTCACCCTCATTAGGAGATCAGTAGGAAGTTGTGACATGGAGAGAGGCTCTCACCAGCGGTCCCGGAGATGAAGACGACGATCTGGAAGATGTCGCCCCAGCCACGGCGAGGCAGGTCGACGACGAGTAGGGTCGGGCTCCCGTAGCGGCCCGCTCGGACGCACATGGCGATGCCCTCGGGCTGCCGGTTGACCTCTCTGGCCACCCGGTCCCTCAGGTAGTACAAGGACCTCCCGCTGATATCGAACGTGGACCAGCCTTGCTCGGCCTGGGGGAACGCCCTATCGGGGCTCGCTTGCACGAACCGAATCACACGCAACGCCCCTGGCTGGCGCCTGAGCACGATGACGGAGAGGTCTTCAGGGAGGCGGGCCTGCAGTTGAGTCACCAAGAACCATGGTTATATTCAGGAGATCAAATTTTCTGATCGAAAACACAAACGCAATCAGGAATCTCGACGGCGCAACAAGTCAAGAAGCGCAAATTTGGCAACAGCAGAACCAGAAATTGTGCTCGAGAAATCAACAGTAGAGCTGCGATGCAAATTAACGACGCCCAAGAACCCAATTCGCTCAATCGATAGGATCAGACGGAAGCAATTCGCGAGTTATCAAGAAGCGGGTCATGGCGAACTCACCCGAATCGGGTCTGGAATGCGAGGCGCGCGCTCGACGAACCAGCGCATCATGGTGCTGACCTTCTCAATGTCTTTGTTCTCGACGGTGACGCCGGAGTTCCAGCGGAGATGCTTGCCGTTGGCGCGGAGGTAGCGGTCGCCGCCGTTTTGGAGCAGGACGCCGCCCCCCAACCCCGCCCTGATGGCCAGCCACGTGATGGACGGCACCACCGGCTGATCGTAGTCGCGCAGCTCGGCGCGGAAGCCGTGGTACAAGGCCGGCGCCGGCGTGGCCGTGGCGGCGAGGTAGCGGCTGTAGGCGGCGCTGTGGAGGAGCAGCTGCGGGCGGTTGGCGACGCCTTAGATGTGCACCCTCCACGCCACGTTCAGTGAGTTGCGGCGCTGGCTGATGGAGACGCCCACCCCGTCGTCGTCGGCGTGGAGGTAGTACTTGTCGAGCTCGTCGTAGAACCGGTCCATCGGTCGCCGCCGGCGCCGGACCGATGGAGAGCAGAGGAGGTGGGCGCTGCGCAGTGGAGAGCGGGGTGTTGGTTTCTTGGAGCTCCGGCGACGGGGAGAAGGCTGTTGGTTGAGGCGGTTACGCTCGGGCGCCAAGGCGGGGGTATTTGAAGGCGAAATTACCTGACACCGTCGCCGTACCGGGCTTTGGGCACGAGGTGGGCCTGAGGGCCGTTTTCTCGGCCCGGCCCGCGCCAGTCTTCACTCTGTTTGTCCCACACAGGCCCACGAGCGGCGGCGGCGGCCCGGTCGGCAGCGCCGCTCATGCCCCTCCCCGGCGAGCCTCTCCTTCCAGGCTTCCCCAGCACGACGCCGCGGAGCCACGGAACGGCCGGCGGACGGCAGCGCCTCCCCTCCCCTCCCCGGGCGAGCCTCTCCTCCATGCTTCCCCGGCACGACGGCGCGGAGCCACGGAACAGCCGGCGGCATCGCTCCCCCTCCTTGCCTGGATGCCCTGGGCCACCGGCGCGGCGCACGCCCGCGGGCACCAGCGGAGCGAGGCAGCGGCGAGGAGCGAGCCACCATCAGATCCAGCAGAACTGCCATGGCGTGCGAGCACTTGCTCCTTTCTGTCGCTCGCGCTATCGCTAGTGGCTTCCTGCGGGTGTTGATGGCCGTGTTACCTGCTCTGCTTTGCTGTCACTGCAAGCCAATGTCGCTGCCGCAGTGTTGGTGAGAAAAGTAAAATAAAAATCACAACAAAGTCATTCTATGAACATCTACGGTCGGGCATCTCAAACCATTCTCAAAACGACTCGATGAACGACCCAGTCACTAATCGATCATGAAAAATTGATCCACATATGCGGTTTAAACCGTCCTCAAACGTCCGTGTTGTCCGTCGCCTTTCATATCCAGCCCGGACACGACCGCCACGTCAGCTTGGGCCAGCCTGGCCTACCCGTGCCCCATAAATATTCCCATCCGGAGAACACTAGACACTGGTCAATCCAAACTTCACTTCACTCCACTGTCTGTCCACTACACTTCTGATACGATTCGATGGCCCGCGACGGAAGCACCAGTGGCTCTCGTGAAGAATCTGACGGCTCGAGCATCGATGTGGAGGAGGTCGCCCTGCGCATCGCGTTGAGGCAGTTGCAGCTCGAGAAAGGCGGCGCCGACAGCGACGGATCTACTTCCTCAGCGCCCATTGCCCATCGACGTAGTCAGCCTGTCCTGCCCCGCACGCACCTCCAGCCGCTCCGCTCCCGTCCTTCAAGTACGCCGGCAAGCACCCCCCTCTGCTCCGGAAGTGGTACCCGGCCTCCCTTAGGTCCTCCTGCTCGCACCAGCGCCAGCGTGCACGAGGACGCCCGAGTCCGTGGCACGAGTAGCCTGCCCCGAGCGGCAGCGGACAAGGGAGAGGGAGGCGCTGACCGCACGCCAGTCACGCGCGAGCGCGCAGGTCGATCCCAATGTCGCCCTCCTCGCGTCAATCCTCTGCCGCTCTCTCACGACGGCGGAGACAGGTGCGTAGCGTCTCCGCCGCGAGAATGCCAGGGCACTCCCACTCGCCATCGAGTTGTCGGAGCGCGGGGCAAGCAAGGATGCGGCAGTGAAGGCGAAGACAGCCCGCCATGTAAAGGAGCAGGACCGCCTGCTCCGCAGGCTGTCAGGCCGAAGTTGCGGCTCGGACTCCGACTTGATTGGCGGCTCCACATCCATATCCAATGGCGACGCACCACCGCACGCCGACGCCTACATGCAGGAGGGGCACAGCCCCATTGACGGCTGGAAGGGGAAGGGGCCAGCGAGGTAATGGTGATTTCCTCCGCCCTTCCCTGTTCTATCTATATTTTATCTATGTTTTAAGTAGTTTGTAGTATGAATTTGCATTGTCCGCTGTTGAACTTCGATGAACTATGCTCCTTTTGTCCTGTGATGAAATGTTGATCCAATGAACTGCGTGTTGATCGTTTTTACATAGAGTAGCATGGTTTTGATGTTTTGGATATAAGGGACACGGGCGTAAAAGCCAACATATAAGGCGTGCCGGATAAGTGCCCGCGGGCACGGGTGCGGGCGTTTGAGGACCTGGATTTGCTATTTTAGTTTAAAAAAATGCCATGGTATTTGCACTATATTTGTCATGGATATATATTTTTGCCTACGACGGGTTTATGTTTTACAACAAAACTCGCGAAAATTTTCTGCACCAAGACCTCGGTTGGAAAAAAATGCAACAAAACCTCAATTGCAAAAATATTTTTGTAACCTAACAGTTGTTGCAAAAAATTCCCAACAAGAGTTGTGTTGTAGAAATAATTCTATAGCAAGACTTGTGTTATAGAAATAATTATGCAACAAGACCTATTTTGCAATGGTGAAGAAATGCTCAGCCGGTCGATGCGGCAGATCTGACGGCTGACGGACCGGCTGATCTTTAAAAAGACCAGCCGACGGATGCGTAGCAGGCCCCTTTTTCCATGGGCAATTTTATCATGCATGATTTTTTGGTATTGTACTATAGGTCTGCAAATTGTTTTTTAATAAAAGATGTCAATTAATTTTATACACTCCATGGTAATAAAGTTACCGTATATGTCACTTGTTAATTTTCTGTTTTTTACACATACTACTAGTTTTTCATTGTTCAAAATTTATTTATTTTGCAAAGAGAATTGTTTTGGGACAGGAGGCCCGGAAAGGGGGTCCAAGAAAACTATCCCTCGCAAAACAAAACAAGAAAACAAAGTAGCGCGAATCAATCTGTGGTTGAGTTGCTTAGGTGGACAGTGGTATCCCCAGCCCACCAGGGTTCAAATCCTGGTGCTCGCATATATCCTGGATTTATTTCAGGATTTCCGGCGACATGCTTTCAGTGGGAGGAGACGAGATGATATGCCGGCTCAGTCTCTCGGAGGTGCTCATAGGGGTAGGGTGTGCGTGTGTGCGTTCATAGGGTTGAGTGTATGCGCGTATCACATGGGAAACTTATTTTCTTTTATTTTTTTGACATTTACATCATTTTCTTTTACTTATTTATTAACTGAAAAAGGCGGTCCAGGGGGGGGGGGGTGT
>LR738712.1:691996857-692046312 GCA_902687465.1 Secale cereale | reverse complement strand
GTGGTGGTGGTGCGCCATTAGTAGTTGAACTACTAATGGCGCACCACCACCACGGTGCGCCATTAGTATTTTTTGAAAAATAAAATAAAAAAATAAAAAACAAAATATGAAAAAAAATACTAATGGCGCACCGTGGGAGTGGTGCGCCATTAGTAAGTTGAACTACTAATGGCGCACCACTCCCACGGTGCGCCATTAGTATTTTTTGAAAATAAAATAAAAAAAATAAAAATAAAATATGAAGAAAAAAAAATGCTTATAGGAGTAACTTTGGTAACAATTCTAGACCGTTCCCCTCTAACTCTTATGGGAACAACAATGCTTATCCTAATACCAAGAACTCCAATACTGAACTAGAGACCATGCTTAGAGATTTCATCACTACCCAAAAAGCCTTTAATAAGAATGTAGAAGAGAAACTACATAAACTAGATGATCTTTCTTTTAAGGTAGACCACTTAGCCAATGAGGTAAAATTGCTAAAAATTGAAACTTCTCGTCTTAAGGAGAGGGAAGTCATCCCTATTAATGCTACTCAAGTGCAAATTAATGAAAACATTAGGATGATGGCTAAGCTTAAAGAAAGATGGGCTAGAGAAAGGGAGGAAGAGGAAAGAATTAAGAGCCTTCCTACCCACCACACTGTTGCTACTATCCAAGTTATTGAGGATGTTCACACTCTTAGCACCCAATGTACTCCTGGTCCCAATGGACCTATTAATGGTGATGATATAGAAACTACCAAACAAGTGAACCTTAAGGACACCACTACCACTTTACTTGATGCTCGTGACCTTGATTTTGATAATTGCACTCTTACCGAAGTTATTGATTTCCTTCACAAAATGTCTAGAGATCCCCGCACTAGCACGCTTAACCTTGCCTTCACAGAGCATATCACTAATGCTCTCATCAAAGCTAGGGAGGAGAAACTTAGAGTAGAAGCCTCCATACCTAGAAAGCTAGAAGATGGTTGGTATCCTATGATAAAAATTAATTTGAATGACTTCTTTTGTTATGCATTATGTGATGTTGGTGCTAGTACCTCTGTTATGCCCAAAAGGATATATGATATGCTTAAATTGAAACCTTATGATTCTTGTTCTTTTGGTGTTCGTCTCGTTGATTCTTCCATAAAGAAACCTTTGGGGAGGATCGATGATGTTCTTATTGTTGTCAATGATAATTATGTGCCCGTTGATTTCACTATTATGGATATTGAATGTGATTCTTCATGTCCAATTATTTTGGGACGTCCCTTTTTGCGCACCGTTGGTGCTGTCATTGACATGAAAGAGGGTAATATAAAATTTCAGTTTCCTCTCAAGAAAGGGATGGAACACTTCCCTCGTAAGAAGGTCAAGTTACCTTTTGAGTCCGTTGTACGGGCTAGCTATTCTTTTACTCTTGACAAAACTTGATCTATGCATTATGCCTAGCTTAAAGGCATAAAAGAAAGCGCTTTTGGGAGGCAGCCCACATGAATAAAATTTTTGCTTTTGTTGTGTCTTGATGTTGTTTACTGCTGTAGCATCATCATTGTATCTTTGCTTTTCATATTTGTGCCAAGTATAGCCTCTGATTGCTAGAAAGTTCAAAAGTTGTGAGGTGCTGTCCAGGAAACAGATTCTGTCCTTGGATAGAAAAATTCGTATCAAATCACCAGATCATCTTTTTGGTCTGAATTTTTTCGAAAGCGTTCTCTATATAATTGTCTTTCGTGCGTCAGTTCTGAGTTTTTTGATTTGAGTTGCAGAAGTATCCCGAACAGGTCAATTACTGCCTGCTGTTCTGTTTTTCACAGATTCTGTCCTGTTTTGCCTTACCTTCACTTTGCAAATTAAGAACTGGCTTTTTCTTTGCAAAAACCTTTTGGCAATCTTGAGAAACAGTAGAACTTCAAGAATATCCTTATTTCCAGCAAGGTATAATTATTTTATTAAGGGTACTAACCTCGCTAATCAGATTATGATGAGTTGTGCATGAAGGGAGTTTTCAAGTGTGCGAGGGAAGATGATAAAAAGATTCAGGAGTGTCAAGCGCTCAAGCTTGGGGATGCCCCCGTGCACCCCCAAGAAATATTCAAGGAGACTCAAGCGTCTAAGCTTGGGGATGCCCCCATGCATCCCCTTCTCCATCAACATTATCAGTTCGTCTTTCGTTTCGCTATATTTTTATCACTTCATGTGTTATGTGCTATGCTTGGAGCGTCTTGCTTTTAGTTTTCTTTTTAGTTTTTCATAACGAGTCGGAACCCAGCATTCCTTTATGTGGGAGAGAAACACGCTCCACCTCTACCTAGAACATAACATAGAATTTTCATGTCTATCTATGATGTGTGTGTTCTTTGTCTTTTAATAGCTACTATCGTGCTCTGCTCTTAGTATTCATGCTTATCTTTTCAAGAGCTTTTATTTAGTTGGTTGCTTGAACTCTCTTTAATTACCATGCTCACCTTATTAAGAGAGTTTGCTTCCGTTGCATTGGTTAATGTGTCTATGATAAAGATGCTACTTTCATGATGGTGCTTAGTAGTTCAGGTTTTCTTTTGGTTAATCTTAAATAGCTGGGGGGTTCCCAATGTGTTATTGGAGTACCAACTTGGTTTGTTTGCCTATGATATGGTATGGTTTAGTAATATCTTCCTTCGAGAATTTATTTTGATTGACTTGGCGTATGCTCACGCATATTCAAGACTGTAAAGAAAGTCTGTCAAGCCTTGATGATCTTTTGTTTCTAAGTAGCGATATAACTACCATGCCCGATTCAATATTGCTTTGTCGCTCTGCATGATTATGACCGTCATTGCTCTCTTAGTTGGTCGCTCCCAGTCTTTTGCTAACCTCCACCTGTACTAAGCAAACTAACCATGCAATACATAGCTCATGGGAAAGTAGCCTAAAAACTATTGTGGTAAAGAATATGTTGCTTATGTATCTTATTTCTTATAAGTTGCTTGCTGAGCGGTAACCATGTTTCTGGGGACACCATCAACTGTCACACTTTTGTTGAATATCATGTGAGTTGCTATGCATGTTCGTCTTGTCTGAAGTAAGGGTGATTTACCGTGGGTTGAATTAATATGCATATTGTTAGTGAAGAACATTGGGACGCCAACCAAAGCCATGCATCATGGTGGAAGTTTTAGCTTGGACCTTAATCCTCAATCTCTCATGAGAATATGCTTATGCATTAAAGAGGAGTCCATCATCTATTTTCTATGTTGTCCCGGTATGGATGTCCTCAAGTTGAGATTTATCAAAAACGAGAAATCAAATGCGATCTATCTCCTTGGACCTTTGTACAGGTGGCATAGAGGTACCCCTTTGTGACACTTGTTAAAAACATATGCAATGCAATGATAACCCATGGGGATCCGAGCTAATTAGGACAAGGAGCGAGCACTATTGGTATTCGATGCATGAGGCTTGCAACTTATAAGATGTTTTATACATGACACATATGAAGTACTGCTACCGTTGACACAATTGCTTCCATGTTTCATAATAAAAAGCTCTAGCACTTTAAGCACCAACTACTGAGAGCATGATTGTCATTCTGAGTTTAATGTGCATTGTCCCAAAGTAGCATTGTCTTTTGCATGATTGTGATATCGTTTATTCTGAAATGATTGTATCTAGTCATCACTTAAACCTTGAAGGTGCCCCTGCATTTATGTTTTGCATCACTAAAAGGGGGCAAGCTAGATATCACTTGATCATATTTGTACATCATGTTCATTGCAAATCTTTTTGATGTTTCAGTTTCATATAGTAAATCTTTCAGTCATTTGCGATTTTCTCTTGAGACAACTTAATTACTTTAGAATCATTGTCTCAGTAAGCTTTTGTCATATGACTATGAGAAAGTCTTATATGGTTAATAGCATGTCACCACAAAAATTATTCTTTTTATCATTTACCTACTCGAGGACGAGCAGGAATTAAGCTTGGGGATGTCGATACGTCCAAAACGTATCTATAATTTCTGCTTGCTCCATGCCACTTTTGGGTGATATTGCTATGATATTCATACACTTCCATACACTTTTGATCATATTTGGACTAACTTACTAATCCAGTGCACCCCAGTGCCAGTTTCTGTTTTCGGCTGTTTTTGTATTTCAGGTTTTCACGTTTCGAGAACTGCCCAGAAAAATACAGAAAAAATATATAAAAAATCAGCGTTCCGGGAACGACACTGCTTCCGAAGGGGAGCCACAGGGCGCTTGGGGCCCCTGGGCCGCGCCGGGGGGGCGCCTCGGCCCCCCGAGAGCCCCCCGATGCCCTACTTTGGCAGATATTTAAAGGGTCCCCCGTAACCCTTGAAACAAGACTTCTTTTTGCGATCCCATCTCTGTTCCGCCGCCGCCGCCGCTTCCAAGATCGGGAGCACTGGGAGAACTCTTCCCGGCACCCTGCCGGAGGGGAGGATCACCACCGGGAGCTTCTCCACCACCATGGACGCCTCCCGGATGACTCGTGAGTAGTCTCCCTTGGACCATGAGTCCATGACCAGTAGCTATGTGATGTTCTCCTCCCGTTCTTGTGCTTCACTAATTAGTCCTCGTGAGCTGCCCTACATGATCGAGGCACCTATGTAATCCTTATGCTGTTGCTATGTTGAGTTTGCTGGGATCCGATGGATTATGAGATTATGTTCAGATTGATCTTGAGTAATATATTTGATCTACCTCTTTTATATTTTTGTTCATAAGTAATTCTTGCATGTTCTCCGTTGTTATTTATTGCTTTGGTCGAGTAATAGGTAGTGACTCCAAGAGGGAACGTTATGCTCGATTGTGGGTTCATGCCCCTCGATGACTAGCTTGAGTGACAGAAACATGAGTCTAGGGGATGTGCTGTTGCCACAAGGGGGAAAACAACGGTGCTTGTGCCCGCGGGTGCAAGGATTGTTTACTTTACGCAAAGTTCTTTTTATGCAGTTGTCTGTTGCATTGAGTTTACACTATGGGTGGGACTCGCAACTTAATACCAGCGAGATGTTCTGGATAGATATCTCAAGGTGGATGATTAGTAGTAGATATTGATGGATTTCGGTCTACTTACTTTGGCGTACCGCCCATGCTTTGAACCTCAACCTTTCTTGCAATGTAGTCAGCATTGGTTTGCGTTCGTGGTCCTGTCAATTGCCCAGCTGTAATTTGTTTACCTCACATAGCTGTTTTATCGTCTTTTGGGAGAGAGACATCACTAGTGAACATCATGAGACTCCGGTCCATATTACCATCATTGATCACATCCACTATTTACTTTCCGTTATTTACCTACTATTGCAAAAACTATCTATCACTACTATCATTGCTTTTAATCCTTTGTGAACTACAAGGCCGGAGAGATTGACAACCTCTCTGTACTCGTTGGGAGCAAAGTTATTTGTATCTGTGTGCAGGTCCACGTTGGTTGCTACTAATCTGGCGCCGTAGCAGTTGACACCTACTTGTTGAACCTAGGAGTCTCTGGGGATTCGATCCTTGGCATCTTTGCTAGGGGAAAACACTTCTACTTACTGCATCTTACACCTTCCACTTGGGGTAACCAACGAGGGGTTCGAGGCCCATCAAGGAGTATTTTCTGGCGCCGTTGCCGGGGACTCCACTCTTCAGGATAGGGGAGTTGCATGCTATCTTTTACCTTTGCTTTTTAGTCTTGTTAGTTTACTTTTCATTTTTGCTTTAGTTCCTCTTATCAAAAATCACAAAAAATAGTTATCTTGCTTGCTTGCTACTATGGGTTCCACCGAGAACACCAAGTTGTGTGACTTCACTAGTCACAACTGTTGGAAATATGCCCTAGAGGCAATAATAAATTGGTTATTATTATATTTCCTTGTTCATGATAATTGTTTATTATCCATGCTAGAATTGTGTTGATAGGAAACTCAGATACATGTGTGGATACATAGACAAACACCATGTCCCTAGTAAGCCTCTAGTTGACTAGCTCGTTGATCAATAGATGGTCACAGTTTCCTGACCATGGACATTGGATGTCATTGATAACGGGATCACATCATTAGGAGAATGATGTGATGGACAAGACCCAATCCTAAGCCTAGCACAGATCGTGTAGTTCGTATGCTAAAGCTTTTCTATATGTCAAGTATCTTTTCCTTAGACCATGAGATTGTGCAACTCCCGGATACCGTAGGAATGCTTTGGGTGTACCAAACGTCACAACGTAACTGGGTGGCTATAAAGGTGCACTACAGGTGTCTCCGAAAGTGTCTGTTGGGTTGGCACGAATCGAGACTGGGATTTGTCACTCCGTATGACGGAGAGGTATCTCTGGGCCCACTCGGTAGGACATCATCATAATGTGCACAATATGTGATCAAGGAGTTGATCACGGGATGATGTGTTACGGAACGAGTAAAGAGACTTGCCGGTAACGAGATTGAGCAAGGTATCGGTATACTGACGATCGAATCTCGGGCAAGTGCTATACCGATAGACAAAGGGAATCGTATACGGGATTGATTGAATCCTTGACATCGTGGTTCATCCGATGAGATCATCGTGGAACATGTGGGAGCCAACATGGGTATCCAGATCCCGCTGTTGGTTATTGGCCGGAGAGTTGTCTCGGTCATGTCTACATGGTTCCCGAGCCCGTAGGGTCTACACACTTAAGGTTCGATGACGCTAGGGTTATAGGGAAAGTATGTACGCGGTTACCGAATGTTGTTCGGAGTCCCGGATGAGATCCCGGACGTCACGAGGAGTTCCGAAATGGTCCGGAGGTAAAGATTCATATATGGGAAGTCCTGTTTTGGTCACCGGAAAAGTTTCGGGCGATATCGGTAATGTACCGGGACCACCGGGAGGGTCCCGGGGGTCCACCAGGTGGGGCCACCAGCCCCAGAAGGCTACGTGGGCTAAGTGTGGGAGGGGACCAGCCCCAAGGGGGCTGGTGCGCCCCCCCACCAAGTCCCAGGGTGCCTCCAAGAGGGGAAGGGGGCAAACCCTAAGGCAGTTGGGCCCTAGGGCCCAATAGTGGTGCGCCTCCCCCTCTCTCCCCCTTGGCCGCCCCCCTAGATGGGATCTAGGGCTGGCCGCACCCTAGGGGAGGGAAACCCTAAAGGGGGGCGCAGCCCTCCCTTCCCCCTATATATATGTGAGGTTTTAGGGCTGTTTGACACACGAGAACGTCTCCCTCTTGGCGCAGCCCTACCCCTCTCCCTCCTCGTCTCTTGCAGCGCTTGGCGAAGCCCTGCTGGAGTCCCGCACTCCTCCACCACCACCACGCCGTCGTGCTGCTGTTGGATGGAGTCTTCCCAACCTCTCCCTCTCTCCTTGCTGGATCAAGGCGTGGGAGACGTCACCGGGCTGCACGTGTGAAGAACGCGGAGGCACCGTCCGTTCGGTGCTAGGATCTTCGGCGATCTGAATCGCGGCGAGTACGACTCCATCAACCGCGTTCTTGAACGCTTCCGCTTAGCGATCTATAAGGGTATGTGGATCCAACTCTCCTCTCGTAGATGCATCTCCTAGATTGATCTTGGTGAACGTAGGAAAATTTTTGTTTCCCATGCGATGTTCCCCAACAGTGGTATCAGAGCTAGGTTCTTGCGTAGATGCTTTCTCGAGTAGAACACAAAAGGGTTTGTGGGCGTTGAAGTTTAAATTGCTGCCCTCCTTAGTCTTTCTTGATTCAGCGGTATTATGGGATGAAGCGGCCCGGACCAACTTTACATGTCCACGTACATGAGACCGGTTCCATCGACAGACATGTGACTTTTGTTGCATAAGATGGCTGGCGGGTGTCTGTCTCTCCTATCTTAGTTGAATCGAAATAGAACAAGGCGGTCCTTGTAGAAGGTTAAATAGCAACTTGAATATCACCGTTGTGGCTTTGCGTAGGTAAGAAGCGTTCTTGCTAGATACCCATAGCAGCCACGTAAAACATGCAACAACAAATTAGAGGACGTCTAACTTGTTTTTGCAGGGTATGTATGTGATATGATATGGCCAATGACATGATGAGATATATTTGATGTATGAGATGATCATGTTGTAATAGTTAATATCGACTTGCATGTCGATGCATACGGCAACCGGCAGGAGCCATAGGGTTGTCTTTAATTTTTGTATGACCTGCGTGTCAATCATTAAGCGCTTTGTAATGCTTTACTTTATCGCTAAACGGTAGCAATAGTAGTAAGAGCACGGTGGGCGCGCGACAACCCCGATGGCGACACGATGATGGAGATCATGATGATGGAGATCATGGTGTGGCGCCGGTGACGATGGAGATCATGCCGGTGCTTTGGAGATGGAGATCAAAAGCACGAGTTGATGGCCATATCATGTCACTTATGATTTGCATGTGATGTTAATCCTTTTATGCATCTTATTTTGCTTAGGACGACGGTAGCATTATAAGATGATCCTTCACTAAAATTTCAAGATAAAATTGTGTTCCCCCCGAGTGTGCGCCGTTGCGAAGGTTCGTCGTTTCGAAGCACCACGTGATGATCGGGTGTGATAGACTCTACGTTCGCATACAACGGGTGCAAGCCAGTTTTGCACATGCAGAACACTCGGGTTAGACTTGACGAGCCTAGCATGTACAGACATGGCCTCGGAACACGGAAGACCGAAAGGTCGAGCATGAGTCATATAGTAGATATGATCAACATGAAGATGTTCACCATCGACACCACCTCATCTCACGTGATGATCGGACTTGGGTTGGTGGATTTGGATCATGTCACGCTCGGATGACCAGAGGGATGTCAATTTGAGTGGGAGTTATAAGTAATTTGATTAGTTAAAACTCACTTGTCATGAACAATAGTCTAAGTTGTCTTTGCAAATTATGTAGTAGACCAATAACTGCGTTGTAGCTCCCTGTTTAATACGATCCTAGAGAAAGACTAAGTTGAAAGATATTGTAAGCAATGATGCGGACTGGGTCCGTAGTCCGAGGAGTGTCCTCACTGCTGCACATAAAGCTTACGTCTCTGATGCACCGCTCGATGTGCAAACCCCTACAACGTTGTCTGTGGATGTTGTGAACACCTGACAGAGACGTCCTGATGACTACTTGATAGTTTAGTGCACCATACTTTACGGCTTAGAATCGGGATTCCAATGACGTTTTGAACGCCATAGAACATATGAGATGTTCTAAGAGCTGAAATTGGGATTTCAGGCTCATGCCCGTGTTGAGAGGTATGAGACCTCTGACAAGTTCTTTTGCCAAAAAGGTGGAGGAGAATGGCTCAACTAATGAGCATGTGCTCAGAATGTCTGGGTGCTGAAATCACTTGAACCAAGTGGGAGTTAATCTTCCAGGTGAGATAGTGGTTGACGGAATTCTCTAGACACTATCACCAAGCTACTAGAACTTCGTGATGAACTATGACATGCAAAGGATGGTGATAATCCCGGTGCTGTCAGCGGTTCCTAGTACCGCAAAAGTAGAGATCAAGAAGGAGCATCAAGTGTTGATGGTTTAACAAGACCACTGGTTTCAAAAGGGTAAGGGCTAGAAGGGAAACTTCATGAATGGCAAACCTGTTGTCGCTCTGATGAAGGAACCCATGGTTGAACCCAAACCTCGAGACTAAGTGCTTCTATTATGAGGGGAACGGTCACATGGTAGCGGAACCACCCCAAATACATGGTAGATATGATAGCTGGCAACTTCAACAAAGTATATTTGATATACGTGTTATTGATGTGTACCTTAGTAGTACTCCTTGTAGCACCTGGGTATTGGATACCGGTTCAGTTGCTATTATTAGTAACTTGAAGCAAAAGCTACGGACTGAACGGAGACTAGCTAAGGGCGAGGTGACGATGTGTGTTGGAAGTGTTTCCAAGGTTGATGAGATCACCATCGCACACTTCCTCTATTTTCGAGATTAGTGTTGAACCTAGATAAATGTTATCAGGTGTCTACGTTGAGCATGAAAATGATTAGATCATGTTCATCGCAATACGGTTATTCATTTAAGTTAGAGAATAGTGGTTATTCTGTTTACATGAATAATACCTTTATGGTCATGCACCCAATGGTTCGTTGAAGCTCGATCATGGTAATACACATAATGATAATATTAATGCCAAAAGATGTAGAGTTAATAATGATAGTACCACTTTCTTGTGGCACTGCCGCTTAGGTCATTTTGGCATAAAATGCATGAAGAAACTCCATGCTGATGGACGTTTGGAGTCACTTGATTTTGAATCGCTTGACACATGCGAGCCATGCCTCATGGGCAGGATGACTGAGATCTCGTTTTCAGGTACAATGAAACGGGTAAGTGACTTATTGGAAATCATACATGCTGATGTATGTGATCCAATGAGAATTAAGGCGTGTGGTGGATATCGTTATTTTCTCATCTTCACTGACGATTTGAGTAGATACGGTATATTTACTTAATGAAGCAAAAGTCTGAAACGTTTGAAAGGTTCAAAAATTTCAGAGTGAAGATTAAGAATCATCATAACAAGAAGATCATGTTCCTACGATCTGATCAAGGGGATATTATCTGAATTATGAGTTTGGCAATCACTTAAGACATTGTGGAATTGTTTCGCAGTTGAAGCCCCCTGGAACACCACAGCGTAATGGTGTGTTCGGACATCGTAATCGAACCTTATGAGATATGGTGCGATCTATGATGTATCTTACCGATCTACCGCTATTATTTTGAGGTTATGCATTAGAGACAGCTGCATTCACTTTATATAGGGCACCATCTAAGTCCGTTGAGACAACGCCATATGAACTAAGGTCTGGCAAGAAACCGTAGTTGTCGTTTCTCAATGTTTGGGGCTGCGAGGCTTATGGCTTCAGCCGGGAAAAGCTCGAACCCAAAGCGGACAAATACATCTTCATAGGATACCCAAAGGTAACAGTTGGGTATACCTCCTATCTCAGATCCAAGGGCAAAAATATTTGTCCCTAAGAATGGGTCCTTTCTCGAGAAGGAGTTTCTCTCGAAAGAATTGAGTGGGAGGAAGATAGAACTTGATGAGGTTGTCGAACCCTCACTTCAACCGGAAAGTAGTGCAACACAGAAAGATGTTTCTGTGGAACCTACGACAGTTGAAGAGGAAACTAATGATAGCGATCATGAAGCTCCAGATCAAGTTGCTATCGATCCTCGTAGGTCGACAAGGATATGTACTACTCCTGAGTAGTACGGTGATCCTGTCTTAGAGGTCATGTTGTTGGACAACGATGAGCCTACGAACTATGGAGAAGCGATGGTGGGCCCATATTCCGACAAATGGTTAGAAGCCGATAAATCCGAGATAGGATCCATGTATCAAAACAAAGTATGGACTTTGGTGGACTTGCCCTATGATCGGCAAGCCATTGAGACAAATGGATCTTTAAGACTAAGACGGACGTGGACGGTAATGTCACCGTCTATGAAGCTCGACTTGTGGCAAAGAGTTTTTCACAAGTTCAAGGAGTTGACTACGATGAGATTTTCTCACCCGTAGCGATGCTTAAGTCCGTCGGAATCATGTTAGCATTAGCTGCATTTATGAAATCTGGCGGATGGATGACAAAACAAGTTTCCTTACCATTTTTCGTAAGGAAAGGTTGTATATGATACAATCAGAAAGGTTTTGTCGATCCTAAGGATGCTAGCTCCAGCGATCCTTCTATGGACTAGAGCAAGCATCTCGGAGTCGGAATATATGCTTTGATGGAGTGATCAAAGTTTTTGGGTATACAAAGTTTGTTAGAAACTTGTATTTACAATAAAGTGAGTGGGAGCACTACAACATTTCTGATAAGTATATGTGAATGACATATGGTTGATCCGAAATGATGTAGAAATTCTGGAAAGAGTAAAGGGTTGTTTGAAAGGTATTTTTCAAAGGAAGACCTGGATAAAGTTGCTTACATAATTGGGCATCAAGATCTATAGAGATAGATCAAGACGCCTGATGATACTTTCAAAAGGAACACACACCTTTGACATGATTTTGAAGGAGTTCAAAATAGGTCAGTCAAAGAAGGAGTTCTTGCCTGATTTGTAAGGTGTGAAGTTGAGTAAGACTCAAAGCTTGACCACGGCAGAAGAAAGAGGAAGGACGAAGGTCGTCCCCTATGGTTTTGTCATAGGCTCTATACGATATGCCATGCTAAGTACCGCACCTGATGTGTGCCTTGCCACATGTCTGGCAAGAGGGTACAAAGGTGATCCAGGAGTGGATTACTAGATAGTGGTCAAAATTATCCTTAGAGGAATAAGGAAATGTTTCTCGGTTATGGAGGTGATAAAGAGTTCGACGTAAAGAGTTACGTCGATGCAAGCTTAACACCTATCCGGATAACTCTAAGTGGAGATACCGGATACGTATAATGGAGCAACAGTTTGGAATAGCTCCAAGTGGAACGTAGTAGCAGCATCTACGATATGACATAAAGTTTTGCGAAGTACATAGGGATCTGAATGTTGCAGACCCGTTGACTACAACCTCTCTCACAAGCATAACATGATCAAACACAGAACTCATTGAGTGTTAATCACATATTGATGTGAACTAGATTACTGACTCTAGTGAACTCTTTGGATGTTGGTCACATGGCGATGTGACCTGTGAGTGTTAATCACATGGCGATGTGAACTAGATTATTGACTCTAGTGCAAGTGGGAGACTGTTGGAAATATGCCCTAGAGGCAATAATAAATTGGTTATTATTATATTTCCTTGTTCACGATAATCGTTTATTATCCATGCTAGAATTGTATTGATAGGAAACTCAGATACATGTATGGATACATAGACAAACACCATGTCCCTAGTGAGCCTCTAGACGACTAGCTCGTTGATCAATAGATGGTTACGGTTTCCTAACCATGGACATTGGATGTCGTTGATAACGGGATCACTTCATTAGGAGAATGATGTGATGGACAAGACCCAATCCTAAGCCTAGCACAGATCGTGTAGTTCGTATGCTAAAGCTTTTCTATATGTCAAGTATCTTTTCCTTAGACCATGGGATTGTGCAACTCCCAGATACCGTAGGAATGCTTTGGGTGTACCAAACGTCACAACGTAACTGGATGGCTATAAAGGTGCACAACAGGTATCTCCGAAAGTGTCTGTTGGGTTGGCACGAATCGAGACTGGGATTTGTCACTCCGTATGACGGAGAGGTATCTCTGGGCCCACTCGGTAGGACATCATCATAATGTGCACAATATGTGATCAAGGAGTTGATCACGGGATGATGTGTTACGGAACGAGTAAAGAGACTTGCCGGCAACGAGATTGAGCAAGGTATCGGTATACCGACGATCGAATCTCGGGCAAGTGCTATACCGATAGACAAAGGGAATCGTATACGGGATTGATTGAATCCTTGACATCGTGGTTCATCCGATGAGATCATCGTGGAACATGTGGGAGCCAACATGGGTATCCAGATCCCGCTGTTGGTTATTGGCCGGAGAGTTGTCTCGGTCATGTCTACATGGTTCCCGAGCCCGTAGGGTCTACACACTTAAGGTTCGATGACGCTAGGGTTATAGGGAAAGTATGTACGCGGTTACCGAATGTTGTTCGGAGTCCCGGATGAGATCCCGGACGTCACGAGGAGTTCCGGAATGGTCCGGAGGTAAAGATTCATATATGGGAAGTCCTGTTTTGGTCACCGGAAAAGTTTCGGGCGATATCGGTAATGTATCGGGACCACCGGGAGGGTCCCGGGGGTCCACCAGGTGGGGCCACCAGCCCCAGGTGGCTGCGTGGGCTAAGTGTGGGAGGGGACCAGCCCCAAGGGGGCTGGTGCGCCCCCCCACCAAGTCCCTAGGCGCATGGAGTGTGGAGGGGGGCAAACCCTAGGTCCAGATGGGCCTTAAGGCCCACCCTAGGGCGCCCCCTCTCTCTCCCCCCCCCCTTGGCCGCACCCTAGATGGGTTTTCTAGGGCTGGCCGCACCCCTAGGGGTGGGAAACCCTAAAGGGGGCGCAGCCCTCCCTTCCCCCTATATATATGTGAGGTTTTGGGGCTGCTAGACACATGAGAACGTCTCCCTCTTGGCGCAGCCCTACCCCTCTCCCTCCTCGTCTCTTGCAGCGCTTGGCGAAGCCCTGCTGGAGTCCCGCGCTCCTCCACCACCACCACGCCGTCGTGCTGCTGTTGGATGGAGTCTTCCCCAACCTCTCCCTCTCTCCTTGCTGGATCAAGGCGTGGGAGACGTCACCGGGCTGCACGTGTGTTGAACGCGGAGGCGCCGTCCGTTCGGCGCTGGATCGGATCTTCCGCGATTTGAATCGCCGCGAGTACGACTCCATCAACCGCGTTCTAGCAACACTTCCGCTTAGCGATCTACAAGGGTATGTGGATCCAACTCTCCTCTCGTAGATGTGCATCTCCTAGATTGATCTTGGTGAGCGTAGGAAAATTTTTGTTTCCCATGCAACGTTCCCCAACAGTGGCATCATGAGCTAGGATCTTGCGTAGATGTTTTCACGAGTAGAACACAAAGGGGTTTGTGGGCGTTGATGTTTAGATTGCTTCCCTCCTTGGTCTTTTCTCGATTCAGCGGTATTGTGGGATGAAGCGGCCCGGACCAACTTTACATGTCCACGTACATGAGACCGGTTCCATCGACAGACATGTGACTTTTGTTGCATAAGATGGCTGGCGGGTGTCTGTCTCTCCCACCTTAGTTGAATCGGATTCGACAAAGGCGGTCCTTGTAGAAGGTTAAATAGCAACTTAAATATCACCGTTGTGGCTTTGCGTAGGTAAGAAGCGTTCTTGCTAGATACCCATAGCAGCCACGTAAAACATGCAACAACAAATTAGAGGACGTCTAACTTGTTTTTGCAGGGTATGTATGTGATATGATATGGCCAATGACATGATGAGATATATTTGATGTATGAGATGATCATGTTGTAATAATTAATATCGACTTGCATGTCGATGTATACGGCAACCGGCAGGAGCCATAGGGTTGTCTTTAATTTCTTGTATGACCTGCGTGTCAATCATTAAGCACTATGTAATGCTTTACTTTATCGCTAAACGGTAGCAATAGTAGTAAGAGCATGGTGGGCGCGCGACAACCCCGATGGCGACACGATGATGGAGATCATGATGATGGGGATCATGGTGTGGCGCCGGTGACGATGGAGATCATGCCGGTGCTTTGGAGATGGAGATCAAAAGCACGAGTTGATGGCCATATCATGTCACTTATGATTTGCATGTGATGTTAATCCTTTTATGCATCTTATTTTGCTTAGGACGACGGTAGCATTATAAGATGATCCCTCACTAAAATTTCAAGATAAAATTGTGTTCCCCCCGAGTGTGCGCCGTTGCGAAGGTTCGTCGTTTCGAAGCACCACGTGATGATCGGGTGTGATAGACTCTACGTTCGCATACAACGGGTGCAAGCCAGTTTTTGCACATGCAGAACACTCGGGTTAGACTTGACGAGCCTAGCATGTACAGACATGGCCTCGGAACACGGAAGACCGAAAGGTCGAGCATGAGTCATATAGTAGATATGATCAACATGTAGATGTTCACCATTGACACCACCTCATCTCACGTGATGATCGGACTTGGGTTGGTGAATCTGGATCATGTCACGCTCGAATGACAAGAGGGATGTCAATTTGAGTGGGAGTTATAAGTAATTTGATTAGTTAAACTCACTTATCATGAACAATAGTCTAAGTTGACTTTGCAAATTATGTTGTAGATCAATAGCTTGCGTTGTAGCTCCCTGTTTAATACGATCCTAGAGAAAGACTAAGTTGAAAGATATTGTAAGCAAGGATGCGGACTGGGTCCGTAGTCCGAGGAGTGTCCTCACTACTGCACAGAAAGCTTACGTCTTTGATGCACCGCTCGATGTGCAAACCCCTACAACGTTGTCTGTGGATGTTGTGAACACCTGACAGAGACGTCCTGATGACTACTTGATAGTTTAGTGCACCATACTTCACGGCTTAGAATCGGGTTTCCAATGACGTTTTGAACGCCATAGAACATATGAGATGTTCTAAGAGCTGAAATTGGGATTTCAGGCTCATGCCCGTGCTGAGAGGTGTGAGACCTCTGACAAGTTCTTTTGCCAAAAAGATGGAGGAGAATGGCTCAACTAGTGAGCATGTGCTCAGAATGTCTGGGTGCTGAAATCACTTGAACCAAGTGGGAGTTAATCTTCCAGGTGAGATAGTGGTTGACAGAATTCTCTAGACACTATCACCAAGCTACTAGAACTTCGTGATGAACTATGACATGCAAAGGATGGAGATGATCCCGGTGCTGTTAGCGGTTCTTAGTACCGCAAAAGTAGAAATCAAGAAGGAGCATCAAGTGTTGATGGTTTAGCAAGACCACTGGTTTCAAAAGGGGCAAGGGCTAGAAGGGAAACTTCATGAATGGCAAACCAGTTGTCGCTCTAATGAGGGAACCTAAGGTTGCACCCAAACCTCGAGACTAAGTGCTTCGATTATAAGGGTAACGGTCACATGGTAGCGGAACCACCCCAAATACATGGTAGATATGATAGCTGGCAACTTCAACAAAGTATATTTGATATACGTGTTATTGATGTGTACCTTAGTAGTACTCCTTGTAGCACCTGGGTATTGGATACCGGTTCAGTTGCTATTATTAGTGACTTGAAGCAAAAGCTACGGACTGAACGGAGACTAGCTAAGGACGAGGTGACGATGTGTGTTGGAAGTGTTTCCAATGTTGATGAGATCACCATCGCACACTTCCTCTATTTTCTAGATTAGTGTTGAACCTAGATAAATGTTATCAGGTGTCTACGTTGAGCATGAAAATGATTAGATCATGTTCATCGCAATACGGTTATTCATTTGAGTTAGAGAATAATGGTTATTCTGTTTACATGAATAATACCTTTATGGTCATGCACCCAATGGTTCGTTGAATCTCGATCATGGTAATACACATAATGATAATATTAATGCCAAAAGATGTAGAGTTAATAATGATAGTACCACTTTCTTGTGGCACTGCCGCTTAGGTCATTTTGGCATAAAATGCATGAAGAAACTCCATGCTGATGGACGTTTGGAGTCACTTGATTTTGAATCGCTTGACACATGCGAGCCATGCCTCTTGGGCAGGATGACTGAGATCTCGTTTTCAGGTACAATGAAACGGGTAAGTGACTTATTGGAAATCATACATGCTGATGTATGTGATCCAATGAGAATTAAGGCGTGTGGTGGATATCGTTATTTTCTCATCTTCACTGACGATTTGAGTAGATATGGTATATTTACTTAATGAAGCAAAAGTCTGAAACATTTGAAAGGTTCAAAAATTTCAGAGTGAAGATTAAGAATCATCATAACAAGAAGATCATGTTCCTACGATCTGATCAAGGGGATATTATCTTAATTATGAGTTTGGCAATCACTTAAGACATTGTGGAATTGTTTCGCAGTTGAAGTCCCCTGGAACACCACAGCGTAATGGTGTGTCCGGACATCGTAATCGAACCTTATGAGATATGGTGCGATCTATGGTGTGTCTTACCGATCTACCGCTATTATTTTGAGGTTATGCATTAGAGACAGCTGCATTCACTTTATATAGGGCACCATCTAAGTCCGTTGAGACGACGTCGTATGGTTTGGCAAGAAACCAAAGTTGTCGTTTTCTTAAATGTTTGGGGCTGCGATGCTTATGGCTTCAGCCAGGAAAAGCTCGAACCCAAAGCGGACAAATACATCTTCATGGAATACCCACTGGTAACGGTTGGGTATACCTTCTATCTCAGATCCAAGGACAAAAAGTTTGTCGCTAAGAATGGGTCCTTTCTCGGGAAGGAGTTTCTCTCGAAAGAATTGAGTGGGAGGAAGATAGAACTTGATGAGGTTGTCGAACCCTCACTTCAACCGGAGAGTAGTGCAACACAGAAAGATGTTTCTGTGGAATCTACAACAGTTGAAGAGGAAACTAATGATAGTAATCATGAAGCTCCAGATCAAGTTGCTATCGAACCTCGTAGGTTGACAAGGATATGTACTACTCCTGAGTGGTACGTTGATCCTGTCTTAGAGGTCATGTTGTTGGACAACGATGAACCTACGAACTATGGAGAAGCGATGGTGGGCCCATATTCCGACAAATGGTTAGAAGCCGATAAATCCGAGATAGGATCCATGTATCAAAACAAAGTATGGACTTTGGTGGACTTGCCCTGTGATCGACAAGCCATTGAGACAAATGGATCTTTAAGACTAAGACGGATGTGGACGGTAATGTCACCGTCTATGAAGCTCGACTTGTGGCGAAGAGTTTTCCACAAGTTCAAAGAGTTGACTACGATGAGATTTTCTCACCCGTAGCGATGCTTAAGTCCGTCGGAATCATGTTAGCATTAGCTGCATTTATGAAATCTGGCAGATGGATGACAAAACAAGTTTCCTTACCAGTTTTCGTAAGGAAAGGTTGTATGTGATACAATCAGAAAGGTTTTGTCGATCCTAAGGATGCTAAAAGATATGCTAGCTCCAACGATCGTTCCATGGACTAGAGCAAGCATCTCGGAGTCGGAATATACACTTTGATGGAGTGATCAAAGTTTTTGGGTATACAAAGTTTGGTGGAAACTTGTATTTACAATAAAGTGAGTGGGAGCACTACAACATTTCTGATAAGTATATGTGAATGACATATGGTTGATCCGAAATGATGTAGAATTTCTGGAAAGCATAAAGGGTTGTTTGAAATGAGTTTTTCAAAGGAAGACCTGGATAAAGCTGCTTACATATTGGGCATCAAGATCTATACAGATAGATCAAGACGCCTGATGATACTTTCAAAAGATCACACACCTTGGCATGATTTTGAAGAAGTTCAAAATAGATCAGTCAAAGAAGGAGTTCTTACCTGAGTTGTAAGGTGTGAAGTTGAGTAAGACTCAAAGCTTGACCACGGCAGAAGAAAGAGGAAGGACGAAGGTCGTCCCCTATGGTTTTGTCATAGGCTCTATACGATATGCCATGCTAAGTACCGCACCTGATGTGTGCCTTGCCACATGTCTGGCAAGAGGGTACAAAGGTGATCCAGGAGTGGATCACTAGATAGTGGTCAAAATTATCCTTAGAGGAATAAGGAAATGTTTCTCGGTTATGGAGGTGATAAAGAGTTCGACGTAAAGAGTTACGTCGATGCAAGCTTAACACCTATCCGGATAACTATAAGTGGAGATACCGGATACGTATAATGGAGCAACAGTTTGGAATAGCTCCAAGTGGAACGTGGTAGCAGCATCTACGATATGACATAAAGTTTTGCGAAGTACATAGGGATCTGAATGTTGCAGACCCGTTGACTACAACCTCTCTCACAAGCATAACATGATCAAACACAGAACTCATTGAGTGTTAATCACATATTGATGTGAACTAGATTACTGACTCTAGTGAAACTCTTTGGATGTTGGTCACATGACGATGTGACCTGTGAGTGTTAATCACATGGCGATGTGAACTAGATTATTGACTCTAGTGCAAGTGGGAGACTGTTGGAAATATGCCCTAGAGGCAATAATAAATTGGTTATTATTATATTTCCTTGTTCACGATAATCGTTTATTATCCATGCTAGAATTGTATTGATAGGAAACTCAGATACATGTATGGATACATAGACAAACACCATGTCCCTAGTGAGCCTCTAGACGACTAGCTCGTTGATCAATAGATGGTTACGGTTTCCTAACCATGGACATTGGATGTCGTTGATAACGGGATCACATCATTAGGAGAATGATGTGATGGACAAGACCCAATCCTAAGCCTAGCACAGATCGTGTAGTTCGTATGCTAAAGCTTTTCTATATGTCAAGTATCTTTTCCTTAGACCATGAGATTGTGCAACTCCCAGATACCGTAGGAATGCTTTGGGTGTACCAAACGTCACAACGTAACTGGGTGGCTATAAAGGTGCACAACAGGTATCTCCGAAAGTGTCTGTTGGGTTGGCACGAATCGAGACTAGGATTTGTCACTCCGTATGACGGAGAGGTATCTCTGGGCCCACTCGGTAGGACATCATCATAATGTGCACAATATGTGATCAAGGAGTTGATCACGGGATGATGTGTTACGGAACGAGTAAAGAGACTTGCCGGTAACGAGATTGAGCAAGGTATCGGTATACCGACGATCGAATCTCGGGCAAGTGCTATACCGATAGACAAAGGGAATCGTATACGGGATTGATTGAATCCTTGACATCGTGGTTCATCCGATGAGATCATCGTGGAACATGTGGGAGCTAACATGGGTATCCAGATCCCGCTGTTGGTTATTGGCCGGAGAGTTGTCTCGGTCATGTCTACATGGTTCCCGAGCCCGTAGGGTCTACACACTTAAGGTTCGATGACGCTAGGGTTATAGGGAAAGTATGTACGCGGTTACCGAATGTTGTTCGGAGTCCCGGATGAGATCCCGGACGTCACGAGGAGTTCCGGAATGGTCCGGAGGTAAAGATTCATATATGGGAAGTCCTGTTTTGGTCACCGGAAAAGTTTCGGGCGATATCGGTAATGTACCGGGACCACCGGGAGGGTCCCGGGGGTCCACCAGGTGGGGCCACCAGCCCCAGAAGGCTACGTGGGCTAAGTGTGGGAGGGGACCAGCCCCAAGGGGGCTGGTGCGCCCCCCCACCAAGTCCCAGGGCGCCTCCAAGAGGGGAAGGGGGCAAACCCTAAGGCAGTTGGGCCCTAGGGCCCAATAGTGGTGCGCCTCCCCCTCTCTCCCCCTTGGCCGCCCCCCTAGATGGGATCTAGGGCTGGCCGCACCCTAGGGGAGGGAAACCCTAAAGGGGGGCGCAGCCCTCCCTTCCCCCTATATATATGTGAGGTTTTAGGGCTGTTTGACACACGAGAACGTCTCCCTCTTGGCGCAGCCCTACCCCTCTCCCTCCTCGTCTCTTGCAGCGCTTGGCGAAGCCCTGCTGGAGTCCCGCACTCCTCCACCACCACCACGCCGTCGTGCTGCTGTTGGATGGAGTCTTCCCAACCTCTCCCTCTCTCCTTGCTGGATCAAGGCGTGGGAGACGTCACCGGGCTGCACGTGTGAAGAACGCGGAGGCACCGTCCGTTCGGTGCTAGGATCTTCGGCGATCTGAATCGCGGCGAGTACGACTCCATCAACCGCGTTCTTGAACGCTTCCGCTTAGCGATCTACAAGGGTATGTGGATCCAACTCTCCTCTCGCAGATGCATCTCCTAGATTGATCTTGGTGAACGTAGGAAAATTTTTGTTTCCCATGCGACGTTCCCCAACAAGTAGTTGAACTACTAATGGCGCACCACCACCACGGTGCGCCATTAGTATTTTTTGAAAAATAAAATAAAAAAAATAAAAAAAATATGAAAAAAAATACTAATGGCGCACCGTGGGAGTGGTGCGCCATTAGTAAGTTGAACTACTAATGGCGCACCACTCCCACGGTGCGCCATTAGTATTTTTTGAAAATAAAATAAAAAAAATAAAAATAAAATATGAAGAAAAAAAATGCTTATAGGAGTAACTTTGGTAACAATTCTAGACCGTTCCCCTCTAACTCTTATGGGAACAACAATGCTTATCCTAGTACCAAGAACTCCAATACTGAACTAGAGACCATGCTTAGAGATTTCATCACTACCCAAAAAGCCTTTAATAAGAATGTAGAAGAGAAACTACATAAACTAGATGATCTTTCTTTTAAGGTAGACCACTTAGCCAATGAGGTAAAATTGCTAAAAATTGAAACTTCTCGTCTTAAGGAGAGGGAAGTCATCCCTATTAATGCTACTCAAGTGCAAATTAATGAAAACATTAGGATGATGGCTAAGCTTAAAGAAAGATGGGCTAGAGAAAGGGAGGAAGAGGAAAGAATTAAGAGCCTTCCTACCCACCACACTGTTGCTACTATCCAAGTTATTGAGGATGTTCACACTCTTAGCACCCAATGTACTCCTGGTCCCAATGGACCTATTAATGGTGATGATATAGAAACTACCAAACAAGTGAACCTTAAGGACACCACTACCACTTTACTTGATGCTCGTGACCTTGATTTTGATAATTGCACTCTTACCGAAGTTATTGATTTCCTTCACAAAATGTCTAGAGATCCCCGCACTAGCACGCTTAACCTTGCCTTCACAGAGCATATCACTAATGCTCTCATCAAAGCTAGGGAGGAGAAACTTAGAGTAGAAGCCTCCATACCTAGAAAGCTAGAAGATGGTTGGTATCCTATGATAAAAATTAATTTGAATGACTTCTTTTGTTATGCATTATGTGATGTTGGTGCTAGTACCTCTGTTATGCCCAAAAGGATATATGATATGCTTAAATTGAAACCTTATGATTCTTGTTCTTTTGGTGTTCGTCTCGTTGATTCTTCCATAAAGAAACCTTTGGGGAGGATCGATGATGTTCTTATTGTTGTCAATGATAATTATGTGCCCGTTGATTTCACTATTATGGATATTGAATGTGATTCTTCATGTCCAATTATTTTGGGACGTCCCTTTTTGCGCACCGTTGGTGCTGTCATTGACATGAAAGAGGGTAATATAAAATTTCAGTTTCCTCTCAAGAAAGGGATGGAACACTTCCCTCGTAAGAAGGTCAAGTTACCTTTTGAGTCCGTTGTACGGGCTAGCTATTCTTTTACTCTTGACAAAACTTGATCTATGCATTATGCCTAGCTTAAAGGCATAAAAGAAAGCGCTTTTGGGAGGCAGCCCACATGAATAAAATTTTTGCTTTTGTTGTGTCTTGATGTTGTTTACTGCTGTAGCATCATCATTGTATCTTTGCTTTTCATATTTGTGCCAAGTATAGCCTCTGATTGCTAGAAAGTTCAAAAGTTGTGAGGTGCTGTCCAGGAAACAGATTCTGTCCTTGGATAGAAAAATTCGTATCAAATCACCAGATCATCTTTTTGGTCTGAATTTTTTCGAAAGCGTTCTCTATATAATTGTCTTTCGTGCGTCAGTTCTGAGTTTTTTGATTTGAGTTGCAGAAGTATCCCGAACAGGTCAATTACTGCCTGCTGTTCTGTTTTTCACAGATTCTGTCCTGTTTTGCCTTACCTTCACTTTGCAAATTAAGAACTGGCTTTTTCTTTGCAAAAACCTTTTGGCAATCTTGAGAAACAGTAGAACTTCAAGAATATCCTTATTTCCAGCAAGGTATAATTATTTTATTAAGGGTACTAACCTCGCTAATCAGATTATGATGAGTTGTGCATGAAGGGAGTTTTCAAGTGTGCGAGGGAAGATGATAAAAAGATTCAGGAGTGTCAAGCGCTCAAGCTTGGGGATGCCCCCGTGCACCCCCAAGAAATATTCAAGGAGACTCAAGCGTCTAAGCTTGGGGATGCCCCCATGCATCCCCTTCTCCATCAACATTATCAGTTCGTCTTTCGTTTCGCTATATTTTTATCACTTCATGTGTTATGTGCTATGCTTGGAGCGTCTTGCTTTTAGTTTTCTTTTTAGTTTTTCATAACGAGTCGGAACCCAGCATTCCTTTATGTGGGAGAGAAACACGCTCCACCTCTACCTAGAACATTACATAGAATTTTCATGTCTATCTATGTTGTGTGTGTTCTTTGTCTACTATCATACTCTGCTCTTAGCATCCATGTTTATCTTTTCAAGAGCTTTTATTTAGTTGGTTGCTTGAACTCTCTTTAATTACCATGCTCACCTTATTAAGAGAGTTTGCTTCCGTTGCATGGGTTTAATGTGTCTATGATAAAGATGCTACTTTCATGATGGTGCTTAGTAGTTCAGGTTTTCTTTTGAATTCGGATGTAACTTTTCGAGTAGATGATTTTTCATATAAAAAACTTTTTAATCCGAGTTCGTATGCAAAAGTTATACCCGTTTTACTAAATTCCAGAGATATTTTGCAAATAAAGTAAAAATTCATATTTGTAAATTTTCCCAACAAGTAGACCACATATCACATGGGAAACTTATTTTCTTTTATTTTTTTGACATTTACATCATTTTCTTTTACTTATTTATTAACTGAAAAAGGCGGTCCAGGGGGGGTGCAGTAATGGCCAAGTTACTAATGGCGCACCGTGGTGGTGGTGCGCCATTAGTAGTTGAACTACTAATGGCGCACCACCACCACGGTGCGCCATTAGTATTTTTTGAAAAATAAAATAAAAAAAATAAAAAATAAAATATGAAAAAAATACTAATGGCGCACCGTGGGAGTGGTGCGCCATTAGTAAGTTGAACTACTAATGGCGCACCACTCCCACGGTGCGCCATTAGTATTTTTTGAAAATAAAATAAAAAAAATAAAAATAAAATATGAAGAAAAAAAATACTAATGGCGCACCGTGGTAGTGGTGCGCCATTAGTAAGTTCAACTTACTAATGGCGCACCACTCCCACGATGCGCCATTAGTATTTTTTGAAAATAAAATTAAAAACAAAATAAAAACAAAATTTGAAAAAAAATTACTAATGGCGCACCGTGGATGTGGTGCGCCATTAGTAGTTGAACTACTAATGGCGCACTAGCCACTGGTGCGCCATTAGTAGTTTTGAGAAAAATATGAAAAAAAAATTGTTACTAATGGCGCACCACGTCAACGGTGCGCCATTAGTATTTGGATACTAATGGCGCACCGCAAGTCTGGTGCGCCATTAGTGTCAATTCCATCTATAGCCCTTTTCCTAGTAGTGCGTCTCCGACACGTTGCTGGATCTCCGGCCGTCCATGGACCGCATCGCCGCCATGGGCAAAGCGCACAGGGAGGAGGAGAAATCTTTGGCGTCGCTCAACGCCCGCGCCGCCACCTGATCGTGATCGATCGATGGATACCCGCATGTTTGGGTGCGGTGTGCCCACCATTTTTAGAACCATAGTGGTAATGATTAGTGTGTCAATGTCCCGTGGCAATGACGAAATCAAATGCTTATATTGAAAGTTGATCGATTGTCTATTCGAATTTGCTAACTCGATGAAAATATGTGTTCATGTTTTCAATTAACTCGCTGAGCTGTTGTGCCTCCCCTCCCTATCCTTTACCTTTTCTTTCTTCCTATGAGCTCCGTTGCGATCTACTCTACTAGGCCATAACGCCATGGATTCGAGGAACTCAATCTACGAATTTGAATTTGGTAGAGGTATTCCTCCCAGCCACCCCATGACGGAGCTGCTGCTTCAACGACTCTAGATCTTTTCAGGTGGCGTCGAGCAGGGGAAGAGTCACTCCAGAGAACCAAGTGTTGTGCAATAGTGCGACGGCCGAACTGGCAGACACGTTTCTCAATAATCTTGACAGGAGCCTGCAAGTGAGAGGAAGAAGAAGGTAACACTTGCTTGACTTCATGTACTGGTTTGACAAAGCGCTTCAACAGAGAAATGTGGAAAACTAGGTGTATCTTGCTATTCTCAAGAAGATCCAGATGATAAGCCACATCATCAATGCGCTCCAGTATCTTGTAAGGCCCATAAAACTTGAAGGTCAATTTGTGGTTAGCATGATGCATGATGGAGGACTGCACATACGGTTGTAACTTGAGGAACACAAGGTCTCCAGGAGCAAACACATGATCAATGCGGTGTTTGTTAGCATAGTGCTTTATATGCTGATGAGTACGCAGAAGATGTTGTCTGACAGAGTCTCGGATCACCGGACGTTCATCCAACTACGATGAATATCAATTGAGGCAATTGTATCATATGCTGAAAGACCAAATTATCTTGTGGAGTAACCATAAAGAACTTCAAAAGGATATTTTCCCACAGCAAAATGCTAGTTGGTATTGTACCCAAATTCACATAAGCAGAGCAATTTCTTCCATTTAGCGGAATGGGCACTGATAAAGCAACACAAATAACCTTCCACTTGTTGATTCACTCTTTCAGTGCGATAATAAGTAGCAGGGTGATAAGCAGAACTCATATTCAGAGTGGCTCCAGTTCTAGCGACTAAAGTTTGCCAAAACACACTGGTGAAAACAGGATCTCTGTCAGAAATGAGAAGAGCGGGCATACTATGAATCTTGTATACATTTTTCCTGTAAAGTCAGCCACTGATTGAGCAGAGTAGGGGTGTTTGAGAGCTTTTAAATGACCATATTTGGCGAATTTGTCAGTCACAACTAAAATGCAGTCAAACTAGTAGGAGGAGGGTAACCCAGATGTAAAATCCACGATGATATTCTTCCAAGCTTTCTATGGAACTGATAATGGAGAAAGCAACCCGGGATAATTCACTCTCTCAGGCTTAGCTTGCTGACAAATCAAACAAGATTGTACTTGAGCTTTAATAAAAAGACTTTTCCTTGATATTTAAACAAGGACTTAATCCTCTTATATGTAACAGGAAAACTTGAGTGACCTCCCACCGGGCTGTCATGAAAGGCATATTTTTTTCCAGATGCAAGTCAGGATGCTTACCAATCCAAATACAACTTTTGTATCTACTCACCCCATTAATGAGTTGATAATGAGGTTTTTCAACTAGTTGCACCGACAGTTGTTGTAATAACTCAATAGCTTTGTCATCATGAGCATAACTAGCTACAAGTCCTTCCAACCAAGTAGGTTGAAGACTAGAAATGTTAAAAATTCGGGAAGAGACAGGTCTTCTAGATAAAGCATCAGCTGCATTATTACCAGCACCCTTTTTTATAAGTGATCTGATAATCAAGACCCACCATTTTAGTGAGAGCTTTCTATTGGCACATAGTGTGCAATCTCTGGTCTTGTAAATGGATCGGATTTTTTATCAGTGACAAATTCCTGAATTTGGAGATAGGGACTTCATTGCTCAACTGCTAACAAAATGGCCATGTACTCTTTTTCATAAACATACAAGGCTCTGTTTTGAGGACTTAGTGACTTACTAACATAAGCCAAATGGTGACCAGCTTGCATAAGAACAGCCCCAATACCACTGTCACAAGCATCTGTCTCAATCACAAACTGTTTATCAAATTGAGAGAAGGCTAGGATAGGAGCATGTATGAGTGCAAGTTTCAATGTTTGAAAAGCTTCCTCAGTTATACCGAACCAACCAAAGGGCACCCCCTTCATGAGCAACTGAAAGGATCGAGATGGACCTAGAGGGGGGGAGGTGAATTGGTACAATTACAAATTTTAATTGCTACTTAGCAATTTTAGGCAATAGTGCGAAATAGGAAAGTGAGCCTAACAATTGCAAGTAAGATTCTTATCAAGCTAAGCTAATAACACTAGTAGGTAAGTATGGTAACACAATAAGATATAAGTAAGAACTTAAAGACAAGTAACCACAAGTAGAAAGTTAAGGTTAGGAATAACCGAAACTTCGAGAGACGAGGATGTATGCCGATGTTCACGTCCTTGGAGGGAAGCTACGTCACCGTTTAGAGAGGTGGGAGTTACCACGAAGGCACACCAACGCCACGAAGGCTCACCCTATTCTCTCTTTGAGATATCACCATGAATGCGATTCCCAACCACTAGTGGTAGGTCTTTAGGTGACCTCCAAACCCTCACAAACTTTCCGGGAGGTAATCACAATGTTTGATTCCTCTCCGAAGAACTCCTACCGCCTAGGAGTCTCCAACCTCCAAGAGTAACAAGAACGATGGGAAAAGCTCAAGACTTGCTCAAGTCACAAATTCCTTTGGTGCAAAGAAGAGGAGGGAGTGGATCTATCACTTGATTGGACAACTTCTCACGAATGCCTTCAAATCCTTTTGGGATCTAAGATTTGGTGTATCAAGGTGAGAGAGAGTGTGAATGTGTTCTTGAGTAAGCTCAAAGTGAATGGTCAGCACTCTCTTGTGGAAGAAGAAGACTATATATAGTCATAGTAGAGAGCAGACCGTTGTGAAGAAAAACGTACTGCAAGTGTCGGACGTCCGGTGGCACAGGTAGCACCGGACGTCCGATGAAGGCCGGACGTCCGGAGCCTGACGGTTCACCAGACGGGGCCACGTAGCATACTGTGTGCATAGTTGTCGGACGTCCGGAGTGTGTCGGACATCCGGTGACCGGACGTCCGGAGGGTTTCGGACATCCGCTATTTTCTTTCTGTGAAGAAGTGCCGGACGTCCGTTAGACGCTGAGGGACCGGACGTCCGGAAGATACCAGTCGTCCGGTAGGCTGTGAAGGTCCGGACGTCCGATGATAAATGAACACAAAGGTTTAGTTGCTCATACCTCTAGGTGCACAGAATATTATAATTGATATGGATAGAGTAGAGATGATGTGGGAGGATACTTTGTATGTTTTGAGCAAGCCTTTCACAATATCCACCGATCCCCTCTTAATAGTGCGGGATCCCTATACTCAGAACAAACTAAAAATCAAGCTAGAAGCTATTTTCTTATATATCCGTTCTTGAGTGATGTAGATTTGTCTGTATTCATGATCCACATACTTGATAAACATGATTAGTCCCATATATGCATGTTGTCATCAATCATCAAAATATAATTAAAGGCAAGATTGCACTTTCAGCAACTCACTAAGAGGTTTACTGATAAGGCCATAATGCTTGATAAATTTCCTTTAGTAACCACTTAAACCCAAGAAACTTCTGACATCTTTCACATTCTGAGGAGTAGTCCATTGTTTCATAGCTTCCACTTTGCTAGGATTAGTAGACACACCTTCAGAACTGATAACATGCCCCAAATAGGCTATCTTATTTTGAGCAAAAGCACACTTAGACAACTTAACTTTCCATTGACCAGCCTGTAACAACTACAAAACCTCTCTAACATGTTTGACATACTCTTGCAAAGTCTTACTAAATATTAAGATGTCATCAAAGAAAACCAAATCACTCTTCCTATTGACTAGAGACAATCCCGCAACGACTTGCTTTCACGATGTCAACATTTATCATTGCACCAGCTCTCATCCAGAAAATCCCGCAGCGACGTGCGGGGTACCACCTAGTTTTCTAAAAGTTTGCCGCCATGGCAAACTACCGTCGCATAATTTTTTGCCAGCATGTCAATTAATATGCCATGTCAACATTTTGTTTCCTTCTAAGTTTGCATGGATCTTTGAAATTTTCTTTTTCCAAAAACTTGGCATGCCGTTGGATGTCAAACTCCAAGCATTTTTGACATGCTATTTTGCCACGTCTACTTGTACTATGTTTTATTAACCGCATGGCTAAACTTCAAGTTTTTCCTCTCTATTTTTTCCCATGGGCAATTTTATCATGCATTATTTTTTGGTATTGTACAAGACATTTGCAAATTGTTTTTTCATATAAGATGTCAATTAAGTTTGTACACTCCATGGTAAATACTTACTGCACATATCATTTGTTAATTTTCTGTTTTGGTACACATAGTATTTTTGGCCGTTTTTTTAAAATAAAGTATGCAAAGAGAATTGTTTTGGGCCAGGAGGCCCAGAAAGGACCTTGCTAGGCCGATCCATCACGTACGTGATAGTCTGGACCAAGCTAGATTAACGCGTGATTCTCAAAAAAAAAAAGTTTGAAGCGTACATATGCGTCTCGAATTTCTCCTGTACGACTTCTCGATTCCGGTTCCGACTCGCGCCCAGCCACGCCGTGATAATATATACCACCATATACGCCGGGCATTGTACTCGCAAAAAAGGATCAGACTCGAGCCGAGCGAGCGACTTCCTAAGTACAAGGAGAACTAACCTAGCACGAGTACGCGCGAACCGGATCGATCGAAGCTAGCATGGAGAGGAAGATCCTGCTGGCCACAATAGAGGAGTGCGTGGAGGCACAACGCCGTCTCGCCGAGATCAGGTCCCAGCTGGCCGAGGCCTGGGCGATCGCCGACGGGGTGGAGCAAGACATGATGGTCGAGGACCGGCCCTTCCACGACGTCCCGCCTCGCCTCCAGGAGATTGAGCGACTAATGGAAGGCATCGCCGACACGGTGGTGGAGGACCTCCTGCCGTCCTTCGACCGCGTCGTCGCCGTGAGCAAAGCGTGCACGGAGGAGGAGAATTCCCTGGGTCTGGCGCCGCCCAACGCTGGCGCCGCCATCTGATCGATCCATGATCAATTCTGCATCGACCGATGGTTGCCGTGCGCCCACCGTCTTTTTTTTTCGGATCGTCCCGCTCTTTTTTTTTTTTTTGAGGATGATGTCTGTCGATGTCCTGATGTAATATGTTCTACCATGTCCGCCTGTAATACCTCGCACGTGTTGGTGTTGTATTCTGATTTTTGATTTATTTGTCCATGATGAGCCTAGCCCAAGTGAAAAAAATGCTATGTCTCCGTTTAAGCAATTCTAAAAGCAGCAGTGCAAAATTCAAATGCTATCGAACTGCATAATGAAATGCTAAGTTTGGTTACATTAGTTTTCTTGCAGAGTTAGAGCAACTCTAGCAGATCCCGCAAAACGCCGACCCGCAAAACGCGTTTGCAGTTCGCGCAAAACCGCTTTTGCGGGCCGGCGAGCGCTAGCACAGATGCAGACCCCTCAAACGGACCCGTAAAAAAGTATATTCGCGGTTATGCTTTTTTACGGGTCGGCTATGCGGGTTTTGCTCGGGCAACAGCGCAACGACCCGCAAACAGAAAAACTGCAAATCTGAAATTTGTCATAGGGCTTCACAAACAAGTTCAAATTCAAATGACATAAACAGTTTGCGTGCGAATAAGAACGAAGTTCATTACACAAAAGAGGGCATGCAAAGATATGCGCCCATGTCGGGCATCATCTTGAGGGTCGATCTTCACTCGGCGCCATGGAGTCCATCTTGAAGTTCATCGGCGCCACCGTGGCCACCGTAGCCACCTCCGTCGCTTGTTCCAACTCCCGCACCGAAATCATCCACAGTGCCACCGTATGGAGCTGAGAAAACATCACCGGAACTGGCAGACGGAAAGGCTGAGGCGACCATTCTCCTCTTCAAGATGTCTCTCCTAGCCATATCATGCCATGCTTTGGTGACGTCGTCCATGTCATTGCGGTTCATTGACATGATATTGTTCTCTTCGGCGAGCAACAATGACAGCGATTTGTTTTCAGAGGCGCGTACTTTTCTCTCCTCAATGGCAACTCTGCGCAGCCCCTCTTCCTTGAGCATTTGCCATTTTTGTTGCTTCTCTTTTGCCTTCTTTTCGGCCAACTCTTTCTTGATCTCCAACGACTTCAACAACATTGACTCGTTTGATTGCACCATGGCATCAATCTTCTCCCTCAAGCTCGATGCTTCTTGCTCTCTCTTTATCTTCTCTCTAGTCTTTTTGTCGCCATTGGGCTTGTTCAAATTTCTTGGGCCATCATCATCCTCATCTTCATCCATGTTTGTAAGTGAGCCTCTCTTTGGTGGGGACTCTTTGTCGATCAACTTCCACTTGTCGCACTTTTGGAGCAACTCCCAACAATGCTCTAATTTAAAGAATTTGCCTTCCGAAGCTTCCATGTCCGTGTATCTATGTTGAGCAATCTTGTCATACACAATGCGAATAAGATGTTGCAATCATTTTTCATGATACATAATGATGATGCACAACTTGAACACCGGCAAAGCTAACTCACATAGTCGGACTCCACGGTGCCATTTGGAGGTGCATTGCGTACTTGCTCCAAGCAAGCTTCCCAACGGCTGCACATAGGCTTGATGTTCTCCCAACGACCTTGAAGCGACCGAAATGTGCGTGGAGTCTCGTTGGGGTAGTTTTTCATAATGCGAAAGTATTGATCTTCGATCCTTTGCCAATATATCTTGGATGTTTGATTAGTACCCATGCATGCATCCAGAGACACCGCATTCAATGCTTTGATCAAAGCTTGATCTTCCAAGATGGTGTATTTCTTCGATGTTTGGCTTTTCCCAGCTTTTGCTTGTGAATTCTCAAACGCTTCCGCTTCGGTCTCAGCCAAGTCGTCCGCACAACCATGGTCGTCCACGCCGCACTCTGTTTCATTGTAGTCGAAAGATTCGAAGGGGGCTTGATAACCCACAAGTGTAGGGGATCAGTTGCAGCCTCTTTCGATAAGTAAGAGTGTCGAACCCAACGAGGAGCTAAAGGAAGAACAAATATTCCCTCAAGTTCTATCGACCACCGATACAACTCTATGCACGCTTGACGTTTACTTTACCTAGAACAAGTATGAAACTAGAAGTACTTTGTAGGTGTTTTTGGAATAGGTTGGCAAGAATATAAAGAACACGTAAATAAAACTATGGGCTGTTAAGATAAAGAAGCAATAAAGTTAATATAGCGAGTGTGGAAAAGTGGTGGTAGGAGTTGCGAAATTGCCCCTAAGCAATTGACTACGTTACTAGACCGATAGCAAGTTTTATGTGGGAGAGGCCACTCCTAGCATGTCATCCCTTACTTGGAATTCTATGCACTTATGATTGGAACTATTAGCAAGCATCCGCAACTACTAACGTTCATTAAGGTAAAACCCAACCATAGCATTAAGATATATTGGTCCCCCTTCAATCCCGTATGCATCAATTTCTACGCTAGGTTGAAGCTTCTGTCACTCTTGCCCTCCAATAGATAGTCCTATCAACATACAACTAACCCTATGGTGTGATCCACGCGCACGCTCATTTGATGGGCACCAAAGGACAACAACATAACCACAAGCAATTTAAACCAATCATAGCAATTTACCAATCACCGATAGGACAACAAAAATCTACTCAGACATCATTGGATAATAATATGAAGCATAAAGCACCATGTTCAAGTAGAGGGTACAACGGGTTGTGGGAGAGTGGACCGTTGTAGATAGATGGGGAAGGTGATGGTGATGTTGGTGAAGATGACTGTCACACCCTGCATTTTGTAACATGTCATTTGCATCAATAAAGCATAAAAATTTGGACCAGCAAATTTTTTTGGCATCATTTGGCTTTTATTTGGAATTGAGTTTTTCTTCCTGTGTTTTTCATGTGCTCATTAAAGTCAACTATTACCTCTTGTGGAATTCATCTCCATACCCAAAACTTCTGCCCAATGATCATACCAAGTGTTTATAGCAGTATAGTATTTTCTTATAAAATTAATTTGGCCAAAATGTATTTTCAAAATTTAGTATTCCAAAAACCCCTGAATTGAGGTTTGCACTGCAAGAGCTTGATTTAGGTTGAGAAAATTATTTCAAAAAGTATATTTGAGACCTAGTAGTTATAGGACTCCTAGAAACCACAAAAGTATAATTTTAAAAGTTATTTTCCTATTTTATTTAAAAGCTTTTTCTTAAGGCCAGAAATGGTCTTTAATAGGAAAAAATTATTTAATTATTTCAAAAATATTTGCCAAAATTCAGGGAGACTCATAGGACATATATTGTACATATATAAGAGTTTCAACACTTGGTCATGTTCAAAATAATGGGCTAATCCCTCAGAAACCCTTTCTGGATATTTCAAGCTTTTGAAATATTTACAAAGGAAATATTCTCTAAAAATTCCACGGAAATTCTATCATGTCATATATGACATATTTGATGAGCTTGCCAAGCCCCATGCCTTGGGAAGCAACATAACATCCTCAAAACCCTACAAAACCATTCTGTCCATATCTGAAGTTTGAGCAACTTTACATTGCCAAACTTGTCCAAATGCTCTCAAACTTGGTGCACATGCTAGAATTGCCTAATAAGGCATCTAGACCAAATGGCACAACCTTTGGAGTAGGGTAACTTGATCAGAATACCTCAAAACCCTTTTTGTTCAAATTCAAATTTGAACAACTTTACATTACCAACTTTTTACCTGGGGCTTCAAACTTTGTGGGCATGATCATAAACCCAAATGATGACACTACACCAAGTGGTGCATCAAGGGAAGATGATTAGCTTGACTTAAACATGGTGAAACCATTTCTGTTGAATTCTAGGGTTCACCAAAGTTACATTGGCTAGTTTCTTCAAACAAGCCCAAATTTGGTGAAACACCCTATTTCTTTATGACATTCAATCCTGTTAAGTGTCATGGCTAGTGGAGATCATTTGCTTGCCCAAAACATGATCAAACACCTTCTGCTATTTTACCAAAACCATCATCTTAACCTCTTTCACTAGTTACTTTTGCTTCAACTTTCTACCACAGCTTCACCTAGTTACATTCTACCCCCAGTAACTTCCCCTGGACCAGAGATCCATGATTGAAGGGTGAAAACCCTAAATTACCTTGCTGGACAGCCCAATTCTACCCATCTACCAGCTTCCCTCCTCTCTCACTGATCACCCAGAGCATCCAAGGCCACAGCTGGTTTATTTACTTCATGCTGGACCCCCCAGACATGGCGGACACGCCCAGTGAGCCAACGGCATGCCGTGGCGTGCGATAAGCACGCTCCAGAGCGCGCTACAGTGCGCACCTGCACTGTAGCCTCGCCCAATCCATCGCCCCCGACCACCTCGTGCTTCCCCCTCGCGCCGTTCAATGCGCCTCGACATCCGCAACTCCCCCCGGCGCTGTCCCCCTCCTCCTTCTCCCTCCAATGGACGCTCTCGCACGCGCGCTGGCCGCCCGCGAGCTCCAACCTCTGGCCTCACACGCGCGAGCTCTCTGGATGCTTCCCCGCTCCTCCTCTTCCCTCCCCTAGGCGTAGACCTCATCCACGAACGGCCCCGACTCGATCACAAGTGCCTGCACGGCCTCTGGCCTCGCCCGCAACCTCGCCGGCGCACGAGTCCACGGTGGACCGGGGCCCAGCTATATAAGCATGCCCCGGGACTCTCCACTGGCACCCATCTCCTCCCCATACCCCCAGAAGCACACCAGCACCTCCCATTCGCCCTCGAAGAGCCTCTGTGCACGGGATCGACCGGAGCTCCGCCGCCTCGGGCGACCGGAGATCTCACGGTACAGCCTCCCTCCACCCCAGCTCTTGCTCGATCTGGAGTCACCGGACCTCACTGACCCATTCCCCTCCTTCTCCCCCTCCTGTTGCAGCCCGGAGCAAGCCAATCAAGACCCTCCCGACGCTCCGCCGCCGTTCCACCTCGCCACCGACGAACCTAGCCCCTCCGGCGGCCAACTCCAGCACCACTAGAACCGCGACTCCTCCCTGAGCACGACCGTGCCCTCAGTTTGCCCCGCCGTGCACCATATCGCCGCCTCTCTAGCCGCGAGGTTGAAGATGACAGGCGGGTCCCGCTTGTCATCCTCACCTCTCTCTCTCCCCTCTCTGACGCTGACCGCCGGGCCCCGCCCGTCAGGTTTAAAAAACCCTGGCGTGCGCGCTGGCGCCCGTGCGGTGGGCTATTCGCCCTGGGACGTTGCACTGTGGCCGTTCTGGCCCAGTGGCACAGAGCCTTTTTCCATTTTTCTTTTCTGTGGAATTTCAAATAATTCCACAGAATTAAATATATGTCCAAATGAATTAATTCCAGTTCCTAAAAACTTGTAAAAATCCAACCTATTTAATGATGTCACTTTCACACATGTCCATGGACCTTTTCTATTCTGTTCAAATTTAAATTCAAATTTGAACATTAAAACTTCTGTTCAAAAATCCTTAGATCCCATTCTGCCACTCCAAAACTCAAACTAAGAATTTTTGCCATCTTAGTTTTCCCTCTAGTATTTAAAAAAATTAAGTTGACATTTTTTTGAGCACTTTGATTTTTCTGTTTTTATTGTGGTCTTATTTTTCCGTTGTTATTTTGCGACGATTAGATACCGTATTTGACGAGGTTGCTGAAGAAGAAGGTGGGGAAGGATTTGAAGACTTTGAAGACCAAGCCAATCCAGGCAAGCAGCCCTTTGACCATGATACCCTTGTGTTCTTCGGAACCCGTTTGTTTCCGAATGCATGATGATAAGAGTTACGGTGGTGACCTAGTTGAGAACCACCACATGATGCATGACTTATTCATCATCTTGCTAAGTGCTTAGATGCAATGCTAATGGTTAGTAGTGATGCTTAGTGATGCATGTTTGTGCCATGAAACCTTCGTGGATGCATTCTTTTCAAAAAGCCCCATCGGGTGCCTCTAATGCCCAAGGGTGATGTTGAGTTAGGTCATCACTTGAGGAAGAAGTGATGTGCCGGTAAAGATCTTATGCATGGGTGAAATGATGGATTAGATTTATGTGTGACTACCGTCCCAACCAAACATGTGCAACCACTCTACCCCTTATGGGACGGGGCATTATTGATTACTTAGGCCGATACTAGCATGGTGCCCGCATTACTAGTGACGGGAAGACTTGAGGTCTTTCCCGGGACGGGGTCGGGCTTGGATAGACGACCATGACTGTTTTTACAGGGCACCGGACACACCGTTGGTCCCTTCGTGTACGCGTGACATTGAAAATAGGGCAAGTCCCATAATCTATTGTTTGTACTCGAGGGCTGTGCACCAACGAGTGGACCCTATGTTAGTGTTGTCTAAGGAAAGATAATGACCGGGTGCTTCCCCCGAGTACTTGAGGTACTGCGGGATCGTGGGTGACACGAAAGCTTCCCGGATCTTGTGGGTAAAGTGCGCAACCTCTGCAGAGTGTAAAACTATTCGAATAGCCGTGTCCACGGTCATGGACAGTTGGGTGGTGCTACTTAAACTATGTCCAGAATTTTACTACATCAGTGAAAGTATGTGTGTGTGATGAGTCAAGGTGGTGACTTGACTCGTTGAGCTGAATCATATTCATGTTGATATCGGTAACCTGTCTTTGAGGTTACGTGAATTTATTGATGCATATACTTGATGGTAGAATATTTATTCTAGCTCGTAGCTAGATTGCTCATTGTTGTACAATTGCTTTGTTACTTTGAACCAAATCATGGGTTGCTTGCGAGTACATTCAAAGTACTCATTGGCTTGCCACTGGCTATTTAATTGGCCAGGCATGGAGGAGCAGGAATATGAAGAAGAATTCTATGGAGACGAATATGCGAACTAGGACGCTATCCCAGTCAGAATGCCTGTAGGGTTAAGGCAGATGGCATGGGTTCTACTTATCTTCGAAGACTTCCGCTATTTGAGTTATTTGCTATTCAGCCCGTGAGGCTTTATCTATGTAAGACTTGGCCATAATGGCCATAATTTGTGTAAGACGGTATGTATGGATGTAAGACTCTTGTTATTCAGCTTCTGTGTGTTCAGTGAGCATTGATCTCTGGGATCACTGTACACGTGCATTCGGTGATCTCGACTTCTAAGTCGGGGTCCCCACAGAGCTGGTATCAGAGCCATCCTGACTGTAGGAAGCCTTAGTTAGCATGTGCGTTAGTTAGATGAGACCCCTTCTCAAAAACCTTCTGAACCTCTCTTCTTTTCTAAACCTTACCAACCTGAGATATCATCAGCTTATTAACCTCTCCTATTCAACCTTTGTAGATGGCCGTTGTACCTGAAGAGCACCTGACCACCGGGTTTCCCTTGCTTCTCGAGGATAGCGTCCAGGAGTGCCAGTTCCACCGAGCACCCATCCTCACCTACCTTGAGCATTGGGTTAGTGACACTGAGGTGGAGTACCATGTGGAAGTGATCGTGAAGGCAAACGATCCTCCCACAAGTTGGTTCTTCGAGGGACCCCAGATGGCAACACTACCTCTCGTTGTCGAGGTTGCTGCACTCAAGGCACTAACCCGTCTCCGCGAGCTTCTTCCGGAGATGGCAGCCAAGATGACAACCCGCTTCTTGCCTTACCGGAAGGAAGGTGAAGATGAGAGCAGCGCACTAGCCCCTCCACTCAAGAAAGGACTTCCACTTCGATTCCAGACCTACTTCAGTCTATGTGTCGACAGCTTGGCACAAGATTTGGCCTCGGAATCGATGAAGCTCCGAGAAGAACTTTACAAGACCAAGGCACTTCTTCGTCGAGCACAAGAGAAGACAAATAGGATCAAGAAGGAAGGTGCGCCTCCCGGACAGTCCGCTATCGCATACCGAGGCGGAAGGCCCTCCGGAGATGTATCTTCCAAGGATGAAGAACCCCCTCGACGATGCCGTATGACGGCAAGGGAATATCGCAAGCTTTTTCCGGCACCACCGACGAAGCACCGTCGTATCCAACTCCTCCACTCCCCCACACCCTCAAGTGACAAGGGGGCCCAGACAGATGAAGACAAGGAGGAAGACCCAGAAGAGCCAGAATACGCGACCGAGCATTCCGCCGCTTAGGCATTATTCGCAACTCGGATATGCCAGTTCGTGACCTCTACAGTAGGATAGGTCGTGTGATCCCCATGCGCAGTCGAGTCCTTGTATGGTTCATATGAAACCATCTAGTGTTTGCTTTTGTTGTGTTTGGATGTATGTCGTATTCTTCCTTCGGGAATATGTAAATGACTACATCACCCATTTGAATTTTAATGAATGTGTTTGGCCCTTTCGTCCCTTGCATGATTTCATTAGTGTCACACCACCCCCTTACTAGGCACCCATCTATATTGCTTTCCCTCTTCCAAGTCATGAGACCTTTTACCGCTCCAACAGGATGCCTGTTGTAACTCGTACTGGTACCTCTACCTAGCAGCCTGAAGCCGGAGCATCCGCTCAATCAGAGGCAGGCCACGACCAAACCAACGACCAAGCTCCACCACCACCACCTCCTCCGAACATGGACATGGCTCAGCTTCTCCAAGCTTTCCGAGAGGAACGCCAAGCCAACACCGCAGCCCTTCAGTTGATTGCTCAAGCTGTCACCAACAACCGCCAGCCGGCGGGGAATGGCAATGGACGTTCCACGTTGGCAGAGTTCAAGAAGCATGCACCGCCAACTTTCATCGAGACTGCTGAACCCCTGGATGCAGATGACTGGGTCCGCACCATTGAGGACTTGCTGGAACTAGTCGGATGCACCGAAGACCGTGAGAAGGTGGCTTATGCAGCCCACTGCCTCGGGGGGGGACTGCTAGAGCTTGGTGGGATGGATTCAAGGTCATGCATGCTGGACAAGACATCACTTGGGACAACTTCAAGGCGGAATTCCGCAAAGCCCACATTCCTTCCGGAATCATGGCTATCAAAAAGCGTGAGTTTCGAGCCCTAAAGCAAGGAAGTGGCACTGTCAAGGAGTACATGCAGAAGTTCAGTGTTCTGTCAAGGTATGCCCCTGAAGATGTCAGCATTGATGCTGCAAAAAAGGGAGCGCTTCATGGAAGGCCTAAATCAGACTCTGCAGTACTCGCTTGTCGTGTGCGACTGCCCGACCTTCCCTGACCTGGTGAACAAAGCACTCATGCTTGAGGACAAGCGGCGTGCTCTGGAAGACACTCGCAAGCGCAAGATGGTCAGCAAGGGAAGTTCCAGCAACCAGAAGCCTCGCCCATGGCAGTCAGCCCCAGTCAAGCCAACCTATCAGCAACCAAGAGCTCCTGCACCTCGCACCAACTATCAGCCTCAGCAGTATGCCAACCCAAGACCAGCATTCAACCCCAATAACAGTGGTGGCAACAAGATCAATAATCCAAACCAAGTCACTTGCTTTGGATGTGGTCAGTCAGGACACATCTCAAGGGTGTGCCCCAACAAGAAGCCTGATGCCCCGCGCCCCAATGCGTAGAACCCAGGACAAGGCCGCGGGATGCCACCAAGGAACCCAGCTCCTCGCAACCCGCCTAACCATGGGAAGGGGCGTGTGAATCACGTCACTGCTGAAGAAGCCCAACAAGACCCGGACGTCGTGCTGGGTACGTTCCTTGTCAACTCAACACCTGCAACTGTCTTGTTTGATTCTGGAGCCACGCATTCATTTGTCACTCAAAGATTTGCATTAAAAAGTGTCATGACCCCTACACCCCTGAATAACCCCATGGTGGTACAAACCCCTGGAGCAGAGATGA
The DNA here is from genome assembly GCA_902687465.1 of Secale cereale. Lineage (NCBI taxonomy): Eukaryota > Viridiplantae > Streptophyta > Magnoliopsida > Poales > Poaceae > Secale > Secale cereale. The sequence goes on along the minus strand of LR738712.1, from coordinate 692,006,546 downwards.
GAGCCAAGATAGGCTGTAAGGGAGTCAGTATTACCATTAACGGGGTAGATTTCCTAGCAGACCTTATCGTCCTGAGATCACAAGGCTTGGATGTGATCCTAGGCATGAATTGGCTGAGCAAGCACCAAGGCTTGTTAGACTGTGCCAATCGGACCGTCACCGTGACCAATGACCAAGGAGTCGAAGTTAAGTTTGCTCCCAACTCCTCTTCCGCTCAAGCCGTTCAAGTCAACTGTCTATCTGAAGTTGGGCTAGAGCAAGTACCGGTGGTATGCGAGTATCCTGATGTCTTTCCGGATGAGCTACCGGGAATGCCCCCTGACCGTGACATTGAGTTCATCATCGAGCTCGTGCCCGGGGCAGGACCCATCTATAAGAAGCCTTATAGAATGGGGACAGAAGAATTAGCCGAGTTGAAGAAGCAACTGGAAGAGCAGATGAGGAAGGGATTTATCCGCCAAGTGCCTCCCCTTGGGGATCACCTGTTCTGTTTGTGGCAAAGAGGGACGGTACCATCCGCTTATGCATTGACTATCGTTTCCTCAATGAAGTTACAATCAAGAACAAGTATCCACTTCCCAAGATTGAAGACCTGTTTGATCAGCTCAGCGGAGCCAAGGTGTTCTCCAAGATCGACCTCAGATCTGGGTACTACCAGCTGAAGATCAGACCCCAAGATATTCCGAAGACGGCATTCGTAACCAGATATGGCATGTACGAGTGCACGGTCATGTCCTTTGGGTTAACCAATGCCCCAGCTTACTTCATGTATCTCATGAATAAAGTCTTTATGGAATATTTGGACAAGTTTGTTGTTGTCTTCATCGATGACATTCTTGTCTTCTCGAAGACGGAGGAAGAACACGAGCAACATTTGAGGATGGTCCTAGACAAGCTTCGAGAGCACCAACTATATGCCAAATTCAGCAAGTGTGAGTTCTGGCTGCATAAAGTTGGATTCTTAGGTAATGTCTTGACCGAAGAAGGATTGTCGGTTGATCCCGCGAAGATCGAAGTTATGACCCAATGGCAATCTCCAACAACCGTCCAGGAAGTCAGAAGCTTCCTCGGACTTGCGAGCTATTACCGCAAATTCGTGGAAGGATTCTCTAGCATTGCCCGACCAATGACTCAGCTCCTCAAGAAGGACAAGAAGTTCGAGTGGACGCCAAAATGCGAAGAGAGCTTCCAAGAGCTCAAGAAGAGATTGACCACCACCCCAGTTCTGGCAACACCTGATATTCACAAGGAGTTCGTGATATATTGTGATGCCTCTCGAACCGGATTGGGAAGCGTTCTGATGCAAGAAGGCCGAGTCATTGCTTACCTCTCCAGGCAGCTACGACCTCATGAAGAGAACTACGCTACTCACGATCTTGAGTTAGCAGCAGTGGTTCATGCCTTGAAGACATGGCGGCATTACCTCCTAGGGAAACGGTGTGAGATATACACAGACCACAAAAGTCTGAAGTACATTTTCACCCAAAAGGAATTGAACATGAGGCAGCGAAGATGGTTGGAACTCATCAAAGACTATGACCTCAGTGTTCAATATCACCCCGGGAAGGCTAACGTGGTGGCCGATGCCTTAAGCAGGAAGGCTTGCTCCTTGAATGCCGTTATTCAAAAGAGGCAGCCATCCTTGTTTATGGAGTTCGAACAATTTAGTTTGGAATTGGTCACCCCTGGATTTCTGGATCATTTGGAAGTCAAACCGACCCTGATGGATGAAGTCAAGAAGGCGCAAGGCGGGCATGCAAGCATTGAAGGTATCAAGAAGAAGATGAAGCTAGGCAAGGCACCAGGATTCTCCGAAGACGAGCAGAGGATTGTTTGGTACAAAGGTCGCATCTGCGTACCAAACAAAATGGAGCTGAAGAACCTGATCCTGCAAGAAGCCCACGACACCCCGTATTCCATCCACCCTGGAGGAACCAAGATGTATCAAGACTTGAAGGAAAGATTCTGGTGGCACGGGATGAAAAGAGAGATTGCAACCTATGTTGCAAAGTGTGATGTGTGCCAAAGGGTTAAGGCTGAATATCAGCGACCCGCCGGATTGCTCCAACCACTCAAGGTTCCTGAGTGGAAGTGGGATAAAGTAGGAATGGACTTCATCACTGGATTACCAAGGTCGAATAGAGGACATGACTCCATCTGGGTCATAGTCGACCATTTGACCAAGGTGGCCCATTTCATTCCTGTCAAGACTACTTATGATGGCAACCGGCTGGCAGCTCTCTACATCGACAGAATCGTAAGCCTTCACGGCATTCCCAAGGAGATTGTGTCAGATCAAGGAACCCAGTTCACCTCAAGGTTCTGGAAGAAGTTCCAAGAAGCCTTCGGAACCAAGTTATCTTTCAGCACGACTTTCCACCCACAGACCGGAGGTCAGACAGACGAGTAAATCAAATTCTCGAAGACATGCTCCGAGCCCGTGTCTTGGCATATGGAGCCAAGTGGGAAGATTGCCTCCCTTTTGCCGAGTTCTCCTATAACAACAGTTATCGGTCGAGACTCCAGATGGCACCATTTGAGGTGTTGTACGGACGCAGATGGCGCACACCCCTCAACTGGTCAGAGACTGGAGAAGGGCTAGTCTTTGGACCGGATATTCTCCGCGAAGCAGAAGAGCAAGTCCAACTAGTCAGAGAACGTTTGAAGGCAGCCAAGTCAAGGCAGAAGAGCTATGCTGACACTCACCGCCGGGACATGAGCTTCCATGTCGGGGACCATGTGTACCTGCGGGTAACTCCTCTAAAGGGAGCCAAGTGTTTCCACGTCAAGGGGAAGCTCGCACCAAGGTTCATTGGACCCTTTGAGATCACTGCACGACGAGGAGAAGTGGCTTACCAGTTGGAACTACCACCTGAGCTATCCGATGTGCACAACGTATTCCATGTGTCACAACTCCGGAAATGTCTCCAAGTTCCGAACAAGCCTGACCTCTACAAGGATGTTGATCACCAAGCCATTGATCTCCAGCCTGATTTGACTTACCGCGAGAAGCCCATTCGTATTCTGGATGAGGCAGAACGACGGACGCGAAGCCGCACCATCAAGTACTTCAAGGTCCAGTGGAGCAACCACACGGAAGCAGAAGCAACCTGGGAACGTGAAGACTATCTTAGATCCGAGTATCCAGATCTCTTTTAAGACCTAGTTTAGGAATCTCGGGGACGAGATTCTTGTAAGGGGGGTAGGTCTGTCACACCCTGCATTTTGTAGCATGTCATTTGCATCAATAAAGCATAAAAATTTGGACCAGCAATTTTTTTTTGCATCATTTGGCTTTTATTTGGAATTGAGTTTTTCTTCCTGTGTTTTTCATGTGCTCATTAAAGTCAACTATTACCTCTTGTGGAATTCATCTCCATACCCAAAACTTCTGCCCAATGATCATACCAAGTGTTTATAGCAGTATAGTATTTTCTTATAAAATTAATTTGGCCAAAATGTATTTTCAAAATTTAGTATTCCAAAAACCCCTGAATTGAGATTTGCACTGCAAGAGCTTGATTTAGGGTGAGAAAATTATTTCAAAAAGTATATTTGAGACCTAGTAGTTATAGGACTCCTAGAAACCACAAAAGTATAATTTTAAAAGTTATTTTCCTATTTTATTTAAAAGCTTTTTCTTAAGGCCAGAAATGGTCTTTAATAGGAAAAAATTATTTAATTATTTCAAAAATATTTGCCAAAATTCAGGGAGACTCATAGGACATATATTGTCCATATATAAGAGTTTCAACACTTGGTCATGTTCAAAATCATGGGCTAATCCCTCAGAAACCCTTTCTGGATATTTCAAGCTTTTGAAATATGTACAAAGGAAATATTCTCTAAAAATTCCAGGGAAATTCTATCATGTCATATATGATATATTTGATGATCTTGCCAAGCCCCATGCCTTGGGAAGCAAGATAACATCCTCAAAACCCTTCAAAATCATTATGTCCATATCTAAAGTTTGAGCAACTTTACATTGCCAAACTTGTCCAAATGCTCTCAAACTTGGTGCACATGCTAGAATGGCCTAATAAGGCATCTAGACCAAATGGCACAAGATTTGGAGTAGGGTAACTTGATCAGAATACCTCAAAACCCTTTTTGTTCAAATTCAAATTTGAACAACTTTACATTACTAACTTTTTACCTGGGGCTTCAAACTTTGTGGGCATGATCATAAACCCAAATGATGACACTACACCTAGTGGTGCATCAAGGGGAGATGATTAGCTTGACTTAAACATGGTGAAACCATTTCTATTGAATTCTAGGGTTCACCAAAGTTACATTGGCTAGTTTCTTCAAACAAGCCCAAATTTGGTGAAACACCCTATTTCCTTATGACATTCAATCCTGTTAAGTGTCATGGCTAGTGGAGATCATTTGCTTGCCCAAAACATGATCAAACACCTTCTGCTATTTTACCAAAACCATCATCTTGACCTCTTTCACTAGTTACTTTTGCTTCAACTTTCTACCACAGCTTCACCTTGTTACATTCTACCCCCAGTAACTTCCCCTGGACCAGAGCTCCATGATTGAAGGGTGAAAACCCTAAATTACCTTGCTGGACAGCCCAATTCTACCCATCTACCAGCTTCCCTCCTCTCTCACTGATGACTCAGAGCATCCAAGGCCACAGTTGGTTTATTTACTTCATGCTGGACCCCCCCAGACACGGCGGACACGCCCAGTGAGCCAACGGCATGCCGTGGCATGCGATAAGCACGCTCCAGAGCGCGCTACAGTGTGCACCCGCACTGTAGCCTCGCCCAATCCATCGCCCCCGACCACCTCGTGCTTCCCCCTTGCGTCGTTCAATGCGCCTCGACGTCCGCAACTCCCCCCGGCGCTGTCCCCTGATACGTCCAAAACGTATGTATAATTTCTGCTTGCTCCATGCCACTTTTGGGTGATATTGCTATGATATTCATACACTTCCATACACTTTTGATCATATTTGGAGGATCACCACCGGGAGCTTCTCCACCACCATGGACGCCTCCCGGATGACTCATGAGTAGTCTCCCTTGGACCATGAGTCCATGACCAGTAGCTATGTGGTGTTCTCCTCCCGTTCTTGTGCTTCACTAATTAGTCCTCGTGAGCTGCCCTACATGATCGAGGCACCTATGTAATCCTTATGTTGTTGCTATGTTGAGTTTGCTGGGATCCGATGGATTATGAGATTATGTTCAGATTGATCTTGAGTAATATATTTGATTCACCTCTTTTATATTTTAGTTCATAAGTAATTCTTGCATGTTCTCCGTTGTTATTTATTGCTTTGGCCGAGTAATAGGTAGTGACTCCAAGAGGGAACGTTATGCTCGATTGTGGGTTCATGCCCCTCGATGACTGGCTTGAGTGACAGAAACATGAGTCTAGGGGATGTGCTGTTGCCACAAGGGGGAAAACAACGGTGCTTGTGCCCGCGGGTGCAAGGATTGTTTACTTTACGCAAAGTTCTTTTAATGCAGTTGTCTGTTGCATTGAGTTTACACTATGGGTGGGACTCGCAACTTAATACCAGCGAGATGTTCTGGATAGATATCTCAAGGTGGATGATTAGTAGTAGATATTGATGGATTTCGGTCTACTTACTTTGGCGTACTGCACATGCTTTGAACCTCAACCTTTCTTGCAATGTAGTCAGCATTGGTTTGCGTTCGTGGTCCTGTCAATTGCCCAGCTGTAATTTGTTTACCTCACATAGCTGTTTTATCGTCTTTTGGGAGAGAGACATCACTAGTGAACATCATGAGACTCCGGTCCATATTACCATCATTGATCACATCCACTATTTACTTGCTGCTATTTTATTTACTATTGCAAATCACTATCTATCACTACTATCATATTGCTTTTAACCCTTTGAGAACTACAAGGCCGGAGAGATTGACAACCTCTCTGTACTCGTTGGGAGCAAAGTTATTTGTATCTGTGTGCAGGTCCACGTTGATTGCTAATTGCGCCGTTAGCAGTTGACACCTACCTGTTGAACCTAGGAGTCTCTGGGGATTCGATCCTTGGCATCTTTGCTAGGGGAAAACGCTTCTACTTACTGCATCTTACACCTTCCACTTGGGGTAACCAACGAGGGGTTCGAGGCCCATCAAGGAGTATTTTCTGGCGCCGTTGCCGGGGACTCCACTCTTCAGGATAGGGGAGTTGCATGCTATCTTTTACCTTTGCTTTTTAGTCTTGTTAGTTTACCTTTCATTTTTGCTTTAGTTCCTTTTATCGAAAATCACAAAAATAGTTATCTTGCTTGCTTGCTACTATGGGTTCCACCGAGAACACCAAGTTGTGTGACTTCACTAGTCACAACAACGATGACTTTATCAGCACACCTATCACTACACCTGCCACTTCAGCACCTTCATATGAAATTAAACCTGCTTTACTGAACTTAGTTATGAGAGAACAATTCTCCGGTGCTGGAGATGATGCTGCTTTACACTTGAACAACTTTGTAGAACTTTGTGATATGTAAAAGTACCAAGAAATAGATGGTAATATTGTTAAGCTTAAGATTTTTCCTTTCTCTTTGAGAGGAGGAGCTAAAATTTGGTTTCAGTCTTTGCCTAGAAATAGCATAGATTCATGGGACAAGTGCAAAGATGCTTTTATTGGAAAATACTATCCACCTGCTAAAATTATCCAACTTAGAAGTAACATCATGAATTTTAAACAATTGGATAATGAACACGTTGCCCAAGCTTGGGAACGTATGAAATCTCTTATGAAGAACTGCCCTACTCACGGTTTGACTACTTGGATGGTTATCCAAACCTTTTATGCAGGCTTGAACTTTACCTCGCGGAACTTGTTAGATTCGGCCGCGGGAGGAACTTTTATGTCAACTACACTTGGTGCTGCCACAAAGCTTCTCGATGAGATGATGACCAACTATTCCCAATGGCACACCGAACGCGCTCCAACAGGTAGGAAGGTAAACTCTGTCAAGGAGATTTCCTCCCTCAATGAAAAAGTTGACTTGATTTTGTCTCTACTTTCGAAGCAATCTACTGTTGATCCTCGTGATGTTTCTTTTAAATTCTTTGATTGCTCAAGAACATGTAGATGTTAACTTTATCTCTAGAAATAATTTCAACAACAATGCTTATAGGAGTAACTTTGGTAACAATTCTAGACCGTTCCCCTCTAACTCTTATGGGAACAACAATGCTTATCCTAGTACCAAGAACTCCAATACTGAACTAGAGACCATGCTTAGAGATTTCATCACTACCCAAAAAGCCTTTAATAAGAATGTAGAAGAGAAACTACATAAACTAGATGATCTTTCTTTTAAGGTAGACCACTTAGCCAATGAGGTAAAATTGCTAAAAATTGAAACTTCTCGTCTTAAGGAGAGGGAAGTCATCCCTATTAATGCTACTCAAGTGCAAATTAATGAAAACATTAGGATGATGGCTAAGCTTAAAGAAAGATGGGCTAGAGAAAGGGAGGAAGAGGAAAGAATTAAGAGCCTTCCTACCCACCACACTGTTGCTACTATCCAAGTTATTGAGGATGTTCACACTCTTAGCACCCAATGTACTCCTGGTCCCAATGGACCTATTAATGGTGATGATATAGAAACTACCAAACAAGTGAACCTTAAGGACACCACTACCACTTTACTTGATGCTCGTGACCTTGATTTTGATAATTGCACTCTTACCGAAGTTATTGATTTCCTTCACAAAATGTCTAGAGATCCCCGCACTAGCACGCTTAACCTTGCCTTCACAGAGCATATCACTAATGCTCTCATCAAAGCTAGGGAGGAGAAACTTAGAGTAGAAGCCTCCATACCTAGAAAGCTAGAAGATGGTTGGTATCCTATGATAAAAATTAATTTGAATGACTTCTTTTGTTATGCATTATGTGATGTTGGTGCTAGTACCTCTGTTATGCCCAAAAGGATATATGATATGCTTAAATTGAAACCTTATGATTCTTGTTCTTTTGGTGTTCGTCTCGTTGATTCTTCCATAAAGAAACCTTTGGGGAGGATCGATGATGTTCTTATTGTTGTCAATGATAATTATGTGCCCGTTGATTTCACTATTATGGATATTGAATGTGATTCTTCATGTCCAATTATTTTGGGACGTCCCTTTTTGCGCACCGTTGGTGCTGTCATTGACATGAAAGAGGGTAATATAAAATTTCAGTTTCCTCTCAAGAAAGGGATGGAACACTTCCCTCGTAAGAAGGTCAAGTTACCTTTTGAGTCCGTTGTACGGGCTAGCTATTCTTTTACTCTTGACAAAACTTGATCTATGCATTATGCCTAGCTTAAAGGCATAAAAGAAAGCGCTTTTGGGAGGCAGCCCACATGAATAAAATTTTTGCTTTTGTTGTGTCTTGATGTTGTTTACTGCTGTAGCATCATCATTGTATCTTTGCTTTTCATATTTGTGCCAAGTATAGCCTCTGATTGCTAGAAAGTTCAAAAGTTGTGAGGTGCTGTCCAGGAAACAGATTCTGTCCTTGGATAGAAAAATTCGTATCAAATCACCAGATCATCTTTTTGGTCTGAATTTTTTCGAAAGCGTTCTCTATATAATTGTCTTTCGTGCATCAGTTCTGAGTTTTTTTTATTTGAGTTGCAGAAGTATCCCGAACAGGTCAATTACTGCCTGCTGTTCTGTTTTTCACAGATTCTGTCCTGTTTTGCCTTACCTTCACTTTGCAAATTAAGAACTTGCTTTTTCTTTGCAAAAACCTTTTGGCAATCTTGAGAAACAGTAGAACTTCAAGAAAATATCCTTATTTCCAGCAAGGTATAATTATTTTATTAAGGGTACTAACCTCGCTAATCAGATTATGATGAGTTGTGCATGAAGGGAGTTTTCAAGTGTGCGAGGGAAGATGATAAAAAGATTCAGGAGTGTCAAGCGCTCAAGCTTGGGGATGCCCCCGTGCACCCCCAAGAAATATTCAAGGAGACTCAAGCGTCTAAGCTTGGGGATGCCCCCATGCACCCCCTTCTCCATCAACATTATCAGTTCGTCTTTCGTTTCGCTATATTTTTATCACTTCATGTGTTATGTGCTATGCTTGGAGCGTCTTGCTTTTAGTTTTCTTTTTAGTTTTTCATAACGAGTCGGAACCCAGCATTCCTTTATGTGGGAGAGAAACACGCTCCACCTCTACCTAGAACATTACATAGAATTTTCATGTCTATCTATGTTGTGTGTGTTCTTTGTCTTTTAATAGCTACTATCATACTCTGCTCTTAGCATCCATGTTTATCTTTTCAAGAGCTTTTATTTAGTTGGTTGCTTGAACTCTCTTTAATTACCATGCTCACCTTATTAAGAGAGTTTGCTTCCGTTGCATGGGTTTAATGTGTCTATGATAAAGATGCTACTTTCATGATGGTGCTTAGTAGTTCAGGTTTTCTTTTGAATTCGGATGTAACTTTTCGAGTAGATGATTTTTCATATAAAAAACTTTTTAATCCGAGTTCGTATACAAAAGTTATACCCGTTTTACTAAATTCCAGAGATATTTTGCAAATAAAGTAAAAATTCATATTTGTAAATTTTCCCAACAAGTAGACCACATATCACATGGGAAACTTATTTTCTTTTATTTTTTTGACATTTACATCATTTTCTTTTACTTATTTATTAACTGAAAAAGGCGGTCCACGGGGG
>LR738712.1:691973270-691990140 GCA_902687465.1 Secale cereale | reverse complement strand
TTGTACTCGCAAAAAAGGATCAGACTCGAGCCGAGCGAGCGACTTCCTAAGTACAAGGAGAACTAACCTAGCACGAGTACGCGCGAACCGGATCGATCGAAGCTAGCATGGAGAGGAAGATCCTGCTGGCCACAATAGAGGAGTGCGTGGAGGCACAACGCCGTCTCGCCGAGATCAGGTCCCAGCTGGCCGAGGCCTGGGCGATCGCCGACGGGGTGGAGCAAGACATGATGGTCGAGGACCGGCCCTTCCACGACGTCCCGCCTCGCCTCCAGGAGATTGAGCGACTAATGGAAGGCATCGCCGACACGGTGGTGGAGGACCTCCTGCCGTCCTTCGACCGCGTCGTCGCCGTGAGCAAAGCGTGCACGGAGGAGGAGAATTCCCTGGGTCTGGCGCCGCCCAACGCTGGCGCCGCCATCTGATCGATCCATGATCAATTCTGCATCGACCGATGGTTGCCGTGCGCCCACCGTCTTTTTTTTTCGGATCGTCCCGCTCTTTTTTTTTTTTTTTGAGGATGATGTCTGTCGATGTCCTTATGTAATATGTTCTACCATGTCCGCCTGTAATACCTCGCACATGTTGGTGTTGTATTCTGATTATTGATTTATTTGTCCATGATGAGCCTAGCCCAAGTGAAAAAAATGCTATGTCTCCGTTTAAGCAATTCTAAAAGCAGCAGTGCAAAATTCAAATGCTATCGAACTGCATAATGAAATGCTAAGTTTGGTTACATTAGTTTTCTTGCAGAGTTAGAGCAACTCTAGCAGATCCCGCAAAACGCCGACCCGCAAAACGCGTTTGCAGTTCGCGCAAAACCGCTTTTGCGGGCCGGCGAGCGCTAGCACAGATGCAGACCCCTCAAACGGACCCGTAAAAAAGTATATTCGCGGTTATGCTTTTTTACGGGTCGGCTATGCGGGTTTTGCTCGGGCAACAGCGCAACGACCCGCAAACAGAAAAACTGCAAATCTGAAATTTGTCATAGGGCTTCACAAACAAGTTCAAATTCAAATGACATAAACAGTTTGCGTGCGAATAAGAACGAAGTTCATTACACAAAAGAGGGCATGCAAAGATATGCGCCCATGTCGGGCATCATCTTGAGGGTCGATCTTCACTCGGCGCCATGGAGTCCATCTTGAAGTTCATCGGCGCCACCGTGGCCACCGTAGCCACCTCCGTCGCTTGTTCCAACTCCCGCACCGAAATCATCCACAATGCCACCGTATGGAGCTGAGAAAACATCACCGGAACTGGCAGACGGAAAGGCTGAGGCGACCATTCTCCTCTTCAAGATGTCTCTCCTAGCCATATCATGCCATGCTTTGGTGACGTCGTCCATGTCATTGCGGTTCGTTGACATGATATTGTTCTCTTCGGCGAGCAACAATGACAGCGATTTGTTTTCAGAGGCGCGTACTTTTCTCTCCTCAATGGCAACTCTGCGCAGCCCCTCTTCCTTGAGCATTTGCCATTTTTGTTGCTTCTCTTTTGCCTTCTTTTCGGCCAACTCTTTCTTGATCTCCAACGACTTCAACAACATTGACTCGTTTGATTGCACCATGGCATCAATCTTCTCCCTCAAGCTCGATGCTTCTTGCTCTCTCTTTATCTTCTCTCTAGTCTTTTTGTCGCCATTGGGCTTGTTCAAATTTCTTGGGCCATCATCATCCTCATCTTCATCCATGTTTAAGTGAGCCTCTCTTTGGTGGGGACTCTTTGTCGATCAACTTCCACTTGTCGCACTTTTGGAGCAACTCCCAACAATGCTCTAATTTAAAGAATTTGCCTTCCGAAGCTTTCATGTCCGTGTATCTATGTTGAGCAATCTTGTCATACACAATGCGAATAAGATGTTGCAATCATTTTTCATGATACATAATGATGATGCACAACTTGAACACCGGCAAAGCTAACTCACATAGTCGGACTCCACGGTGCCATTTGGAGGTGCATTGCGTACTTGCTCCAAGCAAGCTTCCCAACGGCTGCACATAGGCTTGATGTTCTCCCAACGACCTTGAAGCGACCGAAATGTGCGTGGAGTCTCGTTGGGGTAGTTTTTCATAATGCGAAAGTATTGATCTTCGATCCTTTGCCAATATATCTTGGATGTTTGATTAGTACCCATGCATGCATCCAGAGACACCGCATTCAATGCTTTGATCAAAGCTTGATCTTCCAAGATGGTGTATTTCTTCGATGTTTGGCTTTTCCCAGCTTTTGCTTGTGAATTCTCAAACGCTTCCGCTTCGGTCTCAGCCAAGTCGTCCGCACAACCATGGTCGTCCACGCCGCACTCTGTTTCATTGTAGTCGAAAGATTCGAAGGGGGCTTGATAACCCACAAGTGTAGGGGATCAGTTGCAGCCTCTTTCGATAAGTAAGAGTGTCGAACCCAACGAGGAGCTAAAGGAAGAACAAATATTCCCTCAAGTTCTATCGACCACCGATACAACTCTATGCACGCTTGACGTTTACTTTACCTAGAACAAGTATGAAACTAGAAGTACTTTGTAGGTGTTTTTGGAATAGGTTGGCAAGAATATAAAGAACACGTAAATAAAACTATGGGCTGTTAAGATAAAGAAGCAATAAAGTTAATATAGCGAGTGTGGAAAAGTGGTGGTAGGAGTTGCGAAATTGCCCCTAAACAATTGACTACGTTACTAGACCGATAGCAAGTTTTATGTGGGAGAGGCCACTCCTAGCATGTCATCCCTTACTTGGAATTCTATGCACTTATGATTGGAACTATTAGCAAGCATCCGCAACTACTAACGTTCATTAAGGTAAAACCCAACCATAGCATTAAGATATATTGGTCCCCCTTCAATCCCGTATGCATCAATTTCTACGCTAGGTTGAAGCTTCTGTCACTCTTGCCCTCCAATAGATAGTCCTATCAACATACAACTAACCCTATGGTGTGATCCACGCGCACGCTCATTTGATGGGCACCAAAGGACAACAACATAACCACAAGCAATTTAAACCAATCATAGCAATTTACCAATCACCGATAGGACAACAAAAATCTACTCAGACATCATAGGATGGCAAGACATCATTGGATAATAATATGAAGCATAAAGCACCATGTTCAAGTAGAGGGTACAACGGGTTGTGGGAGAGTGGACCGTTGTAGATAGATGGGGAAGGTGATGGAGATGTTGGTGAAGATGACTGTCACACCCTGCATTTTGTAACATGTCATTTGCATCAATAAAGCATAAAAATTTGGACCAGCAAATTTTTTTGGCATCATTTGGCTTTTATTTGGAATTGAGTTTTTCTTCCTGTGTTTTTCATGTGCTCATTAAAGTCAACTATTACCTCTTGTGGAATTCATCTCCATACCCAAAACTTCTGCCCAATGATCATACCAAGTGTTTATAGCAGTATAGTATTTTCTTATAAAATTAATTTGGCCAAAATGTATTTTCAAAATTTAGTATTCCAAAAACCCCTGAATTGAGGTTTGCACTGCAAGAGCTTGATTTAGGTTGAGAAAATTATTTCAAAAAGTATATTTGAGACCTAGTAGTTATAGGACTCCTAGAAACCACAAAAGTATAATTTTAAAAGTTATTTTCCTATTTTATTTAAAAGCTTTTTCTTAAGGCCAGAAATGGTCTTTAATAGGAAAAAATTATTTAATTATTTCAAAAATATTTGCCAAAATTCAGGGAGACTCATAGGACATATATTGTACATATATAAGAGTTTCAACACTTGGTCATGTTCAAAATAATGGGCTAATCCCTCAGAAACCCTTTCTGGATATTTCAAGCTTTTGAAATATTTACAAAGGAAATATTCTCTAAAAATTCCACGGAAATTCTATCATGTCATATATGACATATTTGATGAGCTTGCCAAGCCCCATGCCTTGGGAAGCAACATAACATCCTCAAAACCCTTCAAAACCATTCTGTCCATATCTGAAGTTTGAGCAACTTTACATTGCCAAACTTGTCCAAATGCTCTCAAACTTGGTGCACATGCTAGAATTGCCTAATAAGGCATCTAGACCAAATGGCACAACCTTTGGAGTAGGGTAACTTGATCAGAATACCTCAAAACCCTTTTTGTTCAAATTCAAATTTGAACAACTTTACATTACCAACTTTTTACCTGGGGCTTCAAACTTTGTGGGCATGATCATAAACCCAAATGATGACACTACACCAAGTGGTGCATCAAGGGAAGATGATTAGCTTGACTTAAACATGGTGAAACCATTTCTGTTGAATTCTAGGGTTCACCAAAGTTACATTGGCTAGTTTCTTCAAACAAGCCCAAATTTGGTGAAACACCCTATTTCTTTATGACATTCAATCCTGTTAAGTGTCATGGCTAGTGGAGATCATTTGCTTGCCCAAAACATGATCAAACACCTTCTGCTATTTTACAAAAACCATCATCTTAACCTCTTTCACTAGTTACTTTTGCTTCAACTTTCTACCACAGCTTCACCTAGTTACATTCTACCCCCAGTAACTTCCCCTGGACCAGAGATCCATGATTGAAGGGTGAAAACCCTAAATTACCTTGCTGGACAGCCCAATTCTACCCATCTACCAGCTTCCCTCCTCTCTCACTGATCACCCAGAGCATCCAAGGCCACAGCTGGTTTATTTACTTCATGCTGGACCCCCCAGACACGGCGGACACGCCCAGTGAGCCAACGGCATGCCGTGGCGTGCGATAAGCACGCTCCAGAGCGCGCCTGCACTGTAGCCTCGCCCAATCCATCGCCCCCGACCACCTCGTGCTTCCCCCTCGCGCCGTTCAATGTGCCTCGACATCCGCAACTCCCCCCGGCGCTGTCCCCCTCCTCCTTCTCCCTCCAGTGGACGCTCTCGCACGCGCGCTGGCCGCCCGCGAGCTCCAACCTCTGGCCTCACACGCGCGAGCTCTCTGGATGCTTCCCCGCTCCTCCTCTTCCCTCCCCTAGGCGTAGACCTCATCCACGAACGGCCCCGACTCGATCACAAGTGCCTGCACGGCCTCTGGCCTCGCCCGCAACCTCGCCGGCGCACGAGTCCACGGTGGACCGGGGCCCAGCTATATAAGCATGCCCCGGGACTCTCCACTGGCACCCATCTCCTCCCCATACCCCCAGAAGCACACCAGCACCTCCCATTCGCCCTCGAAGAGCCTCTGTGCACGGGATCGACCGGAGCTTCGCCGCCTCGGGCGACCGGAGATCTCACGGTACAGCCTCCCTCCACCCCAGCTCTTGCTCGATCTGGAGTCACCGGACCTCACTGACCCATTCCCCTCCTTCTCCCCCTCCTGTTGCAGCCCGGAGCAAGCCAATCAAGACCCTCCCGACGCTCCGCCGCCGTTCCACCTCGCCGCCGACGAACCTAGCCCCTCCGACGGCCAACTCCAGCACCACTAGAACCGCGACTCCTCCCTGAGCACGACCGTGCCCTCAGTTTGCCCCGCCGTGCACCATATCGCCGCCTGTGAGCTCGCCGCCTCTCTAGCCGCGAGGTTGAAGATGACAGGCGGGTCCCGCCTGTCATCCTCACCTCTCTCTCTCCCCTCTCTGACGCTGACCGCCGGGCCCCGCCCGTCAGGTTTAAAAAACCCTGGCGTGCGCGCTGGCGCCCGTGCGGTGGGCTATTCGCCCTGGGACGTTGCACTGTGGCCGTTCTGGCCCAGTGGCACAGAGCCTTTTTCCATTTTTCTTTTCTGTGGAATTTCAAATAATTCCACAGAATTAAATATATGTCCAAATGAATTAATTCCAGTTCCTAAAAACTTGTAAAAATCCAACCTATTTAATGATGTCACTTTCACACATGTCCATGGACCTTTTCTATTCTGTTCAAATTTAAATTCAAATTTGAACATTAAAACTTCTGTTCAAAAATCCTTAGATCCCATTCTGCCACTCCAAAACTCAAACTAAGAATTTTTGCCATCTTAGTTTTCCCTCTAGTATTTAAAAAAATTAAGTTGACATTTTTTTGAGCACTTTGATTTTTCTGTTTTTATTGTGGTCTTATTTTTCCGTTGTTATTTTGCGACGATTAGATACCGTATTTGACGAGGTTGCTGAAGAAGAAGGTGGGGAAGGATTTGAAGACTTTGAAGACCAAGCCAATCCAGGCAAGCAGCCCTTTGACCATGATACCCTTGTGTTCTTCGGAACCCGTTTGTTTCCGAATGCATGATGATAAGAGTTACGGTGGTGACCTAGTTGAGAACCACCACATGATGCATGACTTATTCATCATCTTGCTAAGTGCTTAGATGCAATGCTAATGGTTAGTAGTTATGCTTAGTGATGCATGTTTGTGCCATGAAACCTTCGTGGATGCATTCTTTTCAAAAAGCCCCATCGGGTGCCCCTAATGCCCAAGGGTGATGTTGAGTTAGGTCATCACTTGAGGAAGAAGTGATGTGCCGGTAAAGATCTTGTGCATGGGTGAAATGATGGATTAGATTTATGTGTGACTACCGTCCCAACCAAACATGTGCAACCACTCTACCCCTTATGGGACGGGGCATTATTGATTACTTAGGCCGATACTAGCATGGTGCCCGCATTACTAGTGACGAGAAGACTTGAGGTCTTTCCCGGGACGGGGTCGGGCTTGGATAGACGACCATGACTGTTTTTACAGGGCACCGGACACACCGTTGGTCCCTTCGTGTACGCGTGACATTGAAAATAGGGCAAGTCCCATAATCTATTGTTTGTACTCGAGGGCTGTGCACCAATGAGTGGACCCTATGTTAGTGTTGTCTAAGGAAAGATAATGACCGGGTGCTTCCCCCGAGTACTTGAGGTACTGCGGGATCGTGGGTGACACGAAAGCTTCCCGGATCTTGTGGGTAAAGTGCGCAACCTCTGCAGAGTGTAAAACTATTCGAATAGCCGTGTCCACGGTCATGGACAGTTGGGTGGTGCTACTTAAACTATGTCCAGAATTTTACTACATCAGTGAAAGTATGTGTGTGTGATGAGTCAAGGTGGTGACTTGACTCGTTGAGCTGAATCATATTCATGTTGATATTGGTAACCTGTCTTTGAGGTTACGTGAATTTATTGATGCATATACTTGATGGTAGAATATTTATTCTAGCTCGTAGCTAGATTGCTCATTGTTGTACAATTGCTTTGTTACTTTGAACCAAATCATGGGTTGCTTGCGAGTACATTCAAAGTACTCATTGGCTTGCCACTGGCTATTTAATTGGCCAGGCATGGAGGAGCAGGAATATGAAGAAGAATTCTATGGAGACGAATATGCGAACTAGGACGCTATCCCAGTCAGAATGTCTGTAGGGTTAAGGCAGATGGCATGGGTTCTACTTATCTTCGAAGACTTCCGCCTATTTGAGTTATTTGCTATTCAGCCCGTGAGGCTTTATCTATGTAAGACTTGGCCATAATGGCCATAATTTGTGTAAGACGGTATGTATGGATGTAAGACTCTTGTTATTCAGCTTCTGTGTGTTCAGTGAGCATTGATCTCTGGGATCACTGTACACGTGCATTCGGTGATCTCGACTTCTAAGTCGGGGTCCCCACAGAGCTGGTATCAGAGCCATCCTGACTGTAGGAAGCCTTAGTTAGCATGTGCGTTAGTTAGATGAGACCCCTTCTCAAAAACCTTCTGAACCTCTCTTCTTTTCTAAACCTTACCAACCTGAGATATCATCAGCTTATTAACCTCTCCTATTCAACCTTTGTAGATGGCCGTTGTACCTGAAGAGCACCTGACCACCGGGTTTCCCTTGCTTCTCGAGGATAGCGTCCAGGAGTGCCAGTTCCACCGAGCACCCATCCTCACCTACCTTGAGCATTGGGTTAGTGACACTGAGGTGGAGTACCATGTGGAAGTGATCGTGATGGCAAACGATCCTCCCACAAGTTGGTTCTTCGAGGGACCCCAGATGGCAACACTACCTCTCGTTGTCGAGGTTGCTGCACTCAAGGCACTAACCCGTCTCCGCGAGCTTCTTCCGGAGATGGCAGCCAAGATGACAACCCGCTTCTTGCCTTACCGGAAGGAAGGTGAAGATGAGAGCAGCGCACTAGCCCCTCCACTCAAGAAAGGACTTCCACTTCGATTCCAGACCTACTTCAGTCTATGTGCCGACAGCTTGGCACAAGATTTGGCCTCGGAATCGATGAAGCTCTGAGAAGAACTTTACAAGACCAAGGCACTTCTTCGTCGAGCACAAGAGAAGACAAATAGGATCAAGAAGGAAGGTGCGCCTCCCGGACAGTCCGCTATCGCATACCGAGGCGGAAGGCCCTCCGGAGATGTATCTTCCAAGGATGAAGAACCCCCTCGACGACGCTGTATGACGGCAAGGGAATATCGCAAGCTTTTTCCGGCACCACCGACGAAGCACCGTCGTATCCAACTCCTCCACTCCCCCACACCCTCAAGTGACAAGGGGGCCCAGACAGATGAAGACAAGGAGGAAGACCCAGAAGAGCCAGAATACGCGACCGAGCATTCCGCCGCTTAGGCATTATTCGCAACTCGGATATGCCAGTTCGTGACCTCTACAGTAGGATAGGTCGTGTGATCCCCATGCGCAGTCGAGTCCTTGTATGGTTCATATGAAACCATCTAGTGTTTGCTTTTGTTGTGTTTGGATGTATGTCGTATTCTTCCTTCGGGAATATGTAAACGACTACATCACCCATTTGAATTTTAATGAATGTGTTTGGCCCTTTCGGCCCTTGCATGATTTCATTAGTGTCACACCACCCCCTTACTAGGCACCCATCTATATTGCTTTCCCTCTTCCAAGTCATGAGACCTTTTACCGCTCCAACAGGATGCCTGTTGTAACTCGTACTGGTACCTCTACCTAGCAGCCTGAAGCCGGAGCATCCGCTCAATCAGAGGCAGGCCACGACCAAACCAACGACCAAGCTCCACCACCACCACCTCCTCCGAACATGGACATGGCTCAGCTTCTCCAAGCTTTCCGAGAGGAACGCCAAGCCAACACCGCAGCCCTTCAGTTGATTGCTCAAGCTGTCACCAACAACCGCCAGCCGGCGGGGAATGGCAATGGACGTTCCACGTTGGCAGAGTTCAAGAAGCATGCACCGCCAACTTTCATCGAGACTGCTGAACCCCTGGATGCAGATGACTGGGTCCGCACCATTGAGGACTTGCTGGAACTAGTCGGATGCACCGAAGACCGTGAGAAGGTGGCTTATGCAGCCCACTGCCTCGGGGGACTGCTAGAGCTTGGTGGGATGGATTCAAGGTCATGCATGCTGGACAAGACATCACTTGGGACAACTTCAAGGCGGAATTCCGCAAAGCCCACATTCCTTCCGGAATCATGGCTATCAAAAAGCGTGAGTTTCGAGCCCTAAAGCAAGGAAGTGGCACTGTCAAGGAGTACATGCAGAAGTTCAGTGTTCTGTCAAGGTATGCCCCTGAAGATGTCAGCATTGATGCTGCAAAAAAGGGAGCGCTTCATGGAAGGCCTAAATCAGACTCTGCAGTACTCGCTTGTCGTGTGCGACTGCCCGACCTTCCCTGACCTGGTGAACAAAGCACTCATGCTTGAGGACAAGCGGCGTGCTCTGGAAGACACTCGCAAGCGCAAGATGGTCAGCAAGGGAAGTTCCAGCAACCAGAAGCCTCGCCCATGGCAGTCAGCCCCAGTCAAGCCAACCTATCAGCAACCAAGAGCTCCTGCACCTCGCACCAACTATCAGCCTCAGCAGTATGCCAACCCAAGACCAGCATTCAACCCCAATAACAGTGGTGGCAACAAGATCAATAATCCAAACCAAGTCACTTGCTTTGGATGTGGTCAGTCAGGACACATCTCAAGGGTGTGCCCCAACAAGAAGCCTGATGCCCCGCGCCCCAATGCGCAGAACCCAGGACAAGGCCGCGGGATGCCACCAAGGAACCCAGCTCCTCGCAACCCGCCTAACCATGGGAAGGGGCGTGTGAATCACGTCACTGCTGAAGAAGCCCAATAAGACCCGGACGTCGTGTTGGGTACGTTCCTTGTCAACTCAACACCTGCAACTGTCTTGTTTGATTCTGGTGCCACGCATTCATTTGTCACTCAAAGATTTGCATTAAAAAGTGTCATGACCCCTACACCCCTGAATAACCCCATGGTGGTACAAACCCCTGGAGCAGAGATGAGAGCCAAGATAGGCTGTAAGGGAGTCAGTATTACCATTAACGGGGTAGATTTCCTAGCAGACCTTATCGTCCTGAGATCACAAGGCTTGGATGTGATCTTAGGCAAGAATTGGCTGAGCAAGCACCAAGGCTTGTTAGACTGTGCCAATCGGACCGTCACCGTGACCAATGACCAAGGAGTCGAAGTTAAGTTTGCTCCCAACTCCTCTTCCGCTCAAGCCGTTCAAGTCAACTGTCTATCTGAAGTTGGGCTAGAGCAAGTACCGGTGGTATGCGAGTATCCTGATGTCTTTCCGGATGAGCTACCGGGAATGCCCCCTGACCGTGACATTGAGTTCATCATCGAGCTCGTGCCCGGGGTAGGACCCATCTATAAGAAGCCTTATAGAATGGGGACAGAAGAATTAGCCGAGTTGAAGAAGCAACTGGAAGAGCAGATGAGGAAGGGATTTATCCGCCAAGTGCCTCCCCTTGGGGATCACCTGTTCTGTTTGTGGCAAAGAGGGACGGTACCATCCGCTTATGCATTGACTATCGTTCCCTCAATGAAGTTACAATCAAGAACAAGTATCCACTTCCCAAGATTGAAGACCTGTTTGATCAGCTCAGCGGAGCCAAGGTGTTCTCCAAGATCGACCTCAGATCTGGGTACTACCAGCTGAAGATCAGACCCCAAGATATTCCGAAGACGGCATTCGTAACCAGATATGGCATGTACGAGTGCACGGTCATGTCCTTTGGGTTAACCAATGCCCCAGCTTACTTCATGTATCTCATGAATAAAGTCTTCATGGAATATTTGGACAAGTTTGTTGTTGTCTTCATCGATGACATTCTTGTCTTCTCGAAGACGGAGGAAGAACACGAGCAACATTTGAGGATGGTCCTAGACAAGCTTCGAGAGCACCAACTATATGCCAAATTCAGCAAGTGTGAGTTCTGGCTGCATAAAATTGGATTCTTAGGTCATGTCTTGACCGAAGAAGGATTGTCGGTTGATCCCGCGAAGATCGAAGTTATGACCCAATGGCAATCTCCAACAACCGTCCAGGAAGTCAGAAGCTTCCTCGGACTTGCGAGCTATTACCGCAAATTCGTGGAAGGATTCTCTAGCATTGCCCGACCAATGACTCAGCTCCTCAAGAAGGACAAGAAGTTCGAGTGGACGCCAAAATGCGAAGAGAGCTTCCAAGAGCTCAAGAAGAGATTGACCACCACCCCAGTTCTGGCAACACCTGATATTCACAAGGAGTTCGTGATATATTGTGATGCCTCTCGAACCGGATTGGGAAGCGTTCTGATGCAAGAAGGCCGAGTCATTGCTTACCTCTCCAGGCAGCTACGACCTCATGAAGAGAACTACGCTACTCATGATCTTGAGTTAGCAGCAGTGGTTCATGCCTTGAAGACATGGCGGCATTACCTCCTAGGGAAACGGTGTGAGATATACACAGACCACAAAAGTCTGAAGTACATTTTCACCCAAAAGGAATTGAACATGAGGCAGCGAAGATGGTTGGAACTCATCAAAGACTATGACCTCAGTGTTCAATATCACCCCGGGAAGGCTAACGTGGTGGCCGATGCCTTAAGCAGGAAGGCTTGCTCCTTGAATGCCGTTATTCAAAAGAGGCAGCCATCCTTGTTTATGGAGTTCGAACAATTTAGTTTGGAATTGGTCACCCCTGGATTTCTGGATCATTTGGAAGTCAAACCGACCCTGATGGATGAAGTCAAGAAGGCGCAAGGCGGGCACGCAAGCATTGAAGGTATCAAGAAGAAGATGAAGCTAGGCAAGGCACCAGGATTCTCCGAAGACGAGCAGAGGATTGTTTGGTACAAAGGTCGCATCTGCGTACCAAACAAAATGGAGCTGAAGAACCTGATCCTGCAAGAAGCCCACGACACCCCGTATTCCATCCACCCTGGAGGAACCAAGATGTATCAAGACTTGAAGGAAAGATTCTGGTGGCACGGGATGAAAAGAGAGATTGCAACCTATGTTGCAAAGTGTGATGTGTGCCAAAGGGTTAAGGCTGAATATCAGCGACCCGACGGATTGCTCCAACCACTCAAGGTTCCTGAGTGGAAGTGGGATAAAGTAGGAATGGACTTCATCACTGGATTACCAAGGTCGAATAGAGGACATGACTCCATCTGGGTCATAGTCGACCATTTGACCAAGGTGGCCCATTTCATTCCTGTCAAGACTACTTATGATGGCAACCGGCTGGCAGCTCTCTACATCGACAGAATCATAAGCCTTCACGGCATTCCCAAGGAGATTGTGTCAGATCAAGGAACCCAGTTCACCTCAAGGTTCTGGAAGAAGTTCCAAGAAGCCTTGGGAACCAAGTTATCTTTCAGCACGGCTTTCCACCCACAGACCGGAGGTCAGACAGAACGAGTAAATCAAATTCTCGAAGACATGCTCCGAGCCCGTGTCTTGGCATATGGAGCCAAGTGGGAAGATTGCCTCCCTTTTGCCGAGTTCTCCTATAACAACAGTTATCGGTCGAGCCTCCAGATGGCACCATTTGAGGTGTTGTACGGACGCAGATGGCGCACACCCCTCAACTGGTCAGAGACTGGAGAAGGGCTAGTCTTTGGACCGGATATTCTCCGCGAAGCAGAAGAGCAAGTCCAACTAGTCAGAGAACGTTTGAAGGCAGCCAAGTCAAGGCAGAAGAGCTATGCTGACACTCACCGTCGGGACATGAGCTTCCATGTCGGGGACCATGTGTACCTGCGGGTAACTCCTCTAAAGGGAGCCAAGCGTTTCCACGTCAAGGGGAAGCTCGCACCAAGGTTCATTGGACCCTTTGAGATCACTGCACGACGAGGAGAAGTGGCTTACCAGTTGGAACTACCACCTGAGCTATTCGATGTGCACAACGTATTCCATGTGTCACAACTCCGGAAATGTCTCCAAGTTCCGAACAAGCCTGACCTCTACAAGGATGTTGATCACCAAGCCATTGATCTCCAGCCTGATTTGACTTACCGCGAGAAGCCCATTCGTATTCTGGATGAGGCAGAACGACGGACGCGAAGCCGCACCATCAAGTACTTCAAGGTCCAGTGGAGCAACCACACGGAAGCAGAAGCAACCTGGGAACGTGAAGACTATCTTAGATCCGAGTATCCAGATCTCTTTTAAGACCTAGTTTAGGAATCTCAGGGACGAGATTCTTGTAAGGGGGGTAGGTCTGTCACACCCTGCATTTTGTAACATGTCATTTGCATCAATAAAGCATAAAAATTTGGACCAGCAATTTTTTTTGGCATCATTTGGCTTTTATTTGGAATTGAGTTTTTCTTCCTGTGTTTTTCATGTGCTCATTAAAGTCAACTATTACCTCTTGTGGAATTCATCTCCATACCCAAAACTTCTGCCCAATGATCATACCAAGTGTTTATAGCAGTATAGTATTTTCTTATAAAATTAATTTGGCCAAAATGTATTTTCAAAATTTAGTATTCCAAAAACCCCTGAATTGAGATTTGCACTGCAAGAGCTTGATTTAGGGTGAGAAAATTATTTCAAAAAGTATATTTGAGACCTAGTAGTTATAGGACTCCTAGAAACCACAAAAGTATAATTTTAAAAGTTATTTTCCTATTTTATTTAAAAGCTTTTTCTTAAGGCCAGAAATGGTCTTTAATAGGAAAAAATTATTTAATTATTTCAAAAATATTTGCCAAAATTCAGGGAGACTCATAGGACATATATTGTCCATATATAAGAGTTTCAACACTTGGTCATGTTCAAAATCATGGGCTAATCCCTCAGAAACCCTTTCTGGATATTTCAAGCTTTTGAAATATGTACAAAGGAAATATTCTCTAAAAATTCCAGGGAAATTCTATCATGTCATATATGATATATTTGATGATCTTGCCAAGCCCCATGCCTTGGGAAGCAAGATAACATCCTCAAAACCCTTCAAAATCATTATGTCCATATCTAAAGTTTGAGCAACTTTACATTGCCAAACTTGTCCAAATGCTCTCAAACTTGGTGCACATGCTAGAATGGCCTAATAAGGCATCTAGACCAAATGGCACAAGATTTGGAGTAGGGTAACTTGATCAGAATACCTCAAAACCCTTTTTGTTCAAATTCAAATTTGAACAACTTTACATTACTAACTTTTTACCTGGGGCTTCAAACTTTGTGGGCATGATCATAAACCCAAATGATGACACTACACCTAGTGGTGCATCAAGGGGAGATGATTAGCTTGACTTAAACATGGTGAAACCATTTCTATTGAATTCTAGGGTTCACCAAAGTTACATTGGCTAGTTTCTTCAAACAAGCCCAAATTTGGTGAAACACCCTATTTCCTTATGACATTCAATCCTGTTAAGTGTCATGGCTAGTGGAGATCATTTGCTTGCCCAAAACATGATCAAACACCTTCTGCTATTTTACCAAAACCATCATCTTGACCTCTTTCACTAGTTACTTTTGCTTCAACTTTCTACCATAGCTTCACCTTGTTACATTCTACCCCCAGTAACTTCCCCTGGACCAGAGCTCCATGATTGAAGGGTGAAAACCCTAAATTACCTTGCTGGACAGCCCAATTCTACCCATCTACTAGCTTCCCTCCTCTCTCACTGATGACTCAGAGCATCCAAGGCCACAGCTGGTTTATTTACTTCATGCTGGACCCCCCCAGACACGGCGGACACGCCCAGTGAGCCAACGGCATGCCGTGGCATGCGATAAGCACGCTCCAGAGCGCGCTACAGTGTGCACCCGCAAAATGTCTAGAGATCCCCGCACTAGCACGCTTAACCTTGCCTTCACAGAGCATATCACTAATGCTCTCATCAAAGCTAGGGAGGAGAAACTTAGAGTAGAAGCCTCCATACCTAGAAAGCTAGAAGATGGTTGGGATCCTATGATAAAAATTAATTTGAATGACTTCTTTTGTTATGCATTATGTGATGTTGGTGCTAGTACCTCTGTTATGCCCAAAAGGATATATGATATGCTTAAATTGAAACCTTATGATTCTTGTTCTTTTGGTGTTCGTCTCGTTGATTCTTCCATAAAGAAACCTTTGGGGAGGATCGATGATGTTCTTATTGTTGTCAATGATAATTATGTGCCCGTTGATTTCACTATTATGGATATTGAATGTGATCCTTCATGTCCAATTATTTTGGGACGTCCCTTTTTGCGCACCGTTGGTGCTGTCATTGACATGAAAGAGGGTAATATAAAATTTCAGTTTCCTCTCAAGAAAGGGATGGAACACTTCCCTCGTAAGAAGGTCAAGTTACCTTTTGAGTCCGTTGTACGGGCTAGCTATTCTTTTACTCTTGACAAAACTTGATCTATGCATTATGCCTAGCTTAAAGGCATAAAAGAAAGCGCTTTTGGGAGGCAGCCCACATGAATAAAATTTTTGCTTTTGTTGTGTCTTGATGTTGTTTACTGCTGTAGCATCATCATTGTATCTTTGCTTTTCATATTTGTGCCAAGTATAGCCTCTGATTGCTAGAAAGTTCAAAAGTTGTGAGGTGCTGTCCAGGAAACAGATTCTGTCCTTGGATAGAAAAATTCGTATCAAATCACCAGATCATCTTTTTGGTCTGAATTTTTTCGAAAGCGTTCTCTATATAATTGTCTTTCGTGCGTCAGTTCTGAGTTTTTTGATTTGAGTTGCAGAAGTATCCCGAACAGGTCAATTACTGCCTGTTGTTCTGTTTTTCACAGATTCTGTCCTGTTTTGCCTTACCTTCACTTTGCAAATTAAGAACTTGCTTTTTCTTTGCAAAAACCTTTTGGCAATCTTGAGAAACAGTAGAACTTCAAGAATATCCTTATTTCCAGCAAGGTATAATTATTTTATTAAGGGTACTAACCTCGCTAATCAGATTATGATGAGTTGTGCATGAAGGGAGTTTTCAAGTGTGCGAGGGAAGATGATAAAAAGATTCAGGAGTGTCAAGCGCTCAAGCTTGGGGATGCCCCCGTGCACCCCCAAGAAATATTCAAGGAGACTCAAGCGTCTAAGCTTGGGGATGCCCCCATGCATCCCCTTCTCCATCAACATTATCAGTTCGTCTTTCGTTTCGCTATATTTTTATCACTTCATGTGTTATGTGCTATGCTTGGAGCGTCTTGCTTTTAGTTTTCTTTTTAGTTTTTCATAACGATTCGGAACCCAGCATTCCTTTATGTGGGAGAGAAACACGCTCCACCTCTACCTAGAACATTACATAGAATTTTCATGTCTATCTATGTTGTGTGTGTTCTTTGTCTTTTAATAGCTACTATCATACTCTGCTCTTAGCATCCATGTTTATATTTTCAAGAGCTTTTATTTAGTTGGTTGCTTGAACTCTCTTTAATTACCATGCTCACCTTATTAAGAGAGTTTGCTTCCGTTGCATGGGTTTAATGTGTCTATGATAAAGATG
Source organism: Secale cereale (assembly GCA_902687465.1). Classification (NCBI taxonomy): domain Eukaryota; kingdom Viridiplantae; phylum Streptophyta; class Magnoliopsida; order Poales; family Poaceae; genus Secale; species Secale cereale. Next base: position 691,973,528 of record LR738712.1, on the reverse strand, counting down.
CTACTTTCATGATGGTGCTTAGTAGTTCAGGTTTTCTTTTGAATTCGGATGTAACTTTTCGAGTAGATGATTTTTCATATAAAAAACTTTTTAATCCGAGTTCGTATGCAAAAGTTATACCCGTTTTACTAAATTCCAGAGATATTTTGCAAATAAAGTAAAAATTCATATTTGTAAATTTTCCCAACAAGTAGACCACATATCACATGGGAAACTTATTTTCTTTTATTTTTTTGACATTTACATCATTTTCTTTTA
>LR738712.1:691958238-691973149 GCA_902687465.1 Secale cereale | reverse complement strand
TACTAATGGCGCACCACCACCACGGTGCGCCATTAGTATTTTTTGAAAAATAAAATAAAAAAAATAAAAAATAAAATATGAAAAAAAATACTAATGGCGCACCGTGGGAGTGGTGCGCCATTAGTAAGTTGAACTACTAATGGCGCACCACTCCCACGGTGCGCCATTAGTATTTTTTGAAAATAAAATAAAAAAAATAAAAATAAAATATGAAGAAAAAAAATACTAATGGCGCACCGTGGTAGTGGTGCGCCATTAGTAAGTTCAACTTACTAATGGCGCACCACTCCCACGGTGCGCCATTAGTATTTTTTGAAAATAAAATTAAAAACAAAATAAAAAAAAAATTTGAAAAAAAAATTACTAATGGCGCACCGTGGATGTGGTGCGCCATTAGTAGTTGAACTACTAATGGCGCACTAGCCACTGGTGCGCCATTAGTAGTTTTGAGAAAAATATGAAAAAAAAATTGTTACTAATGGCGCACCACGTCAACGGTGCGCCATTAGTATTTGGATACTAATGGCGCACCAACACATGGTGCGCCATTAGTATATACTAATGGCGCACCGCAAGTCTGGTGCGCCATTAGTGTCAATTCCATCTATAGCCCTTTTCCTAGTAGTGCGTCTCCGACACGCTGCTGGATCTCCGGCCGTCCATGGACCGCATCGCCGCCATGGGCAAAGCGCGCAGGGAGGAGGAGAAATCTTTGGCGTCGCCCAACGCCCGCGCCGCCACCTGATCGTGATCGATCGATGGATACCCGCATGTTTGGGTGCGGTGTGCCCACCGTTTTTAGAACCATAGTGGTAATGATTAGTGTGTCAATGTCCCGTGGCAATGACGAAATCAAATGCTTATATTGAAAGTTGATCGATTGTCTATTCGAATTTGCTAACTCGATGAAAATATGTGTTCATGTTTTCAATTAACTCGCTGAGTTGTTGTGCCTCCCCTCCCGATCCTTTACCTTTTCTTTCTTCCTATGAGCTCCGTTGCGATCTACTCTACTAGGCCATAACGCCATGGATTCGAGGAACTCAATCTACGAATTTGAATTTGGTAGAGGTATTCCTCCCAGCCACCCCATGACGGAGCTGCTGCTTCAACGACTCTAGATCTTTTCAGGTGGCGTCGAGCAGGGGAAGAGTCACTCCAGAGAACCAAGTGTTGTGCAATAGTGCGACGGCCGAACTGGCAGACACGTTTCTCAATAATCTTGACAGGAGCCTGCAAGTGAGAGGAAGAAGAAGGTAACACTTGCTTGACTTCATGTACTGGTTTGACAAAGCGCTTCAACAGAGAAATGTGGAAAACTAGGTGTATCTTGCTATTCTCAAGAAGATCCAGATGATAAGCCACATCATCAATGCGCTCCAGTATCTTGTAAGGCCCATAAAACTTGAAGGTCAATTTGTGGTTAGCATGATGCATGATGGAGGACTGCACATACGGTTGTAACTTGAGGAACACAAGGTCTCCAGGAGCAAACACATGATCAATGCGGTGTTTGTTAGCATAGTGCTTCATATGCTGATGAGTACGCAGAAGATGTTGTCTGACAGAGTCTCGGATCACCGGACGTTCATCCAACTACGATGAATATCAATTGAGGCAATTGTATCATATGCTGAAAGACCAAATTATCTTGTGGAGTAACCATAAAGAACTTCAAAAGGATATTTTCCCACAGCAAAATGCTAGTTGGTATTGTACCCGAATTCACATAAGCAGAGCAATTTCTTCCATTTAGCGGAATGGGCACTGATAAAGCAACACAAATAACCTTCCACTTGTTGATTCACTCTTTCAGTGCGATAATAAGTAGCAGGGTGATAAGCAGAACTCATATTCAGAGTGGCTCCAGTTCTAGCGACTAAAGTTTGCCAAAACACACTGGTGAAAACAGGATCTCTGTCAGAAATGAGAAGAGCGGGCATACTATGAATCTTGTATACATTTTTCCTGTAAAGTCAGCCACTGATTGAGCAGAGTAGGGGTGTTTGAGAGCTTTTAAATGACCATATTTGGCGAATTTGTCAGTCACAACTAAAATGCAGTCAAACTAGTAGGAGGAGGGTAACCCAGATGTAAAATCCACGATGATATTCTTCCAAGCTTTCTATGGAACTGATAATGGAGAAAGCAACCCGGGATAATTCACTCTCTCAGGCTTAGCTTGCTGACAAATCAAACAAGATTGTACTTGAGCTTTAATAAAAAGACTTTTCCTTGATATTTAAACAGGGACTTAATCCTCTTATATGTAACAGGAAAACTTGAGTGACCTCCCACCGGGCTGTCATGAAAGGCATATTTTTTTCCAGATGCAAGTCAGGATGCTTACCAATCCAAATACAACTTTTGTATCTACTCACCCCATTAATGAGTTGATAATGAGGTTTTTCAACTAGTTGCACCGACAGTTGTTGTAATAACTCAATAGCTTTGTCATCATGAGCATAACTAGCTACAAGTCCTTCCAACCAAGTAGGTTGAAGACTAGAAATGTTAAAAATTCGGGAAGAGACAGGTCTTCTAGATAAAGCATCAGCTGCATTATTACCAGCACCCTTTTTTATAAGTGATCTGATAATCAAGACCCACCATTTTAGTGAGAGCTTTCTATTGGCACATAGTGTGCAATCTCTGGTCTTGTAAATGAATCGGATTTTTTATCAGTGACAAATTCCTGAATTTGGAGATAGGGACCTCATTGCTCAACTGCTAACAAAATGGCCATGTACTCTTTTTCATAAACATACAAGGCTCTGTTTTGAGGACTTAGTGACTTACTAACATAAGCCAAATGGTGACCAGCTTGCATAAGAACAGCCCCAATACCACTGTCACAAGCATCTGTCTCAATCACAAACTGTTTATCAAATTGAGAGAAGGCTAGGATAGGAGCATGTATGAGTGCAAGTTTCAATGTTTGAAAAGCTTCCTCAGTTATACCGGACCAACCAAAGGGCACCCCCTTCATGAGCAACTGAAAGGATCGAGATGGACCTAGAGGGGGGGAGGTGAATTGGTACAATTACAAATTTTAATTGCTACTTAGCAATTTTAGGCAATAGTGCGAAATAGGAAAGTGAGCCTAACAATTGCAAGTAAGATTCTTATCAAGCTAAGCTAATAACACTAGTAGGTAAGTATGGTAACACAATAAGATATAAGTAAGAACTTAAAGACAAGTAACCACAAGTAGAAAGTTAAGGTTAGGAATAACCGAAACTTCGAGAGACGAGGATGTATGCCGATGTTCACTTCCTTGGAGGGAAGCTACGTCACCGTTTAGAGAGGTGGGAGTTACCACGAAGGCACACCAACGCCACGAAGGCTCACCCTATTCTCTCTTTGAGATATCACCATGAATGCGATTCCCAACCACTAGTGGTAGGTCTTTAGGTGACCTCCAAACCCTCACAAACTTTCCGGGAGGTAATCACAATGTTTGATTCCTCTCCGAAGAACTCCTACCGCCTAGGAGTCTCCAACCTCCAAGAGTAACAAGAACGATGGGAAAAGCTCAAGACTTGCTCAAGTCACAAATTCCTTTGGTGCAAAGAAGAGGAGGGAGTGGATCTATCACTTGATTGGACAACTTCTCACGAATGCCTTCAAATCCTTTTGGGATCTAAGATTTGGTGTATCAAGGTGAGAGAGAGTGTGAATGTGTTCTTGAGTAAGCTCAAAGTGAATGGTCAGCACTCTCTTGTGGAAGAAGAAGACTATATATAGTCATAGTAGAGAGCAGACCGTTGTGAAGAAAAACGTACTGCAAGTGTCGGACGTCCGGTCATTACCGGACGTCCGGTGGCACAGGTAGCACCGGACGTCCGATGAAGGCCGGACGTCCGGAGCCTGACGGTTCACCAGACGGGGCCACGTAGCATACTGTGTGCATAGTTGTCGGACGTCCGGAGTGTGTCGGACATCCGGTGACCGGACGTCCGGAGGGTTTCGGACATCCGCTATTTTCTTTCTGTGAAGAAGTGCCGGACGTCCGTTAGACGCTGAGGGACCGGACGTCCGGAAGATACCAGTCATCCGGTAGGCTGTGAAGGTCCGGACGTCCGGTGATAAATGAACACAAAGGTTTAGTTGCTCATACCTCTAGGTGCATAGAATATTATAATTGATATGGATAGAGTAGAGATGATGTGGGAGGATACTTTGTATGTTTTGAGCAAGCCTTTCACAATATCCACCGATCCCCTCTTAATAGTGCGGGATCCCTATACTCAGAACAAACTGAAAATCAAGCTAGAAGCTATTTTCTTATATATCCGTTCTTGAGTGATGTAGATTTGTCTGTATTCATGATCCACATACTTGATAAACATGATTAGTCCCATATATGCATGTTGTCATCAATCATCAAAATATAATTAAAGGCAAGATTGCACTTTCAGCAACTCACTAAGAGGTTTACTGATAAGGCCATAATGCTTGATAAATTTCCTTTAGTAACCACTTAAACCCAAGAAACTTCTGACATCTTTCACATTCTGAGGAGTAGTCCATTGTTTCATAGCTTCCACTTTGCTAGGATTAGTAGACACACCTTCAGAACTGATAACATGCCCCAAATAGGCTATCTTATTTTGAGCAAAAGCACACTTAGACAACTTAACTTTCCATTGACCAGCCTGTAACAACTACAAAACCTCTCTAACATGTTTGACATACTCTTGCAAAGTCTTACTAAATATTAAGATGTCATCAAAGAAAACCAAATCACTCTTCCTATTGACTAGAGACAATCCCGCAACGACTTGCTTTCACGATGTCAACATTTATCATTGCACCAGCTCTCATCCAGAAAATCCCGCAGCGACGTGCGGGGTACCACCTAGTTTTCTAAAAGTTTGCCGCCATGGCAAACTACCGTCGCATAATTTTTTGCCAGCATGTCAATTAATATGCCATGTCAACATTTTGTTTCCTTCTAAGTTTGCATGGATCTTTGAAATTTTCTTTTTCCAAAAACTTGGCATGCCGTTGGATGTCAAACTCCAAGCATTTTTGACATGCTATTTTGCCACGTCTACTTGTACTATGTTTTATTAACCGCATGGCTAAACTTCAAGTTTTTCCTCTCTATTTTTTCCCATGGGCAATTTTATCATGCATTATTTTTTGGTATTGTACAAGACATTTGCAAATTGTTTTTTCATATAAGATGTCAATTAAGTTTGTACACTCCATGGTAAATACTTACTGCACATATCATTTGTTAATTTTCTGTTTTGGTACACATAGTATTTTTGGCCGTTTTTTTAAAATAAAGTATGCAAAGAGAATTGTTTTGGGCCAGGAGGCCCAGAAAGGACCTTGCTAGGCCGATCCATCACGTACGTGATAGTCTGGACCAAGCTAGATTAACGCGTGATTCTCAAAAAAAAAAGTTTGAAGCGTACATATGCGTCTCGAATTTCTCCTGTACGACTTCTCGATTCCGGTTCCGACTCGCGCCCAGCCACGCCGTGATAATATATACCACCATATACGCCGGGCCTTGTACTCGCAAAAAAGGATCAGACTCGAGCCGAGCGAGCGACTTCCTAAGTACAAGGAGAACTAACCTAGCACGAGTACGCGCGAACCGGATCGATCGAAGCTAGCATGGAGAGGAAGATCCTGCTGGCCACAATAGAGGAGTGCGTGGAGGCACAACGCCGTCTCGCCGAGATCAGGTCCCAGCTGGCCGAGGCCTGGGCCATCGCCGACGGGGTGGAGCAAGACATGATGGTCGAGGACCGGCCCTTCCACGACGTCCCGCCTCGCCTCCAGGAGATTGAGCGACTAATGGAAGGCATCGCCGACACGGTGGTGGAGGACCTCCTGCCGTCCTTCGACCGCGTCGTCGCCGTGAGCAAAGCGTGCACGGAGGAGGAGAATTCTCTGGGTCTGGCGCCGCCCAACGCCCGCGCCGCCACCTGATCCATCCGTGATCAATTCTGCATCGATGGATGGTTCCGCACATGTTTGGGTGCCGTGTGCCCACCGTCTTTTTCTTATTTTTTGGGATCGTCGTGATGTGTGTGTGTCAATGTCCCGTCTTTTTCTTTTCTTTCGCGCATGATGTCTGTCGATGTCCCGATGTAATGTGTTCTACCATGTCCACCTCTAATACCTCGCACGTGTTGGTCCTGTATTCTGATGATTGATTTATTTGCCCATAGACATCAGCAAGGCGGTGTTGCACTCTCCGGCACCGATACGGGTGGCCAACAACCCCGGGCGCCAGAACCGCGTCGTGGTGGAAGTGTTGGCCTCCGACCACGACGGATCCAGCATCAACCTCACATTGATCGGCGACGTGCAGGTTATGGACCCCGACGAGGAAGAGTAGCGCATGGAAGAGCGGCGGCTCGAGATTCATGAGCCGGTGTGTGTCCCATTTCCTACTCTACCTCACCGGCGACGTGCAGGGAGTCAGTTGTTGGAAAATTAAGTGATTAAATGGTTAATATGTTAATTACCATAAGTTAAAGTGGGCCCAATAGTTAATTACGGGATTAACACTAATTAACGGTAATTAGCAATTTGCGCCTGTGATTGGGGGGCTAATTAAGATTATGGTTAGGTCCCACGTCATATACAGCGCTATATATAAAGGAGGGCATCCCCGCGCCTAATTGATCGTCGTATCGTTTAGGATAACAGTGCCCTCCGAAATTTACTCCAAATCCAATCGGGAGTGCGCTGGACGTTGATGTGAAGGCCTGACCTTACTCCGGCGAGGTGCCGGAGTGATCTGCTGCGCTGCTACAGTTCGTCATCCGACTCCACTTCCTCCACCGTGATGGCCTCTCCAAACGGAGGTATAAACACACTACTGTCCACTAATTTCCGCATCAAATCAAATAGTGTTCATGTGTATTAGACAAGATCCGATTAGCAATTGCATAATCCTAGCTATATATTCTAATATTTGGTATCAGGAGCCGGTTGGATCTAATCACATGAATCTATTTGAGAAAAACTTGGCAGTAGATCAATCTGTGTCATAGAACTTGCCTGAAAATTCACCTAATTAGGCCTTGCCCGTGCACATCAGCGGTGGTGTCACGGCCGCCATCCGCCTCATGGTGATGCTGCTGTAGCCGACCACATCCGGTTGTGCTCGCGTCGCGCTGCCGTGCGCCTCACGGTGGCGCTCCCGCCGCTGCCGCGCGCCTCACGGTGGCGCTCCCACCGTCGCCGTGCGCGACACCTTAGCGCCGACCGCTTCGCATCGGTGCCGTCCTCGCAGAGCTAACTCACTCTGCTTATCCAATCTGGTTTTCTGATGAACGGCGGCGGCGCAGTAGAAAGCTAACTCGATTAGGGATTTCCCGCATGCTCGTAACTGGCCGGTTCCAATGACTTTGGGCTATACGAGTTAGTGGGCCGCACAGCATTTTTTCCTTTTGTTCGGCTAACTACGTGATGGCAGGTGCATAGCAAATAGCAGTGTTTTATCCGGTACTAGTACGTGCAGATTAATTTGAATTTATCTCTCTGTACGTAGTGCACATAAGTCTGCTGATTACTTATATACAGTTAATTCTTGTATAATCAGTAGATTTATTTTTGCATAATTGTGTTAAATTAAAATAGAACCAGCGTGAAATTTTGGTTTAACACTGCAATATTTTCGGGATAATTGCCAAAACTAATTTAGTAATGCATGATTACATACTGACCAACGTTGTTTGTGATCATGAATATTACGGTTAATTTCCCGATGATGTTATTATATAATTATTAGGTCCTCCTTCGTTATTGCCCAACGGTATTGCGAATTAGGATTTTATTAAATTTGCCATGTTATTAATCAGACCAACGTAGGATTGATATCATGCAATTTTATTTTATTTTGGATATTTTCATAATATGTAATTTTAATATCCATGTTATTTATGTTTTGTTCAGCTTTGAACCCATCACTTATTTCTGGGCTGCTGAACTCAATTGAGCACCTCAATGGGACTAACTTTCCTACATGGAAGGAGCAGATTTCCATTAACCTTGGGGTCATGGATCTTGACTACGCACTTAGGGAGAAGGCTCCAGTTCCCTTGTCCTCTGATGATGAAAACCTTGCTGAGAAAACTAAGGTTTATGAGGCTAACAAGGAGAAGTGGGAGCGCTCCAATCGATTGTCCCTCATGATCATGAAAAGCACAATTACTCTTGGGATTAGGGGAGCTATCCCCGATTCCGAATGTGCTAAGACTTATCTGGCATCGGTGGAGGAACAGTTTAAAGGCTCCACAAAAGTCTATGCTAGTACACTGATCATGAAAATGCTCACCACTAAGTATGATGGTGCGAGCGGTGTGAGAGAACATATCATGACTATGAATGATATGGCCGCAAAATTAAAGGGCATGAACATGGAGATTTCTGAGGGCTTCTTGGTTCATTTCATTATGACCTCCCTTCCTGTGGAGTTTGGTCCATTCAAGATCAACTATAACACACAGAAGGAGAAGTGGACCATGGGTGAGCTCACGGCTATGTGCGTTCAAGAAGAGGAGCGACTTAAGATTGAGAGAAAAGATTACGCTCATCTTACTTCCATGAACTCAGGGAAGAGAAAGTTTAATGGTGAAAATAAGACTCAGAAAAAATTAGGTCCTTCACATAAGGCCGAGTCAAGCAAGTCTGGGGCCAACAGGTCAAAGCCTTCTGTTGCTAATGAGCCTTCTGCACCTAAGAAGCCTTATTGCAAGTTTTGCAAACATGACGGACATAAGCAGAAGGATTGCGATGGCTTTAAGGCATGGCTTGTAAAGAAGGGTATGGACACAATTTCCATGGTTGATGAATCCCTTTACACTGATTTTTCCCCTAATACTTGGTGGGTTGACTCAGGTGCCACCGTGCACATTTCTAACTCATTGCAGGGATTCCTTACCGTGAGGACGCTTCAAAGGGGGGAGCGAACTCTTAGAGTTGCAAATGGACAGGAGGCTAATGTTGAAGCTGTTGGGACTCTCCCGTTAGTGCTAAAAGATGGCTTCACCCTCCTTCTTAATAATGCTATTTATGTTCCTACCATGAGGAGGAACCTTATTTCTGTTTCTCTATTAGATGATGATGGTTTTGAGACTTATTTTGGGAACAAACGATGTGTTATTAAGTTTGGTCATGATGATATTGGTCATGGCGTTCGCCATGACAAACTCTATAGACTCCTTTTGAACGACTCCTCTGAATCTTTGAATGTTTGTGATGTAATAAATAAGCATGAGACTTCGTCGAAATTATGGCACTGTCGTTTAGGCCATATTTCGAAGGGGAGAATGGAGCGTCTCATTAAAGAAGAGATACTTCACCCCTTAGACTTCTCGGATTTAGATCACTGCATCGATTGTATTAAGGGAAAATTCGTAAAACAAATTAAGAAAGGAGCAATTCGTAGTAGTGGGGTTTTGGAATTAATCCACACTGACATTTGTGGTCCATTTCCTATTACTTCCGCCGATGGATATGACTCCTTTATTACTTTCACCGATGATTATTCTCATTACGGATACATTTTTCCTATTCGCGAACGATCTGAAGCACTCGATAAATTTAAAATCTACAAAGCTGAAGTAGAAAATCAGCATAATTTGAAGATTAAAGTAGTGCGTTCAGATCGAGGCGGAGAATATTACGGGAGACATGCTCCTTATGGACAAATTCCTGGTCCCTTTGCTCTATTTCTTCAAGAAAATGGAATAATCGCCCAATACTCAATGCCGGGTGAACCTCAACAAAATGGAGTCGCTGAAAGACGCAACCGTACACTTATGGATATGGTACGAAGCATGGTTTCCAACTCTAGTTTACCGGTCAATTTGTGGATGGAAGCATTAAAGACAGCCGTGCATATACTTAATCGGGTTCCTAGTAAATCAGTACCCAAGACACCTTATGAATTGTGGACTGGGAAGAAACCCAGATTAAATTATTTGCATGTGTGGGGTTGTCCTTCTGAAGCTAAGATTTTTAATCCACACATTGGAAAATTAGATCCTAAAACCGTCAGTTGCCATTTTATTGGATATCCTGCAACATCCAAAGGCTTCCGTTTCTATTGTCCAACACGTACAACTAAATTTGTTGAAACGAGGCATGCTAAATTTTTAGAGAATGTTAATGTCAGTGGGAGCTCTGAGGCAAGAAAAATCACACTTGAGGAAAATCGGACTGACATATCATTACTGATGATCCCAGAGTCTGTTTTTCCTTCGTCTTCAAGCGCAACGCCTCCAGTTAATGATTCTGGGTTTATTGGTGCAGCGCCTAATAATGAGCCTCACATCACTCAGTCTTCTGTGATATCTAATGAACCTTTACGTAGATCACAGCGGGATAGAAGAGCTGCCATTAATACAGATGAATATGTTGTTTACATGACTGAAGATGGAAATGACATTAGTAAGGCAAATGATCCCACCTCCTTTGAGGAAGCCATGACAAGCGGACACTCATCTAAATGGTTTGAGGCCATGAATGATGAAATTAACTCAATGAGTATTAATGATGTTTGGGATTTAGTAGAAGTTCCTCAGGGAGTCAAAAAGGTGGGCTGTAAGTGGGTCTACAAAACTAAGCATGACTCTAAAGGAAATGTCGAACGATTCAAAGCAAGACTTGTCGCTAAAGGTTATACACAAAGAGAGGGCATAGACTATGTTAACACATTTTCTCCCGTCTCGAAGAAGGATTCGCTAAGAATTGTTATGGCTCTTGTTGCTCATTATGATTTAGAGCTACATCAGATGGATGTTAAAACCGCATTTCTTAATGGTGACTTGCATGAGAATGTATATATGGCTCAACCGGAAGGTTTTGTCGTAGAAGGCAAGGAACATATGGGATGTCGACTTAAGAAATCTATCTATGGGCTAAGACAAGCGTCTAGACAGTGGTACCTTAAATTTGATGAGGTTATAAGGAAATTTAATTTTAAGGAAAATGAAGTGGACAATTGCATATACATTAAGACCAGTGGGAGCAAGTTTATCATATTAGTACTTTATGTGGATGATATCTTGCTAGCCAGCAGTGACTTAGACATGTTATATGAGACCAAAAGATTTCTTTCATCTAATTTTGACATGAAAGATCTTGGGGATGCCTCTTACGTTTTGGGCATAGAAATCCATCGAGACAGGTCTAAAGGGACATTAGGACTGTCCCAGAGGGCATATATTGACAAAGTCCTTAAAAGATACAACATGTATAACTGCTCTTCCACTCCCGCACCTATTGTTAAAGGTGATAAGTTTGGTCTATTTCAGTGTCCCAAGAATCAATTAGAGAAATGAAGACAATTCCTTATGCCTCGGCTGTTGGGAGCATTATGTATGCTCAAGTATGTACGCGTCCCGACTTAGCGTTTGTAACTGGAATGCTTGGCAGATATCAGTCTAATCCAGGCTTAGATCACTGGAAAGCTGTCAAGAAAGTAATGCGCTATCTGCAAGGGACTAAAAATCACATGCTTACATATAGAAAGACTGACAACCTAGAAATTATGGGTTACTCAGATGCTGATTTTGCAGGGTGTAGGGATACTAAGAGATCCACATCAGGCTATATCTTCACACTTGCAGGGGGAGCAATTTCATGGAAAAGCTGCAAACAAACACTTACTGCATCTTCAACAATGCAATCAGAGTTTGTGGCATGTTTTGAGGCTACCGGGCAAGCCGTATGGCTTAAGAACTTTGTCCCCGGACTTAGAGTGGTAGACAGCATAAATAAACCACTTACATTATTCTGCGATAATCAAGCTGCAGTTTTCCTTTCGAGTAACAACAAGTCAAGTGGTGCTGCCAAACATATTGACCTTAAGTACCTTGTTGTGAAAGATAGAGTCCAAGATCAAACAATTAAAATTCAGCATATAAGTACTAAATTGATGATTGCTGATCCCCTCACTAAAGGCTTGCCACCAAATCTCTTTCGAGAACATATTGCTAGCATGGGTCTAATGGAAAGCCTATAACTATTGGGGTGACTAAATGATGAGATCTCAATATTTGAACTTGGAATAAGGAAGTTTGTTTCGCTTACTAAGTGCACATAATAATTAATAAAGAAACAAACTATTAGGACCATAAGTAGGGAGTATGGATGCATGCCCATACAGACTCCCAACCATAAATAATTATCCATTCCGAAATGAAGTCTTACGCTATAGATTTTGGGGTTCCAGTAATGATCATACTATTGCTGCGAATACATTATCTTAGTGTGATGCCTTTGTTGAAGTATGGACTAATGATATTAACCATTCAATCAAGTGGGAGAATGTTGGAAAATTAAGTGATTAAATGGTTAATATGTTAATTACCATAAGTTAAAGTGGGCCGAATAGTTAATTACGGGATTAACACTAATTAACGGTAATTAGCAATTTGCGCCTGTGATTGGGGGGCTAATTAAGATTATGGTTATGTCCCACGTCATATACAGCGCTATATATAAAGGAGGGCATCCCTGCGCCTAATTGATCGTCGTATCGTTTAGGATAACAGTGCCCTCCGAAATTTACTCCAAATCCAATCGGGAGTGCGCTGGACGTTGACGTGAAGGCCTGACCTTACTCCGGCGAGGTGCCGGAGTGATCTGCTGCGCTGCTACAGTTCGTCATCCGACTCCACTTCCTCCACCGTGATGGCCTCTCCAAACGGAGGTATAAACACACTACTGTCCACTAATTTCCGCATCAAATCAAATAGTGTTCATGTGTATTAGACAAGATCCGATTAGCAATTGCATAATCCTAGCTATATATTCTAATATCAGTCCCTATGTTGGCTATGGGTCCTGCTCCATGTCTTTTTTCCCTGTAAATTGGACTGGAAAAAAATGCCTCCCTTGTGGGATTCCAATCTCCCCACCGAAACGTGGATCGTTTCTTCCTCCCAAATTTTGGTACATCCTTCATCCGTCGTCCCAATTAAATTAGGTTGCGTAAAATAGTTTTAGAAAATCTGATATTCCAAAGTTATGCTCATAACTAAATGTGAAAATTTATAGGGGTAAAAGCAATAGAAGCATGCGCCTGCTACTTCGGCGTCGCTTTTACGCCTTCTCTTTGCTCTGGACAAGAGTGCTAATGGACACGAGGAGGGGGCATTATAGGCTCTTTATCGGATGTTTCATATCATCCTTTACCATGTGTTATGCATGATTCCTAGATCAACTGAATGCTCAATTCGAACTTTAGGAACATAGTCTCTTTGGATCAAAGAACTCAGGATGTAACCAATACCGACAACAGCTCCGGTTAAAGCAATTATAGCAGCTCCGGCACCTATTGATTTAGTACATTCTAACATGCACGTAATATTGGCCTTGTTGCTTAAATTAAAATTTCTGGAAAAAAGAGTTGTTATATATAATATATCAGAGAATATTCTACTAATTGATCAACATAACTTGCATAACAATGCTTATAAAATATAACACGGTGAAAGTTACAAATATTAACTATGACTTATATAAAATAAAATGAAGATTTCTGCATAACTTATGCATTTAAAATATGAAAAATACAATATATAGAAGATGCACGCATGCATCTTCATCGCCTTATTTGCCAATCAATACAAATACAGTCATGCATGCACGTTAAAAATAGTACCCCCTCTCTCCCAAAATATTGATGTTTTTTAATACTTCTTGTGTATAAAAAACGTCTTACATTTTAAAACAGAGGATTAGGTGATAAAGTAGGCAGCAGGTGATCGACTAGGTGGCGACCATGGGCACAACCTTGAGAGGCACATCCATAACGAGGATATCACTGCTTGTATACCTCTCGGTCATGTCCACCTGGTCAGATGACATGCCATGGGGTAGCCGCCACTCCAAGGCATGCATCATTTATTTGTCCATGGTGAGCCTAGCCCAAGTGACAAAAAAGCTATGGTTCCGTTTAAGCAATTCTAAATGCAGCAGTGCAAAATTCAAATGCTATCGAACTGCATAATGAAATGCTAAATTTGGTTACATTAGTTTCCTTGTAGAGTTAGACAATTTTAGTGATCGCATCTTTTGAAAAGCTACAAACTGAATTTTGTAAAATGCCAATTTAATAATTATCATGATTTTTCATCCATTTCTAATATGTGAGTCCACGAATAGACATGGTTTTGCTAAGAATGTGCCTTTCCACGAAGGGACATATTTTCATAAAGGGACGCGTCTTTACAGAAAGAGACATCCTTTCACCAGGAGATGTGTCTTTTAACCAAAGAATATGACATTTCGCAGGCCTTAACTGCCAATATCTAAAGGAGGCGATTGGTCGTAGACAATCCAACGGCTCTTCTTTTTTGGCTGCTGTGGCTTGGCATGGATATTACATTAGAAGAAGAAAAGATAAATTCTCAAAGCAACGCATGGGCTATTATTTACCTAATTTCATAGAAATGGGCGGGGAACTACTAGTGAGAGGAGGATACACGATACAACATTCCAAGTGGAGGCACATGAGCCAACCTTGACTTCCATTTTATCAAGTTGTATCGACTGGCATAAGCAAAAAATCGCACTACATTGTCGAAATCACCAGGGAACCCACCAAAATCGATGATGGGGGCAAGCAGGAACATTACCGTAAATTCCATAGTCCCGATCACAGCTATAAGAAGACAAAAAAAAAATGATCTGTCGAGGAGGGTCTGAAGCCAGAACAATATCTGTAGGAGTTCAAACTTTTGAAACGAGCTCCAACATCAGCAAAGATCTCGCCAACACCATTACTGTGAGTGCCACCAACACCATGACTAACACAGAGGATGCCCAGGTAAACAAATATAATGTTATCGGGCCTATAAACTCCAACTGGTACAACTAGTTCCCCACCCTCATGGCGTTGACAAGGCGGGGCGGACCGGGGGGG
>LR738712.1:691940170-691955855 GCA_902687465.1 Secale cereale | reverse complement strand
GGGGGGATAAATGGCTCCCTTGTGGGATTCGGATCTCCCCACAGAAACGTGGATCATTTCTTCCTCCCAAATTTTGATACATCCTTTGTCGTCCTAGTTATACTATGTTGCGTAAAATATTTTTATAAAATCTGATATTCTAAAGTTATGCTCATAACTAAATGTGAAAATTTATAGGGGGTAAAGCAATAGAAGCATGCGCCTGCTACTTCAGAGGCGCTTTTTTGCCTTCTCTTTGCTCTGGACAGGAGTGCTAATGGGCACGGGGAGGGAGTATTCTAGGCTCATTATCAGATGTCACATCCCATCCTTTACCTTATGTTATGCATGATCCTTAGATCAATTGAATGATCAATTCGAACTTTAGGAACATAGTCCCTTTGGATCAAAGAACTGAGAATGTATCCAATACCGACAGCAGCTCCGGTCAAAGCAATTGTAGCAGCTCCGGCACCTATTGATTTAGTACATTCTAACATGTACGTAATATTGGCCTTGTTGCTTAAATTAAAATTTCTGGAAAAAAGAGTTGTTATGTATAATATATCAGAGAATATCTATACCTATACTAATTAGAGACTCCCTAGAAATTACCACGTTAATCAGTAATTAGGAGCCGTTAATCCAATGGGGCCGAGTTATTACGGTGTAGATCGATCCTAGATTTTTCTTTTACTATTACTATATACCAACGAGCCTTTTTTTAGGATCTATACTAACAAGCCTTTGTACTGATCCAGATCGTTAGAATCAAAGTTACACAGCCCACGAATAGATAAAACGTTGCATGCATCCACAGATCACAAGTTTAATCGTTTAAAGAAAAGGAACAAGTCCAATCTGGTAACGTAGGTAAATAGTTCTGCCGTAACCTACAAAAAGTAGATCCTGCCGTGCCTAGCTTTATAAGTTAGGTATATATATGAAAACAGAACTCTCAATAATTCTTGCCCTTTCACCATGATTCTCCGCCGATCCACATGATACTCATGCCGCAGCAACTCAATCGAGCCGCCGTCCTCGGGATGACTTGCCGGATGTAGCCCAGACAGCCGGCGAACCGCCACGGAGAACATGCCGCGTGTTGCACCCTTTCAATTCCACCGCACTGTCATCCTAAAACTATTATTGTCGGATGCATCGCAGGCCAACCGCCATAGAGGAAGTGCGGCGCGTCATGGAGGACGACATGGGGTACCAGTGCACCGTCTTCCACGGAGGCTATTGATCGGCATGCCTTCCACTTCTACAAGCTTCCTCCGCTGCACCTTTTGAGGTGAGTTTTCCATTGGATTTTCACTTGGGCATGGTGGAAAATACCCTTTTAGCTCAAAACAACGGACAATGTTCATATGCATGATTAATATTTTTGGATTTTTTAAAACTGATGCTGCTTTGTGCGTTTAACTCAATCTAATTTTTGTCTCTAATTTTGATCTCAGGAACCTAAAATCGTTAAGAAATCCTAGCGCCGTTCTCTCCATGCCATCCTCAAATTTGAAGCTTTATGGAAGGCATTGCGGCTGACGTGCATCCTGGACTGTACGGCCTCCCACGCGGTAGGGCAGACAGACATCTCCCATCATGATCTAGCGCGGATGCATGACGTGAGTGCTACTGGTTCGATTCCGTTTGAGGCGAGCTAGCTTTACAACAGGTTGGAAACACATGCATGCAGTGCAGCCTACTCGAGGTGCACTGCAAGTAGGCTACCAAATTCAAGGTACGAACTTTATTTCTCATGTTCTATTGCTTTATGTTGGCTCAGGTCCGATCACACGTTACACGTCGCTCTTGACGAGTACTTTCTGCCGGCTGAATACGTATGTACGTTGCCTACCGGGGGCTTTCTGCCTAGACGTGTAGGTAGACAAGCCAGAATTGATCGATACTACCTGCAGATATGCACGTACAACGGTACAAGGAAGCAGGCAGACAGGGAGGTCGATTGATTCTCGAGCACGAGTGAGCTAGCTAGCACAGCTTTGGTGCTGATCGAAGTACCACCGGCCAAAGCCAGAAAACGCACCGGTAACACAATACGACGAGACAATACGAGGACACGCGAGTTATGGCCACATGCACGTGTTGGAATTATGTGTCCTGCAACTATATTCAAATTATTAGGAATTACTAATATTCGGAATACCTCATTATGGAATTTTACATGTATTTATACATGGAATTGATTTACATGTTTAGCATGAAATTGTTACTTGCTGGAACGTACTTAAGTGATATATGCTTAAGGAAGCTGGTCGATTATCAGTGGAATACAATATACTATTTATATTGGAAAGACTACCCGGGTACACTGATGATTGGAAGGAGCTAGATCGTATAGTTAGATTACAGCCCTAATGTCGATCTACGTAATTAGAGGAATTTACACTCTATTATGGCGCGTTGCTCACAAGCGCGTGCTCCGGGGACATAACGGATAGAATCCGTAAACAGACAAATATGATCGTGGTTGGTAATTTGGTCTGGACTCTATCCCGGAAACTAGTGAAAAATGCTAGGAATCTTATCTGTATAAGAGGTGGACTCTTTGGAAAGACAGTATAAAAAGGTCCCTGCCCCCTATCCTCAGATATGCGAATTGTGAGCGGCACCACGGATAAGTGCAGAGGAATAGGGGGTAGACCGCAAAACCCTAAATTTCTAACATTGATATTCGTTCGCTAGCAATTGCGTCATCGTACCATGCAGGTGCAATTGCTAATCCGCTGTGCAACTCTGCGGACATGTTCGTCGCTCGTGGCCCTTAATCCGCTGCAAACTCTACCAGAGCGCCGTCCCTGGTCGACGATGGCCTGTTGTGTGTTTTGGCATGTTGGTCCGATCGCATTGATTCACGCGTGTCGCTCAAAGGACACCGTGCATGTGGCTCACGGGATCATGCATGGAGCTCGTTTATTTTTATTTTCTGGGCAAATCCACGCGCCGCCGCCGGAAACTTGCACTCGATTGGAAGGCGCCATAACGCGGAACGGCTGCTCCTCGGGGAAAACTATGATTTGTAGCATGTTCAAGCCATGATCGGAATTAAAAGCAACACGTGAATCAACTGTTGACACTAGCTCCTGATCGATTCAATCAGCTCGTCAAGTTTTTATTCGCCCGTTCGTTGCCGGCTGTCATCGTCGTCCAAACTGCACTCTACACGGGCGTCATCGAGGAACTTTGGAGAGTGGATCAAAAGAAACACGTTTGTTCTCTTGACGGTTGAAGGCTGCACGTAATTAATTCTTCACCGGAAGCATCTACATGCAGGAATCTACTTGAAACTTTGCAGGCTTCACGTGGTCAAGTTCCACGGAAATACGGATTGAACATCGAGTTTGAATCGGAAAGAGAAGGAAAGAAGATGAAGTTTCAGATCGATTCGTGCTGGCCTACGTATGTGTGCATCGCTGCCGATGCCTTGCTTCGGAAGTTCGGAATCTAGCCCACGGTGGAACCGTCGACGAAACCGGCACCTCCTACAGCGTCACGCCAAAGCTTGCTGCCACCGCTGCCTACATCATCAATAACAACAGTTTTTCTCTGAAAATTACTAGAATTTCACGGCATTAGTTGAAGGAAAGAGAAGGAATTTCTATTGTTGCTATTGTGCCTAACATCCAGTCAACTGCACGGTCAATTGGCCGGCCGGAAGAACCACGTGCATCTGTGCATACATGCCATGAGGGAAGGGATGCTAATTACGAATCCTATCTAGTATCTATTATTTTATTTATTTTATTAGGTTGCTGATTAATGGATTAACTTGTTTTGTTGCCAATCGAGTGCATGTAAAATGTAGCAAGGAAAAGATGTGTACTCCTTGGAAGAAATTTAGGAGGACTCCGGATTATAATTGCGTTGATGGACTGCACCAAGCAAATAATTAAATACTGAACATTGCTATGGTGGAAATATTGTCCGGAGAATTACACATAACCTGGAATGGGATTTCAAAGAAGTGTTTTTATGGAGCATCACTTGTGTATGGAGGAATATGAGAGTCACTCCAAGGACAAGGAAATTGCTCTTCATTTGTTGCAACTTTATTGGCATGATAACGATACCAAAGGAAATTATATATATTGTGTGTTTTGTCATTGCTGCAAAATCTTATACACTTTGGAATTGGAAATTTTGCCATGAAACTCCCTGGTGGAGGAAAAGTGTTATTCTTATTGGGCACTCTATATGCAATTTCAATGTGAAGGGATTTATGATTCTGTCTTGGAACCCATTGTTTATGAAATACTATTTGGAAAAGGATGAGTGGAAATACTGCTCAATGATAAAATTAGTGCATTACGGAATTTCACACAATGATTTATTCTTTCTTGATGGTTCATTGGAAGTTAGCAACCCAAATTGTCATTTGGGGAAGATAACTCATGGAGAGGAATGCTAATAATGGGAACACATGCTTGGAATTTATTATTTTGTCATGGACGACTTGGTCAGATATCATGGAACAGAATTGAGTGGCTTACTGATTCTGGAATTCTAAACTTTAGTGGGAGGATTGTGGTACTTGGGAAGCATATATAATGAGTATTTTGACTTGCACACCTTTTCTTAAAGTGGAAGGAAATAAAAAAGGTTTCACACTTTTTTCTTATGGTACTTACGGTATTATTTTTTGGACACTCCCACTAGAGGTTATGTTATTCTATCATTGATGATTGCACATGATATTGTTATGTTTATTCTATTTCAAAATACAAGTCGGAATGTTTTAATTGTGCTTGTCACATGTTGTACTGAAGTGGAAAATCAGTTGATTAAGGATTACCAAAGTTTTAACAACTGATTGGTGGGGGAAGTACACTTCAGTAATATATCAATTTAACATGTAAATATCATGGAATTATTGCACACTCTCGTTTGTTGATATCATTCTTCATCTAGCACAGTCACTATATGTCTTTTAGAATGGAAGGAAATCTTCTATTTTGACAGGAAATTCTCAGTTACTGCCAAGCGCACACCGGGAATTTTTCATGGTTATTCTAGTGGATCAAAGGGTTGTTTTCTTTTGATTTGAAAAAGAAAATCTGGTGGAAAGTAGGAAAACAATTATTTTTATGATCAAGGGTGGAAATACTAACAATCATACTGGAATATATTCTTGACCCCAAAGGAAACTACAAGTGAAACTCCTGATACTAACATGCTTAGGATAAGTGGGAGGAATTAGCTTGGACTATCATGTGTGGATAATTATTATGTGTTATTGGGGGATGTCACTCAAATTTAAGAGGAATCATTAAATTCACTTAAGAAAGTTTTTTTTCATCAATGTCATCTATGAGTGGAAGAATTGCGGGAAGGAATAAACTCGAATGAGGAAGAGCATAGTTTGGGAACTTAATATCATACCAATTAACCGCAAACCTATTATTTGGAAGTGATTTTTTTGTAAGGAAATTTGGCACACTGGAATATTATAATGTTGCTCGTGTTATTCAATTCTTCACACAAAGAGAAATATACTTTGTGGAAACTCTCTCTCCTGGAATTTTTGGAAAGAGAAACGAAAGGCATGGTTTGCTAATTGGATATATTAATCTATGGTCTTATAACAAGCTTCACATCAATGGAATAGCACTTCATATGGTTTTGTAAATGAAGTAAGGCGGTCATCTACAAATGTAAGTATAAGATAGTTTACATTATTATTGTATACATTAACATTCTTTGGTTGTTTCTGCATTGATAAGTCACATTGATGGAAGTGTAAGCTTGGTCGTTTTCTAACTTTCATACGAAAGGAATTTGTGGAGCTTCCGATGTTTCGGTAGTGGAAATACATAGAAAATATTTTGAAGTATTTCTCTATGGAAAATTCCAAATATGCTAAAATACCTTTGATAAAGGAAATCATACTCAGTGATGAATTATATTTGAACTCCCGAGGAAAAATGGAATAATAAATGGTACTAGAATTGATATGTATCTTCATTATATTATCATTCCTTAGCTACCGGAATTTATGTTGCATTCAAGCAATGGAAGGAAAGACGAGCAGCTAAGGGAATCTCACACATCATATAAGATTGTGGAAAGTGCATCACAACCTGTCACTTGTTCTGAAATTTATATTAAAGGTAAACACATCGAGGAAGTTATTATTCTATCTACGAGATGAGAAATAAGTCCAGGGACGCATATTCAATTATTATTTTTAGTACTAATATGGTGCAGGTTCACTGACCGGAGTCAGGAATTTCTTTCAAAACATGGTTACTGATGGAACTTCATTTAGTGATTGGATTTGATATGTATGTGGTTTTAAAATTTTATTCAACATGGTTATCTTGTACCTGACTCGATGTAGAATTATTCATATTATTGATATATGTGACTGGAAATAATTGATGTGGAAAATTCACTTGAGGAAACAAAATACTCAAGGTGCCTATAAAAGTTGAATTACACTCGAGGAAATAATACTCGAGACGCCGAGGACTGCTATGCTGGAATAATTAGGAGGAAACTTAAGGTCTCTCGTGTCACAGCAAGGAAACATATTGAAGGGAAGTATCATCATATTTATATTTTTGTGGGTTTTCAACATTGTGTTAATATGATTGTTGGTCCCTTGACTAAGCCTCTTAGTAAGGAGGCATTTGGCAAGCATGTTAAGGCTATGGGTTAATGAATATTTGAATGGTCGTTTGGGACAAGTGGGAGATGTTGGAATTATGTGTCCTGCAACTATATTCAAATTTCTAGGAATTACTAATATTCGGAATACCTCATTATGGAATTGTACATGTATTTATACATGGAATTGATTTACATGTTTAGCATGAAATTGTTACTTGCTGGAACGTACTTAAGTGATATATGCTTAAGAAAGCTGGTCGATTATCAGTGAAATACAATATACTCTTTATATTGGAAAGACTACCCGGGTACACTGATGATTGGAAGGAGCTAGATCGTATAGTTAGATTACAGCCCTAATGTCGATCTACGTAATTAGAGGAATTTACACTCTATTATGGCGCGTTGCTCACAAGCGCGTGCTCCGGGGACATAACGGGTAGAATCCGTTAACAGACAAATATGATCGTGGTTGGTAATTTGGTCTGGACTCTATCCCGGAAACTAGTGGAAAAGGCTAGGAATCTTATCTGTATAAGAGGTGGACTCTTTGGAAAGACAGTATAAGAAGGTCCCTACCCCCTAGCCTCAGATATGCGAATTGTGAGCGCACCACGGATAAGCGCAGAGGAATAGGGGGTAGACCGCAAAACCCTAAATTTCTAACAGCACCTGTCGTGCCTGTTGATTTCTTTCTATGGATCATGTACCTTTGATTACAAAGGAGCCATCGTACAGGTGCAACACTTTATGTCACCACCATTGCCATGTCTAATTTGTTATCTACGTGTATGGGATATATACCTACAATATGATACAAAATAATTAGATACAATTACACAATGATGTGGTTTTGTTATAATCTATTTGTAGTGTCTCATCATTACATATTAGAACATAATTTTGTTTCTTTTGTGGTGCTTCATTTCTCCGTCGTAGAAAGAGGAGAAAGCAAACACGTTTTTTATATTGTACCTAATATAAATTGAATAAAGTGTTTCTTGACTTTGTACCTTATCTACATTGTTTTTTTTTTGTATATTAGTTCTGTGCAATACCTTTTGTAACCAAATTCGGCAAACTATGTCTCAAGTTCATGTGTTTGGTTTCAGATACTGTATGTTTGAACAGAAGCATCAACCCGATAATCCAGTGCTTAATCTTCTTTTTATCATCAAACAACTTGAGTGCATTCTAATTCTTGATTCATTTTTTCAGGGACGAAATGCTGAGGTTTTCGTGTCATCTCTATTTGGGTAAAGGGGGGAAGAGTACTACATGTAAAATCTTCGAATATGAGGTTAATATTTTATGCTTTAAGAATTATGCATTTCTTATAATTGGTTGACCGGACAAGATAATTATATAATACAATATTATAAATATAGTATATGCCATTAACTGAATTTGACCAGCTTCCTTCATTGTATGTAATTATGGGAGCGTTGAAGGCAAGGCTAGCATCGGGGATTTTGACATCGCATAAACATAGTAGTTATCATCTTTATGATTTGTACTTCTGAAAAAATTATATGGTGGAATCTTCACACTGAAATGCTTATTTCTTAATTCTATTTATGTTCGCAAAAACTAGAGAACAGTTTGCACATTACTCAGTGTGCAAACTTTTGGCACGTCGAATAGTTGGTTTTTGTTGGTAGATCTCCATGACCACGCATTTCCGGTGTGGTTTTTTTGTAAATCACCCGAGTTAAGGTCACTTTCATAATCAAATTTAACATATAAATCTACAAGTTCGTTATTTTAATTAAATTTGTACGATTATATTTCTCTATACATGTTTGATTCCACATGGATTCAATAAACATCTCAGCGATTAGTAAAACCAACAGGATTAAACCAACCTTTGGAAATGTGGATTGTCATGCTCCCATTTACCCATTAACGTTTTGTCTATTTTAGTGTTTTTGGACAAACTTTTTTTGTACTTTGGTTGTTATCTATACACAGCCTATTATAAAATATCGTGACATCACAAGTTCACAACACAAAAAACCCATTGTAGACTGGCCATAAATGAACACGATAATGCTTGAAAAATTTCTACGTGCATTTTATCTCATAATTTTGAAGGATTGAAGGAATACTTTATTTATGTTTGATATATGTCTCATAATTTTGAGTAAAGTTGATTTTTTATACATATTGTATGTTCCCAAAAATAAACAAGTAGAATTAATGTTTTCGAGGAACTTTAACTAAAATTATGTATAATGCTAGCCCGTGCAGATGCACGGGTTGACGACTAGTTCTATTAATTGATCAACATAACTTGCATAACAATGCTTATAAAATATAACTCGGCGAAAGTTACGAATATTAACTATGACTTATATAAGATAACATGAAGATTTGTAACTTATGCATTAAAAATATGAAAAATACAATATATAGAAGATGCACGCATGCATCTTCATCGCCTTATTTGCCAATCAATACAAATACATCATGCATGCACGTTAAAAATAGTACCCCCTCTCTCCCAAAATATAGATGTTTTTTAATATTTCTTGTGTATCAAAAACGTCTTACATTTTAAAACAGAGGGTTAGGTGATAAAATGATCGTGGACACAACCTTGAGAGGCACATTCATAACGAGGATATCACTGCTTGTATACCTCTCGGTCATGACCACCTGGTCAGGTGACATGCCATGGGGTAGCCGCCACTCCAAGGCATCAAACCGTGCAATCGAGGGGCCTACTTCGTATCATTTTTTTTCTTTGGTTGGGCTGCAGGGAGTCCGTCCCTATGTTGGCTAAGGGTCCTGCTTCGCATCTTTTTTTCCTTTGAATTGGACCGGGAAAATAAATAAATGCCTCCCTTGTGGGATTCGGATCTCCCCACAGAAACGTGGATCATTTCTTCCTCGCAAATTTTGCTACATCCTTCATCCGCCGTCCCAATTATATTATGTTGCGTAAAATATTTTTAGAAAATCTGATATTCTAAAGTTATGCTCATAACTTAATGTGAAAATTTATAGGGGGTAAAGCAATAGAAACATGTGCCTGCTACTTCAGAGGCGCTTTTTCACCTTCTCTTTGCTCTGGACAGGAGTGCTAATGGGCACGGGGAGGGATTATTCTAGGCTCATTATCAGATGTCTCATCCCATCCTTTATCTTATGCTATGCATGATTCTTAGATCAATTGAATGATCAATTCAAACTTTAGGAACATAGTCCCTTTGGATCAAAGAACTGAGGATGTATCCAATACCGACAGCAGCTCCGGTCAAAGCAATTGTAGCAGCTCCGGCACCTATTGATTTAGTACCTTCTAACATGTACGTAATATTGGCCTTGTTGCTTAACTTAAAATTCGGTTTTGCTAGAACACATCTAGCTACGTTCTAGTTATGTCTTATTCACCTTTATAGCCATTGGATGAGACTATAAGATGCGTGTGTGCTGACGTGGCCTGTTGTACTACTTTGTGTCTGTTTTTGTTTTTTAGGTGAATGAGACCAAATTATATTTCACCTAGATGAGTCCTAGGCACTCCCATTAAAATTTCCAGAAAGAAGTGTTGCTATATTATATCAGAGAATATTCTATTAACTTATCAACATAACTTGCATAACAATGCTTATAAAATATAACTCGGCGAAAGTTACAAATATTCACTTTGGATTATATAAGATAAAATAAAGATTTGTGCATAACTTATGCATTAAAAATATGAAAAATACAATATATAGAAGATGCATGTATGCATCTTCGTCACCTTGTTTACCAATCAATACGAATACAGTCATGCATGCACGTTTGAAAATAGTACTTCCTCTATCCGATAAGATGTTTTTTGATACTCCTTGTGTATCAAAAACGTCTTGCATTTTGAGAGACAAGAGGGAGTACGTAATAAAGTAAGCAGTAGGTGATGGACTAGGTGGCGACCATGGGCACAATCTTGAGAGGCACATCCATAACGAGGATATCATTGCTTGTATACCTCTCGGTCACGTCCACCTGGTCAGGTGACATGCCATGGGGCAGCCGCCACTCCAAGGCATGCAGCATGGATGCCACCATGAAGGGCACGAGGAGCTCCACCATGGGCAATGCCGGGCACAGCCTTCGGCCGGTGCCGAGCGGGATGAACTTGACCTCCTTCCCCCACATGCCGAGCTCCGTCTTCCCTAGGAAACGCTCCGGCATGAACTCCTCGGGCCTCTCCCATGCCGCCGGGTCGCGCATGATGGACCACGAGTTGAAGATTATGGTTGCGCCCTTGGGCACGGCGTACCCGCCTATCTCCATGCCCTCCTCCACCACCAGGTGTGGCAACAACAGCGGCGCCACGGGGTGCAGCCGCATCGACTCCTTCACCGCGGCCTGCAGGTATGGCAGTTTCACCACGTCCGCCTCTGTTATCATCCTCTCCTGGTCCTGCGCGAGGGCCGCCTTGATCTCGGCGCGAACCGCCGCCATCACGCCTGGGTTTCTAAGCAGCTCCGCCATTGCCCACTCCACCGTGATCTTGGTCGTCTCCGTACCCGCCGCCAAGATGTCGAACAACATGGCCTTCAAATCGTGTCGGCTCAGCTTGCCGGCAGCCACCAGCGCCAGCAACGCGTCCAGGACGTCCCGGTGATGCTTGCCCTCGCCACGATACAGTCGGTCGTCGATGATCTTGTCCATCAGATGGAAGACGCGGCTCATGTGTGTGGCCGTCCAGCGGCGAAGGCCCTGCAGGTCCAGCACCTGGAGTGATGGGTACAAGTCCGACATGTTGGGCTCGGCGAGGAGCCCCACTATGTCTTCCAGAAGGTCCCTCAGTTTTTCCTGTCCATCGAGGGAGAAGAGCGTGTTAGTGAGCAGGTCGAACATGCCGTGGTACAGGACGTGGCCGATTTCGACCTCCTGCCCGGTGCAGCGGCGGAAGGCGTCCAACATGCCGTGCACGGCGCGCTCCCGGGCGCCCTGCGCCGTCGCGAGGCTGCGTGGCGAGAAGATGTGTGTGGCGGCAATGCCACGTAGCGTCTTCCACAACGGGTCGGAGCTCGGCAGCCACACCATGGAGCGGTCGGCGTGCGCCACGGCGCGCCTCGTGTCGGGGATGGTGCGCGCCGCCATGCGTCGGTTGTGCTTTGCGAACGCCTCCCACGCCGCGTCCTGGGAGGACACGACGACAGTGCTCACTATGCCGAGCTTCAGTGTCATCACGGGGCCATGGAAGCGCGCCAGGCGCGCGAGGTTGTGGTGGAGGTTGCCGCCGCGCAGGTCGAGAAGGTTGCCGACTATGGGCCACGGTCCGGGGCCCGGCGGCCACCGCCGGGCACTTCTTCTTGTGTACGTCCTCACCACGCAGCACATGAGTAGCACCGCAAGGGCTTTCCAAACAAGGTATAGCTCAGGTGCCATTCGGGTTTTATTCTATGTGTGTGATGGGTGATGATAAGTTGCATGCAGCAGGCTTGTTGTCTGAAGAAACTATAAAGGAATGTTGCTCTATATATAGGGCTGGCCGGGCCTTACCTACACAAGGAGTGACTAGCTAGCTAGCTATTCGATCATGTGTATGGGATGGGAAGCGTACATTTCCAACTTGAGCTAGTTCTGGTCAATGATCGATGGGTGTATGGAGGTGGATCGAATAGAACGGCGTCCTAGCCAGCCTGCTAAGCACGCGGCAAATTAGAATGCGTACAAAGTACAGGAGCTAAGCACGCGGCAAATTAGAATGCAGCCTGCTGGCTTTCAATCGAATTGACGAATCTTCTTTTGTCCATCTTCCAGACGATCCACCAACGGGATATGCATCATGCATGCATGCCAACGGTTAGATATGCATGCATGCAGCTTGTTTCCTCGCTAGACGTGATTCAGAGCATCTCCAACAGGCGCTGAAAAAGGCGCGCGCGCTAAACCGGCGATTTCGCGCGCGGGGGAAAAATAACGCGCTCCAGCGGCGGCGGAAAGACGCGCGCGCGAAACGGCAGCCTCTCGCGCGTCTTTTTTGCGGCGGCGCGCCCCGCGCGCGCGCCCGTCCTCGCTGCACCGCTCCCTCTCCCTCTCTCTTCCTCTCTCTCGCGCCCGCCGACCCCGACCGCCGCACCGGAGCACCGCCGCCGCACCGGAGCACCGCCGCCGCACCGGAGCACCGCCGCCGCCCCCGACGCGCCACCATGCCGCCGCGCCGCCGTTCTTCGTCGGGCTACCGCGGCGTCCGCGAGCGCCCGAACGGCGGCGGCTTCTACGCCGAGATACGCTCCGGCGATCTCCGGCTCCCCCTCGGCACCTACGAGACGGCGCACGAGGCCGCCCGCGCGTACGACACGGCGGCGTGGCGCCTAGGCAGGCCGCGTCGTCAGATGAACTTCGACGACGCCCGCACGCTCGAGCAGGCGTTGGAGCTCGCCCCGCCGCCTCGTCTACACACCACACGAGATCGTGCGGAGCACACGGCGGCGCAGAACCGCCTCCTCGTCGCCCAGGAGGACGAGCGGCGCATGGCGGATTGGCGCCGCCTCCACCCGGAGGACGTCGTCGCCGAGCATCAGTTCTGGGAACGTCGCCGCGAGGACAGGCGTCGTCGGAGGGAGTTGGCGTGTCAGCAGAGCGCCATCCGCGATGCCGGCGGCCAATCGATCTTCGCTGATGAAGATGACCGCTGGTTCGACATCTGGCTGTCGACCTCCTCCGACAGCAACAACGAAGGCGATGATGATGACTGGAGTGATTAGTTTTTTTTTTTATGTTTTCGAACTATATATCTATCTATCTATGTTTTACTATCTATCTATGTTTTACCTATATTTTAGAACTATGTTTTTTATCTATGTTGAACTATCTATCTTTGTATTAAAATGCAATTTTTAAAGTATGAAAAAAAAGTGTGCGCGCGCTGTATTTTTTGGGCACCGCTGGAGCAGCACGCGCGCGCTGCAAAATAGCGCTGCTGCTGGAGCCAGCACTGCGCGCCGCGGCAAAACAGGCGTTGCGCGCGCGGTAAATGGTTTTTTTGGGCGCGCCGCTTAGCGCGCCTGTTGGAGATGCTCTCAGTCCCGACTTGCTACTAGCTAGCTACTGTTGGGACATACTATGTATCTAGCTTTGATGTTGCTCTTCAACGAAGAGAAAAAATTGTACGCTTCACAGCAGCCGGGCAACAGAGAGAGACATCCGTGCGACAAGGACGAGCCAAGGAAGGTTCCTTCTGGTCTCTTCGTCCTATTCACTACCTAAAAAATCATCGTTATCGAGCTCTTTTGTCTAAGCCGAGTACAGGAAGACGCGCCTCAGCCGTTTCGCTTGATTCGGACCTTGTGGTTGTAGTCACAGGGTACAGGATCACGGGAAAAGACATGTAAGACGAGCACGGCTCTCAGCAAACAGCAGGGCACGGCATATGAGAAAAGTTATTGAGCCCCCTGCAGGTGAAACTCGGCTTAGATGAAAGCACTCGGCTTATAGGGAGCATGCCGAGATGCTAGATGCGGCACCTGACAAAGACAAGCCACGTGGCAGGGCCGTTTGCAGTTGATGGCTCGGTGACGTACAATCCACATTTGCCAAGACCGGAAAATATCTGGTGCATCGGAGCTTATGGTGCTACTGGAGCTTGCCAAGACTCTACCTATGTACGCAAATATTTACAAAAACACATTTTTTTTCCTATCAGTAAATGTTTACTGAGCACGCCTGATAACGTACTCGACAGAGTTCTTCGGGTGTGCTCAGCTCTTGCCGTGTGGTATGTCTTTCCGAGTGTTGCTACTCTCGAGAAAATGTGAAGTTGCCAGCGGAACCGAAGCGTCGCGCCTGCCGAGATGTGTACTCGGCAAATCCTTGTGCCGCCGAGTGATGTACTTGGGAAAAAAAAAAGTACCAGCACAACACTCAACCATTTGTTATATCCTAAGTCTCTGTTGTTGAGAATCGGGATTATTAGAAAAGATAGAATAGCGTAGGATATTATTCTACCTTGCCTTATACTTCAAATAGATCATTGTACTTTTATATGTATGTCCACGAGGCTCAAGCAATACAACAACTATTCTACCAAACCTCTTTTTCTCTTCTAACATGGTATCTATTTTCGGGTTCTAAACCCTAGCCGCCGCCGCTTCCGCACCCGCGCGCCGCCGCAGGGCGGTCGGCCTCCTTGACCGCCACCGGGGGCCGCGCCGCCCGTACCTAGGATTCGTCCGTCGGCCGTGTTGACCGACTGCCCTAGAGAGTCTTTTTCCCGAGCCATTGCTACGGGTTTTTTCGCTCTCTCGTCGGTCGTTTTAATCGTCGTTTTTCTTTTTGGTTTTCCGATCTACTCTTGATCGGTTTGCGTCGCCCGCCGCCGCCGTCAACCCCATGCGCCTCTAATTCGACCCCGGCGCGACCAGCTGGCCTCTCCTCCGACCCGGCGGCCACGCGCGCCGAGGCGGCCCATCTGGGCCAGCCATCGTCCGCGCGTCGGTCCGCCCGTCATCCTGCGCCGGCCGTCACCGCCCTGCTCCGGCCGGAGCACCTGCATCGCCCCGACCCGGCGGCCTCGCGCCATGCGACGATCAATCACAGCCGTCGCTCGCGCGCCGGCCCGCCCATCGATCCACATAACCCGCCTCCGTCGCGTCTGCATGGCGGCTCGGCGGTCTACCTCGCCGGCCTCGTCCTCGGCTGCATCAGGCTTGTCAACTGCCTCAACTAGGGCGCCGTGACGAGGTTACAGACCAAGGGTAGGGTCACGGGCCTGACCAAGATACCCCACCCAAGATCACTACCCCAGAAGCTCAAAGGACAAACCGATGACAACAAGAACAGTCGACTGAGACGGCCCAAGAGGACATCCCACTCGACCGTACACCCCCGTCCAGACGACTCAACTTCACTCGACCCTTCCAAGGCACTCGACCCCTGAAGGTCAAAGGTTCCTTAGGACAGCAACGGTCTGGTATTCACTCCGCTGCAATGAATGCCTTTATTACACTTTACCGCGGGCGTTATGAGTAACGCCTGCCTTTATGTACATTGAACCCTTGGTAACGTGGAGCATGGCTGGGGTCCTGGCACACTATATTACGGACCTAGGGTAGGGTCACAGGCCTGA
>LR738712.1:691903030-691938994 GCA_902687465.1 Secale cereale | reverse complement strand
TATTCACTCCGCTGCAATGAATGCCTTTATTACTCTTTACCGCGGGCGTTATCAGTAACGCCTGCCTTTATGTACATTGAACCCTTGGTAACGTGGAGCATGGCTGGGGTCCTGGCACACTATATTATGGACCTAGGGTAGGGTCACAGGCCTGACCAAGATACACCACCCAAGGTCACTACCCCAGAAGCTCAAAGGACAAACCGATGGCAACAAGAACAGTCGACTGAGATGGCCCAAGAGGACATCCCACTCGACCGTACACCCCCGTCCAGACGACTCAACTTCACTCGACCCTTCCAAGGCACTCGACCCCTGAAGGTCAAAGGTTCCTTAGGACAGTGTCAGGACCCCGATCCTAAGTCACACCGATCTAGCTTGTAACACGTCATATCACTTTGCGGCCTCACGCACGGTATCCCCACGGGTGCCACCTTACCTGGCCCGGGATCGTTTGCACATTTTTGCACATGTATATGACAGTGTCGCTAGCATCCATATGACAAAGAACCCGGGCCGACATGGCTAGTTATAAACCAAAAGTGGCACTAAATTACAGAGACAGGCATCCATGACCCAGTAACGAACGTGTCGGTCATCAACGTATGAACCCAAGTCGTAGCAAGCTACATGGACTTAAAGTAACAACGCGTGACATTTCCCCTAAGGGACAGACACAGGAACGAAGAAGGACACATGCCGGCCAGCCTACGTGTTCCGAGCAGTAGCAAGCTACCAAGGCTCAGTGGAAGCACTAGGAGGCATTTCCCTGTAAGATAGGCTACCAAAGGAAAACAACTAGGTGTCGGATACCACATATACCAAGCATTTCAATCATACACACAATATGCTCAATATGTGCAAATACAACATTGCATCACGACAGAAATTTATGACATCAAAGTACTTTATTTAAGAGGCTCCGAAGAGCCATACATATCATATCCATACAGATAGGGGTCACATGACCCAACACTCAAGTCATACAATCATACAAGCACAAGCGGAAGCTAACATGTCTGAGTACAGACAACTTGGAAATAAAACAGGCTTGGTGTAGCCTGACTATCTACAAGGCCCTTCACAAGCTCAGGATCTCCGTCTGGGTAGCAAGCTACTCGTCGACGTCAACGTCTATGTAAAACCCATCAAAAGGGGCAGGGTTCTCCTCTGCAACAGTTATTAAGCAAACATGAGTACAAAGGTACTCAGCAAGTCTTACAACATAACCTATCATACATGCATCATTATCAACAAGGGTAGTGGAGTTCATAGCAGCAAGCCAGCTTTGACTCTTGGCTAACCTATACTACGACTCTCAACAGATTGCAAGATAAGACTACGTACACGAGTCCTCTACTCACCACAACAATACACCACCGTGGATCCTCTTCCGGCACTCTACGGAAGGGCCATCCACGGCACTCACACTTGTCTTGAGGCTTTTAGTAGTATCCATCAACTTGTCTATGAACTGTAAGAGTAACCAAGTAGTCCGTACCGCGAATAACGGCTATTCGAATAGATTGGTAACCCTGCAGGGGTGTACTTCTTCACACACTCTTCCATCGCTTATCGCCGCTTACTCGACATGTACTCGGAAACCTTCAAGCGGAAGCCCAGCGAGGGTGTCGGCCACGACCTGACTAACTACACAAGTCCCTAGTCTAGGTTTATCGCCTATTTGGGTTCCATCCGTGGGGAGATCCGGCCGGGGTGTCGCTCACGACCCCAAACGATGTGTACAGGGTTCCCGAGT
Organism: Secale cereale; assembly: GCA_902687465.1. NCBI lineage: Eukaryota > Viridiplantae > Streptophyta > Magnoliopsida > Poales > Poaceae > Secale > Secale cereale. The sequence goes on along the minus strand of LR738712.1, from coordinate 691,937,235 downwards.
CACCAAACGGGCGACCGGTACACTATGCCACGTACCTATCGCATCAAAGCCCACCCCGAGGGCCAGCGCTATGCACGACCACCAGTAGACTACAAACACCAGAAACTAACTGTAACTCCTGGATAGAGGACAAGGGCAATTAATAAGTCGAGAGGGTCCATTGGTTTCGGGCCCAATGCATGGTAGTAGCTAAACTTGAACCACACATACAGATCTCAGGTCCTATGGACGGTTCCAATGAAACAACCCACCATGTACTCCTACATGGCCTTTCATCGATACCTTTACCAAACATGTTCCACACTTCCCTCTCTTTACCGAGTATGATCATTTCACTCTGATCTATCACCCAGATGAACCAGACCTGACACAACTCTAAGCATAGCAGGAAACATAAACAAATAGCATGGTGGATCACACATCACATGGCTCAATCAACTCCTACACATGCTAGTGGGTTTCAACTATTTACTGTGGCAATGACAGGTCATGCAAGGGAATAGGGTTCAACTACCGCAACAAGTAGCAGTTCAAACGCTGTTGCCTTAATGCAGTAAAAGAGAGCAGGAGCGAGAAGATGGGTTTGTATCGGAATGATCAATGGTTGCTTGCCTGACAGAGTGGTTGTCGGGTACTGCTCTTCAGCTGGATACGCAGAAGTATCCTCGGGAGCAGGACCTACCACGGAGAACACCGGTGATACAATCAATAAGCAAACAAATGCAACAATATGATGCATGCTCATGATATGGCAAGATGCATGTGTTTTGGGCTAATGCATCTATAAACAGAAAGGTTTGAACTCATTTGAATCAAAGGTTCAAATTTATACCCAAACTATTATTTATTAAAGTGCATTATCATGTTTTAATGTGAATAGCAACTTTAACTTGCTCAAATATGCATGAAACCAGTGCCATTGGCAAGATTGGATTTTTCTGATCAATTTTCATATATAAATCTCTTCTATCTGAGCTACCGTTGAATTTATATGATTTTTTTGAAGGTTAAACTAATCACCATTAGTCCCTAACTAAAAGGCCACGTCAGCCCGCCGGAGTTTGGCCGGCGGCGACCAAATCGCGCGGCGGTGACTCGCCGGAGTTTCTCGGAATGGCGCTACAGGCCGCGGTTTGTAACGGGGTTTGGTCCTATGGCGAGCTAGAGCTCTTGCGCATCTAATGGTGGTGGTGGCTGGAGCTAGGGTGGCTGGAGCAGAGCTCGTGGCGGCGGCCGGAGTTCGGGCATCATCGGGTTAAGCATTGCGGGGCAGGGCGAGCAAGGGGAAGGGCTCAACGGCATCCTGGTGAGGTCAGGAGCACGATGAAGTGCTCGGGCGTGTCTAAGAACCACTAGAACGACGGCGGCGATGAGGACGCCGGCTGTAACACCCCAAATTTTTTAGTTGGTTTTTCTTCCAAACTTTTGGCCTTTTGGAAGGGAGTTGTTTGATCTTCTCTTAAAACCCTTCAAATATCCTTTCTGGCCAAAGTTGACGAGTCTTCTCAAGCTTGGTTTTTGGCCTTGAAGTTTTTCTCTTGTGTTTGGCTCAAGCACAAGTTAAGTTTCAAAAGTGGTTATTTGAATTCTCCCCTTCTTGTTTTGAATTTCTCAAGTTTAACCTTGGACTTATCTCCCTCTCCCACCTTCATCTTGTCATGACCCCAATAGAAACAATCCTCTCCAAGACTCTCTTCACACCTTAGGACAAGCCTTTCATCAATTCCAGCAAGTTGTAACCTTATTGGGATTTTTCTCCTATTTATTTCACTCCAAGAATAATTCTGTCTTTTATAGTGGACCTTGGTGATTTACAAAGGAGCCACCATTTCCATTTATTTATTTGACTCCAAACCAACTCTCCTAGATGGTCTTTAGTACCCACAACCTAGATCCATCTTGTTTCACTGGTCCATAGTTCAAAATTTTCAAATTTCACCTACTGCAAGTTTGGACCAGATTTGCAAAATTTGGTGAAATTCATATTTATCTTCTTCCAAAAATTCTGTGAAAAATCATGCAGCCTCTAGATACATCAAGAGGCCACTCCACCAAAAATCAGCCCCAGGAATATTGCACACATGCCAGAATCATTTCATCAAACACATTGCATACACTGAACTGTCAACTGTAAACTGAAACTGTCGACAGTTCATCAGTCCGTCAGTTTCGTCAGTTTCGATAGTTCGTCAGGCGCAGCGACAAACCTCACCAGTACCCCCTTGTCTCGACGATGCACGACTTCTTCTTCTTATCCAGTCGCCGCACGCTCGCTTGGCCGCTTCTGTGCGTCGGTGGCGCCCTGGCCCGACCGTGCCGGCGACTGCCACGGCAACAGCGCCGCCCGTGGCGGCTGACAGAAGCAATACCGTGGCTCAACGCCGTTTGGCGCCGCCCAAACCACCCCAGCACTCCACGTGTCCACGTCCACAACCAACGCACGCCTGGCACGCCGTCGCCGTGGCCTGGCACGCGCAGAGCACGTTTTCTGCCGCCGCCGTGCCGCGCGGCCGTTCCGTCGGGGACAACCCATAACTCCACCTCTCCTGCTGAATTAGGCGCGGCAATGGAGCATCTACAGCTACTGGATGATGCTCAAGCCCCTAACTCCGCTGCCCGGCCACTACAGCACCGTAATCGACTCGCCGGACTTATCCGTTCACGGCAGTCACCTCGAGCCGCCTATATAAGGCACCCCCGAGCTTGTGCTCGAGCGCACACACCTCCACTACCTCCCTAGACCGCGCCCAACCTCTGGAAGAGCCTCGAGGGGCCCTTCTTCCCCAACTCTGGCCAGCTATCTCCGCTTCGGGCTCCAGCTCTGTTCACTCCGGTGAAGGCTTCTCCGCCGCCGTGGACTCGGGCGTAGCATCCTGGCAACCACCTAGACCTAACCCCCACTTCAATTTCATACCAGGGGCCTTCTCCGACGAGGTCCACGACCACCCGAGCTGCCATCCGCCGGAGACAGGGTCGCCGTCGACGTGGGACTCGCCGACACCCAACTCCACCACCGTTCGACGCGGAAGACCACCATGAAGCCGTAGGTACCTCTCCCCTCCCCTAACTCGCCGCGGATCGACGCCGGCAATCACCGCAGCGCCGGCGCCGGCGCGGCTCTGCTTCTGTTTTTCAAACCTGACAAGTGGGGCCCCTTGTCAGCCTCTCATATCTTCCCCTCGAACCGTTTTCTGTAAGCGTATTCGAGCAAAGTGCGCTTTCCCTCTGCGGTTGACGTACTACTTACCGATTCGCTTTGCTGTTTTCTGTTCTAGCCCCTGGATCTTTTCTGTTTCATTACAAATGAGTCCCTGGACAGAAACCTTAATATCTTTTAAACTAAAAATGTTTTTGAGTTGATTCTTTTTCTGTCCTCTTTAGTTTTCTGCCTAGTTTTTTGTCATATTTATGTGGAAATTTTTGGAGAAACTTTATTTTGCACGCACGGTATTTATTTTAGTATGTATTTGTTGGAATACATAGATACCTGAGGCCGTGACGGAGACGCGAATCACACCGAGTTAGGCTCCGACTTTTCAGAACCAGGCAAGCATGTTTGAACCTTTGATATGATGAGTGTGTTGCATGTTTGCTCGAGTAGCTCTTCTCATAAGCATGGTTATATAAGCATTGTGTATGGTTATATTTCATGCAAGTAAGCTTCGGGTGAGCCCCGAGAGTTGAAGTTTGAACCACCTCGATCATATGGTGATATGATGGGTGGAATGCTGGTATTGTTGGAGCATGCCAGTAGTTGGTTATCTCAGTAACACGGAGATCATGTCATGATTCCGTTCATCTCCTTTTCGGTACTATCATAAGCCGTCCGTTGGGATTACGGTCTAGTCAGTTGTAAACCACTTCCCGAGTACACACCAAGTAGAGGGGCCGGGATGAGGGTTCCATGGCCCTGGATTAAAGCCCTTCATCCGGTCAGGGGGCATGGGTGTTTCCGGTTGGGACCGAGAGGGGGGCACCCCTTAGAGCGCGCATATATAAATTTGATCCCATGCTATTCAAGGTTGTAGCCTCCCCGTCTTAATGTTTTCTGTGAATGTCGTCGCGGGTGCTTCCGGACGACAGGATGTTAAATGGGTGTGTACTGGTTAGTTGGGTTTCTACTAAAACACCGTAGACGGGACTAGCCCACGTGGCTAGTAGAACCCGTTGGCTATGAGTTAATGGTACAAGCTCTGCAGAGTTAAATTCCTTCAGTAGCCATGTTTATGGCCTAGGGTCAATCTTCATGTCAACCCGGTGACCGTCTCAAGTATATTCTTGTTGGTAACCAGGGTAGTGTTTTCGTCAAGTTCATTTGGTAGATGAACTCACCTACTATCTCTGTATTTATTTATTTTCAGAAGTATTTCATCATTATACTAATGGTATTTATAAGCCCTTTATGTGATGTCGCTCAGATGTCCGACTGTGGCATTCTGTTTACAAGCCCTTTATGTGATGTCGCTCAGACGTCCGACTGTGACATTCTTTCTATTTATAAGCCCTTTATGTGATGTCGCCTAGACGTCCGACTATGGCATTCTTTTTATGTATAAGCCCTTTATGTGATGTCACTCAGACGTCCGACTGTGGCATTCTTTCTATTTATAAGCCCTTTATGTGATGTCGTTCAGACGTCCGACTGTGGCATTCTTTTTATTTATAAAGCCCTTTATGCGATGTCGCTCAGACGTCCGACTGAGGCATTCTTGTTATTTATTTTTGCTATAAGCCCTTTATGTGGTGTCGCTCAGACGCCCGACTGTGGCCTGCTGTCGTTTATTATTTTTCCGACGAGGCGTCACTCAGACACTCATTTGGTCTCCTTATATTTATCTTATGGATTTTGGGAGGATTACCGCCCGACTTCTATCATTGCATACAGCACATTAATATTTTATTCCGGTCGCATTTTTGCTGGAATACTCATATGCATCATGTTGGCATTTGTTATATCTTAAGTCCGAACTGTCTTGCGAGTACATTCAAAGTACTCACCTGGCTTGTTGATTTGGCCAGACGTGGACGAAGGCGATCTCATGGATGAGGAATTCGATAGCGAGTCTGACGCTTAGAGGAGTCCCAGTCAGTCCCTTGCGATCCTGGAGTTGATCACTATTTTATAAACGCTTCCGCCTACCACCAAATAAATTCATCGGGTCTCACTCCGACACTCGATGAACTGTATAATATTGGATTCACATCACCCACTTCACTATGACATATTCCACCACCTTTTATTACGAGTTAGTAGTATGCCACCCTGCCTTGTGTCATATCTGCCTTTATGTATTATATTGGCGCGCTTGTAATAAAATTGTTGAGCAACCCCCAGCTCAACCTTGTATAATATTCAGTGTATTGGAATTCTGTATCAAGGATTTGTCCGCCAGCAGGTAATAATATTCCTCGCTGGTTTAATAAAAAGGTCGGTCTTCCGATAATTATTTTACTGAAGGACCGGTCCTGACAACCTTGGTACCAGAGCCAGGCTGACTGTAGGAAGCCAATAGGTGCGCTCGCTAATTGGTTATTAGCGAAAAATTTGCCTTTCAGCATTTTTACATCTGTAGCAATTTTCTGTTGCTCGGCATAAATTTATGGCCTGACTATTCGGAATTTTTGTCTACTTTTGTATATGGCCAGCAACGACTGTGATGCACAGGTGTTCGCCAACATTCCTGAGGGGTTTGTCAAGCTCCTCTCCGCCATCACCAAAGTCGCGATCGGGCCATCCACACGTCCCGAGTTTACACTCTACTGTCACAAGCTCAACAACAGTGTGTCTATGCATCAGGCTGTGGTACACTTCAAAGGTGGGCGTTCTGAAGCGCGCCGCCTTCGATTTGTGGGCAGAGCCATGCCTACGGGGAGGCATGCCATGCAGATGACTGCCCGTGAGGCGATAGCTCGTCTCCGGGACATTCTTCCTTCGATGAAGACTCGTCGCTTCCGTTACCTCCCAAGCCACGTGCCTTATACATGTCACTATGCATTTGCATGCGCAAACGGGGAGTGTGACGAAGCCATTGAATCAATGGTTGAATACCTCAAGGCACTTGAGGCAGCCTTTGATAATCTGGTGGACGACCTGGTGGCCACCCGTATGGAGATGGTCCAGAGTGGCTCCGGCAGCAGGAGGGAGCTGCTCCATACTGCACCACCAATGACATTTGTCTCGTCCGCCGCCTCCTATGCACCGTCCATCTTAGCCACCGCTCGCCGTCTGCCTACCACTGAGGAGTTTGACCAAGTCATTGCTCCTACTCCAGTCAGATCTGCACCGCCTGCTGCACCTGCTTCGACACCTCATACACTTACTCCGCGCCTGGAGCCCATTAGTGAGGAGGAAGTTGAGTCTCCAGCACCACTGGGCCTTACCCTCGGCAGGCCGAGGGAAATCTTCAACATCTTTGACTAGCGCGTTATTCCGTGACACACCGCGCTCGTCTGTAATATTTGTGTGTTATGTAAAATAGGTTGATGGGAGTAGTCTGTTTGCGCATCATGTAGGACCTTGGAGGAGTGCACTAGTTTTAAATAACATGTCAGGATGTGTACGCACACCCTGAGTGACGTATGTATAATTAGAATCTGCGTGTAATATATGTACTAGCAGCCTTCTCCGTGCGCAATCGACTAGTTTATTTCAAAATCTTTTTCGAGCTCGTGTTTGATCCCTTTTGCAAAATCTTGGTTTATTTTGCTGCTCGGTTCTTCTCAGGTTTTCTGCTTTTTACCCCAGAGTAAGAAATGACTCGTCCCTGGACACGTTCCATGCCAAGTCCGCCGGAAGAAAACTATGGTACACAGACAAACAACAATTTCTCACAGGGGCAGTCAAGTCAGCAGGGTAGTGAGACGGCATTTTCTCAAGTGTGCCGCCTTTACGAGCAAAGTCAGCAACAGCACCAAGAAATGATGAACCATGTCATTAACATGGGAAATCACCGTGAACCATACCAACATCACTCAAAATTGTCTGAATTTCAGAAGACACGTCCAACAACATTTTCGCACACAGACAAACCTCTTGAGGCCGATGACTGGCTCCGAGATATTGAAAGGAAATTAATTGTGGCGCAATGCTCAGATCGTGAGAAGGTGCTGTACGCACCACATTATCTTACTGGAGCAGCCGCGTCCTGGTGGGAAACTTTTCTACTTATGCATCCCGACATAAATAATATCACCTGGGAAGATTTCAAGGAAGGCTTTCGTGGGGCACACATCCCTAAGAGTATTAAGAAGATCAAGAAAAGAGAATTTGATGACCTCAAGCAAAGAGGCATGACAGTACAGGAGTACAACAGTCAGTTTGCGCAATTATCACGCTATGCCAACGAAGAGCGAATGACGGAAAATAAAAAGATGGAGAAATTCCTGGACGGACTCGCACCAGCACTAAAATGCCAGTTAGTCGTACACACTTTTCCTGATTTCAAGACACTGGTAGACAAAGCCATAACATTGGAAAATGAACGTCGCAGTCTGGAAGACATTCGCAAGAGAAAAAGGGATCAGACCAACCACCCCTGCAACAACAAGAATAAGATAAATTTCCAGAGGAACGGGGCGAGCAGACCCACGACCAATGACCCACGTCCAAATAAGAATTTTCATGCAAGAGACAAGGATTTCACCTATCGTCCAGGTGTTACCTGCTACGCATGTGGAGAAGAGGGACACTATGCTAAACAGTGTCCTAAGCCAAGAAACTCAGCACCGAAGCCAAACAGCAACAGAAACAATTCCGCGCCCAAGCGTAACAATTTCAACCCCAATAACAATCACAGGAAAGGCCACCTGAACCATGTGACCAAGGAGCAAGCACAGGATGCCCCAGATATCGTACTCGGTACGTTTCCTGTCAACACAATACCTGCCACGGTTTTGTTTGATTCTGGAGCTTCTCATTCGTTCATTTCAAAGAGTTTTGCTTTGCAACATGGTTTTTCAATGCTACCCTTGGAAAAATCAATGACCATCAAATCCCCCGAAAGTAAGCAGATCACTCAGAATTACTGCCAAGGTTTGATCATTGAAATTGAGGGATTAAAGTTTCACGCAAACCTCATCGTGTTGGAAAACAATGGACTGGATGTTATTCTGGGAATGGATTGGCTAACCACCAATAAAGGATTTATCGACTGCTTCAACAGGACAGTGATCCTTACTCATCATCATGGAAAAACAATAAGGGTCGCAGCTCAGGAAAGACCGGTGTCACGGCAACCAAAATTAAACAAAGTTGATACATCTGAGTTAAGCAAGGTTCCAGTTGTATGTGAATTTCCGGACGTATTTCCCGAAGAATTACCAGGCATGCCGCCAGACAGAGAAATATAATTCATTATTGAGCTAGCACCGGGGACCACCCCCATATATAAGAAACCATACAGAATGGCACCATCCGAGTTGGTTGAATTAAAGAAGCAAATAAAGGAACTGCTAGACAAAGGATTTATACGGGCCAGCTCCTCGCCTTGGGGTTCGCCGGTATTATTTTCCAAAAAGAAGGATGGGACCATGAGGTTGTGTATAGACTACCAAGCACTCAACATGGTCACAATCAAGAACAAATATCCGATGCCACGGATAAACGATTTATTTGACCAGCTCACGCAAGTCAAGGTTTTCTCAAAGGTTGATCTAAGGTCAGGTTATCATCAGCTGAAAGTACGGACATAAGATATCCCGAAGACAGCATTCACCTCAAGATGCGGACTTTATGAATTTACAGTAATGCCGTTTGGACTGACCAACGCCCCCGCATATTTCGTCCACCTCATGAACAAGGTATTTATGAAATTCATGGACAAATTCGTGGTGGTATTTATTGATGATATCTTAGTATATTCAAAGACACCAGAAGAACATGCTGAACACCTCCGCATTGTACTAGGAGAATTAAGGAAACACCAACTTTACGCGAAATTCAGCAAATGTGAATTTTGGTTGAGACAAGTGGGTTTCCTAGGACACATATTAACACAAGAAGGAATTGTTGTGGACCCAGATAAAGTCAAGGCTGTACTTGGCTGGAAGTCACCAGCCAGTGTAACGGATATACGCAGTTTCCTCGGTATGGCAGGATATTACAGAAGGTTTATTGAAGGATTTTCTACCATAGCCAAACCAATGACACAGCTACTCAAGAAGGATAAGAAATTCGAGTGGACCGAAGCATGTGAGAAAAGCTTCCAAGAGCTCAAAAAAGAGGTTGACAACGGCCCCAGTATTAATTGTACCAGACATACACAAGAGCTTTGAAGTATATTGCGACGCATCCCGGAAAGGCCTCAGATGCGTACTGATGCAAGAAGGCAAAGTAGTCGCATACGCTTCCCGGCAACTGCGAAAACATGAAGAAAATTATCCTACCCACGATTTAGAGTTGGCAGCAGTCATTCATGCACTCAAGGAATGGAGGCACTTTTTGCTTGGAAATCGCTGTGAAATATATACGGACCACAAGAGCCTCAGCTATATTTTCACACAGCCAGAGCTCAATTTACGACAACGACGCTGGCTGGAACTGGTAAAAGATTACGACGTCGGTATCCACTATCACCCAGGAAAAGCAAACGTGGTAGCAGATGCTCTCAGCCGTAACCCCAGCCCGAACAGCGGCAGCATACAGAACCTGAGACCCGAATTTCAACAGGAATTCGCCAGACTCAACCTAATGATGGTCACAGAAGGCGAAGTATCCAAGCTAGAAATACAGCCTACGCTAATTGAGCAAATAAAGAAGGCTCAGCATGGACATCCCAGCATCGAAGGGATAAAAAGAAAAGTAAGTCAGGGCAAGGCCTCAGAATTCACCATAGACAGTGAAGGAATATTATGGTTCGGAGACAGACTTTGTGTACCAAATAGCAACGACCTTAAACAGCAAATTCTAGCCGAAAGCCACACCGCTCCATACTCAATCCACCCTGGATGTGACACCCCGAGACCGGTGCGCCAGGTGTCAGCCAGTTATTCATTGTCAGTGCCATGTCATCTGCTTGCGTGTTGCATCTTGCCATGTCATCATGTGTGCTTGCATCAGCATGTTTTTCAAAACTTGCATCCACCCGAGTTCCCTCGTCCTTTCCGTTGTCCGTTCTAAGCCCAGACACACTTGCACGCGCCCGCGGTGCCTCCGAATATTTATTTTATAAGTGGCCGAAAAACATTCTCGGAATGGATTGAAACTTGGCGTGTGGTCTTATTATAGTGTAGACAGGCCGCCTGCCAAATTTCATCGCATTCGGAGCTCGTTTGATAGCCCAACGGTTAATTATAGCGGCACTAGTCGCCGGTTATTTCGTCGGACGTTTTCGGTTTCCGAAAACCTCCGCGGGCCTTCCTCTCTCTTCTCATCCCTAAGCCCAAGGCCTCTACACAGCCCACTAACCCCCCTCGCAACCGGAGCCGTCCGATTCGATCGGAGGGTTCCAAAAACCCCTCCAAACTCCAAACCCTATCCCCCCTTTCTATTTATAGATGTCCTCCCTGCCAAAAATGGCATCCCCTAGACCTAACCTACCCCTCCTCCACCTTCCAGCCGCCTTCCCCCCCTCGTTTTCTGCTCCGGCCGCCCAGACGCCGCCACTTGGCGCCGTTCCAGCCGCAACGCCGCCACCACATCATCACAGCCGCCGCCCCTCCTCCATTCCGTGTGCGCCAGCTGTCCCAGCCGCGTCGGGCGCGCCGCGGCCAGCCTGAGCCCCCGCGCGGCCCGCCAAGCCTATCTGGCCGCGCTGCCAGCTGCGTGAGCCCACGCCTCCGCCTCCTCATCCCCGAGCCCCACCGTCCGCGCGCCCTGCCGGATCGGACCCCGCCGCCGGTAACTCCGTCCGCCGCCAGAGCCTTCCACGGGCTGGTCGCCGTCGCCCCATCGACCTCCGCCACCCGGAGCTCTGCGCCGCCGCCTGCCTCAACGATCGCCGCCGCCGGATTCCCTACCCGCCTCCTCGAGCCTCCTTGTCGGAGCTCCGGCATCAAGCTCGCCACCCCGCCACGGCAAGCCTCGTCAGAGCCACGCCGGAGGCCGGCCAACTCCACCTCCAGCCAGCCGGACCCGACCCGCTACGTCGCTGACCGCCCCGAACCGCTCCACTTCGGCCCGATCCATTTCGAGCTCCTCGTCCCCGAGCCACTGACAGGAGGGCCCCTCACGACGGACGCGTCCGGGCAGATTCGGACATGTCCGATCTCCCCCGGGCCCGCACGTCAGCCCCTGCACGTCGGACACGTCCACTCCAGACCAGACAATGTCCATTCCCCTAGGTAGTTTTCCCACTAAGTCTTTTATTCTGTCTGTTATAATGTTGCTACTTTGCATAGTGATAACTTTTTGTGTGGTGGTCCAAATTGAGTGTATGATATGTCAAAATGATCGTGATGATATGCTCTACACTTTGTTCCATTGTGCCATGCATGTTTGAGTTCATCTAGATGCTTAAATATCTGTTGCAAGAGTGCTACTTGTTATAAACTGCTGCTACTTGTTATTTTGTTGCCATGTTTGAGATATGATAACTTGGTGCATGTTTATCCAAATGATGCAAATGATATGTCAAATTGTTCATCATGAGATGCTCTACATGTTGGTTGCTATAGCATGCTTGTTTGAGTTCATATTGACATGTTTATCTATGTTGCAAAAGTGCATGTGGCTGTTATGTTTTGAAACTTGTTACGAGATGCCTAGTTGAGGAGCTCGTTGCTATTGATGTGTTTGTCCCCTTGTCACATGCCTAGTTGTTTTAGAATCTCCATGATGTGCTCTTTGATGTGGTACTTTTATCTTTCCATGATATGCTTTGAGGTGACTTAAACATGCTCACAAACATGCCATGTTGTTATTGTTGTTTTAACACTTAGTTAAATTTCACTAAGTCTGGAATCTGTAATTTCCTGATGCTATGTTTACTTGATGCCCTAGGTGAATCCATGTTAGTTTTTGGGTGGCCATTGATCATTCCTTGTTGTATATGTTGTTGTCTATCCATTCATGCCCTTACTTGCTCATTTGCCTTGCTGTAGCTTATTTACTTCTTGCTCCCAAGTTGCTATAAAATATTGCTGTCAGGTTTTTAGTGTCATGATCAAAATGTTGTAGCTTGTTGCTATTGATCCATGCCTCCTATGGAGTTTCTCCAATGGAGTTGTTTGCTGTAGGATATGTCTACTTCATGTTCATGCTTCTTATCACCATGTTTGAGTGCTGTAGCTTATATTTATCATGCTCCAAAGTTGCTATGTGGCTGTTAATTTCAGCTTGTTGTTATATCTTGTTTCATGTGTATCTTTTAGCCCGTTGCTCCGTTTGGGGTGTTCCTTATATGGAACTTGAGTGATTTTGCATGTAGATTCATAATATCATCTTGTTTTCATGTTTGGAGTGAGTTCGGTTGATGTTTGGGTGCATCTTGCATCAGACCTTGCCATGTTATGCTTCTTACCTTGCCATGCTATGCTTCCTACCTTGCCATGTTATGTTTCCTACCTTGCCATGTTATGCTTCCTGTATAGACTTGTTATGCTTCCTGTATAAACATGTTATGCTTCCTATATAGACTTGCTGTGCTTCCCGTATAGATTTGTCATGCATCATACCTTGCCATGTATTGCATCATATAAACTTGTGATGTTTTCTGTGCTTCCTACCTTGCCATGTTTCCTGTGATGTTTTCTGTGCTTCCTACCTTGCCATGTTATGCTTCCTGTTTAGTCTTGTCATGCATCATACCTTGCCATGTAATGCATCATATATAAACTTGTGCTGTTTTGCTGTGCTTCCTACCTTGCCATGTTTTGCTTCCTGTGTAGACTTTCTGTGCATCATAAGTAGACTTGTTTTGCATCCTACTTGGTAGTGCATATTATCATGTTCTTGAGTGGTTTGTTTACCGTATTGCTTGCTTCTTCTCATTAGTGCTTGTTCCGTTGCATTTGTGAGGATTCGTTCGTCTACCCGTGGTTCTTCTTCAAGGCTTCTTCTCCGTCTTCTTCATGGATCCGTTCTTCTTCCTTGCGGGATCTCAGGCAAGATGACCATACCCTTGGATACCTTTACTATCATTGCCTTTGCTTAGTTGTCTCGATGCTATCGTTACATGTCGCCCTACCCATCATTTATGTCAGCCCCTCTCCTTGTTGCCATGAAACCTCTAACCTTTGAAACCTTCCTAGCAAAACCATTGTTTGGCTATGTCAGCCGCTTGCTCAGCCCCTCTTATAGCGTTGCTAGTTGCAGGTGAAGATGAAGTTCGTTCCAGGAGGGAACTTGTTGTTGGAATATCACAATATGTTATATATAGAATAACACACCTATATATTGGGCATGGGTGGAAGGCTTGGACTTTTGCTCGGTGTTTTGTTCCACTCATGCCACCTTAGGCGCCAATAAACCGCCATTATGTTCCTTGATTTTGCGTTCCTTACACGATGGGTATATGGGGACCCCTTGACAGTTCGTCTTTGAATAAAACTCCTCCAGCAAGGCACAACATTGGTTTTAATTTGCTCATAATAACAACTTAATTAATTAATTAAATTGCATAGGGAGTTAGCGCTACCCGAGGATTCTTCTACATAGCAGGGGGGCCAGTGCTGATGGTGTTGGTCCCAAACGGGGAGACTGCGGGGCCACCGCGGGGAAACTCAAGGATTGGTTTTACTCGTAGGATCGCCCATCCGGTCGTGGCCTGAGACGAGATACGCGCGGCTACTGTCAGGGTGTCGACCCACCGGGAGGTCTTGCTGGACTTGTTTTACCATTGTCGAAATGTCTTGTGCACCGGGATGCCGAGCCTGATCGGATTTCCCTAAGATAAGGGGTGATGATATTATATTTATCACTTCAGCTAATCGTGAGAGCTTGTGATGGGCTAAGTTGGGACACCCCTGCAGGGTTATGATCTTTCGAAAGCCGTGCCCACGGTTATGTGGCAGATTGGAATTTGTTAATGTCCGGTTGTAGAAAACTTGACAGAGGATCCGAAGTAAAACACACAACTGTGTGAGTAACCGTGACTGTCTCTTTTCACTTTGAGAAGAGAACACGATGGGGTTATGTTTGACTCGTATGTAGTTCAGGATCTTTAGCGATCACTACTAGTTTGCGACCGTTTTGCGTAGATGCTCACCTTATTCTTGTACTCGTAAGTTAGCCACCATATTTTGCTTAGCCGTTGCTGCAACCTCACCACTTTACCTCTTCCTACCTATTAAGCTTTGGTAGTCTTGTTACCCATGGTTATGGGATTGTTGAGTCCTCGTGGCTCACAGATACTACAACAACAGTTGCAGGTGCAGGTTTCCGCTGTCTTGACGTGAGAGCGTTGTTCTTTTGTTGGAGTTCTTCTTCTTCAGTCTTGGGTTAGGTTCTGGGTCGGCAGCCTGGGATAGCAGATGGATGTCATTGTGCTTTTCATGCTTGTATCCATAGTCGGATACTTGTATTGAGGCTGTTTATTCATGTGACTTGTATGTATTGTTGTATCCCCCATGTATGTATGTAATGGTACGATGTAATGATATCCATCTTGCTAAGCGCCCGAAATGCGGTTGTGCCCCAATCATGTAAGTGTCACGTGATCGGGATAGAATCGCATCTTGGGCCTGACAAGTTGGTATCAGAGCCTCGACCGACCATAGGAGCCCCCTTGATTGATCGTAGCTTTGCCGTTGTTGAGTCTAGCAAAAAAACTTTTTCGGAGTCTAGTTATATCGGAGAGTAGGAATTCTTTTTACTCCTCTGCCCCTTCGTCGCTCTGGTGAGGAATCTTGACGTAGGTGTTTTGAATTACCCCTGTTCCCCTTCAAAAAAAATTTAGGATCTCGCGGTTAGTTTTTGTTCGTTGCGTTGTTAGTTCTTTCATCTGGTGCATCTCTCCTCAAGTGGTTTCAACCCTCTTCTTCTTTGCAAGTGCAACATCAGTTCTTTCAGCCGGTGTTGTTTCCCAGTCCGTTGTGGTCTTTATTTTTCCCACCCGCCCACCCTTTTGCTTCTCGGAGCCGGATTCCTTAATCGGGTATCCATCCTACTCGTGTGAATCCTTTACATTCTTTCCTCAGTTATTTCAACCGGTGAATTCTCGTCTAGCTCGTCATCATCTTCTCTTTTCTTCTCCGGTGAATTCTCCTCTCGTTTAATATTCTTCACCTCTTCTTGTTTTCCGGCGGATTTCAATTCAAATATTCGGTGTTCATCATATTCTTTCCCTCGGCTCAATAGCTTCACCTTGCTCGTTAGTCTCTTGCCATTTTATTATTCCGGAGTTCCGAAGACATCTCAGGATATTCGTGTGTGTTCTAATTAATTCAAGGTTGTCACCTCCTTTGAGTCTTTTAATCGTCCGGTGCATCATTTTCATCTGAATAATCCTTTCAACGGAGTTTTCCCTTCGGTGGGCTCATAACCCACAGGTCTTTTCCCAGGATCTTACCTCACTCTTCTAATTTTCCTGGAGTGTTCCAAAATTCTTTTTCAAGTGTGACGTAAGTATGGATTCCATCAGTCATATGCCTTCTCCAAGATCGCTTTCAATTCTTTTCATCATTGGTTCAACCTTTCTTCTTTTCATTCATCCGGAGTAGTTCTTAAATTCTTTTCTTTGTGTTCCTCCGAAGGCCATCTTTTCAGAAGATTTCTTCGTTCTCAGTTTTCAACTTCGTCCTCTAAATATTCTTCATTGATGCCTCTTCGTCCGTCTCACATTCTAGCCGGTGCTTGTTCAAGTATTCTTTAATCAGTTCACAATCTCTTCATTCTCGTCATTCTAATTGTCCTCAAGTGCTTTATTCTTCCCGGAGATTCATTCTCTTGTGTTCACTCAATCTCAATTCTTCACGGTGGCTTGTCCTCTTGCATCGTTCAATTTCATTCCTTACGGTGGTTATTCTCATTCTTCACTCGATTTTAATTCTTCCCGGTGGTTCGTTCTTTCTTCACTCGGGTCCAATTCTTTACGGTGATTCGCTCAAGAGTTCTTTTCCGGTGCTATCATATCAATTTGATCGTCCTTTCTATCCTACCGGTGTTTCATGAAGATTTTCGCAAATTCGTGAGATATCCCTCTTTAATCAATTCCAACGAGAATAAGTAGTATGCGAATCCATTGCTTCTCATCAATTTAATTGGTGGAGGATAAGCATAATATAATTCTTATTCTTTTCATCAAGTTCTTTAATTCTTTCCTTCGAGTTTATTCGTCATGAATAAATTCTAGTTCTAAGTCCTTTCATCTTTTCTTTGCGGAGCTCATGTTTTTCTCGGTTATCTCGTCGGAACCCCGTCTAATCATCGCAAGGCTTATTCTTATTCTTTTTCATCTATCATCATCCTTTTCTTACCAGAGTTCTTCTTGGTGGTTCTCCATCATTTAATTCATTCTTTCAAATATTCGTCTAATTCTTCTGGAGCAGCTCAAACATTCTTATTCTTGCCTCTCGAGCGCAAATAATTCTCCGTGTTCTTTCGAAGTGGAGTTTTATAATTCTTCATTCTCAGCTATCCATCTTTTGGTTGCGGCATAATTCACCTCAAGTTTTGAGACGATTTACATAAGTCCACGACAAGCTTATTCTTTTGTTGTTGATTATCTCAACAGCTCCGTTCAAGCCTTTCTTCTGAAGATCCTCTTTCGAATTCATTCGTGATGGAAGTTGTCATCTTCTTCTCCGTTCTTTTAATTCCATCCTTTAATTATTCCGGAGGCATTGTCTTGTTCATTTCGTCATGTTTTTATTCCGTCTTCTCAAGTTCTTGTTCCATTCCATTCATGTTCAATCCGTGTGCCCGCGGTTATGTGGAAGATTGGAATTTGTTAATGTCCGGTTGTAGAAAACTTGACAGAGGATCCGAAGTAAAACACACAACTGTGTGAGTAATCGTGACTATCTCTTTTCACTTTGAGAAGAGAACACAATGGGGTTATGTTTGACTCGTATGTAGTCCAGGATCTTTAGCGATCACTACTAGTTTGCGACCGTTTTGCGTAGATGCTCACCTTATTCTTGTACTCATAAGTTAGCCACCATATTTTGCTTAGCTGCTGCTGCAACCTCACCACTTTACCTCTTCCTACCTATTAAGCTTTGATAGTCTTGTTACCCATGGTTATGGGATTGTTGAGTCCTCGTGGCTCACAGATACTACAACAACAGTTGCAGGTGCAGGTTTCTGCTGTCTTGACGTGAGAGCGTTGTTCTTTTGTTGGAGTTCTTCTTCTTCAGTCTTGGGTTAGGTTCCGGGTCGGCAGCCTGGGATAGCAGATGGATGTCATTGTGCTTTTCATGCTTGTATCCGTAGTCGGATACTTGTATTGAGGTTGTTGTATTCATGTGACTTGTATGTATTGTTGTATCCCCCATGTATGTATGTAATGGTACGATGTAATGATATCCATCTTGCTAAGCGCCCGAAATGCGGTTGTGCCCCAATCACGTAAGTGTCATGTGATCGGGATAGAATCGCATCTTGGGCCTGGCACTGGAGGTACGAAGATGTATAAGGATATTCAAGAAAGATTTTGGTGGCACGGCATGAAGAGGGATATAGCCACATTTATTGCTTGCTGCGATTCATGCCAACGCATTAAAGCCGAGCACCAAAAACCCGCATGGCTATTACAGCCAAACATGATACCAGAATGGAAATGGGACGATATTGGAATGGATTTTATTGTTGGACTACCACGGTCGCAACACGGTAACGATGCCATATGGGTCATCACAGATAGACTAACCAAGGTGGCACATTTCATACCAGTCAAGACAACCCATACCACTCAAAAGCTCGCCAAACTTTACCTCGCCCGGATAGTATGCCTACATGGTGTTCCCAAGACTATAATATCCGACAGAGGCACTCAGTTCGTCTCCAAATTTTGGGACCAGTTGCAGCAAGCTCTCGGAACGCAACTAACGTTTAGTACAGCTTATCACCCCCAGACGGGAGGACAAACGGAACGAGCAAATCAAATACTCGAAGACATGCTAAGGGCATGTGTCCTCACCTATGGGACCAGTTGGGAGGAAAGCTTACCATATGCCGAGTTTGCATACAACAATAGTTACCAAGCTAGCCTGCAGATGGCACCTTTCGAAGCCCTGTACGGACGAAGATGCCGCACTCCATTGAACTGGTGAGAAACAGGGGACAGTCTCATATTCGGCCCAGATATGTTAAAGGAAGCCGAGGAGAGAGTAAAAATAATACGGGATCGACTCAAAACCGCCCAAAGCCGACAAAAGAGCTATTACGATCAAAAGCATCGGGAAATAAGTTTTGAGCCCGGTGATGACGTATACTTACGTGTGTCACCTATGAGAGGACTGCAACGATTCAAAGTCAAAGGGAAATTAGCACCATGATTCATCGGACCCTTCCGTATAGTTGCACGGAGAGGCACAGTAGCTTATCAGCTGGACCTTCCCAAGGAACTATCAGATGTCCACGACGTGTTCCACGTCTCGCAACTATGGAAATGTGTAAGCAACCGAGAGAAACATGTGTCACATGAAATCCTTGATGTGCAACCAGATCTCACCTACCGAGAACACCCAGTAAAGATTTTCGAGGAGTCTGAAAGGAGAACCCGTCAGAAATCATTTAAATTTCTCAAGGTTCAGTGGAGTAATCACACAGAGGATCAGCTGAAATCTCGGGGACGAGATTTTTCCTAAGGGGGTAGGTGTTGTAACACCCCAAATTTTTGAGTTGGTTTTTCTACCAAACTTTTGGCCTTTTGGAAGGGAGTTGTTTGATCTTCTCTTAAAACCCTTCAAAAATCCTTTCTGGCCAAAGTTGATGAGTCTTCTCAAGCTTGGTTTTTGGCCTTGAAGTTTTTCTCTTGTGTTTGGCTCAAGCACAAGTTGAGTTTCAAAAGTGGATGTTTGAATTCTCCCCTTCTTGTTTTGAATTTCTCAAGTTTAACCTTGGACTTATCTCCCTCTCCCACCTTCATCTTTTCATGACCCCAACAGAAATAATCCTCTCCAAGAATCTCTTCACACCTTAGGACAAGTCTTTCATCAATTCCAGCAAGTTGTAACCTTATTGGGATTTTTCTCCTATTTATTTCACTCCAAGAATAATTCAGTCTTTTATAGTGGACCTTGGTGATTTACAAAGGAGCCACCATTTCCATTTATTTATTTGACTCCAAACCAACTCTTCTAGATGGTCTTTAGTACCCACAACCTAGATCCATCTTGTTTCACTGGTCCATAGTTCAAAATTTTCAAATTTCACCTACTGCAAGTTTGGACCAGATTTGCAAAATTGGGTGAAATTCATATTTATCTTCTTCCAAAAATTCTGTGAAAAATCATGCAGCCTCTAGATACATCAAGAGGCCACTCCACCAAAAATCAGCCCCAGGAACATTGCACACATGCCAGAATCATTTCATCAAACACATTGCATACACTGAACTGTCAGCTGTTAACTGAAACTGTCGACAGTTCATCAGTCCGTCAGTTTCGTCAGTTTCGATAGTTCGTCAGGCGTAGCGACAAACCTCACCAGTACCCCCTTGTATCGACGCTGCATTGCTTCTTCTTCTTATCCAGTCGCCACACGCTCGCTTGGCCGCTTCTGGGCATCGGTGGCGCGCTGGCCCGACCGCGCCGGCGACTGCCACGGCAACAGCGCCGCCCGCGGTGGCTGACAGAAGCAACACCGCGGCTCAACGCCGTTTGGCGCCGCCCAAACCACCCCAGCACTCCGCGTGTCCACCTCCACAGCCAACGCACGCCTGGCACACCGTCGCCGTGGCCTGGCATGCGCAGAGCGCGTTTTCTGCCGCCGCCGTGCCGCGCGGCCGTTCTTTCAGGGACAGCCCGTAACTCCACCTCTCCTGCTGAATTAGGCGCGGGAATGGAACCTCTACAGCTACTGGATGATGCTCAAGCCCCTAACTCCGCCGTCCGGCCACTACAGCACCGTAATTGACTCGCCGGACTTATCCGTTCACGGCAGTCACCTCGATCCGCCTATATAAGGCACCCCCGAGCTCGTGCTCGAGCGCACACACCTCCACTACCTCCCTAGACCGCGCCCAACCTCTGGATGAGCCTCGAGGGGCCCTTCTTCCCCAACTCCGTCCAGCTACCTCCGCTTCGGGCTCTAGCTCCGTTCACTCCGGTGAGGGCTTCTCCGCCGCCGTGGACTCGGGCGTAGCATCCTGGCAACCACCTAGACCTAACCCCCACTTCAATTTCATACCAAGGGCCTTCTCCGACGAGGTCCACGACCACCCGAGCCGCCGTCCGCCGGAGACAGGGTCGTCGTCGACGTGGGACTCGCCGACACCCAACTCCACCACCGTTCGACGCTGAAGACCGCCATGAAGCCGTAGGTACCTCTCCCCTCCCCTAACTCGCCGCGGATCGACGCCGGCGATAACCGCAGCACCGACGCCGGCGCGGCTCTGCTTCTGTTTTTCAAACCCGACAAGTGGGGCCCCGTGTCAGCCTCTCATATGTTCCCCTCGAACCTTTTTCTGTAAGCGTATTCGAGCAAAGTGAGCTTTCCCTCTGCGGTTGACGTACTACGTGCCAAGTCGCTTTGCTGTTTTCTGTTCTAGCCCCTGGATCTTTTATGTTTCATTACAGACGAGTCCCTGGACAGAAACCTTAATATCTTTTAAACTAAAAATATTTTTGAGTTGATTCTTTTTCTGTCCTCTTTAGTTTTCTGCCTAGTTTTTTGTCATATTTATGTGGAAATTTTTCGAGCAACTTTATTTTGCACGCACGGTATTTATGTTAGTATGTATTTGTTTGAATACATAGATACTGGAGGCCGTGACGGAGACACGAATCACACCGAGTTAGGCTCCGACTTTTCAGAACCAGGCAAGCATGTTTGAACCTTTGATATGATGAGTGTGTTGCATGTTTGCTCGAGTAGCTCTTCTCATAAGCATGGTTATATAAGCATTGTGTATGGTTATATTTCATGCAAGTAAGCTTCGGGTGAGCCCCGAGAGTTGAAGTTTGAACCACCTCGATCATATGGTGATATGATGGGTGGAATGCTGGTATTGTTGGAGCATGCCAGTAGTTGGTTATCTCAGTAACACGGAGATCATGTCATGAATCCGTTCATCTCCTTTTCGGTACTATCATAGGCCGTCCGTTGGGATTACGGTCTAGTCAGTTATAAACCACTTCCCGAGTACACACCAAGTAGAGGGGCCGGGATGAGGGTTCCATGGCCCTGGATTAAAGCCCTTCATCCGGTCAGGGGGCATGGGTGTTTCCGGTTGGGACCGAGAGGGGGGCTCCCCTTAGAGCGCGCATATATAAATTTGATCCCATGCTATTCGAGGTTGTAGCCTCCCCGTCTTAAATTTTCTGTGAATGTCGTCGCGGGTGATTCCGGACGACAGAATGTTAAATGGGTGTGTACTGGTTAGTTGGGTTTCTACTAAAACACCGTAGACGGGACTAGCCCACGTGGCTAGTAGAACCCGTTGGCTATGAGTTAATGGTACAAGCTCTGCAGAGTTATATTCCTTCAGTAGCCATGTTTATGGCCTAGGTTCAATCTTCATGTCAACCCGGTGACCTTCTCGAGTATATTCTTGTTGGTAACCAGGGTAGTGTTTTCGTCAAGTTCATTTGGTAGATGAACTAACCTACTATCTCCGTATTTATTTATTTTCAGAAGTATTTCATCATTATACTAATGCTATTTATAAACCCTTTATGTGATGTCGCTCAGACGTCCGAGTGTGGCATTCTGTTTACAAGCCCTTTATGTGATGTCGCTCAGACGTCCGACTGTGGCATTCTTTCTATTTATAAGCCCTTTATGTGAGGTCGCCTAGATGTCCGGCTGTGGCATTCTTTTATTTATAAGCCCTTTATGTGATGTCGCTCAGACGTCCGACTGTGGCATTCTTTCTATTTAAAAGCCCTTTATGTGATGTCGCTCAGACGTTCGACTGTGGCATTCTTTTTATTTATAAAGCCATTTATGCGATGTCGCTCAGACGTCCGACTGAGGCATTCTTGTTATTTATTTTTGCTATAAGCCCTTTATGTGGTGTCGCTCAGACGCCCGACTGTGGCCTGCTGTCGTTTATTATTTTTCCGATGAGGCGTCACTCAGACACTCGTTTGGTCTCCTTATATTTATCTGATGGATTTCGGGAGGATTACCGCCCGACTTCTATCATTGCATACAGCACATTAATATTTTATTTCGGTCGCATTTTTGTTGGAATACTCATATGCATCATGTTGGCATTTGTTATATCTTAAGTCCGATTTGTCTTGCGAGTACATTCAAAGTACTCACCTGGCTTGTTGATTTTGCCAGATGTGGACGAAGGCGATCTCATGGATGAGGAATTCGATAGCGAGTCCGACGCTTAGAGGAGTGCCAGTCAGTCCCTTGCGATCCTTGAGTTGATCACTGTTTTATAAACGCTTCCGCCTACCACCAAATAAATTCATCGGGTCTCACTCCGACACTCGATGAACTGTATAATATTGGAATCACATCACCCACTTCACTGTGACATATTCCACCACCTTTTGTTACGAGTTAGTAGTATGCCACCCTGCCTCGTGTCATATCCGCCTTTATGTATTATATTGGTGTGCTTATAATAAAATTGTTGAGCAACCCCCAGCTCAACCTTGTATAATATTCAGTGTACTGGAATTCTGTATCAAGGATTTGTCCGCCAGCAGGTAATAATATTCCTCGCTGGTTTAATAAAAAGGTCGGTCTTCCAGTAATTATTTTACAGAAGGACCGGTCCTGACACCGGCGGTGAGCTCGGGTGCTTGCGGGACGGCGGCTACGAGACGTAATTAAGCTCGAGGAGAGGGGGGTTTGACGTGTGAGCTCACAGCGGTCGAAGAGGGCGTCGACGCGGGCTTGGGGATGGCTGGATGGCGACGTACGGGCGGCGGCGATCTCCGGTGCCGAAGGTTGAAGACGACGGCGAGGACGGCGTTACGGGGCTTCTGGCGTCCTGTGTGTCGGTGGGGAGCTTCAGGGCGATGCGGCGGAGCTGATGGGTGCGTCGGGGAGGCGAGTGGGTGGCTTAGGGCGTGGTGGCAGCGAACGGCGGCGACGAGCCCGCTCAGTGGAGCTCGGCGGAGGGGATAGAGGAGGGGGAAGACATGTGGGCGAGTGAGAGAGGGGCCAGGGTGCTGCGTGGCGACGCCTAGGGGCGTCGAGGCGCCGGGGGACGCAGGCAGCCAGGCAGGAGGTGGCCGGAGGCGTGCGCGCACGCCGCGGTCACGCGCCACGTCCTCCTGGCGAGAGGAGGGGGACGACTGGCGTGCGCCAACGGGCTGGGCCGCGCTGGGCCAGCCAGGTAAGTGGGCTGCCCCCATGTCTCTCTCTTTTTTCTATTTTCTTTCTATTTTATTTCTTTTTCAACTTTGTTGAATTAATAAAAATGCTAGAACATTTTTATAACTCATAAAACTAGTCATGCCCACTGTATATAATATGAACAGTATGGAACATTTTAGTTTATGAATTAATCAAGAGACCTTTGGATGTCCTAGAAAATTGTGCACCATTTTTGACAGAGGTTTAAGACCAAGGCAAAGATGATGAACATTTTTGAAGGGCATTTTGGGTACATTGGAAAATATTTTATTAAACCCTAGTTGTTAGAAGAGGGGTGGTGGGGTTTCTGTCATTCCCATTTCAAGTTTCCGTGGAAAGTAAACATGATGCACACTCTAGCTAGACCTAATGCAAGCACTGACTAGGGATGTGACAACTCACCCCCACTCAAAAGAATCGCGTCCCGAGATTCGGGTTCCTCCAGAAAGAGGGTGGGGTACTCAAGTCGAAGACGATCCTGCCTTTCCCAAGTAGCTTCACTCTCGGAATGATGTGACCATTGAACCTTGAGAAACTTGATATTATGACGTCGAGTGGTACGCTCGGTTTGATCAAGAATACGAACGGGGTATTCTCGATATGTGAGATTGTCCTGGAGATGAAGCGTTTCGTGGTCCACTCCGCGGATAGGATCCGAGAAGCAACGCCTGAGTTGAGAAACGTGGGAGACATCATGAACTCTGGAAAGGTGCGGAGGTAGTTCCAACTGGTAGGCAACTTCTCCTCGTTTGGCAAGAATGCGAAAAGGACCGATGTAACGAGGAGCCAATTTGCCTTTGATACCGAAGCGATGGGTTCCCTTAAGAGGAGTAACCCGAAGGTAAGCCTTATCGCTGACTTCAAAAGTCACAACCTTATGATGACTATCATATTGGCTCTTCTGGGGAGACTGGGCTGTTTTCAATTTCTCAGGAACGATGCGAACTTGCTCTTCTGCTTCCTGGATCATATCCAGACCAAAGAATTGTCTTTCCCCGGTTTCTGACCAGTTAAGAGGCGTTCGACACCTTCGTCCATATAGAACTTCGAAGGGAGCCTTGCCCAAGCTGGCTTGATAACTATTGTTATGAGCGAATTCAGCAAATGGAAGACACTTCTCCTAATCCATGCCGAAAGAGATGACAGAGGCTCGAAGCATATCTTCCATAATTTGATTGACTCGTTCCACTTGACCACCTGACTGAGGATGAAAGGCGGTGCTAAAAGAGAGATGAGTCCCCATAGCATTCTGGAAACTTTCCCAAAATCGGGAAGTGAAAAGACTTCCAGGGTCTGAGTTAATCTCCAGCGGCACACCATGAAGTGATACTATCTGAGAGATATACAAGTCTGCTAGCTGGCTAGCGGTTATACTCTCTCGAACAGGTAGGAAATGGGCTACTTTGGATAGGCGGTCGATAATGACGAAGATATCATTATTCCCCTTCCTGGTCCTGGGAAACCCGGTAATGAAATCCATACCGATCTTGTCCCATTTCCATTCAGGAATAGCTAAAGGTTGGAGGGTGCCAGCAGGCCGTTGATGCTCTGCCTTGACTCGACGACAAACGTCGCAGTTAGCAATGAATTGATCGATGTCTCTCTTCATCCTAGTCCACCAGAACCTCTGGCGTAGGTCCTGATACATTTTGGTACTACAGGGATGAATCGTGAGAGGAGATTCATCAGCCTCCTTAAGGATCAACCGTCTCAGGTTTCGTACCTTAGGAACCACTAAGCGGTTTCCAAAAAGCACGACACCATGATCATCAATTGAGAAACATCCCGCGACTCCTTTCTTGATGTTCCTCCTAATACGGGAGATTCCCGGATCAACCTTCTGTGCTTTGATGACCTGATCCGTAAGGGTAGGTTTCGCCACCAAAGTGGAAAGGAATCCTCGAGGAACAATGTGAAGGTTAAGCTTACGAAATTCCTCGTGGATAAGTGGTTGCCCTATCAGGTTGTTACAATAAGACTTACGACTCAGTGCGTCAGCCATGACATTGGCCTTCCCAGGGGTGTAAGTGATTCCTAAGTCGTAATCTGTGAGAAACTCAACCCAACGTCTTTGCCTGAGATTCAAATCCGGTTGGGTGAAGATGTATTTCAGACTTTGGTGATCGGTGAAGATTTCACAGTGATTACCAAGAAGGTAATGTCGCCATGTTTTGAGTGCGTGGACTACAGCTGCAAGCTCTAGATCATGTGTAGGATAGTTATCCTCATGTGGACGCAATTGTCGAGATGCGTATGCGATCACTTGACGATCTTGCATAAGTATGCAACCTAGTCCTTGTCGCGAGGCGTCGCAATAGATAATAAAGTCCTTGGAAAAATATGGTGGTACCAGTACGGGTTCAGATGTCAGGCGTCTTTTCAGTTCCTGAAAGCTGGACTCGCACTGTGGGGTCCACTCAAACTTTTTATCTTTCTTGAGGAGTTCAGTTAGAGGTTTAGCAACCTTGGAGAAATTCTCGACGAAGGGTCGGCAATAGCTCGCTAAGCCAAGGAAACTCCTAACTTGCTAGACCGATTCAGGGGGAGTCCAATCAAGGACGGCTTGAACTCGCTCGGGATTGACGGCAATTCCCTTACCAGAGATCACATGGCCTAGATAGGTCACTTCTGGCAACCAGAATTCACATTTGGAGAATTTGGCATAAAGGCGGTGCTCTCGAAGTTTCGTCAATACCAGCCTTAGAGGCTCGGAATGATCTTCCTTGTTCTTGGAGTAAATGAGTATATCATCGAGGTATACCACAACAAATTTATCCAAGTACTCCAAGAATATATAATTCATTAGCCGGGAGAAGGTGGCTGGGGCATTGGTTAATCCGAAGGACATGACGGTGTACTCGTATTGGCCATAACGAGTAACAAAAGCCGTCTTGGGAATGTCCTCGTTCTTGATTTCGATTTGATGGTAGCCCAACCTCAAATCCATTTTGGAAAATACTGAGGATCCAGCGAGCTGATCATACAGGTCGTTGATGCTGGGGAGTGGATACTTGTTCTTTATGGTGACCAGATTGACATGTCGGTAATCTACAACCATCCATTCCGTTCCATCCTTCTTCTTGACAAAGAGGATGGGACAAGCCCAAGGGGAAGAACTAGGACGGATGAAACCCTTTTTCAAGGACTCATCGAGTTGTTTCTTAAGCTCAGCTAGTTCTAGGGGTGCCATCTTATAGGGATTCCTAGAGATTGGGACAGTTCCTGGAATAAGATTTATCACGAACTCGACATCCCTGTCAGGTGGAACACCTGGCAGTTCTTCTGGAAAGACATCCAGAAAGTCTCGGACTACCGGGATATCTTCGAGTTCTGGTAGAGGGCTGGCGCTAAGAGAGTAGAGCTGACGCTCAGCCATTCGGGTCAAAACATGGACTGTCTTGCCGGATGGGTGTGTAAGTTGAATGGTCCTAGTGTAGCAATCAATCTTGGCGTAATGAGCTATCATCCAGTCCATACCCAAGATGATGTTTATGTCCGAGGACTTGAGAGCGATTAGTGATGCATGGAAAACAAGTCTATCGACAAGAATTTCATTTCCATGGCTTACCCTAGAGGTTTGCCACTTTGAACCAGGAGTTTGAATAACCATGGAAGTGGGCATGTCACAAAAAGCCATGTTGTGCATTCGAGCATAGCTCTCAGATATGAACGAATGAGATGCTCCAGTATCGAAAAGAACAGATGTCGGATGGCAGTTAACAAGAAGCGTACCAAGGACGACGTTAGGATCCTCATAAGCTTCCTCAGCAGAGAAATAGTTGACATGACCATGTGCAGTGTGGATTGGCTTGACATAGTTCACCTTGCCTGTTGGCTTACCACGACTAACGGGCTTTCCTGGCTAGTTCTGAGGACACTCACGCATGTAGTGCCCTGGTTCTCCACACTTGAAGCATGTCACAGTGCCAGTGCGTGGAGCAAAGTTGGCAGGTGGTCGTCCATAAGTCTTGGCAGGTGCATACTGTTGAGTTGGGCGAGGCGCCTCATAGGATGGCCTCGTAGTGAACCTGGGTGGCAGAGCAGTGTTAGGAACCCACACACGACGCTTGTGAGAGCCAGAGCCAGATGAGGAACCTAAATCACGAGGATGCTTGCGTGTGGCTTCGAAATCAGTCTGGCCCGTCTCAGCACTGATAGCTTTGTTCACCAACTTCTGCAAGGAGGTGCACTCGTGCAGATAGATATCTCGGCAAAGTTCAGGGCTGAGTCCCTTGCGGAACCTCGCCTGCTTCTTGGCATCGGTGGATACTTCCTCAGGTGCATAGCGTGCCAAGTTGCCAAACTCGCGACTATAACCATCCACGGTTAACCGGCCCTGGGTGAAATTGCAGAATTCCTCCCGCTTGCGATCCATGAGACCTTCCAGAATGTGATGTTCACGGAATGCCTCACTGAACTCAGCCCAAGTAGTGATTTGGCCAGCAGGACGCATAGCCTCAAAATTTTCCCACCAGAGACTGGCAGGGCCCTCAAGATGGTAGGCGGCGTAGATAACCTTGTCAGCTTCGGCCACACGGGTAGAGTGCAGCTTGTGGGTGATACTGCGAAGCCAGTCATCCGCATCCAGAGGTTCAGTGGAATGATGGAACTTCGATGGGCACATCTTGATAAAATCATTGATTGACACCAAGTCATTCCTCTGACGGAACCCAGTGTTCTGCTCTATGCATTCCAACAGACGGTTAGTCTCTCTCTTGTTCCGTTCTACCTCGAGCATAACTTCGGCCAAGGAGGGTGGCTGGGGCAGATTCTCATCTCTAGCCCCACTAGCCTCACCCTGCTCTTGAGCAGCTGGAGTGCTGCGAGTGTTGACCATCCTAGGAAAACAAAACAACGGTTTAGATAAGGATGGAAAAAACTTGACATAGGAGTGAAGAATGTAATGGATGACACGGAATGCAGAGATGTTCATCCGTATGACATGGTAATATAGAAACTGCCATATATACACCAGTGGTCATACACACCAAACATAGTTCAGTACAAGCCAAGGCTAAAGTACAACCTCGGTGAAAAGACGATACATCTCATCAGAGGCATTCCAAGCTCCTATACATTATTTAACTACACCTGCGGAATTCAGTACAACTAAGTTATATTCCACAAGACACGCAGGACTGTGGAAATACAACGACTACGATACTACTACTGCCACGGTCTAGCTCAGACACTCCCGTAGTAATCTTCGTAAAGATTACCACCGTAGCCTGGAAGCAGAATAGATGGATCTTGAAACTCTCGAGCACTCGAAGGCTATGGACCATAGTGACATGGACGTGGCATCGGTCCCGATGCTGGTGGTAAGCGACGCCCATGTGGAGGTGTAATACCCCCAACGTCACGCGAATCCATACGATCAGGAAGACGAGTCCGCACGGAGTACAAATCTCGCATATCCAGATATCCGGCGTGCACGGCAGGTGCAAGCCGTGTCAAAGTACTCCAGTGGGTGGCTCGAGTGTTATACAGCTCCATCCAGAGGGCACGGACCTCACGGTCCCTATCCTCCAGCATCTGGATAGTAGTCTAAAGCAGTGGCTCTTCATGAGCAGCATCAGTATACAGCCTAGTGTAGTAGCCTTCCTCTCCAGGAAGTGAGGCTGGCATGTAACAAAACTCAGTGTTCAGCAGCAGGGCATGCCTAGCCCGAATGATGGTCATCATCGAGTAAGCGGCATCCTGCACTGCCATCTCGATGGTAACCCCGAGTCCATAAGACCAATGGATGTGGTCATTAGCTCCGGGATATGAGGGGTATATCCGGACTGTGCAGAAATACTAACTCTGGTTGAAATCCCGGTACTGTTCCTCCATAGTGTACTCAGGATACCAATGGTAGCCGGTCTCAGTCAACACACGGACTAGCATGGCCGTGTGACCTGGCACATTAATGCACCGAGTCAAACGGACCACCTGGTGAGGTGTGCGAACAGACATGTGAAGCATGAAATAATGCAAAGGCATTACCATTTCTGGAAGAAATTGGGCAGCATAACAACTGTAAATGCTCAAAAAATATTTTGAGACATCATACAAATGATAGCATAGCCACTCAACAATATCATATCAAGGTTCCGGGTCCAACTAATCATCATACTAGAAGGGTAGGAACTGAACTGAGGCTTGAAACCAACAATCCTAAGAGTCTACGGATTAGTAACACGTGAACCTAGTAAGGATGAGAGGCCTAGTCCTAAACCCCCGTAGAAAGAACAGGCTGACTCAGATCAGAAGGGCATAAGGTAAAGAAGTAAAAATAGCCTTACGTTCCCTTCCACAATCAATTCCCCTACATATAACTAAGAATTTTCTAGACTCAACATCGACCAGTTTGGCTTGAGAAACCTACAGGCAGTCCGGCTCTGATACCAACACTTTCAGGACCCCGATCCTAAGTCACACCGATCTAGCTTGTAACACGTCATATCACTTTGCGGCCTCATGCACGGTATCCTCACGGGTGCCACCTTACCTGGCCCGGGACCGTTTGCGCATTTTCGCACATGTATATGACAGTGTCGCTAGCATCCATATGACAGAGAACCCGGTCCGACATGGCTAGTTATAAACCAAAAGTGGCACTAAATTATAGAGATAGGCATCCATGACCCAGCAACGAACGTGTCGGTCATCAACGTATGAACCCAAGTCGTAGCAAGCTACATGGACTTAAAGGAACAACGCGTGACATTTCCCCTAAGGGACAGACACAGGAACGAGGAAGGACACATGCCGGCCAGCCTACGTGTTCCGAGCAGTAGCAAGCTACCAAGGATCAGTGGAAGCACTAGGAGGCATTTCCCTGTAAGATAGGCTACCAAAGGAAAACAACTAGGTGTTTGATCCCACACATACCAAGCATTTCAATCATACACACAATATGCTCAATATGTGCAAATACAACATTGCATCACAAAAGAACTCTATGACATCAAAGTACTTTATTTAAGAGGCTCCGAAAAGCCATACATATCATATCCATACAGATAGGGGTCACATGACCAAACACTCAAGTCATACAATCATATAAGCACAAGCGGAAGCTAACATGTCTGAGTACAGACAACTTGGAAATAAAATAGGCTTGGTGTAGCCTGACTATCTACAAGGCCCTTCACAAGCTCAGGATCTCCGTCTGGGTAGCAAGCTACTCGTCGACGTCAACGTCTATGTAAAACCCATCAGAAGGGGCAGGGTTCTCCTCTGCAACAGTTATTAAGCAAACATGAGTACAAAGGTACTCAACAAGTCTTACAACAGAACCTATCATACATGCATCATTATCAACAAGGGTAGTGGAGTTCATAGCAGCAAGCCAGCTTTGACTCTTGGCTAACCTATACTACGACTCTCAACAGATTGCAAGATAAGACTACGTGCACGAGTCCTCTACTCACCACAACAATAGACCACCGTGGATCCTCTTCCGTCATCCTACGGAAGGGCCATCCACGGCACTCACACTTGTCTTGAGGCTTTTAGTAGTATCCATCAACTTGTCTATGAATTGTAAGAGTAACCAAGTAGTTCGTACCGCGAACAACGGCTATTCGAATAGATTGGTAACCCTGCAGGGGTGTACTTCTTCACACACGCTTCCACCGCTTATCGCCGCTTACTCGACATGTACTCGGCAACCTTCAAGCGGAAGCCCAGCGAGGGTGTCGGCCACGACCTGACAAACTACACAAGTCCCTAGTCTAGGTTTATCGCCTATTTGGGTTCCATCCGTGGGGAGATCTGGCCGAGGTGTCGCTCACGGCCCCAAACGATGTGTACAGGGTTCCCAAGTCACCAAACGGGCGACCGGTACACCGTGCCACGTACCTGTCGCATCATAGCCCACCCGAGGGTCAGCGCTGTGCACAACCACCAGTAGACTACAAACACCAGAAACTAACTGCAACTCCTGGATAGAGGACAAGGGCAATTAATAAGTCGAGAGGGTCCATTGGTTTCGGGCCCAATGCATGGTAGTAGCTAAACTTGAACCACACATACAGATCTCAGGTCCTATGGACGGTTCCAATGAAACAACCCACCATGTACTCCTACATGGCCTTTCATCGATACCTTTACCAAACATGTTCCACACTTCCCTCTCTTTACCGAGTATGATCATTTCACTCTGATCCATCACCCAGATGAACCAGACCTGACACAACTCTAAGCATAGCAGGAAACATAAACAAATAGCATGGTGGATCACACATCACATGGCTCAATCAACTCCTACACATGCTAGTGGGTTTCAACTATTTACTATGGCAATGACAGGTCATGCAAGGGAATAGGGTTCAACTACCGCAACAAGTAGCAGTTCACACGCTGTTGCCTTGATGCAGTAAAAGAGAGCAGGAGTGAGAAGATGGGTTTGTATTGGAATGATCAATGGTTGCTTGCCTGACAGAGTGGTTGTCGGGTACTGCTCTTCAACTGGATACGCAGAAGTATCCCCGGGAGCAGGAGCTACCACGGAGAACACCGGCGATACAAGCAATAAGCAAACAAATGCAACAATATGATGCATGCTCATGATATGGCAAGATGCATGTGTTTTGGGCTAGTGCATCTATAAACAGTAAGGTTTGAGCTCATTTGAATCAAAGATTCAAATTTATACCCAAACTATTATTTATTAAAGTGCATTATCATGTTTTAATGTGAACAACAAGGTTAACTTGCTCAAACATGCATGAAACAAGTGCCATTGGAAAGATTGGATATTTCTGATCAATTTTCATATATAAATATTTTCCATCTGAGCTACTGTTGAATTTATATGATTTTTTGAAGATTAAAGCATTTTCTGGAATTTCCTGAATTGTTTTAAATCAAATAATCCCAGAAAATCATTTACTGCGTCAGCATGACATCATGCTGACGTCAGCAGGTCAACAGACCTGGTCCAAGTCAAACCTGACTGGTGGGTCTCGCATGTCAGTGTCATAGAGGCTAATCCCGGTCAAACTGGGGCTGACTGGGTTTGACCACGCGGTGGGGCCCACTGTCAGTGGCTGTGGGGGTTAAACTAATCACCATTAGTCCCTAACTAACATGCCACGTCAGCCCGCCGGAGTTTGGCTGGCGGCGACCAAATCGCGTGGCGGTGACCCGCCAGAGTTGCTCGGAACCGCGCTACAGGCTGCGGTTTGCAACGGGGTTTGGTCCTACGACAAGCTAGAGCTCTTGCGCATCTACTGGTGGTGGTGGCTGGAGCTAGGGTGGCCAGAGCTCGCCGAAGCAGAGCTCGTGGCGGCGGCCGGAGCTCGGGCATCATCGGGTTAAGCGTTGCGGGGCACGGGCGAGCAAGGGGAAGGGCTCAACGGCATCCTGGTGAGGTTAGGAGCACGATGAAGTGCTCGGGCATGTCTAAGAACCACTAAAACGACGACGGCGATGAGGACGCCGGCGGTGAGCTCGGGTGCTTGCGGGACGGCGGCTACGAGACGTAATTGAGGTCGAGGAGAGGGGGGTTCGACGTGTGAGCTCACCGCGGTCGCAGAGGGCGTTGACGCGGGCTTGGGGATGGCCGGACGGCGACATACGGGCGGCGGCGATCTCCGGTGCCGAAGGTTGAAGACGACGGCGAGGATGGCATTACGGGGCTTCTGGCGTCGTGTGCGTCGGTGGCGAGCTTCAGGGCGATGCGGCGAAGCTGATGGGTGCGTCGGGGAGGCGAGTGGGTGGCTTAGGGCGTGGTGGCAGCGAACGACGGCGACGAGCCCGCTCGGTGGAGCTCGGTGGAGGGGATAGAGGAGGGGGAAGACACGGGGGAGAGTGAGAGAGGGGCGAGGGTGCTGCGTGGCGACGCCTAGGGGCGTCGAGGCGCCGGGGGACGCAGGCAACCAGGCAGGAGGTGGCTGAACGCGTGCGTGCACGTCGCGGCAACGCGCCCCGTCCTCTTGGCGAGAGGAGGGGGACGACTAGCGTGCGCCAGCGGGCTGGGCCGCGCTGGGCCAGCCAGCTAAGTAGCCCAGGTGAGTGGGCTGCCCCCCTGTCTCTCTCTTTTTTCTATTTTCTTTCTGTTTTATTTCTTTTGCAACTTTGTTGAATTAATAAAAATGCTAGAACATTTTTATAACTCATAAAACTAGTCATGCCCACTGTATATAATATGAACAGTATGGAACATTTTAGTTTATGATTATTTGGGCACAACAAATATTTTATAGCATTTAAATGCCCAAATGCAATTACAATATGAATTAATCGAGAGACCTTTGGATGTCCTAGAAAATTGTGCACCATTTTTGACAGAGGTTTAAGACCACGGCAAAGATGATGAACATTTTTGAAGGGCATTTTGGGTACATTGGAAAAGATTTTATTAAACCCTAGTTGTTAGAAGAGGGGTGTTGGGGTTTCTGTCATTCCCATTTCAAGTTTCTGTGGAAAGTAAACATGATGCACACTCCAGCTAGACCTAATGCAAGCACTGACTAGGGATGTGACAAACAGCAACGGTCTAGTATTCACTCCGCTGCAATGAATGCCTTTATTACTCTTTACCGCGGGCGTTATCAGTATCGCCTGCCTTTATGTACATTGAACCCTTAGTAACATGGAGCATGGCTGGGGTCCTGGCACACTATATTACGGACCTAGGGTAGGGTCACAGGCCTGACCAATATACCCCACCCAAGGTCACTACCCTAGAAGCTCAAAGAACAAACCGATGGCAACAAGAACAGTCGACTGAGACGGCCCAAGAGGACATCCCACTCGACCGTACACCCCCGTCCAGACGACTCAACTTCACTCGACCCTTCCAAGGCACTCGACCCCTAAAGGTCAAAGGTTCCTTAGAACAACAATG
>LR738712.1:691860818-691902721 GCA_902687465.1 Secale cereale | reverse complement strand
CGGTCTAGTATTCACTCCGCTGCAATGAATGCCTTTATTACTCTTTACCGCGGGCGTTATCAGTAACGCCTGACTTTATGTACATTGAACCCTTGGTAACGTGGAGCATGGTTGTGGTCCTGGCACACTATATTACGGACCTAGGGTAGGGTCACATGCCTGACCAAGATACCCCACACAAGGTCACTACCATAGAAGCTCAAAGGACAAATCGATGGCAACAAGAATAGTCGACTGAGACGGCCCATGAGGACACCCCACTCGACCGTACACCCCCGTCCAGACGACTCAACTTCACTCGACCCTTCCAAGGCACTCGACCCCTGAAGGTCAAAGGTTCCTTAGGACATCAACGGTCTGGTATTCACTCCACTACAATGAATTCCTTTATTACTCTTTACCGCGGGCGTTATCAGTAACGCCTGCCTTTATGTACATTGAACCCTTGGTAACGTGGAGCATGGCTGGGGTCTTGGCACACTATATTACGGACCTAGGGTAGGGTCACATGCCTGGCCAAGATACCCCACCCAAGGTCACTACCTCAGAAGCTCAAAGGACAAACTGATGGCAACAAGAACAGTCGAATGAGACGGCCCAAGAGGACATCTCACTCGACCGTACACCCCCGTCCAGACGACTCAACTTCACTTGACCCTTCCAAGGCACTCGACCCCTGAAGGTCAAAGGTTCCTTGGACAACAACGGTCTGGTATTCACTCCGCTGCGAAGAATGCCTTTATTACTCTTTACTGCGGGAGTTACTAGTAATGCATGCCTTTATGTACATTGAACCCTTGGTAACGTGGAGCATGGCTGGGGTCCTGGCACACTATATAAGCCACCCCCTCCTCCAGTACAAGGGTTCGCACCCCCCTGTAACACAAACACTCCCATAAATTCAGTCGACCGCCTCCGGGCACTGAGACGTAGGGCTTTTACTTCCTCCGAGAAGGGCCTGAACTCGTATACATCTGGCGTACAATCTCGCCATAGCCAGGACCTTGCCTCCTCTTACGTACCCCCTACTCCTACTGTCAGACTTAGAACCACGACAGTTGGTGCCCACCTTGGGGCAAGGTGTCTTAGCGACTTCTGGGGAGGTTGCAAACTTTTTTCCGACCTCTTTCATCATGGTTTTCAGCGGTGGTATGGCGTTCGGCCGCGAGATCCCACTCGGCGCGCTCGTCTTCGTCGCCGACGACTCCGCTTGGCTCCAGGAGGCTCCCCTCGATGTTGAGGCGCTGCCCGTCCGCGGGGCTACGCACTTCCGCGCCAGCGCCTGTGGCGTCCTTCTTAGGCAGCTGTCGACTCAGTACCTGTCGATTCCTTCATGATCCATCATCCCCGCCGGACGTCGTCGCAAGCGATTCGGTCGATCGCGGCTCAAGTGGTGGGTGAAACACGCAGTGGCCCGCCAGGCGGCCACCCCTCAAGTCGCGGCCATTGAGCCCGACGAGTACCTCTACGGGCCGGTCGATCCATCGGTCGAGCTCGCGGATTTGGTTTACGAGTGTGGGAGCAGCGATCCCGCGGTGGAAGTCCTCATGGTCGACTCACGCCGCAGCCCGCCAGGATTCCCTCGCGGCGGCGACGGTCATTCATTCGACCACGACGGGTACATTCCCCAACCCCTCACTACCGAGCAGAGGGACAAGCTCTGCCGCCGCAATGAGGACGCGCTCTTCACCCCCATTGTGGAAGATACTCCAGAGGCTCGAGCCCTGGAAGCCACGCGCTTGGCCACCGTGGCTGAGCGCGCGCGTTTGGAGAATATCCAGCGCGCACTTGATGAACGGGCCCGCCGACTGGTCCCCGAGTCCAGTCGACGACCGCGGCAATCGTTCCCGCGCGAGACTCAGGTGTTCCGTACGCCTGTCCAGATCCTCGAAGCTGCAGCTCGCATCGCGGAGTCAATTCAACCATCGCAGTCAGAGGCTAGGAGAGGCCTACAGCAGATCCGGACGTTGCTCCAAATGGCCGAAGAGCAGAATGCGGCTGTTTCTTAGTCGCGTAACAGGATTCACAGCAGATCGGTGGCTGCAGACACCATTTGGTCAGCTCATAGTCCAAGATCACCCAGGAGGCATGAGGAACGCGACACACGTCAAGACCGGCATCTCGGTCGGAATGATGAGCATTATGACCGTCGACCCGGTCATCACGACCGCCGTCGAGTGCCTACTCCTCCTCCGGGAAGCGGATCGTTCTCGCCCAGGCGGCACGAGGGCAGGCGCTTACGCGACGACGAGCGAAGGATTCCCACAGATCCCCAAAGACCCGGCTTCGATGCAAGGTCTATCCTTGTGCAGGGGCTGGTCGACCGGAACAGAGCGTTCAGAGAAGGGCAAGGCAGAGACCATCCGAGTGGATGCCGAGCGTCCGTCTCTGGACCCGAGTCTTTCAGCAGTGACATCAGGGCTGCTGAGATCCCCCCGAACTTCAGGTTGGCGGCGGGAGTAAACAAGTTCACCGGCGAGTTAAAACCAGACACCTGGCTCGAGGATTATCGAGTGGCTGTGCAAATCAGAGGTGGCAACGACGACGTAGCCATGAAACACCTTCCTCTGATGTTGGGCGGCTCGGCTCGGGCGTGGCTTAATCAGTTGGCCCTCGGGAGCATATACAGTTGGGAAGAGCTGGCCCGAGTGTTCATTCGGACCTTCGAAGGCACCTGCAAACGGCCTGCGGGGCTCGCGGAGCTGCAGCATTACGTACATAAGCCGAATGAAACATTGAGGGACTACATACAGAGATGGACCACCTTGCACCACACGATGGAGAATGTGTCTGAACACCAAGCAGTCTGCGCCTTCAAGGAGGGCGTGCGATACCGAGAACTGAATCTGAAGTTTGGTCGAACAGGAGATACGTCCCTCTCCCAGATGATGGAGATAGCCAGTCGGTACGCTAACGGCGAAGAAGCCGATCGACTCCACAGTGGCAAGAAATCAGTTGGACAAGATGACCAGAACTCCACTCGGAAACCCAAGCACAAGGCCGAGCCAGCCGCTCAGGGCGAAGCTGCGGTGGCCAACCAAGGGAAAGGCAAAGGAAAGCCCAAGGGGCCTTGGGTCCCCAAGAAAGTAAAATATCAAGCTGGGAATGATGTACTCGACCAGCCGTGTCCTATCCACACGAAGAAAGACGAAGAGGGGAACTTGGTATATCCCAAGCATACCACTCGACAGTGTCGGCTCCTTATCCAGATACTCTAGAAAGATCAGTCGACTGAGAAGGAAAAGGAATCGGAGGAGACCGAGGACAAAGAAGGGGATGGAGGTTACCCCCAGATCAACTCCACTCTGGTGATTTTCGCTGATGTCGAAAGCAAAAGTCAACTGAAAGTGATCAACAAAGAAGTCAACATGGTTGCCTCGGCAACAACCACGTACCTGAAGTGGTCCAAAACCCCCATCACATTGGACCAGTCCGATCACCCCGCGCACATTGCTACCCCTGGGCGGCAGGCGCTGGTGCTCGACCCAGTGGTTGAGGGCACGCGTTTGACCAGGGTCCTGATGGATGGTGGGAGTGGCTTGAATATTCTGTATGCTGCAAGCCTCCGTGATATGGGAATTTCGATGTCCAAGCTGAGAGAAAGCAACATGAGGATCCACGGGGTCATCCCTGGGAAGAAGGCCGACTCACTTGGTCAAATCGCACTCGTCGTAGTCTTTGGCGACTCGAAGAATTACCGCAAAGAAAAGCTGACGTTTGAAGTGGTGGACTTCAACAACGCTTATCATGCCATTCTGGGTAGGCCCGCCTATGCCAGATTCATGGCTCGACCGTGTTATGTATACCTCAAGCTGAAGATGCCGGGACCCAATGGCGTTATAACCGTCACGGGGAACCGTCAGAAAGCAGAAGAATGCTTCCAGAAAGGCTCGAAGATCGCTGACGAGCAGATGGCAGTAGTAGAGATGGAGGAGTACCAGAAAAACATGGATCCAAGTGACTTGCTGAGGGCCAAGAAGCCGGCTTCCGAGTTAGCTTTTCAGTCGGCTGGGGAGATGAAGCCCGTACACATTCACCCCACCGACCCCAATGCAGCACTGACCCACATCTCAGCTACACTCGACAGCAAATAGGAAGAAGCGCTCATCCAGTTCCTCCGTGAGAACTGGGACATCTTTGCATGGAAACCATCTGACATACCAGGTGTACCCAGGGGACTGGCTGAGCACCGTTTGCGAGTCGACCTGAAAGTGAAGCCCGTGAAGGAACATCTCCGTCGGTCCGCCGCGGAGAAGAGAAAGGCGATTGGCGAGGAGGTGGCTCGGCTTCTGGCAGCTGAGTTCATCCACGAGATCTACCACTCCGAGTGGCTCGCCAATGTGGTCATGGTCCCCAAGAAGAACAAGTCTCTCCGCATGTGCATCGATTTCAAGCATATCAATCGGGCCTGCGCGAAGGATCATTTTCCTCTCCCCCGCATCGATCAGATAGTCGACTCGACTGCGGGATGCGAGCGTTTGTCCTTTCTGGACGCGTATTCCGGGTACCGTCAGATCCGACTGTTTGGACCCGATGAAATCAAGATAGCTTTCATCACCCCTTTCGAGTGTTTCTGTTATGTCACCATGCCTTTCGGTCTCAAGAATGCCGGCGCTACCTTCATGCGCATGATTCAGAAGTGCTTGCTGAAGCAAATCAGTCGGAACATCGAAGCATACATGGATGACATAGTGGTCAAGTCGCGTAAGGGTTCCGACCTGTTGACTGACCTCGCTGAGACATTCGCAAATTTGAGAAGCTATGATATCAAGCTCAATCCGTCGAAGTGTACGTTTGGAGTTCTGGGCGGCAAGTTACTCGGTTTTCTCGTTTCCAAACGGGGAATCAACGCCAACCCAGAAAAGGTCAGTGACATCCTCCGAATGAAACGCCCCGAGCGTGTACACGACGTCCAGAAGCTAACTGGTTGCTTGGCCGCATTGAGTTGATTCATTTCTCGTCTCGGTGAGAAGG
This sequence comes from Secale cereale, assembly GCA_902687465.1. NCBI lineage: Eukaryota > Viridiplantae > Streptophyta > Magnoliopsida > Poales > Poaceae > Secale > Secale cereale. The sequence continues at coordinate 691,897,747 of LR738712.1, read as the reverse complement.
CATTACCTCTCTACCGACTGATATAGAAATAAAAAAATTTAGAGTGGAATTCCGAAGCTGAAGCAGCGTTTGAAGAGCTCAAAGCCCTCCTGTCCACCCAGCCGGTGCTTGCTGCCCTAGTCAGCAAAGAGCCTCTCTTACTATACATTGCAGCCACCGGACAAGTTGTCAGCACTGTACTCACGGTCGAGCGGGAAGAAGAAGGCAAGGCCTACAAAGTCCAATGCCCAATCTGTTACATATCCGAAATATTGACTCCCTCCAAGCAAAGATACCCGCATTACCAGAAGCTTGTGTACGGGATCTATTTGACCGCGAAGAAAGTTGCCCATTACTTCTCAGATCATACAATCTCAGTCGCCAGCGACGCTCCACTATCAGAAATCCTGAACAACCAAGACGCAACTGGTCGAGTGGCAAAATGGGCGATTGAACTCCTTCCACTAGATATCAAGTTTGCAGCGAAGAAAGCTATCAAGTCTCAGGCAATAGCAGATTTTGTGGCCTAATGGATCGAACAAGAGCTGCCGACTCAGGTTTAGTCGGATCACTGGACTATGTTCTTTGATGGATCCAAGATGTTGAACGGATCCGGTGTAGGCGTGGTCCTGGTATCTCCCAGGGGTGACAAGCTCAGTTACGTCCTTCAAATCCACTTTGACTTGTCAAAAAACGAAGTTGAATACGAAGCACTTTTGTACGGATTGCGTATGGCCATCTCACTCGGCGTCCGTCTCCTGATGGTCTACGGCGATTCAGACCTAGTGGTGAATCAGGTGATGAAGGAGTGGGATGTCAGAAGCCCGGCAATGACCAGTTATTGCAGTGCAGTGCGAAAGCTTGAAAAGAAGTTCGAAGGTTTAGAGCTCCATCACGTGCCCAGAGCCAAGAATCAGCTTGCAGACGATCACGCGAAGATTGGGTCGACTCGAAAGCCTATACCCAAGAACGTATTTCTGGAGCATCTGCACACCCCTTCAGTCATAGAAGACCCCTTCACGGAGGAACCCCCGCAGCCAGTCAGTGCGTCTGATCCGACTGAAGTCGAAGTACCTGTAGTGGTCGACCTAATCATGGAGGTTTTGGTGATCACGCCCGACTGGACTGTGCCTTACTTAGCATACCTGCTCAGGCAAGAACTCCCGGAGGATGAAGAAGAAGCGCGCCAGATTGTCCGTCGATCCAAGGCTTTTACCGTCATTCAGGGTCAGCTCTACAGGGAGAGTGTCATAGGAGTCGCTCAGCGCTGCATCACCCCAGAGGAGGGTCAACTCATTTTGAATGAGATTCACTCGGGAACCTGTGGGCACCAGGCTTCCTCTCAGACTATAGTAGCCAAGGCATACCGAGCTTGATTTTATTGGCCCCGAGCCAATGAGATGGCTAAGGATATCATGGACAAGTGCGAAGGCTGCCAGTTCTACTCCAACATGTATCATAAGCTGGCGTCTGCCTTGAAGACCATTCCGTTGGTTTGGCCTTTTGCCGTTTGGGGGTTGGACATGGTCGGCCCCTTCAAAACTGGCAGAAGCGGATTCACTCACCTGCTCGTGGCAATCGACAAGTTCACCAAGTGGATTGAGGCCAAGCCCATCAAGAACCTCGGGTCAAGCACCGCCATCAGCTTCATCAGGGAACAGATATTCAGATACGGAGTCCCCCACAGCATGATCATGGATATTGGCTCGAACTTTGAATCGGATGAATTCAGAGCTTTCTGTTCCTCTCATGTGCGACCGCAGTCGAATGGACAAGCAGAAAGAGCGAACGGTTTGATCCTCCAAGGCCTGAAGCCACGGCTCATGTGCGACCTCAAGCATGCCGCCGGAGCTTGGGTGACCGAACTGCCGTCTGTCTTATGGGGTCTGAGGACAACTCCGAACCGGTCGACTGACCCTACCCCTTTCTTCATGGTCTATGGAGCTGAAGCCGTGCTGCCGAGCGATTTGTTGCACAATGCCCCTCGAGTGGAACTCTTCTCCGAAGCCGAAGCAGAGCAAGCCCGTCAGGATGGAGTCGACCTCTTGGAGGAGGAACGTGAGATGGTTTTGATCCGGTCGACCATCTATCAACAGGACCTGTGTCGATTCCATGCTCGCAACGTCCGAAGCCGAGCATTCCAGGAAGGAGACCTGGTTCTTCGAGTGCATCAGAAACGACCGCACAAGCTCGCCCCGGCTTGGGAAGGCCCCTTCATCGTCACCAAAGTACTACACAATGGAGTGTATCACCTCTACAACGTCGCTAAGAAGAGAGATAAACCTCGTTCGTGGAACGCGGACCTGCTCTGCCGCTTCTATACTTAAAGCGCTCGAACAGTCGAGTTGTAATAAAGATCTTCCAGTTTGTTTCAAAGACAAGTTCGCAACAATTCCTTAATTATTGCTGGTTTCTAAGATGCTGGTCTTCAAAATCCCCCAGTGAGTGCTTAGCCGCGAACCCTATTCGCCTAAGTTACAAAAATTACTCCGTGTGAAGAGCAACCCTCTCAGTCAGGTGCTTAGCCGCGAACCCGATTCGCCTAAGTTACAAAAAATTACTCCGAGTGAATAGCAACCCTGTCACTCGGGGGCTTAGCCGCGAACCCGATTCGCCTAAGTTACAAAAACTACTCCGAGTGAAGAGCAACCCTCTCACTCGGGGGCTTAGCCGCGAACCCGATTCGCATAAGTTACAAAAACTACTCCGAGTGAAGAGTAACCCTCTCACTCGGGGGCTTAGCCGCGAACCCGATTCTCCTAAGTTACAAAAACTATTCCGAGTGAAGAGCAACCATCTCACTCGGAGGCTTAGCTGCGGCCCCGTAATCGCCTAATTTACAAAAACTGCTCCGAGTGAAGAGCAACCCTCTCACTCGGGGGCTTAGCTGTGGTCTTCCGAGCTACGCCATAAGTACAACATGGCTCTGTCTTCCGAGCTCCGCCACAAGTACAACGTAGCTCGTAACCGCCTAAGTTGCAAAAACTACCCCGGGTGAAGAGCAACCCTCTCACTCGGGGGCTTAGCTACGGTCTTCCGAGCTACGCCATAAGTACAACGTGGCTCTTTCTTCCGAGCTCCGCCACAAGTACAACGTAGCTCATAACCGCCTAAGTTGCAAAAACTACTCCGAGTGAAGAGCAACCCTCTCACTCAGGGGCTTTGTCGTGGTTCTAAGTCTGACAGTGAAGGTAGGGGGTACGAATGGAGAGGCAAGGTTCTAGCTATGGCGAAGTTGTACACAAGGTGTTTAGCGAGTTCAGGCCCTTCTCGGAGGAAGTAAAAGCCCTATGTCTCGGTGCCCGGAGGCTTGGTCGACTGATGTGTGTATGTATGTGTTACAGAGGTGCGAACCCTTGTTCTGGAGGAGGGGGTGGCTTATATAGCATGCCAAGACCCCAGCCATGCTCCACGTTACCAAGGGCTTAAAGATACATTAAGGCAGGCGTTACTGGTAACGCCTGCAATAAAGGGTAGTTAAGGGGTTTACTACAGTGAGTAAATATAAGACCGTTGCTGTTCTGAGAAACGTTTAGTCTTCGGGGGTCGAGTGCTTGATCCAGTCGAGTGGAGTTGAGTCGTCCTGGGTACATGAGTCAGTCGAGTGAAGTGTCACCTTGGACCGTCTCAGTCGACTGTCTCCACCGTCGTGGGTCTTGTCTTTTGATCTCCTAGGATAGTGACCTTGGGAGGGGCCTTTAGGCCAGGCCTATGACCCTACCCTAGGTCTGTAACCTCGTCAGTAGCCCCCGAATGGATCGGGGCTTGAGCAAGGGGATGCTGAGGGAAGCTCTGGTCCTGACTCGACGTAATCGGGGCCTATTGTTTTGGAGCTTGTGGCTCGGGCAGGCCTCCTCAGTTGTGTCCTGGTCGCCTTGATCGATTCCGAAGCCATTGGTGAATCAGTTGCCTTTGCGTCGACCGGTCGTCTTGCGCCGACTGGGTGTCTTGCGTGGACTGAGTGTTAGCGCCAGGCGTCGGGCGCCATGAGCGCGTGCTGTTTTGACGGAATCGGTTGCCTTTTGTCCGCTGGATTCGGCGGGGCTTTCGAAATTTGGGGGAGCGCGCGGGACGGGGCGTGCCGCATCAATCGGAGGGGTGCGGTTCGAACGCCTCGATTCCCGCGCCCCCTTTTTCGCCACGTATCGCGTCAGTGCCTGTTACGGGATCGAATAAGATCGCCCGAGGCCACTGGTCAGCCACTCGGCCGAGCTGTTATAAAGGCACGCCGAGTCCGCTGCGGGGGGTACTGTGCGCCTAGCCTTCCCTCGTTCGCCTTGTCTTCTCCGCAGCGTCCTCGCTTCTCTGTCGCGCCCCCAATCCTCCCTGCTACTCTCCGCCGCAACCGCCGTCTCGTGAGCCATGGTTAAGGAAAAATACTACGGCCATGGAGCGCTCCAAGAAGGCGGCGTCGGGGAAGGGGCGGCGAGCCGGCCGGGTCGGATCGTCGTCGAGGTCCGGGCTCCCCGCTGGATGGATCCAAGGGGATTGGATCCGGTCCACCGTCGTGGTGGAGGATTTGGAGGAGCTGGAGGAGGAGGGGCTGATTGCCGGCGGCTCCTGGAGGGCGTCGGGAGGAGAGCTCGAGCCCCGGCCGCAGGCGGGTGAGTGTGTACTCCACGCCACCCACGTCGACCGAGGTTTCTCTACTCCTCCGCACCCTTTCTTCCGCGCGTTTCTGATCTTCTTCGGGGCTCAACTGCATTATTTCACGCCCAACTCCATCGCCTTTCTCTCCGCTTTCGTTTCCATGTGCGAGAACTTCCTCGGTTGCCGACCGCACTGGGGCTTGTTCAAGCACATCTTCACCTGCCGCTCCCAGACTGTCAAGAGAGTGAACCCGAGTGACGGCAAGACGCATGTCCTCCAGGCGTGCGGCGGGCTCGAGATTCAGCTTAGGAATAGGAGCGCCTTCCCTCCCATGAACCTTCCAGAGTCGATCCGGGGCTGGCAGTCGACCTGGTTTTATTACAGGGACAGTCCGACTACGGGTCAGTCGACTGGCCTTCCTCCATTTACCCTAGGTCGAGCCAGCCCGCCTCCTTCCATGGTAGTGAGCAAGGATGAGAGGGCCGAGGTAGACATGCTGATGGAGAGGGTTGTCCAGCTAGTCCGCGAGGGGGTCACGGGGATGGACTTGTTCGAGGTGTACATCACGCGGAGGATTCAGCCGCTTCAAGCCCAGGACCACCCGATGTGGCTGTACTCCGGCACTGACGACTCGTCGCGAGTCCACCCGGAGGCGGCACACCCGGAGTACATGGTGCGGTGCTTGAAGAGCATCGCCGGGAACAAGGACAACCCCAGGGGGTCGGGGAGGATCATTCCATTCGACGCGGACCACCTGCCAAACAAGGTTAGCCTTCCGCTTCCGAGTGACGTATCTGTCGATTGATTCGTGATCTTTATTGATGATTCCGACTGGTATTTGGTGAACTTCCTTTCTTCGCAGATATATACAGAGATGTACTTGCTGCCCAACAGAGACTCGGGCCAGGAGGTCGAGGAGGGTACGGGCGACGCCGCCGAGTGGAAGTCAGAGGAGGAGACCGAGGAGAGCGAGGAGTACAGCAGCGGGGAGGAGGTCGAGTCACCTCCCCGTGTCGAGCGCCGGTCCAAGGAGAAGAACGACCCAGGGGGCACTCGACCTCATGCGGGTCCCTCGGGGTCCCGGACGCCCAAGCGTACTCGCACGACCACCCCCGAGCCAGCGGAGAAGACGCCCAAGCAGCCCAAACTCACCACCACCAAGCCCCGGAAGGCCCTGCCAAGGATAAAGGTGGACGTACCCATCGCCTCCATGTAAGTGTCACTCGGGCTCGCCTTTCTCTGTTTCTTGGGGGTCGACGGCGGTTTTGGTCGACTCATTTCTTGACTTAACCTTCCAGAGATGCCGCTTCCACGACCTCGATGGACATCGACCGGGGTCGAGACGACGAGGAGATCGCGGATGCCGCGACATCTCGAGCGGGTATGGGCTCTATGAGATTCGTTTTTGTCCTTCTTTTCTTTCGCGGGCGATAGTCGATTGACTTGGTTCCCTGTTTGATCTGAAGCGTCGCGCCTTGTCATAGAGCTGCCGGACGACGACGAGGACGAGGAGCAGCTGGGGGAGGACCACCGGCGCGCAACGAGGAAGGGCCGGAAGGCGCCTTCTGGCTCGGGTGCCCAGCGACCCGAGGACGCGGCCCGAACCGCGGTCTCGTTCGTTGTCCCTGTCTCGATCGCGCCCGTCGTCAACCCGCCGTCTGCGCCGGGCGTCGACCCAGCGCCTGCCTCGGTTGTCAACCTAGCGCCCACTCCGGTTGTTGACTCAGCACCGATCCGCGCTGTCGACCCAGCGCCTGTGCCTGCGACCGGCTCGACGCCCGCTGCTTCGTCTATCCTTTTCTCCACCTATCGCCTCCCGGAGGACCCTGTGGGGGCGGCGCAAGAGGCCGTTCGCCAGGCGGAGGTGATGATGGGGCGGACGAAGGCGGCGTATGAGGCTAGCATGGCGGCTTACAACGCCAACTCTGATTTCGAGAAAAATCTGCTTGTTTTCTTTTCTGAGGTATCACACCCACTGGGTGTTCTTCTTTTCTTGTCTTCCTTAAGCTCACGCCGGACTGATCTTGGCCGAGTGAAACCAGTGGGGGCACGCTCAGTGCACCCACTGGGTGTAGCCCCCGAGACCGTGTTCGACTGACTGCAATCGGCCATGGTCTTACTATAGAACTTCCATGCTTTTTTTTAGCTCGCGCCAGACTGATCTTGGCCGAGTAAAACCAGTGGGGGCACGCTCAGTGCTGTAAGGGCATATTTCTCCCTAAGTAGTTTTGGTGATTGATGACAATGCATTTGCGGACTAATCGTGTGCTCTAAGCTCCTACAGGTATATCTCACTTAGGCACAAGACGATTGATTGCCCCTCGGATTCTATGGAAGACGGTGGTTTCTTTTTGCTCCCTGTCGGTGGTTTGAGTAATAGGAAAGCCGTACTATTAACAGGGGGTCCGCTTCGGAAAGGTTTGGGTGGAATCAACATGTACACATCTTACTCTCGCACCACCTTTCCTTTGCTTCTCTGGAGTTCCAACCGGTTATCATCGTATATGCAAACTGTGACTTCTTAACTAGATCATCTGCCTGGCCAGCGGTAGTACCGCTCTACCAAGCGGTAGTACCGCGCTGACACACGGTAGTACCGCCTGCCGACACGGTAGTACCGCTCCGACGGTAGTACCGCGTCTCCAGAGCGGTAGTACCGTGTATCTGGCCCGGCGCTGATTCTAAGTACATAAATAGATGCGGAAGTAATTTTTTACTTCCGCATCCAATACGGTAGTACTGCTTAGTCCAAGCGGTAGTACCGTGTCGCATTTTGCTACTACCGTTTTCCGTGCGGATGTAGCCGCGGATGTATTTTATTTCATCCGTGGTTGTCAATCATGTCGCACTATTTTTCCTAGCGGTATTACCGCTCCCAGAGCGGTAGTACCGCTCAGCCAGCGGTAGTACCGCAACTTATGTGCGGTACTACCGCTCTCTGCGGGCTGAAAACACACATAACGGTTGGATTTGCTCTCCCACTATATATAGGGGGTCTTCTTCTCCAAGAAGACTTACCTCTTCCCCCACTACTCCATTGTTGCTCCAAAAGCTCCATTTCCGCCCGATCTCTCTCCCTAGCCAATCAAACTTGTTGATTTGCTTGGGATTGCTTGAGGAGGCATCGATCTACACTTCCACCAAGAGATATTTGATTCTCCCCACTAATCCCTTGCGGATCTTGTTACTCTTGGGTGTTTGAGTACCCTAGACGATTGAGGTCACCTCAAAGCCATATTCCATTGTGGTGAAGCTTCGTGGTTTTGTTGGGAGCCTCCAAGTTGTGGAGATAGCCCCAACCTTGTTTGTAAAGGTTCGGTTGCCGCCTTCAAGGGCACCACTAGTGGAATCACGGCACCTTGCATCGTGTGAGGGCGTGAGGAGAATACGGTGGCCCTAGTGGCTTCTTGGGGAGCATTGTGCCTCCACACCGCTCCAACGGAGACGTACTTCCCCTCAAAGGGAAGGAACTTCGGCAACACATCCTCGTCTCCACCGGTTCCACTTGTGGTTATTTCTTACCTTACTTGTGCATGCTTTACTTGTTCAATTCCTATAGCATGCTTGTGTAGGTGTTATCCTTCTTTCCTTTAGTTGTCTTCTTAGTAGAATATCTAGACAACTTACTTTGTCGTTTAATTTAAAGTGGTTAAGAAAAGTTAAAAATTGTTAGTTGCCTATTCACCCCCCCTCTAGTCAACCATATCGATCCTTTCAATTGGTATCAGAGCCTCGTCTCTTTTTAAGTACTTTACCGTCCAAAGAGTATGGGTGACAACGTAGTCGAGACGGAGGACCATTCCGGTGGAAATCCGTCCTTGCCTACGCCTGATGGGGGAGCCTCGGTCTCTCGTGAGGAGTTCAATGTGGCCTTGACCACATTGAAAGAATCACTAGCGAGCGAGGTCAAAGGCATGTTTAAAGAGTTGCTTGTGGGGCTTAAATTATCCACCACACCGTTGGAAGTGGCTCGTCCCGCTACCAACGTGTCGGAGGCTAATCCCGACAAGGGAGAAGCTAGTAGTGAGCAAGCCCCTGTTACTAAGAATGGGAGTGGGAAATTTGCCCAATCTGCTCCTCCTACTCACTATGGAGGACCCGTTCCCACACCGCATTTAAATTCTGTTGGGCCCCCTTCCAAGTTTATCAAAAATACTGATTTTGCTACTTGGGTGTTTCATTTCAAACGACATATTAATCATTGTTCTACTAACCTTTGGAGAATCACTGAGCAAGGTTTTTATCCATATGATCCCGACAACATGACTCCAAGAGAAACTACAGATCATCAGTTCAACGAGTCTGCTCTTTGCATTCTTCAAGATTCTATCCCTCCACAAGACATTGCACACCTTCGACCCTTCACTGTGGCCAAGGAAGCTTGGGAGCATGTTGGCACAATGTACAAGGGGAGCACCAGTATTCAACGCTCCAACTATGAAGTGGTGCAAGATGAAGCTGATGAGTTTGCTATGATCGAAGATGAAGATCCTCATGAACTTTATCGAAGATTAACTATCCTTGCGGTTTCTCTTCGAGATCATGGTAGCAAGGATACGGATGACAATTGGATCAAGCGCGAGTTCCTCAAGGCCATGATGCCCTATCATAAGGCCATGTCCTCTGTCATACGTCAGAGACCGGACTTCCACACTTTATCCTCAAATGAAGTGTTGGATGGATATGTTGCCATGAGGATCTTGGATGTGACCGCCGACAATGCGGTCTTAAGAGCTCAACGATCAAAGAAGCCTAATCTTGCACTGAAGGCCAAGGCTTGTGTGGAAGAGGAGGAAGTAGAAGATGATGATGAGTGTAGCCCCGAGGACACAAAATATGCCTATCATGAGCACATGGCTCTTGCTTCAAGGCAATTCTGGGGCAAGAAGAACACAAAATCCAACTTCAACAGGAACAACTCCAGTGGGAACAAGGGAAAGCAACGAGTAAGGACATGCTTCAACTATGGAAATGTAAGTCACTTCATTGTGGATTGCCCATATGAGAAGAGAGAAGACTTTGGAGGCAAGCTTATTCGGAAAGACAAGCCAAAGTCCTATCCCAACAAGAACAACTTCATCAAGAAGACTCCTTCGAAAGTGTTGGTGGCCCAAGAGGAATATGTGGAGGATGATGATAATGATGAAGACGATGAGGTGACCACTATGGCCACAATTGCAATTGCAACTACTCCGCACTCATCTCTCTTCGACTCACCAAACGAGAACATCTCCGCCAAGTGTCTCATGGCCAAGGCCACCAACAAGGTAACCCCAAACATCAATACTACTATCTCTTCTAATCCTACATTGACCAATTGTATTGATGAGGGTGAGGGTGTTAAGGAGGGAGAAAATGAATTTGAGTTGTTCATGAAAAATCTCAAGGGCAAACCCGAGAAGCATTTTGTTGCTCTCTTGGAACAACTCGGTGAGGCCAATGACACGATCGAGGCTCACGAGGAAACCATTAATAAAATGGAAGGACATAGTCGAGACTATGCCGATGAGATATCGGATCTCTCTAATGCCCTAGAGGAAGAGCGTGGTCTTCGTTTGGCTCTTGAGGAGTCACACAACGATGGTCATGCTAAATTAAAGAAAGATCTTGATCATGCTTTAGTTGTCTCTCGCGTCCTTAACTCCGAGAAGGCAAAACTTGACCATGCTAAACTCAAAGAGGAGTTTGACATACTTGACAAGGCTCACAAGGCCTTGAAAGGAATGCATGCTAATCTCAAGGAGTCTCATGATCAACTCCAAGTTTCGCTAACCAAGGAAAAGGCTATCTTTCCTCGCATGGTTTTAATTGATAATGCAAATGCTACTAACCCATGTTGCGAGCATGTGCATCTTGTTGAAGAGAATGCCGAGTTGAAGAAGCAACTTGAGAAAGGCCTTGTGACTTGCATACAAGGTGAGAAGAACCTCAACGCCCTTTTGAGCAATCAAAAGGAAGTTGTGGCAAAGGAAGGAATTGGGTTTGTTCCTAAGCCCAAGAAGAAGAAGAACGACAAGACCAAGCAACCACCTCCTCTCCGACAATCCTTTGTGAAAGAAGGAGAGGGCACGTCAACCAAGAAGAAAAGTGGTGGTGTCAAGAAAAACTCCACCATACCATCAAACATGGCCGGCGATTTTAATCCTTCATATGTTTTATGCCGCGCCAGTGATGGCCATGTGTTTGCTAAATTTGTTGGTTCTTCTTACGAGTACATTGAATGGTCCATTTGGGTTCCTAAGACCCTTGTTACTAACCTCAAAGGACCCATTACCAAATGGGTACCTAAATCCAAGCATTGATCTATTGTAGGAGTTTGCTTCCGGTGGGGGATCATGGTTGCTCGATAGCGGAGCCACAAATCATATGACCGGAAGCAAAGACTTGGTGGTGGACGTGCATCTCGGTTCATCTATGGCCACCAACGTCGAATGGGGTGATGCTTCATCTTCTAAGGTATTGGGACTTGGCAAGGTTGTTGTCTCTCATGATCTCACGATCGAGAAAGTCATGCTTGTTGAGTCCCTTGCATACAATTTACTTTCTATTCGCCAGCTTGCACTCATGGGCTTTGCTACATTCTTTGATATTGATACTGTGGCCCTCTTGTGGAGCAAGGCTATTAAATTAGCCTATGTTGGGCATGTAGAGAATGGTCTTTATGTGGTTAACTTCTCGAAGCAACCCACTAAGGTCGCGACATGCCTAATGGCTAAAGTTGATGTGGGATGGCTTTGGCATCGCCGTTTGGCCCACGTCAATATGAGATCTTTGCAAAGTCTTCTCAAGGGGGACCATGTCCGAGGACTAACAAATGTTAGCTTTGCCAAAGATCGTGCTTGCAGGGCGTGCATTGAAAGAAAATTACATGAGAAGGCTCACCCTGCCACGACTATCATCTATTCAAAGAGACCCCTAGAGCTCCTCCACATGGACCTCTTTGGGCCTCCTACTTTTGATAGTCTTGGGGGTAGGAAGTATTGCTTGGTGATTGTGGATGATTACTCAAGATATACCTGGGTATACTTCTTCAAGAAGAAGAGTGAGACCCAACAAACCGTCATCAACTTTGCAAATGAAGCTCAACGACAACATGAAGCAAAGATTTTGATGATCAGAAGTGACAACGGCACCGAGTTCAAGAACTACACCTTGGATGAGTTTCTTGGTGATGAGGGGATCAAACATCAATATGCAGCCCCATATACCCCTCAACAAAACGGTGTAGCGGAGAGAAAGAACCGAACTCTAATAGATGTTGCAAGAACCATGATGGCTGAATTCAATTCTCCATACAACTTTTGGGCCGAAGCCATCAATACCGCTTGCCATGCTTCAAATCGTCTCTATCTCCGCAATGGCTTGAACAAAACTCCGTATGATATTCTTACCGGTAACGAGCCCAATCTCAAGTACTTCCGGGTATCCAGGTGTAAGTGTTTCATTCTCAAGAAAGGTGTTTGTTTGTCTAAATTTGAATCTAGAGCTCATGAGGGCATATTTGTTGGTTATGCTACAAACTCTCATGCTTACCGTGTCCTCAACAAGTCCAATGGACTCATAGAGGAGACGAGTAACGTAGAGTTTGATGAAAATATCGGCTCCCAAGTGGAGCAAAGTGGTACTTGTGATGCAGGTGATGAAATTCCTCCTCAAGCCATAAGAAGAATGGGTGTTGGATATATCCTACCCAGTGAGGAACCCCTTGTGGCCGAAGGAGAAGGACAATGTTCCACTCAACTGGAACCATCACCAACCCAAGACCCACACGCTTCCGAAGAACAAAGTGAAGGCCCTCAACCTGATGAACAAGGCCATGTGCAAGATCAATCTCAAGTTGGTGGAGAGCCACCAAATGATGCACAAGGCCAAGTTCAGTCCCCCGAGCAAGATCAAGATCAAGAGGAAGATCAAGATCTAGCTCCTGACGATGCTCAAGATGATCAACTCAGTGCTCCTCAGTTAACACTTGAAGAGCAGTTAGAGCGTCGTGCTGCAAAAGTTGCCTCCAGGCTTGCTTCCAACGAGCATCACATCGAGAACATTCTAGGAAGCATCAAAAGGGGGGTAAGCACTCATAGACAATTAGCAAACTATTGTGCTCATCAAGCTTTTGTCTCCTATGTTGAACCTCAGAAAGTTTATGAGGCGCTCGAAGACCCTGATTGGCTCAATGCCATGCATGAAGAACTCCATAACTTCGAGCGCAACAAAGTGTGGAGTCTGGTGCCAAGACCAAAGGAGAACCATAATGTCATTGGAACCAAATGGATCTTTAAGAACAAGCAAGATGCTCATGGCATTGTCATCCGCAACAAGGCGCGCCTGGTGGCTCAAGGCTACTCCCAAGTCGAGGGTATCGACTACGGCGAAACCTTTGCCCCCGTTGCTCGTCTTGAATCCATTCGCTTGTTGTTTGCCTATGCTTCCCATCATAACTTTAGATTACAACAAATGGATGTGAAAAGTGCATTTCTTAATGGTCCTATTAATGAGTTGGTGTATGTTAAACAACCCCCGGGATTCGAGGATCCTAAGTTCCCCAATCATGTGTATCAACTCGATAAGGCACTCTATGGCCTTAAACAAACCCCACGAGCGTGGTATGAGCACCTTACCGAGTTGTTACAAGATCGTGGGTTTGAAATTGGGAAAATCGACCCCACTCTTTTTACTAAGAAGGTCAAAGGGGAGTTGTTTGTATGCCAACTATATGTTGATGATATTATCTTTGGTTCTCCTAACAAAGCTTTCAATGATGAGTTCGCCGCACTCATGACCACACATTTTGAGATGTCCATGATGGGAGAGTTGAAGTACTTCCTTGGATTTGAGATCAAACAAAGAAGAGAAGGCATCTTCATCAAACAATCCAAGTATACTCAAGACATGCTCAAGAGGTTCAATCTTAGTGATGTCAAGCCGGCTACTACTCCAATGCCAGCAAAATGCCAACTTGACATCGATCCCAATGGTAAAGCGGTGGATCAAAAGGTATATCGCTCTATGATCGGATCCTTGCTTTACCTTTGTGCATCTAGACCGGATATTATGTTGAGTGTAGGAATTTGTGCACGGTTTCAAGCCTCACCTAAGGAGAGTCACTTTGTGGCTATCAAGCGAATCTTTCGATATTTGGCTCATACCCCGAACTTTGGCTTATGGTACCCAAGAGGAGCAAATTTTAACCTTGTTGGTTTCTCTGATTCTGACCGGGCGGGAGACAAAGTGGATAGGAAGTCCACCTCGGGAGGGTGCCAATTCCTTGGTTGCTCTCTTGTTAGTTGGTCTTCCAAAAAGCAAAGTTGTGTATCTCTCTCGTCCACCGAAGCAGAATATGTGGCTGCTGGCAGTTGTTGTGCTCAACTCTTATGGATGAGGCAAACTTTAAAGGATTACGGTGTCACTTGTGACAAAGTGCCTCTTTGGTGTGACAATGAAAGTGCCATCAAGATTTCTCTCAACCCGGTGCTACACTTCAAGACAAAGCATATTGAGGTTCGGTATCACTTCATCCGGGATCACATAAGGCAAGGAGAGATCGAGCTTCACTACGTCAACACTCATGATAACCTTGCAGATATCTTCACAAAGCCTTTGGATGAAGCAAGATTTCGTGAGTTAAGGCATGAGCTAAATATCATCGATTTGAGCAATGTGGTTTGAATCTATGCACACACCCCTCACACTCAATATAGCTATCTTGTCTAGATGTAGGCATGGACATAGGGGGAGTATTGTTCTCTCAGTGAACTGTTCCTCCCCCCATTATGCATAAACTAATCAAGTCTTTATCATTTGCCATACATAGTTGGCTTAAATGCTTTAAGTCGAGTATTGATTATGGGCCCAAGGATAATTCTTTGCGGTGCCATATCTATAAACTCAAACATAGGTGGCCACGGCCACCGCCCTCTTCTGAGGAGTTGTGTTACTTGTTTTGCTTGTGCGCGCGTTTGTTTTTCTTGTTTTGTGCTTAAAGCCTCTTGTCAATTCGTGCATACTCTTGGGGGAGCGGTACTACCGTGATCGGTTACGGTACTACCGCCAAGGAGTTACGGTACTACCGCACATCCAGCACGGCAGTAATTTTTTACTGCCGCTGGTAGGGCGGTACTACCGCTTGACGAGCGGTACTACCGCGCAAGCGGTACTACCGCGATGACCGCGGTACTACCGCACATATTCGAATGGGTGGGGGTTATAAGCAGGCAGGGGGAGTTCCAACTCCCCCATACCCATTCACTCCTAACCCCCACGTCGTCCCTGTCTCTCCCTCTCAAGAACGCCGCCGGAGGACCTCGCCGGATCTCCTCCCTCGGCCACTCTCCTCGCATTCCGACCGGTGGAATCGCTCCCCACCGCGCCCTCTTGCCATGGATGAAGGTTTCTCCCCTTTTCCCCTCTTCTTTTTGCCTTGCTGTTGTTTTTAGGGTTAGGGGAGATACTTAGTGCTCTTGTGTTCTTCATGTTCTTATCCATGGAAGCTTCGGATGTAGGAGAGTGTTTTTGCACTAGAAATACGAATATGCATGTTGCCACCAAGATACTATGATCAGCCGTAGTACCGCTAGTCGATCTATATGGGCTTATCTAGATCTATTCATCTCAGATCTGTTTCGTGTGGTGCTACCGCTGGAGAACCGCGGTACTATCGCACGATCTAGTCCAGATCCGATCTGACCAGAGCGGTACTACCGCTGTCCTCAGCGGTACTACCGCTCGGGCGGAAGTAAAAATCTACTACCGCTTGCCGAGCGGTACTACCGCGCCCCAACGCGGTACTACCGCTCCGCAAGCAGCACTAAATTTTTACTTCCGCTCATCCATGCGGAAGTACATTATTACTACCGCAAAGTATGCGGTACTACCGCATCCAACATGCGGTACTACCGCTTACCTTGCGGTACTAATTTTTTACTTCCGCGTAGGGACAACAGTACTGCCGCTTGTGTCATACTGTCTTCGTAGCATGTACACATTCCTCTTTCTACTAGTTTCCTGTGTTTCTCGAGGCTTTGGCATTGATTCTCTTTGTGTTTTTGTCATGTTCCTGTGTTTGTGTTTTAGGTGGTGGCTCCGGTTTCGATGGTCGTCGTACCAACCCTGTCCGTGACACCGGATCCAAGTGTCTGCGTACCCCCCCCCAGTGATGCGCCAGAGGGCTCCAATCCCCAGCGCAGGTACAAGACTGCAGCCAACAAGCGTAAGGAGTCCTCCATGTCTATGGAGGAGATGCCCGCTACTGAGTTCATGTCACGAAGGAAGCAAAACCCATATGGAGAACCCCGTGAGCACTTTCCTAGAGATGAGATTTTCTGGACCAAGCAGCAGTTTCGCATCTACCATGAGGTGCTCAAGACCAAGACCAACCTGTATGTGGATGCTCACTGGGTGGACGTGGCTCACATGAGGAAGGACACCAACCGGGCCTACTTTGCCGAGGCTCTTGATCTGATCGAGCAGCTGGGACTTGAGCACATCATGACCTTCCAGAACGATTTTGATCCAGAGATTATTGCTCAGTTCTATGCATCTGTCAATTTCCACACCAAGGAGGATCGCCCAATGACATGGATGACCAATGGTCACAAGATGACCTCTTCTTGGAAGGAGTTCATGGATCTTCTTCAGATACCGGATGAGGGTCTCCACAACCCAATTGGATTTCGGCCTCACGCCAATCCTGAATCTGCCAACAAAGACAGGCTGCTTCCATTTTATGAGGAGAAGACTCTTGCTAGTGGCAAAAGGACATGGGTGTTGAACCCCTTTTTGGAAATCATGTATTGGATCTTTCGCAACACTCTGTTCCCTCGCGTTGGCGATAAGGACAAGGTCCATGCCTACCTGGTTGACATGCTGCTGATGTGTCAAGAGGCTCGCTCGACCCAGACTGCACCACTTGATATCTCCCATATCATGTGGAATGAGCTCCGTTTTGCCATCTACTCTCGTAAGGTACCCATCTATGGTCCATACTTGTTTTTGCTGATCTCCAAGACTTGGGAGAAGCTGTACCCTGAGGAGGAGTTGAGGCCGACTGCTTCCGCCATGATCCCATCCGTCTTCGTGTCAAGACTCGATGGGCCAACACCACCACTCGTGCGCAAGCTGCTGCAGCCCAGATGGGCACTGATGAGGAGCCTGTGGAGGAGGCTGATGATGTGGGCCCCGGCAGATTTGCCCCTTCTTCCTCATCTGCTGTGGAGGAGCCTTCTTGGGCTAAAAAGCTTAAGCAAAAGATGAAGGCCCTCTTCTGCATGCAGGCTAAGGGGCATTACCGGGCTCATGTGACTGACAAGAAGACGCGCCAGCGTGACAAGAAGCTTCTGGCGGTCTATGGAGAGGACGTGTCAAATGGGTCAGAGGATAACATCACCCCTGAGGCTACTTGGATGGCCCGCCAGGGGTACAAGTGGTCAGAGTCTGATGAGGAGTATCAGGAGGAGCAGCCGGGGTCTGATGATGAGTACGACGACTGAGTTTCTCTAGGGCTGCCACCCGTCTTAGTGTCCTCTTTCCCCTTTGTGGTGTCTCGATGACAAAGGGGGAGAGTGATTTGCGTCTTGTGCCCTTGTGCTCTTGTGCTAGTTGTCTCTTTTCGTGGTTGAACTCTGTTTATTTGCGTGTTTGTGTCGTGTGCGTGAGACTATCATATGGTGTAAGACATATGCTCCGTTATCGTTGAACTCATCGTTATGTCTTTAATGTTTTATCAAGAGCAGTTAGTTTTTATATAGAGTATCTCATGTGTAGAATATAGGGGAGCACTGTACCTAGTATGTGTGTTGTGCAGTCCAAAGCACAATCTTGTATAGGCACACATCCAGGGGGAGCTCACCTATACTCTAGGGCTTGGATTGCATTCTCTATTATTTCATCCCTGTGCAAATCCCGTATTGTCATCAATACACCAAAAAGGGGGAGATTGTAAGGGCATATTTCTCCCTAAGTAGTTTTGGTGATTGATGACAATGCATTTGCGGACTAATCGTGTGCTCTAAGCTCCTACAGGTATATCTCACTTAGGCACAAGACGATTGATTGCCCCTCGGATTCTATGGAAGACAGTGGTTTCTTTTTGCTCCCTGTCGGTGGCTTTGAGTAATAGGAAAGCCGTACTATTAAGAGGGGGTCCGCTTCGGAAAGGTTTGGGTGGAATCAACACGTACACATCTTACTCTCGCACCACCTTTCCTTTGCTTCTCTGGAGTTCCAACCGGTTATCATCGTATATGCAAACTGTGACTTCTTAACTAGATCATCTGCCTGGCCAGCGGTAGTACCGCTCTACCAAGCGGTAGTACCGCGCTGACACACGGTAGTACCGCCTGCCGACACGGTAGTACCGCTCCGACAGTAGTACCGCGTCTCCAGAGCGGTAGTATCGTGTATCTGGCCCGGCGCTGATTCTAAGTACAGAAATAGATGCGGAAGTAATTTTTTACTTCCGCATCCAATACGGTAGTACCGCTTAGTCCAAGCGGTAGTACCGTGTCGCATTTTGCTACTACCGTTTTCCCTGCGGATGTAGCCGCGGATGTATTTTATTTCATCCGTGGTTGTCAATCATGTCGCACTATTTTGCCTAGCGGTAGTACCGCTCCCAGAGCGGTAGTACCGCTCAGCCAGCGGTAGTACCGCAACTTATGTGCGGTACTACCGCTCTCTGCGGGCTGAAAACACACATAACGGTTGGATTTGCTCTCCCACTATATATAGGGGGTCTTCTTCTCCAAGAAGACTTACCTCTTCCCCCACTACTCCATTGTTGCTCCAAAAGCTCCATTTTCGCCCGATCTCTCTCCCTAGCCAATCAAACTTGTTGATTTGCTCGGGATTGCTTGAGGAGGCACCGATCTACACTTCCACCAAGAGATATTTGATTCTCCCCACTAATCCCTTGCGGATCTTGTTACTCTTGGGTGTTTGAGCACCCTAGATGGTTGAGGTCACCTCGAAGCCATATTCCATTGTGGTGAAGCTTCATGGTTTTGTTGGGAGCCTCCAAGTTGTGGAGATAGCCCCAACCTTGTTTGTAAAGGTTCGGTTGCCGCCTTCAAGGGCACCACTAGTGGAATCACGACACCTTGCATCGTGTGAGGGCGTGAGGAGAATACGGTGGCCCTAGTGGCTTCTTGGGGAGCATTGTGCCTCCACACCGCTCCAACGGAGGCGTACTTCCCCTCAAAGGGAAGGAACTTTGGCAACACATCCTCGTCTCCACCGGTTCCACTTGTGGTTATTTCTTACCTTTACTTGTGCATGCTTTACTTGTTCAATTCCTATAGCATGCTTGTGTAGGTGTTATCCTTCTTTCCTTTAGTTGTCTTCTTAGTAGAATATCTAGACAACTTACTTTGTCGTTTAATTTAAAGTGGTTAAGAAAAGTTAAAAATTGTTAGTTGCCTATTCACCCCCCCCCTCTAGTCAACCATATCGATCCTTTCAAGTGCACCCACTGGCTGTAGTCCCCGAGGCTGCGGTTGAGTGATCTGACTCGACTGTAGTCTTATAATCTTTGCTTTGTCTCGTTGATGCAGAAATCTTGCGAGTTCGGAGCCAAGTTTGCGGATCTTGAGCAGAAGCAAATCCGGCTCAATCTTGACTTGCAGTTGGCCCGGGACCATCTGAAGAAGACGCAAGACGATGCGGCTGGTAACTTACTTCAGTCTCCTGTCGACTGACTTTTCGATTAGAGTGTTCCTTCATGTTCATCTGTCCAGTGGCGGCCTTGGTAGGTCAACTGAGAGCAGCTTTGGAGCAAAAGGATCTTGACTTGGCGGCGGCGCAGCAGGCGGCCCAGGAGAAGTCGGAGCTGGCGGAGAAGAAGCTGGCTTCTGTGGGCGCACTCGAAGCGGAGATTATCCGACTGAAAGGTTCACTCGACACGGCCAACAAGGAGGTGGCTCAGCTGAAGAAGTCCAGGGCCGACTTGAACGACAAGTATGAGGCTCTGTTTCGGAAGAGGCTTGATCTTGAGGCGTATCTGGGCGACCTCACCAAAAAATGGTACCTCGTGCTCGAAGGTATGTCCTCTTTGGATTGGTTGAAATTTGGCTGGTCGACCCGTGTTGCATCTGCTAACTCGACTGCTGTTCTTGGTGCAGAGTTCTGTCGTAACTTCGGAGAGGAGACTAGCCGGGTCGAGCCTGGCTTGGACCCTACCAACTCCATTGTAAAGGACGAGGTTTCCATGAACATACTGAGGCTGGAGTCTCGCCTCATTGCGGCCACTGATTACCTCGGACGACTGAAGGCGGTGATGGCCCGAATCGACGCTGCACTCTGGAGGGGATTCGTGCAGGAGAACGACCTCGAGTCTTTGATGACTCGACTCAATGAGGTCCCCGGCCGAGTGCAAGAATGGAAGAAGTCGGCCGCCCGGGGAGGAGCAGACGTGGCGCTGGCTTTGGTCCCTGTGCATAGGAGGGAGGTGAAGGAGAGGAAGCTTGCTGCGCTGAAGGTCGCAAACACGAAGGAGCTCCAGTCCTTCATGGAGACTTTCTTGGAGGCTGCCACTCGTATCGCCGACGGGATTGATTTGGACGAATTAGTCGCGCCTACAAGCCCGCCCCCTCCCGAGCCATGACTTTGATACATTAACCTTTATTTGCCGCGGAATGCCGCGTGGATTTGTACTCGTTAAACTCTAGTGGGTCTGTGGCCCAAGTACTCTTGCCCAAACTTTGCAGGGCTTTTATTTGATTTTGATCCTTCGGTTTGCCGCTCTTCTTTTGATTGCTTGAATCTGTGAGTCGACGTCTGTAGCCGAGTCCCCGAGTGAGAAGGTCGCTCTTCACTCGGAGTAGATAGTTGTAACTTAGGCGAGTCACGGGGTCGCAGCTAAGCCCCCGAGTGAGAGGGTCGCTCTTCACTCGGAGTAGAATGTTTATAACTTAGGCGATTCCAAGCTACATTGTACTTGTGGCGGGGTTCGGAGGACCGAACCGCCTTGTATTTGTGACGTAGCTCGGAGGACCGCAGCTAAGCCTCCGAGTGAGAGGGTTGCTCTTCACTCGGAGTAGATAGTTGTAAATTAGGCGAGTCACAGGGTCGCAGCTAAGCCCCCGAGTGAGAGGGATGCTCTTCACTCGGAGTGGAATGTTTATAACTTAGGCGATTCCAAGCTACGTTGTACTTGTGGCGGAGTTCGGAGGACCGAACCGCCTTGTATTTGTGACGTAGCTCGGAGGACCGCAGCTAAGCCTCCGAGTGAGAGGGTTGCTCTTCACTCGGAGTAGATAGTTGTAACTTAGGCGAGTCACGGGATCGCAGCTAAGCCCCCGAGTGAGAGGGTCGCTCTTCACTCGGAGTGGAATGTTTATAACTTAGGCGATTCCCAGCTACGTTGTACTTGTGGCGGAGTTCGGAGAACCGAACCGCCTTGTATTTGTGACGTAGCTCGGAGGACCGCAGCTAAGCCTCCGAGTGAGAGGGTTGCTCTTCACTCGGAGTAGATAGTTGTAACTTAGGCGAGTCACGGAGTCGCAGCTAAGCCCCCGAGTGAGAGGGTCGCTCTTCACTCGGAGTGGGATGTTCATAACTTAGGCAATTCCAAGCTACGTTGTACTTGTGGCGGAGTTCGGAGGACCGAACCGCCTTGTATTTGTGACGTAGCTCGGAGGACCGCAGCTAAGCCTCCGAGTAAGAGGGTTGCTCTTCACTCGGAGTAGATAGTTGTAACTTAGGCGAGTCACGGGGTCGCAGCTAAGTCCCTGAGTGAGAAGGTCGCTCTTCACTCGGAGTGGAATGTTTATAACTTAGGCGATTCCTAGCTACGTTGTACTTGTGGTGGAGTTCGAAGGACCGAAACGCCTTGTATTTGTGACGTAGCTCGGAGGACCGCAGCTAAGCCTCCGAGTGAGAGGGTTGCTCTTCACTCAGAGTAGATAGTTGTAACTTAGGCGAGTCACGGGGTCGCAGCTAAGCCCCTGAGTGAGAGGGTCACTCTTCACTCGGAGTGGGATGTTCATAACTTAGGCGATTCCATGCTACGTTGTACTTGTGGCGGAGTTCGGAGGACCGAACCGCCTTGTACTTGTGACGTAGCTCGGAGGGCCGTAGCTAAGCCTCTGAGTGAGAGGGTTGCTCTTCACTCGGAGTAGATAGTTGTAACTTAGGCGAGTCACGGGGTCGCAGCTAAGCCCCCGAGTGAGAGGGTCGCTCTTCACTCGGAGTGGGATGTTCATAACTTAGGCGATTCCAAGCTACGTTGTACTTGTGGCGGAGTTCGGAGGACCGAACCGCCTTGTACTTGTGACGTAGCTCGGAGGACCGCAGCTAAGCCTCCGAGTGAGAGGGTTTCTCTTCACTCGGAGTAGATAGTTGTAACTTAGGCGAGTCACGGGGTCGTAGCTAAGCCCCCGAGTGAGAAGGTCGCTCTTCACTCGAAGTAGAATGTTTATAACTTAGGCGATGCCAAACTACGTTGTACTTGTGGCGGAGTTCGGAGGACCGAACCGCCTTGTACTTGTGACATAGCTCGGCGGATCGCAGCTAATCACCCACTGGGGGATTTAGAGGACACCAATCATTAGGGAATCATTGCTATCTTGCTTTTGAAACAAATTGGGGAATCTTTATTACAACTCGACCGTCGAGTGCCTCAAGTGAAAAAACGGCGGAGTAGGTCTGCATTCCACGAATGAGGTTCGTCTTTCTTCTGGGTTACATTGTAGAGGTGGTAAGCTCCGTTGCGCAGCACCTTCGTGATGATGAACGAGCCTTCCCATGCTGGGGCGAGCTTGTGCGGACGTTTCTGATGCACTCGGAGGACCAGGTCTCCTTCCTGGAACGCTCGACTTCTCACATCGCGAGCGTGGAATCGACGCAGGTCCTGTTGATAGATGGTCGACCGGATCAGGGCCATCTCTCTTTCCTCTTCTAAAAGGTCGACTGCATCCTGACGAGCTTGCTCTGCCTCGTTTTCGGAGAAGAGTTCTACTCTGGGGGCATTGTGTAATAAGTCACTCGGCAATACAGCTTCGGCCCCATAGACCAGGAAGAAAGGGGTACGGCCAGTCGACCGATTCAGAGTTGTCCTTAGACCCCACAGGACGGAGGGCAGTTCGGTTACCCAAGCCCCGGCGGCATGCTTGAGGGCATGCATGAGCCGTGGCTTTAAGCCTTGGAAAATCAGCCCATTTGCTCTTTCCGCTTGTCCATTCGACTGAGGGTGTGCTACGGAGGCGTAGTCGACTCGCGTCCCTTGGGAGGCACAGAAAGCTCTGAATTCATCCGAGTCAAAGTTGGAGCCATTGTCTATGATGATGCTGTGGGGGACCCCATATCTGAATATTAGTTCCTTAATGAAGCTGATGGCGGTGCTCGACTCGAGGTTCTTGATGGGTTTGGCCTCAATCCACTTGGTGAACTTGTCGACTGCCACCAGAAGGTGAGTGAATCTGCTCCTACCTGTCCTGAAGGGGCCGACCATATCTAAGCCCCAAACAGCGAAGGGCCAGACCAGTGGGATGGTTTTGAGGGCGGATGCTGGCTTGTGCGACATGTTGGAGTAGAACTGGCACCCTGCGCATTTATCCACAATATCCTTGTCCATCTCGTTGGCGCGGGGCCAGTAAAATCCGGCTCGGTATGCTTTGGCCACGATAGTCCGAGAGGAAGCGTGGTGGCCGCAAGTCCCCGAGTGGATCTCATCCAAGATCAGTCGACCTTCCTCTGGATCGATGCAGCGCTGGGCGACTCTAGTGACGCTTTCTCTGTAGAGCTGACCTTGAATGACTGTGAATGCTTTGGATCGGCGGACGATCTGGCGTGCTTCTTCTTCATATTCTAGGAGTTCTTGCCTGAGCAGATATGATATATATGGCACAGTCCAATCAGGTGTGATTACTAGGACCTCCATGATCAAGTCGACCACGGCAGGCACTTCGACCTCAATCGGATCGGTTGCACTGACTGGCTGCGGGGGCTCTTCCGTGAAGGGGTCTTCCTTGACAGAGGGAGTGTGCAGATGCTCTAGGAACACATTCTTGGGTATGGACCTCAGAGTCGACCCAATTTTTGCGAGATCGTCGGCTAGCTGATTCTTCGCTCTGGGCACATGATGGAGCTCTAAGCCTTCGAACTTCTTTTCAAGCTTTCGCACTGCACTGCAATAACTGGTCATTGCCGGGCTGCTGACGTCCCATTCTTTCATTACTTGGTTGACCACTAGGTCGGAATCGCTGTAGACCATCAGGCGACGGACGCCTAGTGAGATGGCCATACGCAACCCATACAAAAGTGCTTTGTATTCAGCCTCGTTGTTTGATGAATCAAAGTGGATCTGAAGGACGTAGCTGAGCTTGTCGCCCCTAGGAGAGATCAGGACCACGCCTGCACCGGATCCGTTCAGCATTTTGGACCCATCGAAGAACATAGTCCAATGATCAGACTAGACTTGAGCCAGAAGCTCTTGTTCTATCCACTGAGCCACAAAATCCGCTATGGCCTGAGACTTGATGGCTTTCTTCGCTTCGAACTTGATATCTAACGGAAGAAGTTCAATCGCCCATTTTGCCACTCGACCGGTTGCATATCGGTTGTTTAGTATCTCCGATAATGGGGCGTCGCTGACGACTGAGATTGAATGATCCGAGAAATAATGGGCAACCTTTTTTGCAGTCAAGTAGATCCTGTACATAAGCTTTTGGTAATGTGGATACCTGCTTGGAGGGAGTCAAAACTTCAGATATGTAATAGACCGGGCGTTGGACCTTGTATGTCTTGCCCTCTTCTTCCCGCTCGACCGTGAGTACAGTACTAACGACTTGTCCGGTGGCAACAATGTACAGCAGAAGAGGCTCTCCGCTGACTGGGGCAGCGAGCACCGGCTGGGTGGACAGCAGGGCTTTGAGTTCCTCAAACGCTGCTTCGGCTTCGAGATTCCACTCGAACTTATCGGATTTCTTCATGAGTCGGTAGAGAGGCAGTGCCTTCTCCCCGAGCCTGTGACACCCCGAGACCGGTGCGCCAGGTGTCAGTCAGTTATTCGTTGTCAGTGTCATGTCATCTGCTTGCGTGTTGCATCTTGCCATGTCATCATGTGTGCTTGCATCAGCATGTTTTCAAAACTTGCATCCGCCCGAGTCCTCTCGTCCTTTCCGTTGTCCGTTCTGAGCCAGACACACTTGCACGCGCCTGCGGTGCCTCCGAATATTTATTTTATAAGTGGCCGAAAAATGTTCTCGTAATGGGATGAAACTTGGCGTGTGGTCTTATTATAGTGTAGACAGGCCGCCTGCCAAATTTCATCGCGTTCGGAGCTCGTTTGTTAGCCCAACGGATATTTATAGCGGCACTAGTCGCCGGTTATTTCGTCGGATATTTTCGGTCTCCGAAAACCCCGCGAGCCTCTTTTCCCTTCTCTCCTCGTAGCCCAAAACCTCTTCTACACAGCCCACTAATTCCCTCTAGGCCCAGCCTACTCCCCCTTCGCTCCGTTGCCGTTCGATCGCGATCCGATGGCTCCGGAATGGTCCAAAAACCCCCAAAACCCTAAACCTAGCCCCCCTACTATAAATGGAGTCCCCCTAGTCCATTTTTGGCAGCCACACCCCCTCCCTCCTTGTTTTCCGCGCCCCCAATCATCACCCGCCGCCGCCCTCATCGTTTTCAGTGCCGGCGAACCCTTCCCTGCCACTTGACGGCCAGCCAGCCAGCCGCGCCGCCGCCACCCTAGCGCGGGGCCACCCGTCAGCCTCCCTGGCTCTCTCCCCGCGCCAGGCCCAGCCGAGGCCCGCCTGGATCCCGTGTTGGGCCGAGCCGGCCCGCCGTCCCGCCGCGCTCGTCATCCCGCAGCGCAGGATCCCGAGCGAGGTCGCCTCCGTCCGCTCCTTTGCGCAGCACCCCTCGCCGGAGCGTCCCGCCGGACCGGCCACTGCCGGCGTCCCCAACCTCCGCCGCCGAGCCCAATTGCTCCACCGCTGCCGCCACAGAAGCCGCCGCCCCGCCGGACTTTGCTCGCCGCCGCCCGGACCTCTTCTGCCGCCGCCGTTGCCGATCCGCCCGCAGCCGGCCGCCCCGACCTCAGATCCGGTGCTAGGTCGCCGGATCCGCGCCTCCGCGACGCCCGGAGCACGCCGGAGCTCGCCAGGTCGCCGGAGAACGCCCGCCTCCACGCCGATCCCGCACTGCCAGGCCGGCCTCCCCCGCGTTGACTTTCCGGTGCAACTGACCAGTGGGACCCGCGTTGCTCCTCTCACTGCCATGAGGGCCCCACTCGTCAGAGGTGTCCATCCACTTCGGACATGTCCGTTTCTGAGGTTGCCCCTTTTTCTGCTAAGTCTTTATTCTGTCAGCATTTTTGTTGCATCTTTGCATGGCTGTAGTTAATTGTGTGCTTATCCAAATTGAGTGTATGATATGTCAAAATGATCGTGGTGATATGCTCTACACTTTGTTCCATTGTGCCATGCTCATTTGAGTTCATCTAGATGCTCTAATATCTGTTGCAAGGGTGCTACTTGTTATAAACTGCTGCTACTTGTTATTTTGTTGCCATGTTTGAGATATGATAACTTGGTGCATGTTTATCCAAATGATGCAAATGATATGTCAAAATGTTCATCATGAGATGCTCTACATGTGGGTTGCTATAGCATGCTTGTTTGAGTTCATATTGCCATGTTTATCTATGTTGCAAAAGTGCATGTGGCTGTTATGTTTTGAAACTTGTTACGAGATGCCTAGTTGAGGAGCTCGTTGCTATTGATGTGTTTGTTCCCTTGTCACATGCCTAGGTGTTTTAGAATCTCCATGATGTACTCTTTGATGTGGTGCATTTAACTTTCCATGATATGCCTTGTGTTGACTTAAACATGCTCACAAACTGTAATACCCAGGATGGAGTTATACCTCCTACGTGTCGAGGCACGACTTAAAGGCATAAATCCATCCTAGAATGATCTCAAGTTTAGTATCTTTGCACGACTCATGTAAAAGAGGGATTAAATTGCAAAAGGAGATAGTTGGCTTACACTCGCCACTTCACACAATACATTACATAAGCAATCATCATTCAGAACATCACAACCCGACTACGGGTAAGATCCAAAGAAAGATACCAAAACAACATAAAGCCACAGGTCAGGATCGAATCCTAGTAGAAACCACTACTGAACATCGAAACGTCACAAGCAAACGGCCACAAGCTTCATCAAGCTCCCGATGAAGTACTTGAACCAGCTCCTGCATCAAACTCGGCTGAACCTGCATCTGGTGTGGTGAAGTAACTGTGAGCCACAGAGGACTCAGCAATCCCGTTCCCGGGTAACAAGACTATTTAAGCCTTGGGTGTGGACAAGGCTGAAGAAAGAAATATGAGGTGAAGGAACAAACAAGAGTCTGCAGCAGCAACTAGCACTAACTTACGCAATAGAGAGCGAGAAGAGAAGAGCATCGGTCGAAAGATGATCACGAAGTGATCCTAACTAAAGCCGGTCAAACATAACCCCACCGTGTTCAACTCCCGAATCCCTATTCGGAAATTGACAGTCACGGTACACACGCTGGTAGTGTATTGAAACATTGTGTCAAGTTATCTACAACCGGAATTAACAAGCTCCCATCTACCACATAACCGCGGGCACGGCTTTCGAAAGTTCAAACCCTGCAGGGGTGTTCCAACTTGACCCATTACAAGCCCACGATCCGCGGAGTCGCAACTCCATAGTTGGGAAGACCCGAGTATTCTCGGAATCCCGTGCTCAAGTTAAACCGAACTAAGGTAAGGCTAATCCAGCAAATCCTCCCGGCGTGTCGACACCCTGATAGTAGCCGCGCGTATCTAGGTCTCAGGACACGACCGGATGGGCGATTCTACGGGTGGATACCAAATACCTCGGGTTGCCCCAAGGCGGCCCCGCAGAACCCCCGTTTGGGACCAACACCATCAGCACTGGCCCCCCCTGCTATGTAGAAATAAAGGATCCTCGAGGGAGCGACCCTCTATGCAAATTTAATTAATTAATTAAGTTGTTATTATGAGGCAAATAGTACCAAATGTTGGGACTTGCTGGAAAAGACTTAGCACTTAGCGGTTTATCAAGGGGGTCCCATACACCCCAACCGTGTTAGGAACGCATAATCAAGGAACATAATACCGGCTTATACGGTTCCTAACGGCATGAGTGGAACAAAACACCAAGCAAAAGGCTTAGCCTTCCACCCTGCCAGTATAAAGGTGATTTCATTTGGCATTTATATAGTGTGATATAACCCAACCCAAACTTCAACATGAAGCAAGCATCTTCAATCTTCACCTGCGACTAACAATGCTATAAGAGGGGCTGAGCGAAGCGTACTTAGCCAAGCAACGGTTTGCGTAGGTAGGGTGGTTAAACATGGCAATGGTTACAAGTAGGAGGCTGACAAGAAAGACATGGGCATCGAGGCAAAACTATAGAGCGATACTCTAGCAAGAGGCAAAAATAGTAATGGTATCCGGGTTCGGTCATCTTGCCTGGGATTCCACAGAGAAGAACGGATCCAAGAAGAAGACGGAGCAACAGTCGAGCGGATCCTCACAACTCCGGAACGAAACCGAAGCTAACAAGAGAAGCAACCGGAAAGAAGCAAAACAACACGGTAAACATACACTCATAAACATGGCATACGATGCACAAGCAAGCATGATGCATGTCCGGTTTAAATATGCAAGGCATGGCAAAGTGCACAAACAAAACTACAAGTTAAGTGGAGCTCAATATGCAACGAGTTGCATATTGACGAAACACCACATTTAATTATTTAATTGTTTCTTGTTATCTACAAGACAAGATTTAATGTTTTTAACATGGCAAGAGGTGAAGCATAATAAAACTACACTATTTAGGCAATTTAAATGAGGCCGGAGAAACAACAACATATCCGGAAAATCCCCATGAGCATGTTTAATAATTATAAGCAAACAACAATTAAACATTATAATGTTGTTAACATGATGCGGATGACATGATCAAGTTTATGCATTTTTTTATTAAAAGGGTTGACTTAAGAGGAGGACATGAAGTATTGTCACCGTGGTGGAATGAAAAGAGGGTGCCACGGCAACAATTCCGAAAATGATGCAACGGCATCATATCGGTACCGGTAACTCGGTGAGGGACCGGTGCAAAACAAAAGGTGGAGCGAACGAGTTGAACAAGAAGATGGGGTGATCCCGTTGCCGGGTTCCCACGAGTCGGTGACGAGGCAACCGAGGAACATGACAAAAGGTGGAACGGGCACGGAGCACACACGAGAGACATTTCATACAACACAACAAGCATGCATCTCACGGGTCACGTCTCGGGGTTATACCTTCGAAGCGTGCGTTTCGGGGCGGTTCGGGATCGTCGAGGGACGTAGTGGAAGTAGAGGAAGTAGCCGTTCCGTAGAGGGAAGTAGTCGTTCTCGCAACTCGTAGAGGAAGTAGTGGTACACGTTCGTAGAGGTACTTGAGGGTCTCGGCGACGGTAGACGTTCACGGAGGCGTTTCCGTTTCCGAAGAGGTACTTGTCGCGTCCGTCGTATCGACGTGTAGAGGTACTTGTCGAAACCCGCATCGTATGTAGTCGTTCATGTAGTCGTTCGGTCGTCGTTATGTAGTTGTACTCGGGTCTCGGACTTGTCAACGGGTCTCCTGACAAAATTACAGCACAAAGCACACAAAACAAAAACAACAAAAAAAACAAACTACAACACAACTACAGCACGGTCACGGGACGAAGCGGCCAGGCAGCAGCACGGCGAGAAGAACACAGCAGCAGCAGCGGGACTGGACGAAGGAGGCCGGAGGGGTGTGGTGAGTCCTGGCCGGGGGCGCTCGGGGCCGCCGCGGCGCTGCTCTTGGCCGAGGCAGGGCGCTCCAGCGCTGGACGGAGGGGCGGCGCAGCTCGCGCGAGGAGGAAGCAGGCCGCGGGCTGGCGCTTGGCCGAGGCAGGGCGCGAGGGAGGCGCTCGGCAGGGAACGCTGGAGGGAGGAGCCGCGGTGCTGCGGGACTGGAGGGAGGCGGTCGCGACCTGCTGCAGCTAGCGATGGAGGTGACGCGGCCCGGGGCGGTCGGGAAGGAACCAGGCGCCGAGCCCGGGGCGGCGACCTGGCGAGGCGGGCGCTCGGCAGGGCAGAGAGGCCTGCTGCGGCGGGCGCTTGGGCTCCTGGCCGCGCGCTAGGGAGGAGAAAGGGCGACCGAGGGGAGGCTCGAAGACTCTGCGGTTAGAGGAGACTTGCGCTCTGGGGGACGAAGGAAGGGAAAACGGGGCTGCGGGGCTGGAGCGATGCGAGGGGATGAGTGGCGGCGGCGAACAGGGAGAGGGAGGAGCGAAGGCTGGGAGGCAGCGGCCTAGGGTTCGGCCTTGGCTCGGGCTGGTCGGCCTAGCTGGGCCTGAGGCTGGGAGGTGGCCTGGGCCGGAGTGGCCTAGGAGGGAAGGAGGAGAGGAGTGGCCTAGGAGGCCTGGCTGCCTCCTTTTTATTTCTTAAATAGAAATAGAAAGAGAGAGAGCAAAACAAAAAGAAAGAGCCACAGAAAGAAAAGAAAAAAAAACGATGGACATTTTTGTAAGGCTTTACGGAAATAATTCCAACCTCACAAAAATAGTTCCAACAAAAGGGAAGTGCAAAACTAAAACATTTAGCTTGCAAACCAAAAGGAGTTTAGAATTTTTGGAGGAGCCTCGAAACAACGGAAAGAAAAAAATACCGGCAAGATTTTGAAGGTGAAACTCGAAGTGAAAGACAATGGGGAATTTATGCAAGTGTGTTACGGGTAATTCCAAGAATGGAATATTTATTGATATAGCTCCCTAATTATTGAGAGGCTTTATATGTTATAAAGAGAAGACACCTTCCCTCGATTTAAATGGACCGAAGGCCCACATGATTTATTTAGGTTGAGATGCAAAAATAAAATGACATGATGGCATGATGACATGATGCAATGCAAAAATAAATAACACAAGCACAATGCAACCCACGGGAGGACCCGGAACATCTGGAATCTTTGGGAAGCTTCTGGAATCTTCTGGGACGTCGGTCTCGGGCGTCACAACTCTCCCACACTAACAGAGGATCTCGACCCGAGATCCTAGAGATATCTCCGGGTAAAACGGAAGAGGAAGAGGTAAAACAAAGTTGCTTCTTTGACAGACGAGTGAAACCAAGGAACCTTGAGAGGTTTAACAAGTTGAAAGAAAGAAAGCAACGGAGATGAACGAAGTTAAGAGCACTCCGGTAAGCAGGAGGAACAAGGAACACAATGAGAACCTTGAGAGGTTGAAAGACATGAAACAGAGCTCACGAACCAAAAGAATATGAAACTGCAAGGGTATGGCCAAGGAAAAGAATGACAGAATTTCGACAGCACTCCGTCTGAAAATGGAAGGAATTAACAAGAACTAGAGAAGATGGAGTGATACTTGATGAAAACAACAACATATTGCCTCCGAAACAATTAAAAGAATTGCACAAGGTGTAAGAAAGGATTCAGACAGCACTCCGGTTAAAAGAGAGTTAAAACTTGATAAGATGACGGAACTTGAATGAAGAATACAACACTCCGGTTAAAGATAGGCAATGGAAAGAACATGATCTCGATAAAAACGAGATGATGGTTAAAGAGGGCAATATCACAAAACCTCCGGAATGAAAGAATAGAGAATATAGTTCAATGAAAGAAAAGAACGGAGAAGCAAATGACAACATCTCTCAAAATTGAATTTGAAAGAGCATCCTTACGAAGAAGGTTGAACAGAGTAGTTGGAAAAATCAACAACGAAAGAATGAGCTTGATGTGGGCTTATGGAAAACATCTCAAAATTAAGAGGTGACAACCAGCCACTAAAGAAAACAATTGATTGGATTGAGATCAACAAGGAGACGATAAACTTATATCACCGGAATGATAAATGAAGAACTTGGGTCATTTATAAGCACCATAATTAGCAACAATCCTTAGGGAAAGCTTTTAGGTGAAATGCAACCCAAGATAACTCCAAAGAATAAATTGAATGGTTGGGAAGATCTCCTGAACAAGGAAAAAATGATGGGTTTAAATATCTCATTCTTGAAACTCGTGAATCATAAAACATGAAGGAATTGTCAAGAATGACATAACACCATCTGAAAAGGATAAGGTAGAAGGATTGCAATTGGAAAGCATGATGAAGAATGCTTGAGCTCCAACAAGAATCTTGATGAAGACTGAGGATGAATTAAAATATGATGAACCACCATGAGATCTCCGGTAATGAAAGCATGAGAAGTGAAAGATGAAAGAATAAGACTCAAGGCCAACGATGAATTAGATGAAGCTTTGAAATGATATAATCGAAATAACTTGAAGCTCCGGAAAACAAGATGAACAACTTAGAAGCGAGAATATGATATGATGAACAAGCTCCAGACAAAAGAATTAAATCACCTTGAAGGAATAAGAATAAGAATTATGTCATGCATCTCCTTCACCAATTTAAATTGATGACAACCAAGGATTTGGCATACTACTTATTCTCGTTGGAAAAAATTAAAGAGAGATCTAGCACAAGCTCGGATAAATCTTCAACGAAGCACCGGTAGGATTATGAAAAGAACAAATGAATTAACACGATAACAACGGAAGAGTAACTTGAAAGAACCACCGTAAGAATATGGAGACGAACGAAAAGACATCAATGAAGAATATTTGGAGAACGAAGTTGAAAACTGAGAACGAAGAAATCTTCTGAAATGATGGCCTTCGGAGGATCACAAAGAAAAGAATTCAAGAAATGCTTCGGATGGGTATCAAAAGAATTCCTCACAATCGAAACAACTATGAGGATGGCATGAAGCTAGAACCACAAATCTTCAAGAGAACGGCCAAGATTTAAGAGAAACTCTTCTCCGGTCTTCAAATGTTGAGGATGAAGACGAGAAATGGCATAAGAATTGTTGAACACTCCGGAATGAAGAATTAAAAAGGTTGAACCAACGATGAACAAGAATTTGAAAATAAACTTGGAGAAGGCATGTGACTGATGGAAATCATTCTTACAACACACTTTCAAAAGAATTTGAGTATAACTCCAGAAAAATTGAAGAGTCAGGAAAAAGAATTCTCCGGAAAAAGAAGAGTCAGGTAAGATCCTGGAAAAGACCTGTGGGTTAAGGCCCACTCAAAGAAATCACCGTTGAAAAAGATTGCTTAAGAGATATTGCCCCGGTTGAATTAAAAGGCTTGAGTAAGATAACAATCCTCAAAATGGATTAAGAATGGAATTATGAATCTTCAACACTCCGGATAAGAATAACAAGAGGAGAATGATTAATTGGTGCACCGGAATAAGAAAGCATTGTGAAAAGAGGAAAAGAATAAGATCATCACCGAAATCTTGAATTACATCCACCGGAAGAATTCGAGAACAAAAGAATGATGAACTTGGAGTTCTTGAGCATCTTCACGATAATCACCGGATAAGAACATTGAAGGAAAAGAAAGAAGAATATCACAAGAATAAATGGATACTTCCTCTGAGAATTGCTGACTCCATAAAGAAAAGGGGTGGGAGGGTGGGCAAAACAAAGACAACTTGAGATGAATGAAACAGACAAACGACAGATTTCTCAACGGCGTCTGTATGGAAAAACTTGAAGAGAAAGCACACCGGTTGGAAAGAATTTAACATGAAAATCTTGATGGTCAAGAGGAATAGCACTCCCATAGAAATATGAGAACACCGATTATGAAAGGTATGGAATCAACATTTGACATCGAAGCAACTCGAATACCAGAGTCAAAACAAGAACAAGGATAGATAAGCAACAAGATCTTCACAATATCATTCGAACAGAGGATTGAACGGATGAATTCTGCAGGTACATCACTTGTCGAGAAGCCACTTGGAGAATAAAATGAAAATAAAAAGGAACAAGGATCAGATAGAACAAATACAAGATAGAAGTTTCGTTCGACATCTTCGTGCTGAAAGCTCATGGAACGTGTTACAAAAGGGTTTTGCAATCCCCGGATCAGCATAGCCAAGGACCCTTTAAGATGCAACTCCCGATCAGAACAAGTCCATAAAACCACTTCACTCAATGTAGAACCCCAAACTTCATATCGAGCATCCGTTGGAAGAATGCCTAGAACTACTAGATGAACCCACCTATAGATTTCCGAAAGTTTCCAGTTATGCAATCAGGTGTTGGGGATACACGGGAAGCACCGCGCAATCAACTCTAAACCTACATCCAGGTGTATCCATCCTTCAACACATAACCAGTCTTTCTCGGAAACTGTTTACCTCGGACCTTCGAAAACGCATCCACTATAACAAGCTATGGCAATACTCTCGAACTACCTCCCCAGTACTGGGTGATGTCGGGGTTATCTTGCCACTGGCCGTATAGGGGAGATTTTCGATGTCGGCCGTCTTAAGTATTTAGTACTGTCGCGATATGCTTGTGTCAATGATACCCCGAAGCTCAACTCCTCGGTAACAGGAGGCATCGGGAACAATATCCTTGTCACAAGAACATCGAAACAATCCCAGAATACTCGCGAGATCCTAAAAAAAATTTGGTGCAATTTTTGAAAGTAGAAGAGAAAAGAGTAATCGTCAGGAGTCCTCACCAGAGAGAAAGGGGATGAGAAGCAAAGAAATCCTACTCTCCGATATATATATAGGACTCAAAACATTTTCAGTGTGTGCCTAGACTCAACCGTCAACGATTCGATCAATCAGTGGGGGCTTCTAGGTCGGAGAAGGCTCTGAATACCAACTTGTAATACCCAGGATGGAGTTATACCTCCTACGTGTCGAGGCACGACTTAAAGGCATAAATCCATCCTAGAATGATCTCAAGTTTAGTATCTTTGCACGACTCATGTAAAAGAGGGATTAAATTGCAAAAGGAGATAGTTGGCTTACACTCGCCACTTCACACAATACATTACATAAGCAATCATCATTCAGAACATCACAACCCGACTACGGGTAAGATCCAAAGAAAGATACCAAAACAACATAAAGCCACAGGTCAGGATCGAATCCTAGTAGAAACCACTACTGAACATCGAAACGTCACAAGCAAACGGCCACAAGCTTCATCAAGCTCCCGATGAAGTACTTGAACCAGCTCCTGCATCAAACTCGGCTGAACCTGCATCTGGTGTGGTGAAGTAACTGTGAGCCACAGAGGACTCAGCAATCCCGTTCCCGGGTAACAAGACTATTTAAGCCTTGGGTGTGGACAAGGCTGAAGAAAGAAATATGAGGTGAAGGAACAAACAAGAGTCTGCAGCAGCAACTAGCACTAACTTACGCAATAGAGAGCGAGAAGAGAAGAGCATCGGTCGAAAGATGATCACGAAGTGATCCTAACTAAAGCCGGTCAAACATAACCCCACCGTGTTCAACTCCCGAATCCCTATTCGGAAATTGACAGTCACGGTACACACGCTGGTAGTGTATTGAAACATTGTGTCAAGTTATCTACAACCGGAATTAACAAGCTCCCATCTACCACATAACCGCGGGCACGGCTTTCGAAAGTTCAAACCCTGCAGGGGTGTTCCAACTTGACCCATTACAAGCCCACGATCCGCGGAGTCGCAACTCCATAGTTGGGAAGACCCGAGTATTCTCGGAATCCCGTGCTCAAGTTAAACCGAACTAAGGTAAGGCTAATCCAGCAAATCCTCCCGGCGTGTCGACACCCTGATAGTAGCCGCGCGTATCTAGGTCTCAGGACACGACCGGATGGGCGATTCTACGGGTGGATACCAAATACCTCGGGTTGCCCCAAGGCGGCCCCGCAGAACCCCCGTTTGGGACCAACACCATCAGCACTGGCCCCCCCTGCTATGTAGAAATAAAGGATCCTCGAGGGAGCGACCCTCTATGCAAATTTAATTAATTAATTAAGTTGTTATTATGAGGCAAATAGTACCAAATGTTGGGACTTGCTGGAAAAGACTTAGCACTTAGCGGTTTATCAAGGGGGTCCCATACACCCCAACCGTGTTAGGAACGCATAATCAAGGAACATAATACCGGCTTATACGGTTCCTAACGGCATGAGTGGAACAAAACACCAAGCAAAAGGCTTAGCCTTCCACCCTGCCAGTATAAAGGTGATTTCATTTGGCATTTATATAGTGTGATATAACCCAACCCAAACTTCAACATGAAGCAAGCATCTTCAATCTTCACCTGCGACTAACAATGCTATAAGAGGGGCTGAGCGAAGCGTACTTAGCCAAGCAACGGTTTGCGTAGGTAGGGTGGTTAAACATGGCAATGGTTACAAGTAGGAGGCTGACAAGAAAGACATGGGCATCGAGGCAAAACTATAGAGCGATACTCTAGCAAGAGGCAAAAATAGTAATGGTATCCGGGTTCGGTCATCTTGCCTGGGATTCCACAGAGAAGAACGGATCCAAGAAGAAGACGGAGCAACAGTCGAGCGGATCCTCACAACTCCGGAACGAAACCGAAGCTAACAAGAGAAGCAACCGGAAAGAAGCAAAACAACACGGTAAACATACACTCGTAAACATGGCATACGATGCACAAGCAAGCATGATGCATGTCCGGTTTAAATATGCAAGGCATGGCAAAGTGCACAAACAAAACTACAAGTTAAGTGGAGCTCAATATGCAACGAGTTGCATATTGACGAAACACCACATTTAATTATTTAATTGTTTCTTGTTATCTACAAGACAAGATTTAATGTTTTTAACATGGCAAGAGGTGAAGCATAATAAAACTACACTATTTAGGCAATTTAAATGAGGCCGGAGAAACAACAACATATCCGGAAAATCCCCATGAGCATGTTTAATAATTATAAGCAAACAACAATTAAACATTATAATGTTGTTAACATGATGCGGATGACATGATCAAGTTTATGCATTTTTTTATTAAAAGGGTTGACTTAAGAGGAGGACATGAAGTATTGTCACCGTGGTGGAATGAAAAGAGGGTGCCACGGCAACAATTCCGAAAATGATGCAACGGCATCATATCGGTACCGGTAACTCGGTGAGGGACCGGTGCAAAACAAAAGGTGGAGCGAACGAGTTGAACAAGAAGATGGGGTGATCCCGTTGCCGGGTTCCCACGAGTCGGTGACGAGGCAACCGAGGAACATGACAAAAGGTGGAACGGGCACGGAGCACACACGAGAGACATTTCATACAACACAACAAGCATGCATCTCACGGGTCACGTCTCGGGGTTATACCTTCGAAGCGTGCGTTTCGGGGCGGTTCGGGATCGTCGAGGGACGTAGTGGAAGTAGAGGAAGTAGCCGTTCCGTAGAGGGAAGTAGTCGTTCTCGCAACTCGTAGAGGAAGTAGTGGTACACGTTCGTAGAGGTACTTGAGG
>LR738712.1:691807878-691842951 GCA_902687465.1 Secale cereale | reverse complement strand
TACAATGTAGCTCGTAATCGCCTAAGTTACAAAAAACTACTCCGAGTAAAGAGCAACCCTCTCACTTGGAGGCTTAGCTGCGGTCCTTCGAGCTATGCCATAAGTACAACGTGGATCTGTCTTTCAGGCTCCGCCACAAGTACAATGTAGCTCGTAATCGCCTAAGTTGCAAAAAACTACTCCGAGTGAAGAGCAACCCTTTCACTCGGGGGCTTAGTTGTGGTCCTCCAAGCTACGCCATAAGTACAACGTGGCTCTGTCTCCCGAGCTCCGCCACAAGTACAACGTAGCTCGTAATCGCCTAAGTTGCAAAAAACTACTCCAAGTGAAGAGCAACCCTCTCACTCAGGGGCTTAGCTGCGGTCCTCCGAGCTACGCCATAAGTACAACGTGGCTCTATCTTCCGAGCTCCGCCACAAGTAAAACGTAGCTCGTAATCGCCTAAGTTGCAAATAACTACTCCGAGTGAAGAGCAATCCTCTCACTCGGGGGCTTAGCTGCGTGATACGTCTCCACCGTATCTATAATTTTTTTATTGTTCCATGCTATTATTTATGAAGTCTTGGATGCTTAATGGGCTTTATCATTCACTTTTATATCATTTTTGGGACTAACCTACTAACCCAAAGGCCCAGTCCAGATTGCTGTTTTTGCCTATTTCGGGGTTTTGTAGAAAAGGAATATGAAACGGAGTCCAAACGGAACGAAACCTTCGCGAGAGATATTTTTGGAGGAAATCACGCACGAAAGACTTCGGGGCCAAGCCAAGGGACAGATGGGCCACCCTCGAGGGTGGGGGCGCGCCCCCCTTCCCAGGGCGCGCCCCCCTGCCTCGAGGGCAGACCGTGTGGACCCCGGGGCCCCCCTTCTTCCTATATATACCTACATACCCCCGAAACTCCATACGCAGAGAGACACCCTAATTCCACAGCCGTAGCTACTGTTCCCGCAGAGATCCCATCTTGGAGCCTGTTCCGGGAGGGGGATCCATCACGGAGGCCTTGATCATCATCATCGTCACCCTCACCTTGAGTTCTGAGTAGTTCACCTCAGACCTTCGGGTCCATAGCTAGTATCTAGATGGCTTCTTTTCTCTCTCTGGATCTCAATACAAAGTTCTCCTCGGTCTTCGAGGAGATCTATTCGATGTAATCTCTTTATGCGGTGTGTTTGTCGAGATCGGATGAATTGTGAGTTTATGATCAAGGTTATCTATGAAAGATATTTGGTTCTTCTCTGAACTTTTAATGTGTGCTCATAATATCCTTGCAAGTCTCTTCGAATTATTGGTTTGGTTTGGCCTACTAGATCTATAGTTCTTGCAATGGGAGAAGTGCTTGGATTTGGGTTCAATCTTGCGGTGTCCTTTCCCAGTGACAGTAGGGACAGCAAGGCATGTATTGTATTGTTTCCATCGAGGATAAAAAGATGGGGTTTTCATCATTTTGCTTGAGTTTATCCCTCTACATCATGTCATCTTTCTTAAAGCGTTACTCTGTTCGTATGAACTCAATACACTAGATGCATGATGGATAGCAGTCGATGTGTGGAGTAATAGTAGTAGATGCAGGCAGGAGTCGGTCTACTTGTCTTGGACGTGATGCCTATATACAATGATCATGCCTAGATAGTCTCATAATTATTCGCTTTTCTATCAATTGCTCGATAGTAATTTGTTTACCCGCCATAGAATACCGCTGTCATGAGAGAAGCCACTAGAGAAAACTATGGCCCCCGGGTCTATCTTTATCATATTACTTTCCCGTCAACTAGCCAATTTCTGTCTCCGTTGTTTATTTTCTTTCCTTACTTTCTGTTTCTATATCAAAAAAATACCAAAAATATAATTATCATCTCTATCAGATCTCACTCTCGTAAGTGACCATAAAGGGATTGACAACCCCTTATTGTGTTGGCTGCGAAGTTCTTATTTGTTTGTGCAGGTGCGAGGGACTAGCGCGTGGTCTCCTACTGGATTGATACCTTGGTTCTCAAAAACTGAGGGAAATACTTACGCTACTGTGCTGCATCTCCCTTTCCTCTTCGAGGGAATACAACGCAAGCTCAAGAGGTAGCAAGAAGAATTTCTGGCACCGTTGCCAGGGAGTCTTACGCAAAAGTCATATACCAAATACCTATCACAAACCCTTATCCTTCACATTACATTTATTTGCCTCTCGTTTTCCTCTCCCCCACTTCAACTTTGTCGTTTTATTCGCCCTTCTTCCGTCGTGTGTTTTTCGTTCGCTTGCTTCTTGTTCGCTTGTGTGTGTTGGATTGCTTGCTTGTCACTATGGCTCAGGACAATACCAAATTGTGTGACTTTTACAATACCAACAACAATGATTTTATTAGCAATCCGATTGCTCCTATTACCGATGCTGAATCTTGTGAGATCAATGCTGCTCTGTTGAATCTTGTCATGAAAGATCAATTCTCCGGCCTTCCTAGTGAAGATGCCGCTACCCATCTAAACAACTTTGTTGATTTGTGTGATATGCAAAAGAAAAGGGATACGGATAACGATATTGTTAAATTGATGTTATTTCCGTTTTCACTTAGAGATCGTGCTAAAACTTGGTTCTCCTCTTTGCCTAGAAACAGTATTGATTCGTGGAATAAGTGCAAAGATGCTTTTATCTCTAAGTATTTCCCTCCTGCTAAGATCATCTCTCTTAGAAACGATATTATGAATTTTAAGCAACTAGATCATGAGCATGTTGCACAAGCTTGGGAGAGAATGAAATTAATGATACGTAATTATCCTACACATGGTTTGAATCTACGGATGATTAT
The DNA here is from genome assembly GCA_902687465.1 of Secale cereale. Taxonomy (NCBI): domain Eukaryota; kingdom Viridiplantae; phylum Streptophyta; class Magnoliopsida; order Poales; family Poaceae; genus Secale; species Secale cereale. Next base: position 691,840,155 of record LR738712.1, on the reverse strand, counting down.
TCAGAACTTTTATGCTGGCTTGAATTTTTCTTCTAGAAATCTTTTAGATTCGGCCGCCGGAGGAACTTTCATGGAAACTACCTTAGGAGAAGCTACCAAACTCCTAGATAATATTATGGTTAATTATTCTCAATGGCACACCGAAAGATCTACTAGTAAAAAAGTGCATGATATCGAAGAAATTAGTGTTTTGAGTGGAAAGATGGATGAACTTATGAAATTGTTTGCCGCTAAGAGTGCTTCTTCTGATCCTAATGATATGCCTTTGTCCACTTTGATTGAGAATAATAATGGATCTTTGGATGTGAATTTTGTTGGTAGGAATAATTTTGGTAACAATGCTTATAGAGGTAATTTTAATCCTAGGCCTTTTCCTAGTAATTCCTCTAATAATTTTGGTAATTCCTACAACAACTCTTATGGAAAGATGCGTTCTGAATTTGAAACTAGTGTTAAGGAGTTTATGATCTCGCAAAAGAATTTCAATGCTATGCTTGAAGAGAAATTGCTTAAAGCTGATGAATTGGCTAGAAGTGTGGATATAATTACTCTTGATGTTGATTCTTTGAAACTTAGATCTATCCCACCTAAGCATGATATCAATGAGTCTCTCAAAGCCATGGGAATTTCCATTGACGAATGCAAAGAAAGAACTGCTAGAATGCGTGCTAAAAGAGAATATTATATTAAATCGTGTTCTTCTAGATATCGTGAAAATAAAGATGAAGATGTGAAAGTTATTGATGTGTCTCCTATTAGATCCTTGTTTGCTAGTATTAATCTTGATGAGAATAGGATTGGAGATGATTCTGTTTTAAGGTGTCCCAATGATTCGGAGTTTTTAGATCTTGATGCTAAAATTGCTAAAAGTGGGATTGAAGAGATTAAAACTTTGCATGGTGATGAACCCACTACTTTGGATTTCAAGGGATTCAATTAGGATAATTTCTCTTTGATTGATTGTATTTCCTTGTTGCAATCCGTGCTAAATTCTCCGCATGCTTCTAGTCAAAATAAAGCCTTCACTAAGCATATAGTTGATGCTTTGATGCAATCTTATGAAGAAAAACTTGAGTTGGAAGTTTATATACCTGGAAAGCTTTATGATGAGTGGGAACCTACTATAAAAATAAAGATAAAAGATTATGAATGCTATGCTTTGTGTGATTTGGGTGCTAGTGTCTCCATTATCCCAAAAACTTTGTGTGATTTGCTAGGGTTCCATGAGCTTGATGATTGTTCTTTAAATTTGCATCTTGCGGATTCCACTATTAAGAAACCTATAGGAAGAATTAATGATGTTCTTATTGTTCCCAATAGGAATTATGTGCCCGTAGATTTCATTGTTCTTGATATAGATTGCAATCCATCATGTCCTATTATTCTTGTTAGACCTTTCCTTAGAACGATTGGTGCAGTTATTGATATGAAGGAAGAAAATATTAGATTCCAATTTCCATTAAGGAAAGGCATGGAACATTTTCCTAGAAAGAAAATCAAATTAACATATGAATCGATCATGAGAGCCACTTATGGATTGCCTTCCAAAGATGGCAATACCTAGATATATCTTGTATCGTGCCTAGCTAGGGGCGTAAAACGATAGCGCTTGTTGGGAGGCAACCCAATTTTATGTTTTTGTTTTTGTTGCTGTTAGGGAATAAATATTGCATCTAGCCTCTGAATAGATGTGGTTTCATGATTTGTTTAATGTTTGTGCCAAGTAGAACCTTTGGGAAGACTTGTGTGAAGTTTATGTGATCTTGCTGTGAAAAACAGAATCATTAGCGCTCGTTAAAGTAGTCGTGGGATTTTACTGGAGCGTGCTTTTTAGTTGATTATTTTCGCAGATGATTGGTAGACAAATTCCGCAAATTTACCAATTTATTTTGAAGTTTTTGGAGTTCCAAAAGTAGGCGAACCCTGTAGGTTACTACAGACTGCTCTGTCTTTGACAGATTCTGTTTTTCGTGTGTTGTTTGCTTATTCTGATGCATCTATGAGTAGTATTGGAGGATATGAACCATAGAGAAGTTGGAGTACAGTAGGTTTAACATAAATATAAAAAAATAATGAATTCATTGTTGTACCTTTGGGTAGTGGTTTGCTTTCTTATACTAACGGAGCTCACGAGAATTTTTGTCTAAGTTTTGTGTTGTGAAGTTTTCAAGTTTTGAGTATTGCTTTGATGGACTATGGAACAAGGAGTAGCAAAGGCCTAAGCTTGGGGATTCCCATGGCACCCCAAGTAAATTCAAGATAATCAAAAGCCTAAGCTTGGGGATGCCCCGGGAAGGCATCCCCTCTTTCGTCTTCATCCATCGGTAACTATACTTGGAGCTATATTTTTATTCGCAACAGGTTATGTGTTTTGCTTGGAGCGTCTTGTATAATTTGAGTCTTTGCTTGTTAGTTTGCCACAATCATCCTTGCTGGACACACCTACTTGAGAGAGTTAAATATGGCCTGGGAATTATTATAACACTCTATGTGCTTCACTTATATCTTTTGAGTTGAATAGTTTTTGCTCTAATGCTTCACTTATATCTTTTAGAGCACGGTGGCGGTAATATTTTATAGAAATTGTTGAACTCTCATGCTTAACTTATATCTATTTGAGAGTCTATTAAAACAGCATTGTAATGTGTTTAGGCTACAGAAACTAGTCTTCACATGATAGACATCCAATGTCAATGTAGTAAAAAAATCACACCAAGTGCATTGAATAGAATGAGATGTTGGATGCTTGATAATTGTTTTGAGATATGAGGATAGTGATATTAGAGTCATGCTAGTGGAGTTATTATGAAATTGAGAAATACTTGTGTTAAGGTTATTGATTCCCGTATCATGCACGTATGGTGAACCGCTATGTGACGAAGTTAGAGCATGAGGTATTTGTAAAGTGTCGACCTTTGTGTGGAGGTCGGGGGCGCACGATGGTTAACTCCTACCAACCTCCCCCCTAGGAGCATGCGTTGATTGCTTTTTTTTGATGACTCGTAGATTTTTGCAATAAGTATATGAGTTCTTATGACTAATGTTGAGTCCATGGATTATACGCACTCTCACCCTTCCACCATTGCTAGCCTCTCTTGTACCGTGCAACTTTCGCCGGTGCCATAAACCCACTATATATCCTTCCTCAAAATAGCCACCATACCTACCTATCATGGCATTTCCATAGCCATTCCGAGATATATTGACATGCAACTTTCTACTGTTCTGTTTATATGACATGCGTCATATTGTCATATTGCCATGCATGATCATGTAGTTGACATCGTAGTTGTGGCAAAGCCACCATGCCTAATTTTTCATATATGTCGCTCTTGATTCATTGCACAACCCGGTACACCACCGGAGGCATTCATGTAGAGTCATACTTGTTGTAGTATCGAGTTGTAATTTCTAGTTGTAATAAAAAGTGTGATGATCATCATTATTAGAGCACTGTCCCATGTGAGGAAAGGCCAATAATAAAAGAGATGGCCCAAAAAATATAGAGAGGGGCTAATAAAAAAAGAGAAAGCCCCTCCAAAATAATGAGAGAAAAGAGAGAAGGGACAATTGCTACTATCTTTTTCCACACTTGTGCTTCAAAGTAGCACCATGTTCTTCATTGTAGAGAGTCTCATACTTAGTCACTTTCATATACTAGTGGGAACTTTTATTATAGAACTTGGCTTGTATATTCCAATGATGGGCTTCCTCAAATGCCCTAGGTCTTCGTGAGCAAGCAAGTTGGATGCACACCGACTAGTTTCTTTTGTTGAGCTTTCATTCATATTTAGCTCTAGTGCATCCGTTGCATGGAAATCCCTACTCACTCACATTGATATCTATTGATGGGCATCTCCATAGCCCGTTGATACGCCTAGTCGATGTGAGACTATCTCCCTCCTTTTTGTCTTCTCCACAACCACCTCTATTCCACCCATAGTGCTATATTCATGGCTCATGCTCATGTATTGCGTGAAAGTAGAAAGGTTTGAAAAGATAGAGTATGAAAACAAATGCTTGGCTGAAATCGGGGTTGTGCATAATATGAATATTTTGTGTGATGAAGAGGGAGCATAGCCAGACTATATGATTTTGTAGGGATAACTTTCTTTAGCCATGGTATTTTGAGAAGACATGATTGCTTTGTTAGTATTGCTTGAAGTATTATTATTTCTTATGTCAATATAGACTTTTATCTTGAGTCTTTCAGATCTGATCATTCATGCCACAATTAAGAGAATTACATTGAAAAACTATATTGGTTAGCATTCCACATCAAAAATTCTTTCTTTATCATCTACCTACTCGAGGACGAGCAGGAATTAAGCTTGGGGATGCTTGATACGTCTCCAAAGTATCTATAATTTTTTATTGTGACATGCTATTATTTACGAAGTCTTGGATGTTTAATGGGCTTTATCATTCACTTTTATATCATTTTTGGGACTAACCTACTAACCCAAAGGCACAGTCCAGATTGTTGTTTTTTGCCAATTTCAGGGTATTGCAGAAAAAGAATATCAAACGGAGTCCAAATGGAATGAAACCTTCGCGAGAGATATTTTTGGAGAAAATCACGCCCATGAAGCTTGAGAACCACGTCAGAGGGTCGAGGAGCCGCCCTCGAGGGTGGGGGCGCGCCCCCTTCCCAGGGCGTGCCCCCCTGCCTCGAGGCCTCCTCGAATGGCCCCCGGTGCCCTCCTTCTTCCTATATAAGTCCACGTACCTCAAAAACTCCGTGAACAGAGAGAAAACCCTAATTCCACCGCCGTACCTTCTGTTCCCGTGGAGATCCCATCTTGGAGCCTGTTCCGGAGCTACACCGGAGGGGGATCCATCACGGAGGCCTTCATCATCATCATCATCATCGCCCTCACCATGAGTTGTGAGTAGTTTACCACAGACATTCGGGTCCATAGCTAGTATCTAGATGGCTTCTTCTCTCTCTCTCTGTATCTCAATACAAAGTTCTCCTCGGTCTTCGAGGAGATCTATTCGATGTAATTGCTTTTTGTGGTGTGTTTGTCGAGATCCGATGAATTGTCGATATCAAGGTTATCTGAGGAACAATTTCATTAACAGACCTGATAAGACCCTGCAGTTTAATAGCAATGAGAACATGAAGAATGACACATAATTGCTTATGGTAAAACACATACCTTTTGTTGATCAGATATGAAAACCCATCCTTCACCATGATTAATTATCTGCAAGTCCTTTTGGAGAAGTGAGAAAAACCAATACCATGACTCATAGCTTTCAACCTCAACTGTAGCCCAAGCAAGTGGGTACATCTGATTATTAGCATCTCTACCAATAGCAGACAAAATTTGCCCTGTTATAGCCCCTTTCAGAAAGCAACCATCTAATCCAACCACTCTTCTGCATCCAGCTAGAAACCCATTTTTGCAACCCTCAAGGCAAACATACATTCTCTAAAAGACTGGCCTGTCATGAATGTCTGGATCTAAACAAACAGCTACAGTACTTCCTGGATTGCTTCGAACTAATTCTAGGTGGTAGCCAAACACTCTAGAGTACTCACCATTGGTCATGTCAGTGAGCTTTTCCATCACAAGCTTTTTAGCTCTTTTGCACTTTGAGAGATTAACATCAGCCAGCAAATCCTCAAGTACTGCCTCTTGCATTTTCTCTACCCTCCAAGTAGGATTGTCCCTAATAGTCCCTCCTAGGAATGCATGTGTGCTCATTGTTGTATCTCACAACTTGCAGCCAATCAGACCTGCTGCTAATTGAGCCATAGATGCTCCAAGGACATCCAGGCCAGGAGCACTGTGCACTGACCCTCTTCTTCTCATCTTTAAGGAATCTTAGGTGGTGAGAGTTAACTAGCCCATATTTAAGCAAAGCCTGCTTCAATTCCCTACTGTCGGTGAATGTCATTCCAATAGCAAATTCAGGTTTTTCACTAGTGCCATCAAAAACTCTGTGTGTTGTCTTTCTCCCCCCCCCCACTTCAGTAACCTCTCCATCACTTCCTTCATCATATCACAGATCATCATCACTGTCAAAATGGGGTGTGCCATCTCCATCTGAATCATCTAGCCTAGCTATTTCAGGCACAATAAAATCATCTGGCACTTTGCAAGATTTCCCGTCATCTTCTCTAAGCATCTTCTTTCTCACTTTCTGCTTCAACTCTTTTGCATATTTTCTCAGCTCGAACACTTCATCATCAGATGCTGAACTGTTACTCTCTGCTGGAGGGACAAAATAGTCACTGTCAAATGTTGAACTATCAATACCATTATCCTCGTTTTGAGCTGATTTTCGGTTGTCCTGATTTTGTGTGGGACCTTGATACGTCTCCAACGTATCTATAATTTTTGATTGCTCCATGCTATTATTTATGAAGTCTTGGATGTTTAATGGGCTTTATCATTCACTTTTATATCATTTTTGGGACTAACCTACTAACCCAAAGGCCCAGTCCAAATTGCTGTTTTTTTTGCCTATTTTAGGGTTTTGCAGAAAAGGAATATCAAACGGAGTCCAAACGGAATGAAACCTTCGCGAGAGATATTTTTGGAGGAAATCACGCTCGGGAACCTTCGGGACCAAGTCAGGGGACGGAGGGCCAGCCCTCGAGGGTGGGGGGGCTGGCCCACACGGACCCCGGTGCCCCCCTTCTTCCTATATATACCAACATACCCCATAAACTCCATACGCAGAGAGAAAACCCTAATTCCACCGCCGTAGCATTTGTTCCCGTGGAGATCCCATCTTGGAGCCTGTTCCGGGAGGGGGATCCATCACGGAGGCCTTCATCATCGTCATCATCGCCCTCACCATGAGTTGTGAGTAGTTTACCACAAACCTTCGGGTCCATAGCTAGTATCTAGATGGCTTCTTCTCTCTCTCTGGATTCGATACAAAGTTCTACTCGATCTTCGAGGAGATCTATTCGATGTAATCTCTTTTTGCGGTGTGTTTGTCGAGATCCGATGAATTGTGAGATTATGATCAAGGTTATCTATGAAAGATATTTGGTTCTTCTCTGAACTTTTTATGTGTGCTAATAATATCCTTGCAAGTCTCTTCGAATTATTGGTTTGGTTTGTCCTACTAGATCTATAGTTCTTGCAATGGGAGAAGTGCTTGGCTTTGGGTTCAATCTTGCGGTGTCCTTTCCCAGTGATAGTAGGGGCGGCAAGGCACGTATTGTATTGTTGCCATCGAGGATAAAAAGATGGGGTTTTCATCATATTGCTTGAGTTTATCCCTCTACATCATGTCATCATGCTTAAGGCGTTACTCTATTCGTATGAACTCAATACACTAGATGCATGCTGGATAGCGGTCGATGTGTGGAGTAATAGTAGTAGATGCAGGCAGGAGTCGGTCTACTTGTCTCGGACGTGATGCCTATATACAATGATCATGCCTAGATAGTCTCATAATTATTCTCTTTTCTATCAATTGGTCGACAGTAATTTGTTTACCCGCCGTAGAATATCGCTATCATGAGAGAAGCTACTAGAGAAAACTATGGCCCCCGGGTCTATTCTCAACATCTCAATCTACATCTACTTTACTTTTACCGCTTTTACTTGTTGTTTTATTAAACCAAAAATACCAAAAATATCAACTATCATCTCTATCAAATCTCACTCTCGTAAGTGACCATAAAGGGATTGACAACCCCTTATCGCGTTGGCTGCGAAGTTCTTATTGGTTTGTGCAGGTGTGAGGGACTCGCGCGTGGTCTCCTACTGAATTGATACCTTGGTTCTCAAAAACTGAGGGAAATACTTACGCTACTGTGCTGCATCTCTGTAACGCCCCGGACACACCCGCCGGTGGTCATTACTCCTGGCAGGATCTAGACTGGCCTCACATATCAATACTAGTCTTTTCTGCGCACTTTGTCCTCACCCGTGCGCACCCGGGAGCAACTTCTCGGTCGGTCACCCATCCTGAAACTACTCCAAGCTGAGCACGCTTAACTTTGGAGTTCTATCCGAATGGGCTCCTGAAAAAGAAGGAATTCCTTATTGATATGAGTAGTCTATCATCCCTAATAAGCCAGGCCATCACATACACCCTCACTCAGAGGAACCGACGTCCTCGTCGGGCCACAGGAACGTTCCCTCTTGGCACAACCGTCTGTCCTTCCAGGACAGCACATGTGCCATGCCGTGTGCCACGACGGGTCACAAACATCATGCACAACATGACTGCAAACTGTCCGCAAACATCCGTGTAACCGCGAGGGTCGGCTCTGATACCAACTTGTAACGCCCCGGACACACCCGCCGGTGGTCGTTACTCCTGGCAGGATCTAGACTGGCCTCACATATCAATACTAGTCTTTTCTGTGCACTTTGTCCTCACTCGTGCGCACCCGGGAGCAACTTCCCGGTCGGTCACCCATCCTGAAACTACTCCAAGCTGAGCACGCTTAACTTTGAAGTTCTATCCGAATGGGCTCCCGGAAAAGAAGGAATTCCTTATTGATATGAGTAGTCTATCATCCCTAATAAGCCAGGCCATCACAATCTCCCTTTCCTCTTCGAGGGAATACAATGCAAGCTCAAGAGGTAGCATTAAGAAGGCGCGGAAGAAAGGGTGCGGGGGCATGGAGAAACCTCGGTCGACGTGGGTCACGAGGAGAACGCACTCGCCCTGTCGTGGCTGGGGCTCGAGCTCGCCTCCCGGCACCCTCCAGGAGCCGCGAGCGACCAAGCCCTCCTCCTCCAGCTCCTCCATGTCCTCCACCGTAATGGTGGACCTGATCCAGTCCCCCTGGATCCAGCCAGGTGGGAGCGCGGACCTCGACGACGACCCCCCGCTGTAACATCCCAAATTTTCAATTTGGAATGTTATACATAGATCATACTACATTGCATATTTCTTTGCATTTTGTGCATGGCGATCCTCGAAAATTCTAAGCAACTCAAGGACCTACGGAGAGAGTTGGGAAATTCTACCGTTTTTGTATTTGAGTTTACTCGAATACCGGTACGAGGATATTGTCGGTTTTAATTATTTTTCTCTCTTAAAAATATTTCTAAATAAAAATACATGAGCGGAGATAACATGACTTCTCCAAAATAAAAGAAATATTGGCGGAAAAATATTAAAATTACTTTTGTTTTTTTTTCGTATTTATTTGCGATTTTATTTGCATAGGAAAAATACGCGTTTGTCAACATTGCATTTAGGTCCGGGAAAATGTTCAGTTTGTCCTAAATATTATTAGAGGATGGTGAAAATTTATTTCGGAATTTTTGGAGTCCGTTTAGTATTTATTTTGTTAGTTTTCGTACGTCGGGACTCGTGATAAAAAAAGTGGCGAACCGACTTCGGGCCGTGTTCGGCCAGGACTCCCCCTGGCCCAGGCCTTTATAAGCCGGCCCAGCCGCCCCGCCTCAGCCGCCCCGCCCCGCTGTTTCGCCCGTCGCGCCGAACCCTAGCGCCAGCCGCCGCCGCATACACTACTAGAAAAAAGGCTATAGGTAATATCACTATTAGTGGCGCACCAGAGATGTGGTGCGCCACTACTATATAGCAGTGGCGCACCACAAACAGGTGCTCCACTAATAGTGACATTACTAGTGGCGCACCAGGTGTGGGGTGCGCCACTACTATGTTTTTGAACAGTAACCAGCCATGCCCAGGCTTACCAGTGGCGCACCAGGACAAGGTGCGCCACTACTATTTTTGATAGTAGTGGCGCACCTTGCCCTGGTGCGCCACTGGTAAGGCTGGGCATGGTGGTCCGAAAAAAAACCATAGCAGTGGCGCACCCCTTCACTGGTGCGCCACTAGTATTCCTGGCTACTAGTGGCGCACCAGTGAAGGGGTGCGCCACTGGTAACCTGGGAGCAGTAGCTACTTAGGCAGCCACACCTACCACACACACTCACTTTCCCCCCTCCACCAAAACAAATCTGGTCGTCTTGCTCCTCCTCCTCACCTCATTTGCACCATTGATTCACCCAAATTAAGTGGTTAAATTTCCTTTTTTTGATAGGTAAGTAAGGGGAAAGCTTTCTTTATGTTCTAGATCTACTTTTCTCTCCGTCTCCAACAACGTACACACTTTTTATGGCCTAGAGATGTACGTATGTTTGTGGTGTTGCATATGTTTGTGTTTGCAGGTACCGGTATTTGAAATGCGATAGTTGCCAATATTTTGCTGGAATGTTGATTCATTTCCGTTTCGGCGAGAATTTGGCACTATGTGCATTCTTTTTGGTCCTATTTTTAGGCAAAGTCATGCCAAATTTTTTTTTGTTCTAAAATATCATTTTGCTCTACCCCGCAGGCGACCATGGTCCGCACGATGACCGAAGGCATCGTAAATAGGTTTTTGAGCTCCGCGAAGGCCGAGATGCTTCAAAAGAACGAGACGGAGATAAGATGTCCGTGTCGAAGATGCAAGCTGAAGAGCCTTATTGCGGACCCGGATTCCGGGCAGGTGCGGGACCACTTGCTCTTGCGTGGTTTCATGGATGGCTATCGGTGGCAAGGTGATGAAGATGACTATGAAGTCATCCATGGGGGCCGGGCAAGCAGAAAAAAGGAAGGGCAGCAAGACAATAGCGGCGAGGGCGGGCGAGAAGACGAAGAATCTCCAGGACATGATCACGAAGTAGATGCAGGACACGGTCATCATGTAGAAGATGCCGGACATGATGATGAGGAAAATCAAGACGAAGGGCATGATCATGAAGATGAAGATGCCGGAGCAGACGACGATGGACCATCGATGGGCTGGGTGCATGACCCTCATATTCAAGAGCTGCTTCGCAAGCAGACGGGTAACGCAAGAGCTGCCGCCCGAGAGAAAGCCAAGCTGGATCAACTGGAGACAGACGCGGTTACTCCATTGTATGAAGGATGCAGGCCCGAGGATACCCGCCTGAAAGTAACGCTCATGGCTCTGGAGATGAAGGTAAAACACAAAATGACCGACGCATGCTTCGACGAGAACATGTCATTCTGGCACGAACGTCTTCCGAAGGGGAACAAGTGCCCGACCAGTTTCTAGGAGGCGAAGAAAATCGTGTATTCTCTGGATTTACCGCACGTGAAATACCATGTGTGCATGAACGATTGCATCATTTATCGGGACGAGCACGCGGAGTCTACCATATGTCCGGTGTGCGGCGTCAGTCGATACAAGAAGAGGAAGAAAGCTCCTCGAAAAGTGGTGTGGTACTTTCCGATCACTCCTCGTCTGCAGCGGTATTTCGCGGACCCTAAGCTAGCAAAGCTCCTGCGTTGGCACGCGGATAGGGAGGAGAAGAAGCGAGAAGATGACGGAAATGATCCGGAGATAAATAAAAAAGACAAGATGCTGAGTCACCCTAAGGACGCGAGCCAGTGGCAAGCGTTGAACTTCGAAGACACATAATTTGGGGACGATCCAAGGAACATCGTGCTGGGCGCGAGCACCGATGGAGTCAATCCGTTTGGCAGCCAGAGAAGCACACATAGCACCTGGCCTGTGTTTGTGTGGATGTACAACCTTCCCCCTGGATGTGCATGAAGAGGAAGTACATTCACATGAGTATGCTAATTGAAGGGCCGAAACAACCAGGGAACGACATCAATCTGTATCTGGGGCTGCTGAAAGAGGAGCTAGACACGCTGTGGAAAACGCCAACCAATACGTGGGACGCCGCAGCGAAAGAATATTTCCCTATGAGAGCCGCACTGCTCACGACGGTGCACGACTATCTCGGTTACGGATATGTCGCGGGGCAGGTGGTCCACGGATTTTGTGCATGCGTCAGGTGCATGGATGACACAACGTATCGCCAGCTAGATAGAGATCCCGGGTCTTCGAAAACCGTGTTCATGGGACATCGAAGGTGGCTTCGCGACGATGACGCATGGAGAAAACGCAAGGATCTGTTCGATGGTGAAACCGAACCCCGAAGACCCCCACGTACGAGGAGCGGCGAGGAAATAGACGAGCTGTTGAAAAATTGGAAAGAGTGCCCACCGCCGGGAAAGAAGCGAAAGGCGCTAGAGCCGCTGTTGAAGGTATGGAAAACGAGGTCTGTTTTCTGGGACTTGCCGTACTGGAAGATCCTCCGTGTGCCTCACAGCCTTGATGTCATGCATATCACGAAGAACGTGTGCGAGAGTCTGCTTGGTACCCTGCTCAACATGCCAGAGAGGACCAAAGATGGGCCGAAAGCAAGGGCAGACTTGCAAAAAATGGGCATCAGGGAGGAGCTCTGGCGCCCTAATGATGATGATGATGATGATGAGGCGAAGGACACGGAAAGTCATCGCAAAGGCAAAAAGGCCAAGAAGATCGAATATGACTACCCTCCCGCATGCTTCACTCTAAGTCAGAAGGAGATCGAGCAGTTTTTCACCTGCCTCGTAGGAGTAAAACTTCCTTACGGTGACGCGGGGAAGATAAGCAGATACCTAGACTCAGCGAAGCAGAAGTTCAGCGGGATGAAGTCTCACGACTGTCACGTGCTGATAACGCAGATACTTCCAGTTGCAATCCGTGGGATCATGGACGCGCACGTCCGTGACACGCTATTTGGCCTATGCAACTTTTTCGACGTCATCTCTCGGAAGTCTGTTGGCGTGAGGCAACTCAGAAGGCTACAGGAAGAGATCGTGGTGATACTATGCGAGCTTGAGATCTACTTCCCGCCCGCATTCTTCGACGTTATGGTGCATCTGCTGGTCCATATCGTGGAGGATATCATCCAACTCGGGCCGACGTTCCTGCACAGCATGATGCCGTTCGAAAGGATGAATGGTGTCATCAAAGGATACGTTCGCAACAGGGCACGTCCAGATGGAAGCATAGCAAAGGGCTTTCTGACCGAAGAGTGCATCTCCTTCTGCACGAATTATCTAGGCATCGAGAACCCCGTTGGTCTGCCCGTCAACAGGCACCTCGGCAGGCTCGCTGGATGGGGTCACCGCGAGGGTCGCCGCGAAATGCATGTCGACTTCATGGGTCGACTCGCCGACTTTGAAAGAGCAAACCTAGTCGCGCTACAACACATAGACGTGGTCGATCCTTGGGTGGTAGAGCACAAAATCTTTATTGAGAAGACGTACAATGACCGAGGCCAACAGAGGACGGAGGGAGCTATAATCAAAGAGCACAACTCATGTTTCACGTGTTGGTTCAAGGAGAAGCTTCTGTCGTACCCTTTACATGAGGATTCTTCCGCGGAAGAAAAACTCATATTCGCCTTGTCACAGGGCGCCGAGCACAACCTGATGACCTATGAGGCGTACGATATCAACGGCTACACATTCTACACCGAGGAAAAGGACATGAAGAGCGATTATCAGAACTCCGGGGTAACGATGGAATCCTACACCGGTAACGACAAGGACAGATACTACGGAAGGATCGAGGAGATCTGGGAGCTGAGCTACGCTGGAGAGAAGGTCCCGATGTTCCGTGTCATATGGGCCAAGAGCGTCCTAAAAGAAGACCGGTATTTCACCACCATGGTTATACCAGAAGCCAAATCCAAGACCGCGGGCGCAAACGTCACCGCGAAAAATGAGCCATGGGTACTGGCTTCCAAAGTGGACCAATGCTTCTTCATTACCGACCCGTCAAAGCCCAGTCGTGTTGTCGTGAGGAGAGGCAAAAGGAACATCATCGGAATGGATGGAGTCGCCAATGAGCAAGACTTTGACAAGTACGGCGACCCGAAGATGGAAGATGACGATGACGATGAAGTACCATACACCACAAGAAGAAGCAGGACCACCCTACCTAAAGGACGTCCGTTCAAGAGAAGATCAATTCAAGGGGTTCCGGGGCTAAATTATTCAACCGCGAGGAAGAAGGGCAAGAAGATTGTGAAAAGATAGCTAAGATTGAATCACGACGTGTCGGCCGCGTGTGTGTGTGTGTCAGTGGCAAGCTCAATTATTACATGCAACTAAATTATTACATGTATCACTTGATTTCAACCATGTCATCTAATTCTAAATCTTTGCACAATGGTTTTATCACTCCATTTGCATTTTCCTATTCTTTTATCTCAAATCTTAAATTATCACAATGATTCAAATCTTAAATCTAAACACATAAGCCCACGTATATTGTCCTAAAAGATGTACATATATTTAATAGGAAATATTCAAATACATTAAAATGTATGTTGTTTAACAATATTTACATTCAAATGTATGTTGTTTAACAATATTTACATTCAAATACATTCAAATACTCAAATACATTCAAATATATTTAATAGAAAACTAAAAAAGAACTGACAAAAACAGTAAAGAAAAAACACAGAAAAAGGTAAAAAAATGTTTAAAGACCGGACTAGTGCAACCAATAGACATATATACATCAAAAACATTTTTTTAAAGATTGAAAAAAATGGGGCCGCCAGGATTCGAACCCTGGCTGGCTGGGTTATGCATCAAGGGTCCAACCACTAGGCCATGGCAGTACTTCTGTCCATAACACAGACGCGGACTCTTTTAACCACTAGGCCATGGCAGTAATGGCGCACTACCAGAGATGTGCGCCATTGTTAGCGCTGCCATCCGCCTAGATCCCCCTCTCCTCACTAGCTCCCCGCCGCACTTGTTCCTCTCCTCTTCCCCTCCCCTGTCGCCGCCACAGCCCCCCATCCCCTGCGGCGCCGCCCCCTCCGACGCCACCGCCGGCCGCTGGGTCCCGACCCCGTCTCCCCCGCCGCCTCCCCTCCCCTGCTACCCCGCCGCCGGTCCCCCACCGCCGCCGCACCCCACCACCACCCCACCGCCTCCCTCCTCCGCTCCTTCTCCTCCCAGGTAACCCCCGCCCGCCCCTCTCTCACGCGCCGTTCCTCTGCACGGTCCCGCATTCCCCTGCTCGCCCCTCAATCCGTTGTACTGAGCAGGGGAGGCTGAGGAGGTCCCGGGCCGCTCGTCGCGGCTGGTGGTGCGCGCGGACGCCAAGGAAATCGCCTTCGACGTCGAGAAGTCCCGGGCCGCGCTCCAGGCCGGCGTCGAGAAGCTCGCCAACGCCGTCGGCGTCACCCTCGGCCCCCGAAGCAGGGGAGGCTGAGGAGTACGCCGAGTTCCTCCACGCCCCGCGGAAGCGCTTCTCCGACTTCGGTAAGGGACTTATCCTCCCTTTTCTGCTTGCTTGCAGCCCAGCAGCTTGCTTGGTTTCTTCAGTTCAAATTGCTAGAGTTAGTGTTGTCAAAAGCTGTTCTCAATTGCAACTATAACCGACCCGAGGGAGAACCATATAAGAAAGCACCCTGCATTCCCTAACTATACTTGTTTCAATACATCTACAAATAAGTATAATACAGTTAGCATGAACACTGCCCTACTATTTTTGCCACTTTTGCATCAAAATATCCAACTGTTGAAATTGTAACCGACCCAAGAGAGATACATATAAGAAAGCATTCTGCATCACCTTATTCTACTTAGTGCACTGAACTACATCTATTATGTGGTGATCTATCTTCTTTCTGCAAATAAGTATACACTTAGCATAAGCACCGACCTACTATTCAATGTATGTTCACAATTTTCATATCAAAATATTCAACTGTTGTATCTATAAATGGGGAAAATATCATAGAAGCATACTGCGTGATCAAATATCTTTGTACGGTGTGAACTAAGGAGTAAATGACATTGTGGCCTACAACTCAGAAGTAATATTTGCCATTAGCATTACATGCTTCTCACTAGTGTAGTATTTTGTAAGCTCTTTGTAGATGCTCCTTCTTTACACGCCTTAGAACTTCCCCAATGTGCTCAGAAGCATCATCCAAATTTGTCACCCGTACCTGAAGTTGCAATTAAAGGAATATAATTACTTCCATGTTGAAATGGAAGTTCAACACTTCCTTGAAATAGGAACAAAGATGAGAACATAAAAAAAACAAGATTGGAAAGATAAAAACAGATGAAAATGATAAGAAAATGCTTGAATATCTGCAATTCAAAAAGAGAAGACAAAAAGGGCACAAGTAGAGATACATACCACACCCTTAAGAACTACATCAGTCTCTGTATCATTGTTTTGGTACACAACCCCAGGGCAATCAATTAAGAAGATTTTTTTGGTCATGGTGATGTATTGCCACACCTTAGTCTCTCCAGGAATCGGAGCTACCTTGCAAACCTACAGGTATATAAAAATTCATCAGAAAACTTTCCTAAAAGTGAGAGTGGCAGGGCCTTGGGCTCTGCGGCTTCATCAAATAGCATGCATTCCAGGTCACCTCTTGTGATACTCATACCTGCTGGAAGATCCATTTGAACTCTGGTTATGCTCCACAGTACTTATCCTAGTTGAAACAAGAGCAGTTCCGTTACTTATGAGGTCCCTAGCTACAACAAATTAACTTCCCCCGGGCCGCCCCCGATTCCCAGCTTGACGGGCAGCAACTCGCACAACGCGCCGGCAGTGGTGTCTCCGGCGGAGGCGTCATTGGTGTCTCCGGTGCCGGCGCCGGCATTGGAGCTTGATGCACCCGGGTGTGGGAAGAATACGCCGGCCGGCACCTCGGCAGCAAGCGGCCCCTCCGTCACTTGCACGCCCGTCGTTGGCGGTGCCTCGACATTAGCCGAGCTCGACGCCATCACGGTAACTAAGCCTCGGCCGATGACTTCATCTCCTTGCCTTTGACTGGGCATCCCTGACGCCCTACATGGTTTCGCAGGGCGCCGCCAACGAAGTTCCATGCACTCTCCTGCACTTCGTGGACGGCAAGTTGATCGATGTCGCCAAGGCCAAAATCGTTGAACCGGGCAACCGCGTGTTCCACCATAATCCGATGCCACCCACCGTGTATAGGGTTCAACTGGTTCGGGTGCTGCGGGGCTGCGACGACTTGTTACCTCCGTATCGACCCCATGGGGCCGACGAAGACGATGTGATGACCCTCGGCGCCTGCTTCAACTGGCCATTGCTTTGGCCGAAGAGCCAGATTTGTTTGGGGGCGGGGGTCACCACCCCACAGACAACACCGCCAGTCCTGCCGGCGCCAAGCCATGGCAAGACCGCCGCAACGCTACCGCCGTCAGCTGATCCGGGCATGCATATGGCACAGGATCCGGACGTCGACGACGGTACATTTGTCAACGTCGATGACTACTTCAACGAACATGGTGGGTACGGTGACGAATTCTTGGCGCCTCCTTCTCAAGAACCCAACCCTGCAAAAGTCGATCGCGATCTAGCTGGTACCGCGGAGAAACCCAATTGCAACAGGCGTCGTCTGTTCGGTTCTCAGGAGACGCCTCCAGCTGCCGCCTTCACCGAGACTCAAGCAGCCGAGGTGGGAAATATTATCAGCCCCACCACACTCAAGAAGGTGGTCTCTGAGCAGACCTCGATCCCATTACATCAGCAGAAGCCAAAGAAGGGACGGAAAAGAAAAACTAACAAGGGTGCGAGCTAGCCGGCACCGAGTACGATCCGTGCTCAGGACGGGCCACCAATACCTAAGGATATCATGAGGGCGGTGCATGTGGCGGGTAGGCCGATGCTACCGGCTAATCTGTTCAAGGCTGCAACCGGTGCTATGCGGAGTCTGCATGACAGTGTTCTTTCTATGGAGAAGCGGCGTCTCTCCGAGAAAGATGACTCATACCCGGTTTTCGTGGCCAAGGTGCCAGAGGGCAAGGGCTTTGTCGATGGCACCATCGGGAGTATGATCATCCTGCGGTTTGATGACATCTTCGCTATGTTTAACCTTCATCCGCTGCACTACACCTTCATTCGGCTATTTTCGCTCAATATGGAGATGCAGATCATTAGAGACAAGACCCCGGACATCGTGATAGTCGACCCCTTCTACATGCGTGCCAAGCACTTGGACAGCGCTGGGGACCGGCAAGTCGCGAGTTCATACCTCGAAGGCGTCATTATGGCGAACAAAGATAAGGATACCTTCCTCGTGCCTTACTTTCCCGAGTAAGTCATCCCCTCACCGCCCCGTAACATATGATTTCTTAGATTTCGATCGTTCTTTTTTTTTCCTAACATTCCGTGTTTTGTGCAGTGACACACGTTGCACACTCATCCTCTTAAGCCCGAAATATTCCACGGCCACGTATTTCGACTCGGACCGTCAGTCGAAGAAAAACTACACAAATATCAAGAAAGTTCTTGATGATGCTCTCCCCGGCTACGCCAAATCTGGAGGCACCTTCAGGAAGGAAATGTGTAGGTATGGCAAGCACGTGTTCACCCACGTAACGACGTTCCCCTGCGTCAAACAGCCGCCTAGCAGTCAGAAGGATGCCTACTACGCCCTCCATCACATGCGGGCGATCGTACGGGACCATAATCACCTTATGCTACCAAAGGGTCTCCAAGATTGGGCCGCACGCTTGTCGGCAATCCAGGACATGGACATCAGACAAGAATTCTTTCGCATCCAGTCGGAGTTTGCGGAAATCATCTGTCAAGATGTCCTTCGTACCTCGGGGCAGTTCCACCTCAAATATCAACCGTCCAACAGTGAAATAGAAACAACGCTACAAATGCAGGCTGACAACGACCGCACATTCATGACGCCGACGGATGACGGCGGCTTCATCCACGCTCCGGTCCCTGAGTCGAGTCGAAGAAAGTATTGATGGTATGTAGTTCTGAAATGTCGATTAGCTCGTGTTGTAATTAAACTTTAATGAACTTGTATGTCTTTTTAGTTTGGACAGTCGTTCAACTTATATGTAATCGATGCTATTTATTAGTAGGACCATGAACCGTGCTATTAATGTGTTGCTTTTCTCTTCCGATCCTTTTGTTGCATACTTATATATTATCTGTGAATTGCTACTAACGTTTTGTTTGTCTAGTGCATAGAGATGCCGTCGTACGTCGTGTACAAGGGTAGGGTTCCCGGAGTCTATGACGACTGGGAGGAGTGTCGGAGACAGGTTCACCGTTTCAGCGGTAACAGTTACAAAGGGTACACCACTAGGGCGGAGGCGGAAGCTAGATACGAGCGCTATCTAGAGGGAGAGAGGAGGGAGCGGAGGAGGAACCGGATGAAGACTAGTTTCATCGCGATGATGCTCATCGTGACCGCAGCTCTCTTCTATGTGATGGTAGTTTAGATGATATCAACTTTGTAATGTGACGACAAACTCGCTACTCGGTCTCGAGACCTAAACTTGTCTAATATTTGAACTTTGTTCGCTATTTCGAATTCGGAGACTAATGTGATGAATTGTATTATGTGCTGTTTATATTCTGTGATGTATTGTATTTTGTAACCTATGCAAATACCAGAAATGCAAAAAGAAATTCTTAGAATTAATAGTAGTGGCGCATCATATAGCACATTAGTGGCGCACCCAGTTAAATAACAGTGGCGCACCCCATAGGGATATCAGTGGCGCATCAGTAGGGACCCCTGCTGCAATACCAGTGGCGCACCATCTTGCACATTAGTGGCGCACCCAGTTAAATAACAGTGGCGCACCAATATGAATACCAGTGGCGCATCCTTAGGTACCCCTGCTGCAATACCAGTGGCGCACTAGGTGGCATACCAGTGGCGCACCAGTGGTGCGCCACTGTTATTGGGATTAACAGTGGCGCATCATAGGTGCGCCATTAGTATTCCTTATTAGTGGCGTGGTATTAGTGGCCCACCCATGGTGCGCCACTAATGGCAATATTGGGTGCGCCACTAATAGCCTTTTTTCTAGTAGTGATACCTCGGTCGCCTGTTGCCACGCCGCCGCCGCCGGACCCGCCGCCCGCCGCCGGAGTTCGTCGAGGTAGCCGCCCGTCGCCCCGGTTTCCTGGAAGAAACCGACCCGGTTTTTTTGGCAAAACCCTAGTTTCGCTCTTTTAGATTAGATCGGTTTTTTCGGTTTAGCTGTTTAGCGAACGTTCGCCCGTTCGTTCTTTTTAACGAACGAGTTCGTCGTTTAGTCTCTGTTAACTAACGTTCGTTCGTTAATCTGTACGTCAGTTTTCTTTTTCGGGGTATTTATCCGCGATTATTTTCGATCGCGATTTCTGCCCTGATCTTGTTTTTCGTTTTTCTTTTCACTCGAGAGTCGGAATCAGGTGATTCAAAATCCTAGATCTTCGACTCGACACCATCTTTCCATTTAACCAACTTGAACAAAGTTTTGCTTCTGTAAAATTTGACCCTAGATCAAACTAGTAAATGGACCTCGTTTCTTTCGCAGTTTGAGTTTCATTGCTTCTTTCGATTTGTTTCTTTTTGCAAACCGGAGTTCTTAAGTTGAACTTTCTGGTTAGATCTTCTCTCTTGGAGTTTTTTTTGTGCATCATTGCTTGATTACTTATGTATGCTATTGTTTGCTTGCGATAGAATACCCGGACTGTGAAGCGTGCTACTACGAGTCTCTAGGTTTTGTGAATCATCAGCAAGGCAAGTAACACTTTGATCGTACCCTTTTATTACCCAGTTTTTATGCATTAGATCAAACCCTCACACATTGCATGAGTAGGATCTCTTAACTTGTGGGTCTGGGAAGTAGTTTGAGGTAGAACCTATTACCTGTATTATTTTCAAACCCTTGGGAGTTACTTCTACGCTATGCTTAGGTTATCATGCTATGCTCGTAGACGTGGTTTGGGTTTGAGTGAAATCCATGATAGATTTGAGTTGTTAATTAATGGTTCAACTTAAGGTGGCTACTTGAATACACATCTGGGTTGATTGGTTGCAGGGCACCTGGGGAATCCAGTGTTGTCCTAGGAAATCCCGGGGTTTCCGTGTGATTGTCCTATGGAATGCCACCCAGGCTCAAAGGGATCATAAAACTATTCATGCTAGAAACTTCCGTGTGCAGCCACAATGCCATTATGGGCTCTAGCATAGTATGAGTAACTTGTGTGAGCTCTTTCATGGTGGACTAGCGGATGTAGGGGAAAGTAGGTGTACGGGTCCACCTGGGGTAAAGAGTAAATGCTTCTGAAAGACTGTGCCTCGGTCATCCGTTTCTCAAACACCATGCAGTGCGAGAAATTAAACGGAGGCGATCGAGTCTTGTGGGAAAAGTGCACAAACCTCTGCAGAGTGTACAAACTGATCATGATTAGCTGTGTCCCCGGTTATGGACAATCTTGAGTATCGAGTACTTGAATTATTGGTTGATCTCATCACTCTAAAATTAACTTGTTGGGTTATTGATTACTTTAATTGCGATTGAGTTGGAGGTACCTTATCAATGATGTTTCAACTACCATGATAGTTAAAATAAAATTTATTCCTTTGTTGTAGGGAAAAATT
This sequence comes from Secale cereale, assembly GCA_902687465.1. Classification (NCBI taxonomy): domain Eukaryota; kingdom Viridiplantae; phylum Streptophyta; class Magnoliopsida; order Poales; family Poaceae; genus Secale; species Secale cereale. The sequence continues at coordinate 691,818,928 of LR738712.1, read as the reverse complement.
GGCTTTACGCAAAAACTTTAACCTTAGAGCCTCCACCAGCCAAATATGCATATAGTGTAGCCTTTATTTCTGTTACTTGCATCTTCTGTGTTATCTTGCAGCATATTCCATGTGCTGACCCGTTTCGGGCTACAACATGTTACGTTGTAGACTTTTCAGACGAGGAGTAAGACGTTCTAGGTCATTTGTCATGGACTCAGCTATGCCGTTGGAGTTGATGGACTCACTTATCTTCCAAGCCTTCCGCTGTTATTTTGTTAGATGGCCTTAAGCCGTAGACTTTTGTAATAAGTTCTCTTTTGGAGACATTCGATGTAATAAGTGTGTGATTGCCACTCTGTTATAAATCCTTCAAGTACTGTGTGTGTCAGCATTACCGATCCAGGGATGACACTGAAACACAAAGACTTCGGTCCATTCGGATCGTGGTCGCTACAAAATGGTATCAGAGCACACGTTGACTGTAGGACACGACCACTAAGATAAACCCTAGGTCACTCTTCTCTACTCATTTCTGACTTCTCTCCATTTTCTACTTCTTTAGGATGGTGGACCCAAGGAACAAGTTCACGCAACCGGATGAAGACACACCTTTTGGACGACCCTTGAAGGAAGTCACTAGGTACCTGAACATAGGAATACCAAGCTTTACTGCGACCTACACCGCCACTTTACCAGAAGAGGAGCGATGGAGCATTCAAGTTCAAATCCCCGGGAGAACCTTCACACCGTCCACTGAGCCAATAGAGTTTTCCTTTGATGCACCAACCTGGAGGCTAGGCAAGAGTATGGCAGCCCACATCACTATGGGAAGGATCGAAGAAGTCTACAAGCAGCAGCTGAATGACACTATCTACCAGATTTGTGGATGCCGAGATGAGCGTTGGGACATGATCAGTACCCGGAAGGACAGGTCTATTGCAGCGTTCATCCAGGAGTTAAACCAGCACATTCGTCGACAGGAGCACCAGATGTGCGCAGGGATGATAGATTTGAAGAAGGCACTAACCAGGAATTTGGAGCTAGAAGAAGAACTCAAGTCTCCTCGTGACAGATACGAGGAGGAGATGTTGATACTAGTGGAGAAGAATGATGATTTGACAAGGAAGCTAGGAGTATTCATGGGAGATCCAGCACCAGGAGGAGAAGAAGAGGAAGAAGAACCCAAGGAGATTCGTTCTGAAGATTACATCATCATCGATGACGTGGATTTTGACCCCGATGATAGTGATGACGAAGACTATGAAGATGAAGCTAGAGCAGACATCATGGAATCTTCCGCCGATCAAAATTTCTAGATGACCACCCCATGACTAGCAGTTTTCCCCACCAAGTAGTCCTAGAGCACTTTTGTAATGCTAGTTAGATCTTTGTAAGCCCTTGTTTGAAATTGATTGGTGTGATATGTTTGTGTTTGTCTCATGTGCATATGGGTAGTGATTTTCCCCTTAGACCTCATTTCTATTATATCTCTTCCCTCTACACCATCAGATGCCTCCGAGACTTGAGCCAGAATTTTAGTTTCCCCCTGAGCTCACTCAGTTGATCCAGCAGCAGAACACTTTGATGCAACTTCTTGTCCAGAACACTCAGAACAACCAGAACAACAACAACCCTCCACCACCACCACCCTTGGACAACCTGACATGTTTCTTAAGGTTGCAACCACCGGTGTTTGCTAGCAGCATTGAACCAATAGTTGCTGATGACTGGCAGTGCATGATTGGAAGGGATTTGACCACCGCCAATTGCTCGGATGCTGAGAAGGTGCGATTTGCCGCATATCAGTTGTCTGGACCAGCCGCAGCATGGTGGGATAATTACACAGCCACTTTCCCTATAGCCAATGTCACTTGGGATCAGTTTCAGCAAGCTTTCCATACTGCCCATGTCTCAACCGGAGCTATGAGCATGAAGAAGCGGGAGTTTCGCAACTTGCGCCAAGGAAATCGTACTGTGGCTCAGTACGTAGATGAGTTTTGTCACATCCCTAGTTAGCACTTGCATTAGGGTTAGTTGGTGTGTGCATCATGTTTACTTTTCAAAGAAATTTGAAATGGGAATGACAAAAACTCCAGCACCCCTTTTCTAACAACTAGGGTTTGATAAAATAATTTCCAATGTACCCAAAATGCCCTTCAAAAATGTTCATCATTTCTGCCTTGGTCTCAAACCTTTGCTAAAAATGGTGCACAATTTTCTAGGACATCCAAGGTCACTGGATTAAATCATATGGTATTTGAATTTGGGCATTTAAATGCTATAAAAATATTTTAAATGCTCAAATAATCATAAACTATAATGTTTCCTACTGTTCATATTATATACAGTAGGTATGACAAGTGTTATGAGTTATAAAAATGCTCTGGCATTTTATTTAATTAAACAAAGTTGCAAAACAAATGAAACAGAAAAGAAATAGAAAACGAGAGAGAGAGAGAGAAGAAGTTACCTGGCGCCCACCCGGCCCACCTGCCGGCCCAGCCCAGCTGCCGCTCCAGCGAGCTGCTTGGCTCGGCCAGGCAGGCAGGCAGGTGCTCGACGGCGACCGCACCGCGCGCCATGCAGCTGCCCGCCGCCCTGCTTCCTCCCCTCGCCGCCCTGGAAGCCTGGATCGGTCACACACGTCGCCCCCGACCTCGCAGACACCTCCCCCTCTCCCCAGCTCCTCTCCCTCGCTCTCCCCGCGCCATGGCCGATGCCGTCGTGCTCGCATCGTCGTAGAAGCCGCGCCCACCGTCGTCCCTGAGCCCCGCCTTGGTGTTCGTCGTCTCCGCCGTCCTCGACTACTTCGAACAGGCCGAGCCCCGAGCGCTCGCCCGCCCTGGAGACACCCCCGATCTCTTCTTCCCCAACTCCGGCCGCGGAGATCCCCCTCGCCATTTCGCTCAGCTCCGACCACCCCCGAGCTCGCTCCGGCGCCTGCTGCAACCCCTATGAGCCCAGCTTCGTCCTCCCCCTCTCCATTGGCTCTCTTCTCCCCTGGAACGCACCGCACGAAGCTCACCTGCACGCACCGCCGCGGAGCTCGTCGCCGACGAGGCTCCGGCCATCCATTGGTCCGACCATCGTGCCTATCAGCTTCACCATCACACGTAGATGCTGTAGGACTACTTCACGCTCCTCAACGAGCACCGCACCGTCGTTTTCGACTTCGCCGAACTCCGGCCGCCGCTGGACTCGTCGCCGGCGTCATCTCCGGCAACCCCGAGGCCAGCCACCACCTCCACTCGATGCGGTTTGCCTCCAGCTACCCGTAGGTGTGCTCCGCCGTCGATTTGGCAGCCGGAGCACGAAACCCGCACCCCACCGCCGTGTTTGGCCTCGCCGGTGGCTAAACGCCGGCGAGTTGGACCTGCTTTGACCACGGGTTTTGTCAGGGATATGGTTAGTAGGTATAAACCGGATATTGTAAACCGGCTTAGTTATGTTATACATGGTTTTAATATTTTAGTAGAGATTAAGGCCCATGAGATTTCAAGGCCCATGTATAGAAGTACGGTTTGTAAACCGCCAAGAGATGTAACTTGAGAGATAAGAAAGAAAAGACAGAGACCGAGGCGGACACGATTATGAGCCGGCCTCGGGATTCTGTAAACCGGACCAGGCGTCACCTCTATATAAAGGGACGACCCGGCGACGGTTCAAGGACAAGCAACAATCAACCCGTCGAGACGCAGGCAAAGCGAATCCGCTCCCTGTAAACCGACGCCCAAGCAAGATCAACCAACTAGACGTAGGCTTTTACCTTCTCCGAAGGGGCCGAACTAGTATAAATCCTTTGTGTCCTTTGTGTGCCATGAATCCTTTCAAGCTAACCCGTGCGATGGTTCCATTATCAAGTCCGCTAAACCGGACATCTGCCGTGTTAATTCCACGACAGTTGGCGCCCACCGTGGGGCCTGCGCACGATGGTTTCGAGTTCTTGAAAGGCGGCTTCGAAGGGTTAAAGGGTTACGCTGTCGGCCGGATGACCAAGAGTCGTCGTGGCCGGATCTACATCGACGACGCGGGTTGGGGACCGGAGGCCGATTCGATCGAATACGGGTACCGGGTCCCCTTCGGCAGCATCCAAGTCTTCATTGGCAAAATTGGTGAACCGGGACCTGAGCCGGACACCCTCCCCAACATCGTCGAGCCGGCTCAGCGTGCGAGATCGGCCTGGATTCAGCCTGCCATGAAGCATGTGTTCGTTGGAGCAATTCATGGAGGCCAAGCCGAGGACGGATCGGAATCTGATGATGCAACCGTCGTCTACTCAGATGACGAGTCTTCATCCGGGGAAACTGAGTCTCTGTATCAGTTGCGGGACGGCCGGTCTGAGGGCGAGTCCGATGGAAACAGTATTCCGGACCCCTTTGGCCCGCCAAACCGGGTGGCGGTCTTCATGGCCGGTTCACAACCCCCGACGAACGGAACAACAGCAGAGGCTGGTGCAGGGGGAAGCGGTTCAAATCCCTCCCTTACTGAAGTTCTATCCACCTTGATCGAGGAGTTCACAGCTAAGGCAGTGGAGGCCGTAGCTCCAGCAGACAAGGCGCAACATGACGCAACGCTTCTTCAGTTGAAAGCCCGGATCGATCAGTTAAAGGAGGATTTAAAGGCAGAAGGAGAGATGTTAGCCATAAGACAAGCAGAGTTGGATGATCAAGCTTTTCATTTGAGGATGGAGCAGGCTTCTGTGGAAGGAGTAAGGGGGCGAAAGTATCGATCCCGCCTACTGCCGGGTTACGAATCTGCGAATTTGTTCAAAACACCTGGGGCTGGGGCCAGTAATAATCCGGCCTTAAACCGGAGAAGCCCACCGGCTCGGGATGAGCCGGTTCAGCAGCCCGCCGCAGAACGAGAGCGTCGGATTACATCGGCGCCTTATATTCCTGTCCCTCCAGGACACTATTCAAACCCTTTGGATAATATTGCTGTAGCGGCAGCACGGTTGGCCGCTTTACCCGTGGAAGAAACGTCCCCGGTGGCGATAGAGGCGCGCAGGGCCCAGAAGCTGCTTAATACGGCGTTGATACAGCAGCAAGCGTACTCTCATAGCAGGGAAAGGTTACATTCAACACCACGTCCCAACCGAAGTTACTCTAGACATTGGGAGGAGCCAGAGGTGTCTAGCAGTGAGCGCAGGGGACATCAGCACAGGCAGGATAATCCGGCAAGGGCGGAGATACCAGCCCCGGACCTAAACCGGCCTAGATCAGAGGCCAGGGAGGAAATTCGTCAGTCGACGCCGGTTCACACAGCCACTACAGGGACAGGACCTACAGCGAGCGGTTTTGGAATACAATGTCTCGTCCCCGCCCTGCGGAGCGTTAAGTTGCCCAAGGATTTCAAAGGACCTCGCAAGGTGCCTAATTACACAGCCGATTTACCGCCCGAAGCTTGGGTGGAGAGTTACGAGATGGCCATGGAGATGCTGGACGTGGATGAATCGGCTTGTGCCAAATATTTCACTATGATGCTTGAGGGCACGGCCCGGACTTGGCTGAAGGCGCTACCTCCAAATTCTATCGGGTCATGGGGGGAGCTGCGCAGTCAGTTCATCAAAAACTTCAAGGATACATGCAAGCAACCGATGTCGGTGATAGATTTAGCAGCATGTGTGCAAGGAGAGCAGGAGTCTACAGTAGCTTGGGTACGTAGAGTGGCAGAGATCTTGCACTCCTCAAATGGCATCAACCCTAGCACAGCAATTGTAACATTGGAGAACAATTGCCGGTTTGAATCTTTAAAATTAAAACTCGGACGGCTCAAACGGGAATGCAATGACATGGGGACTTTAATGAGCGCCCTGGTGAAGTACGGAGACTCAGATAATACCAAGTATCCGGAGTCAGAAGGAGATAAAACGGGGAAGGCCGGCAAGTCTGGTAAACCGGTGCCGGTTAATCCGGTTACTTCAAGCTTTTTGGGAAAACGGAAGGCAGAAAATAGCTCCGATTTTGTTGCTAATACACAGGCTCAAGGCGGTCTTCAGGTTAATCAGCAGGGTTCCACTCTCCAAACCGGCAGAGGAAACCCGGGTTGGGAGCAGGATTTGGATCAACCCTGTCTAAAGCATAGCGGAAGAGGGAGGATTGCAAGGCATACTATAAGAGAATGCCCGTCCTTTATGAAAGCAGGGAACGGCCGTTTTAATCCTCCTAGCCGGCCCCCGAACGGCGGTTCAGGGCCCGGGTTTTATGGTCCGGGTTATCAAGGGAACAACTCCGGATCATGATATAGGGGCAACGGCGGTTATCAAGGGAACAACGGCGGTTATCAATCCCGGCCAGGCGGCCAAAATAGTCAAGGAAACTACAATGGTCAGGGAAATCAATCGCATCATCAAGGTGGTTACAATGGTCAGGGAAGTCAATCACATCATCAAGGTGGTTATCATGGTCAGGGAAATCAATCACATCATCAAGGTGGTTACAACAGTCAGAATAATCAGCAGCAGGGCCAAGGGAGTTACAATAACCAAGGAAATCAGCAGCAACAGCGTCCGCAGCAACAGCAGCAATCCGGATACCAGAGTAATCCGAAGGAGTTGAGCAGCGGTCAATATCATGTTTTCACCACAAGTTTATGTAAGAGAGACCAGAAGGTTTTAAAGCGGGCTGTTAATGTAGTAGAACCGGCGACGCCACAATTTCTACGATGGTCGGAGCAGCCCATTGTATGGAGCAGAGAGGACCACCCGTTACGGGTAGATAACCCGGGACATTTAGCCTTGGTGGTAGCACCTCAGGTGGGAGGATACAAGTTTACTAAAGTCCTCATGGATGGAGGTAGCAGTATCAATATATTATATTATGAGACCTTTCGTCGTATGGGTCTGACAGATAAAAAGTTAAGGACATCAAACACAGTGTTTCACGGGGTGGTCCCAGGTAAGTCAGCTTATCCAGTTGGTAAGATTGACTTAGAAGTTACCTTTGGAGATGAGCATGATTCCAGATCGGAGATGATCACTTTTGAAGTTGTCAAAATTAAAAGTCCATATCATGCTTTGTTTGGAAGGACGGTTTATGCTAAATTTGTGGCTAGGCCATGTTACGTTTATTTGCAGCTTAAGATGCCGGGTCATAAAGGCACGATTACGGTGCACGGCAGTCGTAAGATAGCAGTGGAGTGTGAGGAAGGTGATGCGGCTTATGCAGAAGCGGTATGTGCCACGGAAGAGTTAAAATTTTATAAAGGTAATGTTGATCCGGCAGATATGACTCCGCTGAAGAAACCAACTACCGAGCATGATCCGGCTTTGAAGTTCAAGTCAGCGGAAGAGACTAAGCAGGTGGATTTTGTGCCTGGAGACTCGTCTAAATAATTCACCATCAGTGCTAACCTAGATCCTAAATAGGAAAGCGCGCTCATCGAGTTCATCCGTGAGAACCGGGATATCTTTGCATGGAAACCTTCTGACATGCCAGGTATACCGAGGGAACTCGCTGAGCACAAGTTGAATATCGATCCAAAGTTTAAACCGGTAAAACAGTATCTACGCCGTTTTAATGAAGAGAGGCGCAAGGCTATAGGAGAAGAAGTGGCCAGACTTCTAGCGGCAGGGTTCATAGTGGAAGTTTTTCATCCGGAATGGTTGGCTAATCCGGTGTTGGTTCTAAAGAAGAATGGGAAGTGGAGGATGTGTGTGGACTACACGGACCTCAATAAAGCTTGCCCGACTGATCCTTTTGCTCTACCTCGCATTGATCAGATTATTGATGCCACAGCAGGGTGTGAGCGGCTGAGTTTTCTGGATGCATATTCAGGTTATCACCAGATCAAGATGGCAGTTGAAGATCAAGAGAAGACAGCTTTCATAACCCCTTTTGGTGCTTTTTGCTATGTGTTTATGCCCTTCGGGCTCAAATGTGCACAGGCAACTTATCAGCGTTGCGTTCAGAATTGTTTGAAAGGGCAGATAGGAAGGAACGTGCATGCTTATGTGGATGACATTGTGGTCAAATCAAAGGAGGAAAGAACAATGATAGAAGACCTCAGAGAAACCTTTGATAATCTTCGGGCTTACAGGATGATGCTTAATCCGGAGAAATGTGCTTTTGGTGTCCCGGCTGGTAAGCTTCTGGGATTCCTGGTCTCGAACAGGGGAATAGAAGCCAACCCGGAGAAGATCAAGGCCATCACATCTTTGACAAAACCGGTTTGCATCAATGATGTTCAGCGCATAGCTGGCCGGATCACGGCGCTGAGCCGGTTTATCAGTCGCTTAGGAGAAAAGGCGATCCTGCTTTATCAAATGTTGAAGAAAACGGACCGGTTCATTTGGAGTGATGAGGCAAATACAGCGTTTGAGAATCTGAAACAACAACTAGCAAAACCACCGGTTTTAGCTGCTCCCATTGATAAAGAGCCTTTGCTGTTATATGTTGCTGCAAACACACGGGCAGTCAGCGTTGCGATTGTGGTTGAGCGCAAGGAAGCAGGGAAGGAACATCCGGTTCAGCGCCCGGTTTATTATGTGAGTGAAGTACTCATCGAATCTAAGCAAAGGTACCCTCATTGGCAGAAGTTGGTATATGGGGTGTTCATGGCAAACCGGAAACTAAAGCATTATTTCCAAGCGCATCCAATAACTGTGGTTAGTTCAGCTCCGTTGGGGGACATAATCCAGAATAGGGAAGCTACAGGCAGGGTAGCCAAGTGGGCCATTGAGCTCAGTCCGCATGAGTTGAAATATGTACCGCGTACCGCCATAAAATCTCAGGCATTGATCGATTTCATCAATGACTGGACGGAGTTGCAGACTCCTGAGGAGAAGCCGGATCTTACTTATTGGACGATTCACTTCGACGGTTCAAAGCAGTTGGAGGGCTCGGGGGCTGGAGTTGTCTTAACTTCCCCCAGAGGTGATAAATTTTGTTATGTCCTCCGGTTATTATTTCCTTGTACTAATAATGCAGCAGAATATGAAGCGCTACTTCATGGTTTGCGGTTGGCAAAAGAGATGAATTTGAGCCGGGTTAAGTGCCTGGGTGATTCAGACCTAGTGGCACAGCAAGTTTCGGGCAAGTGGGATTCAAGGGATCCCCTCATGGCGGCTTATCGACGAGAGGTTGAAGCGGTTGCAGGATATTTCAAGGGATATCAGGTGGAGCATATAGACCGGCGGAGGAACGAAGCAGCCGACGCTTTAAGCCGGCTAGGATCGCAACGTAAACCGGTACCACCAAACACCTTTTTGGATGAATTGCACAGTCCTTCGGTTCAAGTACCTTCAGAGAACGACCTAGCTGTTCCGGATCCAGAGGCACAGTTGGTTGCAGCAACCCATGTTATTCCGGATTGGACGTTACCCTATTTGGCGTACTTAAGCCGAGGAGAGTTACCAGAGGACGAAGACGAGGCACGGCAGATAATCCGGCGTTCCAAATCTATGACAATTGCCAACGGAGAGCTGCACCATCGTAGCACTTCTGGAGTATTTCAACGGTGTGTTTCAGCTGAGGAAGGTTGTGAGATTCTAAGAGAAATTCATGAAGGGGATTGTGGTCATCATGCCGGATCAAAATCTTTAGTGGCTAAAGCCTTCCGACATGGCTTTTATTGGTTAACCGCGCATGCAGATGCGACAGACCTGGTCCGCAAGTGTGACGCTTGTCAGAAGTTCTCAAGACGTGCCCTTGTTCCGGCACAGGAACTCCGGATGATACCAATAACTTGGCCTTTTGCAACTTGGGGGCTTGACATGGTTGGTCCTTTCAAGAGATCCCAAGATCAGAAAACTCATCTACTAGTAGCAGTAGACAAGTTTACGAAGTGGGTTGAAGCGGAGCCTATAAGCAAGTGTGATGCGGCAACAGCGGTCAAATTCATCAAAAAAGTAATATTCCGGTTTGGTTTTCCACACAGCATCATCACAGATAATGGCACCAACTTATCTAAGGGTGAGATGGAAGAATTCTGTCAACGAGAGCATATTCGTTTGGACGTGTCTTCTGTGGCTCACCCACAATCCAATGGTCAGGCAGAAAGGGCCAATCAGGAGATTTTGCGAGGAATCAAACCCCGGCTTATGACACCTTTGCAGAGAACCCCAGGGTGTTGGGTTGAAGAATTACCATCTGTCCTTTGGAGTATTAACACTACACCCAACCGGTCTACAGGTTATACACCTTTCTTCATGGTTTACGGCGCAGAAGCAGTTCTTCCAAGTGACATACGCCATGATTCACCGAGGGTAGCGGCCTATGTGGAAGCTATTAATGAGGAGTCAAGACAAGACGGTTTGGATCGGTTGGATGAAGAGCGTGATATAGCTGCAGCACGGTCGGCGATTTATCAGCAAGATCTGCGCAGATATCACAGCCGCCGGATTAGAACCAGGACATTCCAGGAGGGTGACTTGGTACTTCGGCTTATCCAAGATCAAACAGACATGCACAAACTATCCCCGCCATGGGAAGGGCCCTTTGTGGTCAGCAAAAATTTACACAACGGGTCATATTATCTGGTGGACATTCGAGAACACAAGGATTCACGGACATCAGAAGAGGAGACGAAAAGGCCGTGGAACATTGCTCATCTACGGCCATACTACACTTGAGCCATGGGCTCCAATGTATCCTATGTATATATTATGAACAATGAATAAACCGGCACCCTCGGTAAACCGGGGGCTCAGCCCTTTCTCCATATACGTAAATTTTGCGGCAAAAAGCCATATCAGTTTGTTATCAAGTATCATATTTCAATGTTGGCCGGTTTTAGAAACTAATCTTTGCAGGATATGGGAAGGAGCGGTAGAACTCTCGGGAACAAGAGATTATATCCGGTTCAAGAAGAGAAAAATCCCATAAAAAGAAAAACCTGCAGAGTCAGGAGGAACTTTAGAGGCCCCTTGGGACAGTCCGGTTTGCCCACGTCCCATTGATTGGCTATGTTTATGATTCCATGGGCTTCCTGAACAGTCGATACGCTCACGTTCAGAGATGACTCGGCTCCTTGGGACAGTCCGGTTTGCCCACGTCCCATTGATTGGCTATGTTTATGATTCCTTGGGCTCCCTGAACAGTCGATACGCTCACGTTCAGGGATGACCCGG
>LR738712.1:691707196-691807682 GCA_902687465.1 Secale cereale | reverse complement strand
GTTCAGGGATGGCTCGGCCCCTTGGGACAGTCCGGTTTGCCCACGTCCCATTTATTGGCTATGTTTACGATTATATGGCCCCCTGAACAGTCGATACGCTCACGTTCAGTGATTGGCTAGGCTCATTGGGACAGTAGGTTTGCCCACGTCCCATTGATTGGCTGAACTTTGTTTTTGAGCCTGGCAGCTCTTTGAAAAAGCCTCGACTACATGGTCTGATTTACAAGAATTGTGTGTTTTTTGATGTTTTTTGTGTTCCATAAACCTTTTAAACCGAGTGGAACAACTCCAGAAGTTGACCACCTATCTATAATGTTATAAGTCTGGGTCATGAACACCAGCGAGAATTAAACCGGCGTTCATCATAACCCGGATCGACTTCATGATGAGCCAACAGGTTGGCAGTACACGATCAGGTATAATGACCGGTGTTTTTTCAACCGGCCTGGTTTTGACTATAAGTCACTAGTATGAGACAAAACAAGGACCGGAGTTTATTAACCCGGCCCAGTTGTGACCAAGACCCGGTGTTCATTCAAACCCGGATGGAGTGTCAGGTGCACGTTACAAGTTTCTGAACCAAGATGAGAAAGATTTATCGACAAGATGAACCGAAGAGCTTCAGGTGTTTATTAGAATTGATGAAAACCGATTAAGGTAATTTTAAAACATCCTGACCGGTTTAAGGTATGTTGGCTACATACATCTCAGGTATCACAATCGTTTTTTAAGATATACTTATTATATGTGTCAAGAAAACACATTAATCCGTCCAGTGGTAAGCCACTAGGACATGTTTTTTGATATTTTTATGAACAGAATAAAGCATCCGCATCAATCAACAAGTCAACGAAGAATACTTCATGAAGACCAAATGTCGGATCACAGCGCATTAAGTTTTAGCTAAACCTATTACAAGGCATAAAAAGCCAAATAGTTGGAAGCATTGTTTGAGGGAATAACAATCATGATTACAACAGTAGCATTCAAGATTGTGCTTCTCCTTGCTGAGATGGTTGGCCACCGTCTTGTTCCGGAACGTCTTCCTCCTCGTGAAGCGGTGGGAAATCCGGTGCACGCCAATCAATCTTTGCCAAGGCACGGAAATATACTTCATCGTTGATAAGCTCAGCAGGATCAATATCAGGAGCAAAAGTGTGAGGACGAACCGGCGGAATTAAGTTTGCAATATCGTAAACCGGTCGCTCCACCCGCTCATTCTGCAGGTTATATGATGGATGATATCGAGACAAGTCAGACTCCACCGCAATCTTGCTGGCGAGGGGACGCATCTCCTTTGTCAGAGCATAAAGATCCTTTTCATTAAACGTTGAACCGTCCTCCTTGGTATCAGGAAATCCGGTTAACACCTCCTCCGGATCAATGTCCGGGACCCAAGCTTTAGCCCTCGTAAGGGCCAGAAGAGCACCTCCTCGAGCAGCCGATTTCTTAACCTCTTCAAGACGAGCCGGCAGAATGGACAAACTATTCAAAGTATCTTTGATAGTTGTTGGAGCCGGTTTACCAAAGGAAGTGGCGCTGATAATCCTTTGTGTTCCAGAGTACAACTGTTCGACCAAGGTATAGCAGGCCTTGAGCTTCTTCCGTAAGTCATCCCCAAGATGGGAGACACGGCGTCCTACATACAACAATGAAAGTTAAACCGGTGCAGGTCACAGGTTACAAAGATAAAAGATAGGAGTTCAGGTTATGCTTACCAAAAATAGCAGAAGTCATCAAGTCAATTTGGCGCTTTAACCCGGTCAATTCTTCAGTAACCGGGTTAAGTGCTCCTTCGGCATCCTGAACACGTTTCTCAAGATCTTTTTTCTGGACTTCAAAAGTAGTCCGCTCCTCGTCAAAGAACCTCTTCAAGTCTTCAGCAGTCTTTAAACTTACTTGAAGTTCTTTCTTAGCCTTTGAAGCGGCTGACTCAGTCTCCGTAAGCCGGCTTCGAAGTTCACTGATTTCCAGAGCATTCCGGTTCAGCTCAGCCTGTAGACAAAAGTTCAAAAGCAAGATTAGAAATTACAAGTCTCAAGCACACAACCAAGTTGTCTACTTGACACTTGGGGGCTAATGGCAGTTGAAGTAATACAGCAAAGACAATTTGAAAGTACAAGTCTCAAGCACACAACCAAGTTGTCTACTTGACACTTGGGGGCTAATGGCAGTTGAAGCAATGCACCACAGACAATTTGAAATTACAAGTATCAACTACATAACCAAGTTATCTACTTGATACTTGGGGGCTAATGTATGGCTCAGCAGTTCAAACTACAAAGTTCCGGATTACCTTCAGTAAAGCAGATAAACCGGAACTTGGGGGCTGTTATGCGATAAAGATGCGTCAAAAAAGCAAAGTCAGAAGAGGAAAACTTACTTCATATTTTTCTCTCATCAGGTTCACCAGGCTGGCTTCGTAATCCCGGCTGCTGTGGAGCCGGTTTAAATATCCAGAATAGATATCTTGAGCACTCATGCTAGACAGACTAGATATATCAGTACTCCACTTCCCTTTTTCCTGAGTTATCTTTTCCGCTTTAGCTGTATGTTTTGCTAAAACGGTGGGTTCAGCTGGAGCAACATAAGCAGTGCCAGTAACCACAACATCAGGGGAAGTGGGTGCATTGGGAGGAGTAACTTCAACTTGAGCCGGATCAAGAGACGCCGGGTTAACTTGAGGGGAATTAACCCGGGCCGGACTTTGTGGGTCTTGGACATTTTCGGCGACAGGAATTTCAAGAGCAGGTTCGTCAACCAGAGCTGCAGGAGTACCTTCCGGAGGAACAGCTGTAGACGGATCAATCACCGGTTCAGCAGCAGAAGGATCAGCAACAGGCTTATTCGCCTTGGCCTTTTTGCTAGGTTTCGGTTTGCTGGAAAAACAGGCAAAATAAGTTAGCATTACAAAGAGAAAGGGGGGTGTCATAAACCGAAAGAGGTGAAGAGAGTTACCCCGGAACGGTCTTCAAAGGAGGAAGCTGTGTAGCGGTCGATTCGCCGGAAGGAGACAGCGGAGTTTCCTGATAGTCGGGATCAGACGGTTTAAGGGGTTTTCGGATAAGTCCGGCCTTGGGATGAAGAGGGGTCGGAGAGAGTATCACCTCAGCACGGTGTTTTCGAACCGGAGTTAATGAGATTCCAGAGGACTCCACCGCCAGGCCACTGTGGCGAGTGGTCCGGCGAAAAGCTTCATGCTGTTGCTTCTTCAAAGTAAAGTTAGGATCTAACTTAGCATAGGGATGAGAAAATTGATATTTCCTGACGGTCCGACGGATATTTTGAGGAAGAGGTTCTGAATCGGAGGAAATAAGAGTTACCTCAATCTCAGTCGGGTTATCGCCTTCAGGCAGTTCCTGTGAAAAGGTATCATTAGATATGATTACAAGTATATGAAGACGAGAATTTAAACCGGAGTAAAGCGTACCTCGGAATCCGGATCATCATCCTCAGAAGGAGAACCGGCATCGACGGCTGCTTTCCTCTTCTTGTTCGCAGGGGTCTTCCGGCGAGCCTGCTTTACATTTTTTTCCTGAGGTTTTCTTCTCCAGAAGGGGTCATCAGCCTAATTGAAAACACAAAGAGTAATTGAAAACGGTTCAAAGAGGACGGTTTATAAAGTACAAGCCGAAGAAAAACTTACTTCTGGCAGCTTATTCTTCTTAAAGTACGGAGCCAAGCCAATTTTAGAACAATCTGTTGAGGCCGGATTGACAATCTTCTTGGCTGACTCCACTACCTCCGATTCAGAAAGCTTCTCCTTAGTAAACCTCTGAGGATCATCCGGTTTACCAGAGTATTTGCACATCAGCTTAGGGCGCCGGCTTAAGGGAAGGATGCTCCAGGATAGCCAGCAGCGAAGGAAATCAGTGCCGATTAGACCATTTGCCATAAAAGCTCTCAGCTTGGAGAGCTGTGGTGAAAACCGGGTCCGTTCAGCAGCACTGAGCCGTTGTGGCAAGGGGTGCTTCGCCGGGATACGAGTTTCGCGATAACCCGGCAAAGGATTTTCACCTTCAGGGGAAGTGTCTACACAATAAAACTAGGATTTGTTCCAATCCTTAGGGTGAGTATGTAAAGAGGCGTGAGGAAAGACTGCATCCCTCCTTTTCTGAATACTAATCCCACCAAGTTCTTGGTGAGGTCCGCTGGTGAATTCAGTGCGCCGGTTTGCATGGAAGAAATCCCGGAACAAATCAACTGAAGGCTCCTCTTGCAGATACACTTCAGAGAATACTTGGAAATCGCAAATGTTGGAAACAGAATTTGGTCCGATATCCTGTGGGTGCAATTGGAAGGTGGCAAGAACATCCTGGAAAAATCTTGAACCGGGGGGAGAGAAGCCTTTGGAGATGTGGTCCAGAAATACGATGACTTCCCTGGATCTAGGGGTAGGAGGGCATTCATTACCCGGAGCACGCCATTTTAGTTCAGCTTGAGGGCCTAATGTGCCGATTTGCGACAGTTTGATTAAATCGTCCTCAGTCACGACGGAACGGACCCAATCGCAGGAAACATACTGCTTAGCCATTGAACAAAGTGCTGAAGAAGATAAAGTATAGAAACGGATTATGAACGAACAATGA
This sequence comes from Secale cereale, assembly GCA_902687465.1. Lineage (NCBI taxonomy): Eukaryota > Viridiplantae > Streptophyta > Magnoliopsida > Poales > Poaceae > Secale > Secale cereale. Next base: position 691,803,093 of record LR738712.1, on the reverse strand, counting down.
TCCGAGATCTATTTATATTATACAATGGTGGAAACTGAGAACTAGCTGGCAAGGTTAAACCGGCAATCATTAAACAAGTTATATCATTTCCGGTTTAAATGGCAGTTGAAGAGGAACAGTTCAAATCATTGCGTCAGATTATATTGTTTCCGGTTTATGGCATATCAATCTAAACCGGAACATACTTAGCGAGTCTACCGAGAAGAAAAACAGGTTTCTAAATGATTGCTGAGGGGGAAAGATCTGAGTATGCTGAGGAAAAGAAACTGATCTAAAAGATTCAAAGCAAAGCTACACAGACTTCATACCAAAAAGATGGATTTACATGTCAGACAGGAGCAATAAAGATTCGACGCATCTACAGCGGAATAAAAATGGAGAAGATCGAAAAGTAAAACCACTACGAATCACGGGCTCAAAGAACGAACAAGACGAAGCTTGTTGAGAGCTCTAATGGCGGACGGATAAATCTACAGCATTATGACGGTGAGATCTAATCTAATACTAAGCGGAAGATCTGCTAGCTAGGGCCTAAGGGTCACAAATCTTCTATGAGAAACACATCTACGAAGAGGTGAAACTTCATTGGAATCCCTAATGGCGGAAGAACAAGGCGAAGCAATGGCGGACGCAGATCAACAGCAAGGAGGATGAACATACCTGGGACAGCGAGAATCGGTGGCGGAAATTAATCTGGTCGAGGCTCAGGTTGATGCAGCGGCCGGTCGAGGACTGGAGATCCGGCGGTCGTCGTCGGCGGTTTGAGCTCGGGCAGCAATGGAGGAAGAAGACGCAGGAAGAGGATGAAGTGAGAAGGAGATAATGAATGGGGGGTGGCAGTATTTATAGCCAGGAGTCAGATCTGAAACGACAGGTGCGAGAATCGGGGAGACAGAAATCGGATAAAGATCCCGTGACGCCTCGATCTTCGGGATAACCCTTAAAATACGCTACAGTACAGCTCACGGCGTTAAATGCGGAGATGATGTCATTGTCAGACTTCAATGATTTCGGAAGATGACGTCAGAGCCGGTTTACAAAAAGATGAAGACAGAAGAAAGTTATATGAGACAAAGAAGACTGATATGAACAAGTTCAAATCATTCTGGGGCCTAATGTCAGGGATATGGTTAGTAGGTATAAACCGGATATTGTAAACCGGCTTAGTTATATTATACATGGTTTTAATATTTTAGTAGAGATTAAGGCCCATGAGATTTCAAGGCCCATGTATAGAAGTACGGTTTGTAAACCGCCAAGAGATGTAACTTGAGAGATAAGAAAGAAAAGACAGAGACCGAGGCGGACACGATTATGAGCCGGCCTCGGGATTCTGTAAACCGGACCAGGCGTCACCTCTATATAAAGGGACGACCCGGCGACGGTTCAAGGACAAGCAACAATCAACCCGTCGAGACGCAGGCAAAGCGAATCCGCTCCCTGTAAACCGACGCCCAAGCAATATCAACCAACTAGACGTAGGCTTTTACCTTCTCCGAAGGGGCCGAACTAGTATAAATCCTTTGTGTCCTTTGTGTGCCATGAATCCTTTCAAGCTAACCCGTGCGATGGTTCCATTATCAAGTCCGCTAAACCAGACATCTGCCGTGTTAATTCCACGACAGGTTTGACACCCTGGGTCACTGACATGTGGGCCCTGCCCGCAAGTCAAACCTAGTTTAGGTGTTAATTTAATTCTAAATAGTTAATTAGTTAACTGTGACACTGACCAGTTGGTCCCACTGGTCAGGTTTGACTTGGACTGGCCCTGTTGACTGCCTGACGTCAGCATGATGTCATGCTGACGCAGTAAAGGATTTTCTGGGATTTTTTAGTTTAAAAATAATTTAGGAAATTCCAGAAAATACCTAAAACTTCTAAAAATCATATAAAATCAACCATAGCTCAGATGGAAAAGATTTATATATGAAAAATGATCAGAAAAATCCAATCTTTCCAATGGCACTGGTTTCATGCATGTTTGAACAAGTTAACTTGTTGTATACATCAAAAACATGATAATGCACTTATTTAAATAATAGTTTGAACTCCAATTTGAATCTTTGATTCAAATAGGTTCAAACCCCTCTGGTTTTAGTTGCATTAGCCAACACACATGCATCTTGCCATGTCATGAGCATGCATCATATTGTTGCATTTGTTTGTTAATGATTGTATCGCCGGTATTCTCTGTGTTAGGTCCTGCTCCCGAGGATACTGCTGCGTATCCAGTTGAAGAGCAGTACCCGACAACCACTTTGTCAGGCAAGCAATCATTGATCATTCCGATACAAACCCAATCTTCTCGCTCCTGCTCTCTTTAACTGCATTAAGGCAACAGCGTGTGAACTGCTACTTGCTGCGGTAGTTGAACCCTATCCCTTGCATGACCTGTCATTGCCACAGTAAATAGTTGAAACCCACTAGCATGTGTAGGAGTTGATTGAGCCATGTGATGTGTGATCCACCATGCTATTTTTTTATGTTGCCTGCTATGCTTAGAGTTGTGTCTGGTCTGGTTCATCTGGGTGATGGATCAGAGTGAAATGATCATACCGATAAAGAGAGGGAAGTGTGGAATACGCTTGGTAAAGGTATCGATGAAAGGCCATGTAGGAGTACATGGTGGGTTGTTTCATTGGAATCGTCCATAGGACCCGAGATCTGTGTGTGTGATTCAAGTTACAGTTACTACCACACATTGGGCCCTGAAATATGACCCCGCTCGACTTATTGACTGCCCTTGTACTCTGTCCAGGAGTTGCAACTAGTTTCTGGTGTTTATAGTTTACTGGAGGTCGTGCACAGCGCTGACCCTCGGGGTGGGCTGTGATGCGACAGGTACGTGGCACGGTGTACCGGTTGCCCGTTTGGTGACTCGGGAACCCTGTACACATCGTTTGGGGCAGTGAGCGACACCCCGGCCGGATCTCGCCACAGATGGAACCCAAATAGGCGATAAACCTGGACGAGAGACTTGAGTGGTTGGTTAGGTCGTGGTCTACACCCACGTCGGCTTTCACTTGAAGTCTGTCGAGCACATGTCATGTGCAGACGCTAAGTGGTGAAAACATGTGTGAAGAAGTACACCCCTGCAGGGTTATCAAACTATTCGAATAGCCGTTGTTCGTGGTACGGACTACTTGGTTACTCTTACAGTTCATAGACAAGTTGATGGATACTACTAAAAGCCTCAAGATAAGCGTGAGTGCCGTGGATGGCCCTTCCGTAGGATGACGGAAGAGGATCCTCGGTAGTGTATTGCTGTGGTGAGTAGAGGACTCGCGTTCGTAATAACATCTTGCAATCCTTTGAGAGTTGTAGTATAGGTTAGCCAAGGTCAAAGCTGGCATTCTGCTATGAACTCCACTACCCCCCCTTGATAATGTTGCATGTATGATAGGTTCTGTGGTAAGACTTGCTGAGTACCTTTGTACTCATGTTTGCTTAATAACTGTTGCAGAGGAGAACCCTGCCCCTGCTGATGGGTTCTACATAGACGTTGACGTCGACGAGTAGCTTGACACCCAGACGGAGATCTGGAGCTTGTGAAGGGCCTTGTAGATAGTCAGGCTACCCCAAGCCTGTTTTATTTTCTAAGTTGTCTGTACTCAGACATGTAGCTTCCGCTTGTACTTGTATGACTGTATGACTTGAGTGATGGGTCATGTGACCCCTATCTGTATGGATATGTTATGTATGGCTCTTGGAGCCTTTTAAATAAAGTACTTTGAGTCATAGAGTTCTGTTGTGATGCAATGTTGTATTTGCACATATTGAGCATATTGCGTGTATGTTTGAAATGCTTGGTATGTGTGGGATCCGACACCTAGTTGTTTTCCTTTGGTAGCCTACCTTACAGGGAAATGCCTCCTAGTGATTCCAATGAGCCTTGGTAGCTTGCTACTGCTCGGAACACGTAGGCTGGCCGGCATGTGTCCTTCTTCGTTCATGTGTCTGTCCCTTAGGGGAAATGTCACGCGTTGTTCCTTTAAGTCCATGTAGCTTGCTACGACTTGGGTTCATACGTTGATGACCGACACGTTCGTTGCTGGGTCATGGATGCCTGTCTCTGTAATCTAGTGCCACTTTTGGTTTATAACTAGCCATGTCGGCCCGGGTTCTCTGTCATATGGATGCTAGCGACACTGTCATATACGTGTGCCAAAATGCGCAAACGGTCCCGGGCCAGGTAAGGTGGCACCCGTGGGGTTACCGTGCGTGAGGCCGCAAAGTGATATGACGTGTTACAGCTAGATCGGTGTGACTTAGGATCGGGGTCCTGACAGTGTTGGCATCAGAGCTGGACTGCCTGTAGGTTTCTCAAGCCAAACTGGTCGATGTTGAGTCTAGAAAAATTCTTAGTTATATGTAGGGGAATTGATTGTGGAAGGGAACGTAAGGCTCTTTTTACTCCTTTACCTTATGCCCTTCTGATCTGAGTCAGTCTATTCTTTCTACGGGGAATTAGGACTAGGCCTCTTATCCTTATTAGGTTCACGTGTTACTAATCCATAGACTCTTAGGATTGTTGGTCAAGCCTCAGTTCAGTTTCTATCCTTTTAGTATGATGATTGTTGGACCCGGAACCTTGATATGGAATTGTTGAGTGGCTATGCTATCATTTGTATGATGTCTTAAATCTTTGTTTGAGCATTTACAGTTGTTATGCTGCCCGATTTCTTCCAGAAACACTAATGCCTTTGCATTACTTCGTGTTTCAGATGTCTGGCCGCATCCCTCACCAAGTGGTTCGTTTGAATCGGTGCATTAATGTGCCCGGTCACACGGCCATGCTAGTCCGTGTGCTGACTGAGACCGGTTATCGCTGGTATCCTGAATACACTGTGGAGGAACAGTACCGGGATTTCAATCAGAGTCAGTATTTCTGCACAGTCCGGATATACCCCTCATATCTTGGAGCTAATGACCCCATCCATTGGTCTTATGGACTCTGGGTTACCATCGAGATGGCAGTGCAGGATGCCGCTTATTCGATGATGACCATTCTCCGTGCTAGGCATGCCATGTTGCTGAACACTGAGTTCTGTTACATGCCAGCCTCACTTCTCGGAGAGGAAGGCTACTACACTGGTCTGTATACTGATGCTGCTCATGAAGAGCCACTGCTTCAGACTGCTGTTCAGATGTTGGAGGATAGGGACCGTGAGGTCCGTGCCCTCCGAATGGAGCTGTATAACACCCGAGCCGCCCACTGGACTACTTTGACACGGCTTGCACCTGCTGTGCACGCCGGATATCTGGACATGCGGGATTTGTACCCCATGCGGACTCGTCTGCCTGATCGCATGGATTGGCGTGACGTTGGGGGTATTACACCTCCACGTGGGCGTCGGTTACCACCAGCATCGGGACCGAGGCCACACCCATGCCCCTATGGTCCACAGCCTTCGAGTGCTCGCGAGTTTCAAGATCCATCTGTTCCACTTCCAGGCTACGGTGGTAATCTTTATGAGGATTACTACGCGAATGTCTGAGCTAGACCGTGGTAGTAGTAGTATTGTAGTAGTTGTATTTCCACAGTCCTGCGCGTCTTGTGGAATATGACTTAGAGTGTACTGAGTTCCGGAGGTGTAGTTAAATAATGTATAGGAGCTTGGAATGCCTCTGATGGGATGTATCGTCTTTCACCGCAGTTGTACTTTAGCCTTGGCTTGTACTAAACTTTGTATGGTGAGTATGACCACTGGTGTATATATAGCAGTTCCTATATTACCATGTCGTACGGATGAACATCTTTGCATTCCGTGTCATCCATTACATTCTGCACTTCTATGTCAAATTTTTGCCATCCTTGTCTAAACCGTTGTTTTGTTCTCCTAGGATGGTCAACACTCGCAGCACTCCTGCTGCTCAGGAGCAGGGTGAGGCTAGTGGGGCTAGAGATGGGAATCTGCCCCAGCCACCCTCCTTGGCGGAAGTTATGCTTGAAGCAGAACGGAACAAGAGAGAGACCAACCGTTTGCTGGAACGCATAGAGCAGAACACTGGGTTCCGTCAGAGGAATGACGTGGTGTCAATCCACGATTTTATCAAGATGTGTCCACCGAAGTTCCATCACTCCACTGAACCTCTGGATGCTGATGACTGGCTACGTAGTATTACCCACAAGCTACACTCTGCCCGTGTGGCCGAAGCTGACAAGATTATCTACGCCGCCTACCATCTTGAGGGCCCTGCCAGTCTTTGGTGGGAAAACTTTGAAGCTATGCGACCTGCTGGCCAAGTCACTACCTGGGTTGAGTTCTTCCGTGAACACCACATTCCGGAAGGTCTCATGGATCGCAAGCGGGAGGAATTCTGCAATTTCACCCAGGGTCGTTTAACTATGGATGGCTATAGTCGTGAGTTTGGTAACCTGGCACGCTATGCACCTGAAGAAGTATCCACCGATGCCAAGAAGCAGGCGAGGTTCCGCAAGGGACTCAGCCCTGAACTCCGCCGAGATCTACGTCTGCACGAGTGCACTTCCTTCCAGAAGTTGGTTAACAAGGCTATCAGTGCTGAAACAGGCCAGACCGACTTCGAGGCCACCCGCAAGCATACTCAAGACTTTGGTTCCTCATCCGGCTCTGGCTCTCACAAGCGCCGTGTGTGGGTTCCTAACACTGCTCTGCCACCCAAGTACACACCGAGGCCATCCTATGAGGCGCCTCGCCCAACTCAACAGTTTGCACCTGCTAAGACCTATGGAGGACCACCTTCCAATTTTGCTCCACGCACCACCACTGTGACATGTTTCAAGTGTGGAGAACCGGGACACTACATGCGTGAGTGTCCTCAGAACCAACCAGGAAAACCCGTTGTCCGTGGTAAGCCAACCGGCAAGGTGAATTATGTCAAGCCAATCCCCACTATCACGTGGTCATGTCAACTATGTCTCTGCTGAGGAAGCTCATGAGGATCCTAACGTCGTCCTTGGTACGCTTCTCGTCAACTGCCATCCGGCATCTGTTCTTTTCGATACTGGAGCATCCCATTCATTCATATCTGAGAGCTATGCTCGATTGCACAACATGACTTTTTGTGACATGCCTACTTCCATGGTTATTCAAACTCCTGGTTCAAAGTGGCAAACCTCCAGGGTAAGCCATGGAAATGAAATCCATGTCGATAGACTTGTTTTCCTAGCATCTTTAATCGCTCTCAAGTCCTCAGACATAAACATCATTTTGGGTATGGATTGGATGACAACTCATTACGCCAAAATTGATTGCTTTACTAGGACCGTTCAACTTACACATCCATCCGGCAAGATAGTCAATGTCTTGACTCGAATGGCTGAGCGTCAGCTCTACTCTCTTAATGCCAGCCCTCTACCAGAACTCGAAGATATCCCGGTAGTCCGTGACTTCCCGGATGTTTTTCCAGAAGAACTGCCAGGAGTTCCACCTGACAGAGATGTCGAGTTCGTGATAGATCTTATCCCTGGAACTGTCCCAATCTCTAGGAGACCTTATAAGATGGCACCACTAGAATTAGCTGAGCTAAAGAAACAACTCGATGAGTCCTTGCAAAAAGGTTTCATCCGTCCTAGTTCTTCCCCTTGGGCTTGCCCCGTCCTCTTCGTCAAGAAGAAGGATGGAACGGAGCGGATGGTTGTAGATTACCGACCTGTCAATCTGGTCACCATAAAGAATAAGTATCCGCTTCCCAGGATCAACGACCTGTATGATCATCTCGCTGGATCCTCAGTCTTCTCTAAGATGGATTTGAGGTTGGGCTACCATCAAATCAAAATCAAGAATGGGGACATTCCTAAAACGGCTTTTGATACTCATTATGGCCAATATGAGTACACCGTTATGTCCTTCGGATTAACCAATGCCCCAGCTACCTTTTCTCGGTTAATGAATTCTATATTCATGGAGTATTTGGATAAATTCGTCGTGGTATACCTCGATGATATACTCATCTAATCCAAGAACAGGGAAGATCATGCCGAGCATTTAAGGCTGGTATTGACGAAACTTCGAGAGCACGGCCTTTATGCCAAATTCTCTAAATGTGAATTTTGGTTGCCAGAAGTAACCTATCTAGGTCATGTGATCTCTGGCAAGGGTATTGCTGTCAATCCCGAGCGAGTTCAAGCCGTCCTTGACTGGACTCCTCCTGAATCGGTCAAGCAAGTTAGGAGTTTTCTTGGCTTAGCGAGCTATTGCCGACATTTCGTCGAGAACTTCTCCAAGGTTGCCAAACCTCTAACTGAACTCTTCAAGAAAGATAAAAAGTTTGAGTGGACCCCACAGTGCGAGTCCAGTTTTCAGGAACTGAAAAGACGCCTGACATCTGCACCTGTACTGGTACCACCAGATTTTTCCAAGGATTTTATAATCTATTGCGACGCCTCGCGACAAGGACTAGGTTGCATTCTCATGCAAGATCGTCAAGTGATTGCATACGCATCTCGACAGTTGCGTCCACACGAGGATAACTATCCTACTCATGATCTAGAGCTTGCAGCTGTAGTCCATGCACTCAAAACATGGCGACATTACCTTCTTGGTAATCGCTGTGAAATCTTCACTGATCATCAAAGTTTGAAGTATATCTTCACCCAACCGGATTTGAATCTCAGGCAAAGACGTTGGGTTGAGTTGCTCAAAGACTATGACTTAGGAATCACTTATACCCCTGGAAAGGCCAATGTCATGGCTAATGCACTAAGTCGTAGGTCATATTGTAACAACTTAATGTTACAACAAAGTCAACCACTTCTCCACGAAGAATTCCGTAAGCTTAACCTTCACATTGTTCCTCGAGGATTCCTTTCCACCTTGGTGGCGAAACCTACCCTTATGGATCAAGTTATAGCTACCCAGAAGCGTGATAAAGGTATATCCCGACTCCAAGAGAACATTGCCAGCGGACTCGCTAAAAGTTTCTCTATGGATGATCGAGGTGTTGTTTTCTTTGAGAACCGTGTAGTGGTTCCCAAGAACCACCATCTACGGCAGTTAATCCTTAAGGAGGCTCATGAATCTCCTCTCACGATTCATCCCGGTAGTACTAAAATGTATCAGGATCTACGTCAGAGATTCTGGTGGACTAGGATGAAGAGAGAAATCGCTCAATTCATTGCTAACTGCGACGTTTGTCGTCGAGTCAAAGCAGAGCATCAACGGCCTGCTGGCACCCTTCAACCTTTAGCTATTCCTGAATGGAAATGGGATAAAGTCGGTATTGACTTCATTACCGGGTTTCCCAGGTCCAGGAAAGGGAATAATGCTATCTTCGTCGTTATCGACCGCCTCTCTAAAGTAGCTCATTTCCTGCCTGTTCGAGAGAGTATTACCGCTAGCCAGCTAGCAGATTTGTATGTCTCTCGGATAGTATCACTTCATGGTGTACCGTTGGAGATTAACTCGAACCGTGGAAGTCTTTTCACCTCACGATTTTGGGAAAGTTTCCAGAATGCTATGGGAACTCATCTCTCTTTCAGTACTGCCTTCCATCCGCAGTCAAGTGGTCAAGTGGAACGAGTCAATCAAATTCTGGAAGACATGCTTCGAGCCTCTGTCATTTCTTTCGGTATGGAATGGGAAAAATGTCTTCCATTTGCCGAATTCGCTTATAACAATAGTTATCAAGCCAGCTTGGGCAAAGCTCCCTTCGAAGTTCTATATGGACGAAGGTGTCGAACACCTCTTAACTGGTCAGAGACCGGGGAAAGACAATTCTTTGGCCCGGATATGATCCAGGAAGCAGAGGAACAAGTTCGCATCATTCGTGAGAAATTGAAAACAGCCCAGTCTCGCCAAAAGAGCCAATATGATAGTCATCATAAGGCTGTGACTTTTGAAGTCGGCGATAAGGCTTACCTTCGGGTTACTCCTCTTAAGGGAACCCATCGCTTCGGTATCAAAGGCAAATTGGCCCCTCGTTATATCGGTCCTTTTCGCATTCTTGCCAAACGAGGAGAAGTTGCCTACCAATTGGAACTACCTCCGCACCTCTCCAGAGTTCATGATGTTTTCCACGTTTCTCAACTCAGGCGTTGCTTCTCGGATCCTATCCACGGAGTGGACCACGAAATGCTTGATCTCCAGGACAATCTCACATATCGAGAATACCCCGTTCGTATTCTTGATCAAACCGAGCGCATCACTCGATGCCACAATATCAAGTTTCTCAAGGTTCAATGGTCACATCATTCCGAGAGTGAAGCTACTTGGGAAAGGGAGGATCGTCTTCGACTTGAGTACCCCACCCTCTTTCCGGAGGAACCCGAATCGCGGGACGCGATTCTTTTAAGTGGGGGTGAGTTGTCACATCCCTAGTTAGCACTTGCATTAGGGTTAGTTGGTGTGTGCATCATGTTTACTTTTCAAAGAAATTTGAAATGGGAATGACAGAAACTCCAGCACCCCTTTTCTAACAACTAGGGTTTGATAAAATAATTTCCAATGTACCCAAAATGACCTTCAAAAATGTTCATCATTTCTGCCTTGGTCTCAAACCTTTGCTAAAAATGGTGCACAATTTTCTAGGACATCCAAGGTCACTGGATTAAATCATATGGTATTTGAATTTGGGCATTTAAATGCTATAAAAATATTTTAAATGCTCAAATAATCATAAACTATAATGTTTCCTACTGTTCATATTATATACAGTAGGTATGACAAGTGTTATGAGTTATAAAAATGCTCTGGCATTTTATTTAATTAAACAAAGTTGCAAAACAAATGAAACAGAAAATAAATAGAAAAAAGAGAGAGAGAAGAAGTTACCTGGCGCCCACCCGGCCCACCTGCCGGGCCAGCCCAGCTGCCGCTCCAGCGAGCTGCTTGGCTCGGCCAGGCAGGCAGGCAGGTGCTCGACGGCGACCGCACCGCGCGCCACGCAGCTGCACGCCGCCCTGCTTCCTCCCCTCGCCGCCCTGGAAGCCTGGATCGATCACACACGTCGCCCCCGACCTCGCAGACACCTCCCCCTCTCCCCAGCTCCTCTCCCTCGCTCTCCCCGCGCCATGGCCGACGCCGTCGTGCTCGCACCTTCGTAGAAGCCGCGCCCACCATTGTCCCTGAGCCCCGCCTTGGTGTCCGTCGTCTCCGCCGTCCTCAACTACTTCGAACAGGCCGAGCCCCGAGCGCTCGCCCGCCCTGGAGACGCCCCCGATCTCTTCTTCCCCAACTCCGGCCGCGGAGATCCCCCTCGCCGTTTCGCTCAGCTCCGACCACCCCCGAGCTCGCTTCGGCGCCTGCTGCAACCCCTGTGAGCCCAGCTTTGTCCTCCCCCTCTCCGTTGGCTCTCTTCTCCCCTGGAACGCACTGCACGAAGCTCACCTGCACGCACCGCCGCGGAGCTCGTCGCCGACGAGGCTCCGGCCATCCATTGGTCCGGCCACCGTGCCTATCAGCTTCACCATCACACGTAGATGCTGTAGGACTACTTCACGCTCCTCAACGAGCACCGCACCATCGTTTTCGACTTCGCCGAACTCCGGCCGCCGCTGGACTCGTCGCCGGCGTCATCTCCGGCGACCCCGAGGCCAGCCACCACCTCCACTCGATGCGGTTTGCCTCCAGCTACCCGTAGGTGTGCTCCGCCGTTGATTTGGCAGCCGGAGCACGAAACCCGCACCCCACCGCCGTGTTTGGCCTCGCCGGCGGCTAAACGCCGGTGAGTTGGACCTGCTTTGACCACGGGTTTGGCCCCCTGGGTCACTGACATGTGGGCCCTGCCCGCAAGTCAAACCTAGTTTAGGTGTTAATTTAATTCTAAATAGTTAATTAGTTAACTGTGACACTGACCAGTGGGTCCCACTGGTCAGGTTTGACTTGGACTGGCCCTGTTGACTGCCTGACGTCAGCATGATGTCATGCTGATGCAGTAAAGGATTTTCTGGGATTTTTTAGTTTAAAAATAATTCAGGAAATTCCAGAAAATACCCAAAACTTCTAAAAATCATATAAAATCAACCATAGCTCAGATGGAAAAGATTTATATATGAAAAATGATCAGAAAAATCCAATCTTTCCAATGGCACTGGTTTCATGCATGTTTGAACAAGTTAACTTGCTGTATACATCAAAAACATGATAATGCACTTATTTAAATAATAGTTTGAACTCCAATTTGAATCTTTGATTCAAATTGGTTCAAACCCCTCCGGTTTTAGTTTCATTACCCAACACACATGCATCTTGCCATGTCATGGGCATGCATCATATTGTTGCATTTGTTTGTTAATGATTGTATCGCCGGTATTCTCTGTGTTAGGTCCTGCTCCCGAGGATACTGCTGCGTATCCAGTTGAAGAGCAGTACCCGACAACCACTTTGTCAGGCAAGCAATCATTGATCATTCCGATACAAACCCAAGCTTCTCGCTCCTGCTCTCCTTAACTGCATTAAGGCAACAGCGTGTGAACTGCTACTTGCCCCGGTAGTTGAACCCTATCCCTTGCATGACCTGTCATTGCCACAGTAAATAGTTGAACCCACTAGCATGTGTAGGAGTTGATTGAGCCATGTGATGTGTGATCCACCATGCTATTTGTTTATGTTGCCTGCTATGCTTAGAGTTGTGTCTGGTCTGGTTCATCTGGGTGATGGATCAGAGTGAAATGATCATACCGATAAAGAGAGGGAAGTGTGGAATACGCTTGGTAAAGGTATCGATGAAAGGCCATGTAGGAGTACATGGTGGGTTGTTTCATTGGAATCGTCCATAGGACCCGAGATTTATGTGTGTGATTCAAGTTACAGTTACTACCACACATTGGGCCCTGAAATGTGACCCCGCTCGACTTATTGACTGCCCTTGTACTCTGTCTAGGATTTGCAACTAGTTTCTGGTGTTTATAGTTTACTGGAGGTCGTGCACAGCGCTGACCCTCGGGGTGGGCTGTGATGCGACAGCTACATGGCATGGTGTACCGGTTGCCCGTTTGGTGACTCGGGAACCCTGTACACATCGTTTGGGGCCGTGAGCGACACCCCGGCCGGATCTCCCCACGGATGGAACCCAAATAGGCGATAAACCTGGACGAGAGACTTGAGTGGTTGGTTAGGTCGTGGTCTACACTCACGTCGACTTTCGCTTGAAGTCTGCCGAGCACATGTCGTGTGCAGACGCTAAGTGGTGAAAACATGTGTGAAGAAGTACACCCCTGCAGGGTTATCAAACTATTCGAATAGCCGTTGTTCGCGGTACGGACTACTTGGTTACTCTTAAAGTTCATAGACAAGTTGATGGATACTACTAAAAGCCTCAAGATAAGCGTGAGTGTCGTGGATGGCCCTTCCGTAGGATGACGGACGAGGATCCTCGGTAGTGTATTGCTGTGGTGAGTAGAGGACTCGTGTTCGTAATAACATCTTGCAATCCGTTGAGAGTTGTAGTATAGGTTAGCCAAGGTCAAAGCTGGCATTCTGGTATGAACTCCACTACCCCCCCCCCCTTGATAATGTTGCATGTATGATAGGTTCTGTGGTAAGACTTGTTGAGTACCTTTGTACTCATGTTTGCTTAATAACTGTTGCAGAGGAGAACCCTGCCCCTGCTGATGGGTTCTACATAGACGTTGACGTCGACGAGTAGCTTGACACCCAGACGGAGATCTGGAGCTTGTGAAGGGCCTTGTAGATAGTCAGGCTACACCAAGCCTGTTTTATTTTCTAAGTTGTCTGTACTCAGACATGTAGCTTTCGCTTGTACTTGTATGACTGTATGACTTGAGTGATGGGTCATGTGACCCCTATCTGTATGGATATGTTATGTATGGCTCTTGGAGCCTTTTAAATAAAGTACTTTGAGTCATAGAGTTATGTTGTGATGCAATGTTGTATTTGCACATATTGAGCATATTGCGTGTATGTTTGAAATGCTTGGTATGTGTGGGATCCGACACCTAGTTGTTTTCCTTTGGTAGCCTACCTTACAGGGAAATGCCTCCTAGTGATTCCAATGAGCCTTGGTAGCTTGCTACTGCTCGGAACAGGGAAATGCCTCCTAGTGATTCCAATGGGTCCTTCTTCGTTCCTGTGTCTGTCCCTTAGGGGAAATGTCACGCGTTGTTCCTTTAAGTCCATGTAGCTTGCTACGACTTGGGTTCATACGTTGATGACCGACACGTTCGTTGCTGGGTCATGGATGCCTGTCTCTGTAATATAGTGCCACTTTTGGTTTATAACTAGCCATGTCGGCCCGGGTTCTCTGTCATATGGATGCTAGCGACACTATCATATACGTGTGCCAAAATGTGCAAACGGTCCCGGGCCAGGTAAGGTGGCACCCGTGGGGTTACCGTGCGTGAGGCCGCAAAGTGATATGACGTGTTACAGCTAGATCGGTGTGACTTAGGATCGGGGTCCTGATAAGTTTAGTACCCTATCTCATTATGCCCCAGATGATGTGGCCACAGATGCCGCTAAGCAGGAGAGATTTATGAAAGGGCTAAATGATGAGATGAGCGTACAGTTAATGGTGGCAACCTTCAACAACTACCAGGAGTTGGTAGATAAAGCTCTTATGATTGAAGGGAAGCAGCAGCAGATTGAGAGTCGCAAGAGGAAGTATGGACAAGGAAGGAATAATTCTGGAGCCCAGCAGAAGCCCCGATTCACTCCGAATTCGGGAGGATACACCCATAACCATGGAAGCCACACCCACACTGGAGGAAGTTCTCACAACCACAATGCCTCCAAGAATGGGAATGGGAATGGAGCAAACAATAATCAGAATCGCTCTACCCCATCCACACCCGCCAAGAAGGATTTAAGCCACGTCACCTGTTACAAGTGCGGGAAGAATGGACATTATGCCAATGAGTGCCCTGAAGCTAAGAATGGGAACGGCAATGGAAGCGCCGGGAAGGAGCCCAACCCGTTCAACAAAGGACAAGTGAACCACGTGACCGTGGAGGAAGTTGAAGAACAACCAGATGCGGTGATCGGTAATTTTTTGGTTAAGTCATTTACCGCAGTAGTTCTTTTCGATACTGGTGCATCGCATTCATACATTTCAAGGGGATTCGTAAATATACATAAGTTGCCCACCAGAGTCCTTATGGCCCCCATGTTAGTAAGTTCACCTGGAGCGAAATATATGGCAAATCAAGGATGTTTTCATATGCCATTGACCATTGGACGACATGTTTCCCCTCAGACTTAATAGTTTTGGAGTCACAAGGATTTGATATGATATTAGGTATGGATTGGCTATCGATGTATGGAGGGAACATCGATTGTGCCAGCAAGTCTATTTTCCTTACCACCCCGGAGGGAAAAAGGATTAAGTATGTATCTAGGCATTCGCCTATACGGTCACAAGTACATTCCCTCACGGGATTTGTTCAGGAGGAAGTGCCGGTAGAAAAGGATTACCCTGATGTGTTTCCAGAGGAGTTACCAGGCATGCCGCCGGATAGGGATATTGAGTTTTTGATTGAGTTGTTGCCTGGCACCGGACCTATATCGAAGAGACCGTATCGGATGCCAGCGAATGATCTGGAGGAGATCAAGAAGCAGATTAAGGAGTTATTGGAGAAAGGTTTTATTCGCCGGAGTTCATCACTTGGGGAGCCCCAGTGCTTTTAGTCGAGAAGAAGGATGGATCTTTAAGAATGGTCGTTGATTATCGTGCACTGAATGAAGTGACTATTAAGAATAAGTACCCGCTGCCGATGATCAATGATTTGTTCGACCAACTCCAGGGAGCGAAAGTATTCTCCAAGATCGATCTACGATCTGGATACCACCAGTTGAAGATCCGAGAGAAGGATATACCTAAGGCAGCCTTCACCACAAGGTATGGCCTATATGAGTATACGGTTATGTCATTTGGATTGACTAACGCCCCAGCCTATTTCATGAGTATGATGAACAAGGTGTTCATGGAGTTCTTGGATAAGTTTGTCGTGGTATTCATTGATGATATTTTGGTGTACTCGAAGAATAAGGAGGAACACGCGAAGCATTTGCGTTTGGTACTGGAAAAAGCTCAGAGAACATCAATTGTATGCCAAGTTTAGCAAATGCGAGTTTTGGTTGAAGGAAGTTGGATTCTTAGGGCATGTTATATCAGGAGAAGGTATAGCAGTGGACCCCGTCAAAGTGCAGGCA
The DNA here is from genome assembly GCA_902687465.1 of Secale cereale. Classification (NCBI taxonomy): domain Eukaryota; kingdom Viridiplantae; phylum Streptophyta; class Magnoliopsida; order Poales; family Poaceae; genus Secale; species Secale cereale. The sequence continues at coordinate 691,787,002 of LR738712.1, read as the reverse complement.
GTCACTGAATGGTTGGCACCCATTTCAGTTGGAGAGATCCGCAGTTTTCTTGGACTCGCGGGATACTACCGGAGATTCATAGAAAATTTCTCCAAGATTGTTAAGCCAATGACGACATTGTTGAAGAAGGAGACACAGTTCAATTGGACTGAAGAGTGCGAAGAAAGTTTCCAGGAGTTGAAGAAACGGTTGATGACAGCCCCAGTGCTGATATTGCCAGATATACGGAAGTATTTTCATGTGTACTGCGACGCTTCACGCTAAGTGTCGTGGAGTCGAGGCTTTTTGCGAGCTGCCAGGCTCCATATTTGCCAATCAATTGATGCGACCCAAAGGGCTATGATTCATTTTTCCAATCAATGGGTGCAATCCAAGGAGCAATGATTTCTTTTGCCAATCAATGGATTTAATCCAAGGAGCAAGAACTTTTTCTTTTGCCAATCAATGGATGTAATCCAAGGGGCAAGAACTTTTTCTTTTGCAATCAAAGGATGTACTCCAAGGGGCAAGAACTTTTTGTTTTGCCATCAAAGGATGTACTCCAAGGGGCAAGAACTTTTTTCTTTTGCCATCAAAGGATGTACTCCAAGGGGCAAGAACTTTTTTTTTCTTTTGCCATCAAAGGATGTACTCCAAGGGGCAAGAACTTTTTTCTTTTGCCATCAAAGGATGTACTCCAAGGGGCAAGAACTTTTTTCTTTTGCCATCAAAGGATGTACTCCAAGGGGCAAGAACTTTTTCTTTTCCCATCAAAGGGTGTACTCCAAGGGGCAAGAATTTTTCTTTTGCCAATCAATGGATATAATCCAAGGGGCAAAAACATTTTCTTTTGGGATCCGTAGCCCTCTAGTGACCGCGGAGGTAGGGTACCTATAAGAGAGTTGCGCTTGTATGGCAAGTCATGTTTGGTCCCTTATAGAATTGTCCTGCATAGCAAAATAACTTGATCAAAGCATCGTGTTCTTCTTTGATGAAAATGATATATATCTAGAGAAGTAAACTTTAGATGGATATCACCTGAGTGAATTCCCATATGACATTTATATTTCAAGAAAATGGCTGATTCCCTGGTTTACCGGGGGCACCGGTTTGAGAGGCCATAAGAACTTCTTGGCATGGAGAAGCCCCCATGTGACATATTCCTGAGCTGTGCTCGCCGGGCGCCTATGTTTGAGTTGTGATGTGCAACAAACTCTCTTTGGCCCCCTTAATTTTTCTGAGAACTCAAACTTGCGAGAAACACTTCTTCTTGAACTGGATGTTAAACCGGATATTAGGAGCTTAAAAAGCTTTGTGGGATCTTAAACCGGAATTATCATTTTCAGCCGGCCTTTAAATTTGCACCAATATGGCGGTGCAGGGTCCTGCATTAGATAACTTTGCAAGACGGGGTAACTGCTCTTCTAAAGAAAGCAATATATAATAAAATATACTGGATGGATTTCACCTGATATGTTAAGCCAGTATTTATCTGTCGCAGAGTTGATGATCACCATAGTGAAGCGGAAATCAGTCATGGCTGAATCCGCCGTAGGAGCCGACGGAAGAGTCGGTCGCAATATTATACGTCGGTGCGGACGAGCAAGTTGTCCTCCACGTTGTAAACCGGTGCGGACGCGTGAACCGGCCGTCCGTTTATCAGGTAATGTGACATAGAAGAAAATGTCGTTGTAGAATATTGCCGGTGCGTATTTATATCCGCAGTATAGCAATGATTTTACCTGTACATGAAAATACCAACAGGGCAGTGTAATGTTGCTCAGAGGAATTAAAATGTCCTGATAAAGTATATAGGAGGGATAACACCTGATTTGCTCGAACAATAGATGGGTCGGACGGCGCTAACGGGCTAGTTGCCTTCCTCGTTGTGAGCTGGCGCGGATGCGAAAGACGGCCACGGCGTTGTAAACCGGCGCGGTCGCGAGAGACGGCCGCGACATTGTAAACCGGCGCGATCGCGAGAGATGGCCAAGGCGCTGTAAACCGGCACGGGAATCCGTTGAGTAACGACGACCACTTCTGTCGAACGATGTTTGGCGGCGTGCCTCCATCTTCGTGGTATAATGCTACTTTGTAATGATTTAATTCTCCTGCATATAAAATACATCAAGGCAAAATAGCTTCGCTCGGATGAATTAATATGTTCTTAAAAATAAATAGGACATATATCACCTGATTTGCCCGGACAACAGATGAGTCGGCCGCGGCGTTATAAGCCGGTGTAGACGAGCGAGTTAATCGCAGGTGCGGACAGCTGAATCGGGTGCGGCACCGGCGTGTTGATGTAGACCGGACCACGGGAGCGGTGGCATGCGCACGTTTATTGGCGAAGAAGTCGGCCGCGGTGTTGGAGACCAGCGCGCGCGGGCGCGGACAGACGAGCCGGCCGGCGCGTTGACGTAAACCGGACCGCGACACGCATGTTCGTGAAGTCACACAACACAGCTGAACGTGCATCCGTAACATGCCACCACCCCTTTTTCTTTTAATAGTCGTCATTTGTCCGGACGACAACAGACCCAGAAGTAGCATCCATAGATAATTTGGTACTGGTACGGTCCAATGAAACACAGAACTTCGGGAAAGCACCAATCTCCAATTAATCGAGCTATTTTGTAAAGGCAGTTTATCTTCTCTGTTGAGTGCACTGGTGCCAAGGATGCTTCGTTGATTTGTGCTTCGAAGAGCTAAATCCAACTCATGGGTAAGGATTGTGCTTCGCCTGCTGTAGAACATTTCGAATTACCTTATTTGCATAGAGCTATCACCCTGGCTTCACGCAATGCTTCTGAAGATTTTACACGACTCCCTGGTATTCGTCAACAGTAACAGCCATCAAGTTCAGTTTTTAAACAGCCGCAGAAAACTTCTGCCTTTGCTTGGCTTGGCACAGAGGCGACTGGAGCAGTGAGGGAAAGCAAGGCCGAGGCGGCTCAGAGGCCACAACGGCTGCGACTGCCCATCGCGCAACGCGAGTCGCCAGGCGACCCGCAAGCAGCGGCGCCGCAACGTTCGCAGAAGCAACACCGGCGAGGTGAAGCTCAGTAACAATGGCAGGCCGCTGGGACGAAGTTGCGGGAATGGCTCGAAATGGGTCGGTAGGGTGAGGTCCGATCATAGAAACGGGACGGTGAAGCCCTGGCGGCTCAAGACAAGGTGACCCGGATGCCTGGCGCGTGGACGGCTCGGCGGCTCACGGCCGGCGAGGCGGCAGACCGGCCTGGGATGCGGCGCCTTTTGGAACGGCAGCGCGCGTCGCTCGCGTCCGAGGCGAGCTGGAGGCCGTGATTGCAATGAAGGCGGAGGCGTCAGGTGGCTCGGAGCAGATGGCGAGTCGGCGATGTTTTCTTGAGGCCGCAGCTGGCCACGACGGGTTTAAGGCCACTGAGGCAGAGGCAAGACGAGGCTGGGCGTGAGCAGCTCTCAGCCGGGGGTAGGCCGGCCAAGGTCAGCGGCTCGAGGCCGCTGTGAGGACGGCAGGGCGACCCGGCGCGTTGGTTTGGAGAGGCGCGTCCGAGTCAGCGGCTTGGATGCGCAGCGGCTTGAAACAACACCGCGCGGCAAAGTCCAAGACCGAGGCGGAGAGCGGAGACCAGGCGGGTTAGCGTGGCCGGTGGGCTTCCTGCTGTAGTTAGGGCGGGCGATTGCTTGGACTTGAGGCGGCGGTTAGAACGGCACGAACAATAGACATCCGGCAGCTCGAAACACTAAGCCCTGGAAACGGACGGAGTAGTAGGCGGGCGACTCCATGAAGTAACAGAGGCAGCTGTGGCTGGTTATGCCTGATCTGAATTTTTTTATCCGTAATTCCATGAGAGAATTTTAATAATATCGCAACTTGACTCTCAGGACTTGGAACTTGTACGTAAACAACAACTGCCCATCTGATCTTGTACCATCTCAGATTCGACGACTTGGATATTTTGCCTGGGATAGGCATCGTGGCTTCTGATCCATATACAAGCAGGGGCCTTGGATCGAATCTGCTGCAAAATCTTCCGTTCTCTTGGTGACTTGCGGCGGCGTATGACGCGCAACCGAACTCGCCTCAATCTTGTGGTGCTCAAGTCGGCTTCTCTTTATGCAACAAATTGTGAACTTCTCGATCCCTCGGGGAGATCCCTCCAAGAACTCATCACCATCGTGCGCAGGCCCCACGGTGGGCGCCAACTGTCGTGGAATTAACACGGCAGATGTCCGGATTAACGGACTTAGTCGTGAGGCCAGCGCATCTATGTAGTAGCTTGAGAGGGGTTGAGCGGAATCGAGAGACGCAACGCCAAGACAAAGATTTAGACAGCTTCGGGCCCCGGGAAACATCATCCGGTAATAACCCTACATGCTGTTTGAGGCTAGGTCTCATTATGATCCTCATGGTGTCGCCGGTAAATCGGCGCTTTGTGTCTAGCCCTAGAAACTTGTGAGAACTTGTCTAAAACTTATAAAAACTCCTCCCCCTTTGGGGAGCCCTGCCCCTCCTTATATATGTTGAAGGGGCGGGTTACATGACTAGTCCTAGTAGGATTAGGATTGCTCTATTACAAGGAATCCTAGTCTTGCTTCCTTTGTAGGAGAATATTCCTTATGCTTTCTTCATAAACCGGCCCACCATAATATGAGCCGGCCTTCCGGGCCTTGGTCCTTGTCATCCATGATCCGCCAGCCGGGTTACCAGTGAGTGGTATTATTTAGGCAGGTTGCTTGTAAACCGTTTGGTGAGGGCGGGACGCCAGTGAATCGCCAAGTGTAAACCGTCAAGTCCGGCCGGGTCATGTTTCCGGCCGGTTCATACCGCGGGGTATATCCCCGACACTTAGGACTTGGAGGAGTACTTATGCTGGATGGAAGAGTTGTTTCCTATGCATCTCGTCAACTGCGACCGCACGAGTTGAATTATGTGACGCACGATCTGGAGTTAGCAGTGTAGCGCACGCACTCAAAACCTAGAGACATTTCCTTATTGGAAAATCGTTGTGATGTGTACACGGATCACAAGAGTTTGAAGTACATTTTCACTCAGAAGGAGCTGAACCTCAGACAGAGGAGATGGTTGGAGCTTATAAAGGATTATGATATGAAGTTGCACTATCACCCAGGAAAGGCCAATGTTGTTGCAGATGCTTTGAGCCGGAAGAGTTATGAAAATACCATAGTAAAAGGGGGATTGCCCCAGGAGTTGGCAGAAGATCTCAGGGAGCTTCGTTTGGAGATAGTTCCTAGAGGTTTTGTCGCAACATTGGAGGTTCATTCAACATTGCTGGGGAAGATACCTGAAGCCCAGAAGGATGACAAAGAGATTGCCGAGATAAAGAAGAGGATGAGTGAAGGAAAAGCCAAAGGATTTCGTGAAGATGAACACGACACCTTGTGGTTTGAGGATCGAATCTATGTGCCCAACAACCCGGAGATCAAGAAGTTGATACTGCAGGAAGCACATGATTCGCCATACTCGATACACCCCGGAAACACCAAGATGTATTTGGATTTGAAGGAACGTTTCTGGTGGACGGGAATGAAGAAGGATATTGCCGAGTATGTAGCCATATGTGATGTATGCCAGAGAGTAAAGGTGGAGCATCAAAAGCCAGTAGGACTGGTACAGCCTATGCCGATACCCGAATGGAAGTGGGAGAAGCTTGGCATGGATTTTATCACCGGATTGCCCAGGACCAAAGCAGGATATGACTCAATCTGGGTAGTAGTGGATCATTTGACCAAGATAGCCCACTTTATCCCCGTGAAAACCACATACACCAGTGCGAAGTTGGCCAAGATATACATGACCAGGATCGTATGTCTGCACGGAGTTCCGAGGACCATTGTATCAGATAGAGGAACACAGTTCACCTCAAAGTTTTGGCATCAGCTACACCAAACTTTGGGAACGAGGCTGGAATTCAGCACAGCTTTTCATCCGCATACCGACGGATAGACCAAGAGAGTCAACCAGATTCTGGAGGACTTGTTGAGAGCTTGTGGGCTAGATTATGGATCTAGTTGGGATGACAATTTGCCCTACGTTGAGTTCTCGTACAACAACAGTTACCAGGCCAGTTTGAAAATGGCACCGTTTGAAGCATTGTACGGGAGGAGATGCCGAACACCGCTAATGTGGGATGAAGTTGGAGACCGACAGTTGTTTGGATCGGACTTGATCAAAGAGTCTGAAGAGAAGGTTTAGCTAATTCAAGATAGATCGAAGGTAGCTCAGTCCAGGCAGAAGAGTTATGCAGACTCGAAGCGCAAGGAAGTAGCCTATGAAATCAGAGACAGAGCGTACTTGAGAGTATCGCCTCTGTGCGGAGTTAAATGTTTCGGAGTCAAGGGAAAGCTAGCCCCGAGATTTGTGGGACCTTACCGAGTTTTGGAACACATGGGAGAGGTTGCCTATAAGTTGAGTTGCCCGAAGGATTGTTAGGAGTGCACGATGTGTTTCAAGTTTCGCAGCTTAAGAAGTGCCATGCGGAGATGGCCGATATCCCGCTTAGAGACACAGTACCCCTGGAGGCAATTCAGTTGGATAGTGATTTGACTTACGAGGAGAAGCCTGTTAAGATTCTCGAATTTTTGAGCAAAGTCACCCGCAGTAAGGTTATCAAGTTTTGCAAAGTTCAGTGGAGTCACCACACTAAGGAAGAAGCCACCTGGGAACGAGAAGATGATCTACGCAAGGACCACCCACACCTGTTCTCTAGCCAAGCCGAATCTCGAGGGCGAGATTCATTCTAAGGGGGGTAGGTTTTTAACATCCCAAATTTTCAATTTGGAATGTTATACATTGATCATACTGCATTGCATATTTCTTTGCATTTTGTGCGTGGCGATCCTCGAAAATTCTAAGCAACTCAAGGTCCTACGGAGAGACTTGGGAAATTCTACCGTTTTTGTATTTGAGTTTATTACTCGAATACCGGTACGAGGATAGTGTTGGTTTTAATTATTTTTCTCTCCTAAAAATATTTCTAAATAAAAATACATGAGCGGAGATAATATGACTTCTCCAAAATAAAAGAAATATTGGAGGAAAATATTAAAATCACTTTTGGTTTTTTTCGGATTTATTTGCGATTTTATTTGCATAGGAAAAATATGCGTTTTTTAAAATTGCATTTAGGTCCGGGAAAAATGTTCACTTTGTCCTAAATATTATTAGAGGACAGCGAAAATTTATTTCGGAATTTTTCGAGTCCATTTAGTATTTCTTTCGTTAGTTTTCGTACGTCAGGACTCGTGTTAAAAAAAAGTGGCGAACCGACTTCGGGCCGTGTTCGGCCAGGACTCCCCCTGGCCCGGGCCTTTATAAGCCGGCCCAGCCACCCCGCCTCAGCCGCCCCGCCCCGTTGTTTCGCCCGTCACGCCGAACCCTAGCGCCAGCAGCCGCTGCGCCGCCGCCGGACCCGCTGCCCGCCACCGGAGTTCGTCGAGGTAGCCGCCCGCCGCCCCGGTTTTCTAGAAGAAACCGACCCGGTTTTTTTTGGCAAAACCCTAGTTTCGTTTTTTTAGATTAGATCGGTTTTTTTTTATTTAGCTGTTTAGCGAACGTTCGCCCGTTTGTTCTTTTTAACGAACGAGTTCGTCGTTTAGTCTCCGTTAACGAACGTTCGTTCGTTAATCTGTTTGTCGGTTTTCTTTTTCGAGGTATTTATCCGCGATTATTTTCGATCGCGATTTATGTCCTGATCTTGTTTTTCGTTTTACTTTTCGCTCAAGAGTCAGAATCAGGTGATTCAAAATCCTAGATCTTCGGCTCGATGCCCTCTTTCCGTTTAACCAACTTGAACAAAGTTTTTCTACTGTAAAATTTGACCTTAGATCAAACTAGTAAACGGACCTCGTTTTTTTCGTAGTTTGAGTTTCGTTGCTTCTTTCGATTTGTTTCTTTTTGCAAACCGGAGTTCTTAAGTTGAAATTTCTGGTTAGATCTTCTCTCTTGGAGTTTTGTTTGTGCATCATTGCTTGATTACTTATGTATGCTATGGTTTGCTTGCGATAGAATACCCGGACTATGAAGCATGCTACTACGAGTCTCTAGGTTTTGCGAATCATCAGCAAGGCAAGTAACACTTTGATCATACCCTTTTATTACCCAGTTTTTATGCATTAGATCCACTGTTCAAGAATTCACCCGATTAATCAGTTAACGGGCCAGTTAATCGCTACTCACCGCATGGCCGAATCGAATAACACCTATTCATCGAGTTAACTTGTCGGGCCAATTAATTGGCCAGTTAGACCGATTAATCAGTTGTCATGCCGATTAATCCCTGCCGGTTCATTAATGGGCGGGCAAACAAAGCCCAAATTTTTGACCCGTAACCCCTTCCATCCCCATCCCGCTCCTTAATAGCTAGGATTAATAATTGTACCTCCTCTCTATGATTTTCATATGTCTAAGGAAGCATGTTTTAGTATACTACCTACCTGTGATCTTGGGAGTATGGTATAATACATAAAAAATCTTGATATATGTTGGCAAGTTCCTATTCAATCTACCGATTAATGGTCGACCGATTAATCCAGTTAATAGGCCGATTCACCGATTAATCGCTACTCCTAAACCGACCGAGCAGCTACCAGTTAACGATTTCTTGAACATTAATTAGATCAAACCCTCACACATTGCATGAGTAGGATCTCTTAACTTGTGGGTCTGGGAAGTAGTTTGAGGTAGAACCTATTACCTGTATTATTTTCAAACCCTTGGGAGTTACTTCGACGCTATGCTTAGGTTATCATGCTATGCTCGTAGACGTGGTTTGGGTTTGAGTGAAATCCATGACAGATGTGAGTTGTTAATTAATGGTTCAACTTAAGGTGGCTACTTGAATATACATCTAGGTGGATTGGTTGCAGGGCACCTGGGGAATCCAGTGTTGTCCTAGGAAATCCTGGGGTTTCCCTGTGATTGTCCTATGGAATGCCACCCAGGCTCAAAGGGATCATAAAACTATTTATGCTAGAAACTTCCGTGTGCAGCCACAATGCCATTATGGGCTCTGGCATATAATGAGTAAGTTGTGTGAGCTCTTTCGTGGTGGACTAGCAGATGTAGGGGAAAGTAGGTGTACGGGTCCACCTGGGGTAAAGAGTAAATGCTTCTGAAAGACTGTGTCTCGATCATCCGTTTCTCAAACACCATGTAGTGCGAGAAATTAAACGAAGGCGATCGAGTCTTGTGGGAAAAGTGCAATAACCTCTGCAGAGTGTACAAACTGATCATGATTAGCCGTGTCCCCGGTTATGGACAATCTTGAGTATCTGGTACTTGAATTATTGGTTGATCTCATCACTCTAAAATTAACTTGTTGGGTTAATGATTACTTTAATTGGGATTGAGTTGGAGGTACCTTCTCAATGATGTTTCAACTACCATGATAGTTAAAATAAAATTTATTTCTTTGCTGTAGGGAAAAATTAGCTTTACGCAAAAACTTTAACCTTAGAGCCTCCACCAGCCAAATATGCATATAATGTAGCCTTTATTTCTGTTACTTGCATCTTCTGTGTTATCTTGCCAGCATATTCCATGTGCTGACCCGTTTCGGGCTGCAACATGTTACGTTGCAGACTTTTCAGACGAGGAGTAAGACGTTCTAGGTCGTTTGTCATGCACTCAGCTATGCCGTTGGAGTTGATGGACTCAATTATCTTCCAAGCCTTCCGCTGTTATTTTGTTAGATGGCCTTAAGCCATAGACTTTTGTAATAAGTTCTCTTTTGGAGACACACGATGTAATAAGTGTGTGATTGCCACTCTGTTATAAATCCTTCAAGTACTGTGTGTGTCAGCATTACCGATCCAGGGATGACACTGAAACACAGAGACTTCGGTCCATTCGGATCGTGGTCGCTACACCCGCGGCCGGACCACTTCGCTTTCCCCGTCGCCGCCTTCTTCGGGCGCTCCAGCGCCGCGGTCTTCTCCTTGCCCATGGCGAGCGAGCCGGCGTTGGCCGAGGAGAAGGAGAGAGAAGCAGAGGCACGGCGGAGGGACGGAGGCGAGGAAACAGAGAATGGGCGCATAGTGCCCTCACCTCGGTCGCGGCAAGCATTTATAGCACGACGGTCGAGTGGCTGACCAGTGGCCCCGAGCAATCCCGCAACAGGCGCACACGCGATACGTGGTGAAAAAAGCGGCGCGAGGATCGAGGGGTCCCGGGCATATCCGATCCGATTATCGTGGCACGACCCATCCCACGCGCTTCCCCATATTTCGAAATCCCGCAAAAACCGAAGACCAGAGAGCAACCGATCCCGCCGAAAGCTGCGCGCACCAACGGCGCTCGGCGCCACGCACAAAGTTCAGTCGATGATCAACACAACAAGCGCACTCGACGGTTCCGGAATCGATTAAGGCAACCAAGACGAGGTTGAGAAGATGGCCTGGTTCACAAGTTCGGAGAAGATTACCCCAAGGACATCGAACCTGAGCCAAGGCTCACTTCAGCACTCTCTTCTGCTCAAGTCTCAATCCATTCGGGGGCTACTGACGAGGTTACGGACCTAGGGTAGGGTCACAGGCCTGACCAAGATACCCCACCCAAGGTCACTACCCCAGAAGCTCAAAGGACAAACCGATGGCAACAAGAACAGTCGACTGAGACGGCCCAAGAGGACATCCCACTCGACCGTACACCCCCGTCTAGACGACTCAACTTCACTCGACCCTTCCAAGGCACTCGACCCCTGAAGGTCAACGATTCCTTAGGACAGCAACGGTCTGGTATTCAATCCGCTGCAATGAATGCCTTTATTACTCTTTACTGCGGGCGTTATCGGTAACGCCTGCCTTTATGTACATTGAACCCTTGGTAACGTGGAGCATGGTTGGGGTCTTGGCACACTATATAAGCCACCCCCTCCACCAGTACAAGGGTTCGCACCCCCTATAACACATACACTCCCATACATTCCAGTCGGCCGCCTCCGGGCACCGAGACGTAGGGCTTTTACTTTCTTCGAGAAGGGCTTGAACTCGTATACATCTGGCGTACAATCTCACCATAGCCAGGACCTTGCCTCCTCTTACGTACCCCCTACTCGTACTGTCAGACTTAGAACCACGACACGCCGCTGCTCCGTTGGTCGCTCGGGCCTCGTTGCTCGGGCGCATGCGCTGCTTTGGCAGCCCGGGTGCTGGCGCTGACGTCCTAGGCCGGCCTCATCCAGGACTCCGCCGCCGCCATGCCTCCATCGAGCGGCATCCCCGACCTCGCGTGCGATCGGCTTGATCACCCGCTCGCCGCCGTGATCCGCCTCATCTACGCCACGCGACCAACCTGGCCCGTTGGTTGCGCGTGCCTCCGTAGGTCCCGTGAAGATTGTCCTGAGTTCAGCGCGCCCCTCCGTCGATCGAGCAACGGGCTGCCGCCGCGTCGCCCCGTCGGGCCGCAGCGCCGCCGCCCCGTGGTTCTCCTCGCGGCTGCATCGACTAGTGTGTCCTCGCTGCGTCGCCCCTATGGGCCATAGTGCCGTGGTACGCGGTCCCCGCCACAGCCCCGAGGCCGTCCCAGTGGTTGGACCGACTCGCGAACTGCCGTTGCGTCGCCCCTTCGGGCCGCAGTGTCTCGGCCCGCGGTCCCGGCCGCCGCCCCGAGGTCTTCCCGCCGTTGCCCCGACCCACCTGCCGCCGCTGCGTCGCCCCTTCGGGCCGTAGTGGCGCGGCCCGCAGTCCACTCCGCCGTCACCGCGCGTCGACTTCTCGTGGTATGCGCCGCACCATCTCCCTTGGTGCGGGAACGTCACCGTCCGCGCCGGTCTTCTTCACGCTCAGGGTTATTCGCCTACTTCGAGCACCGCCGTCGCACTCCTAACCTAGCCGCCGCCGCCACCGACAAGCCGCCGCCGCCACTCTTCTTTGGCCGCCGCCGCCGCCACTTTCGTAGTCGCCGCCAGCACCCGTCCACCCCCTTCGTCTTCGTCCAAGCACCAACCCGTCGCCAGCGTCGCCGTCATCTACCCCGACCCTTCGTCTACTCCGACCACCATTGGTGACATCGGCCCCGCGTCGTTGGACGCCGCAATCATCGTCAAGTTCTTCTTTGCTAGCCCCTCCGACTTTTTCGACATGGCGTACAGCTCGTGCAGGTCCCTCGTCTACGCATGCCCGGTGCTGGAAACACCGATGTATGCCTTCATCCACGATGTGTTGTCGGTGTACAAAAAGGAGGGTACACTTTTTGTACCCCTATGACTGTGCACGGGCAGTCTGAGCCACGGGCACCGCCGCACCAAGCAAGGCCAGGGAGGTAAGCCAGGGTGAGACTGAAGCCCAAAAGAACAAGACCACAAAGAGCAAAGGGACGAAGCGGGTTCCCCCGGCAAGATCCTTGTCGGGAGCCAGTTTTAGCAGCCCCGGCAAGATCCTTGTCGGGGCCGGCTTTAGCAGCCCCGGCAGGACCCTTGCCGCGGCAACTCACCCCTCACCTACGGAGCAAATCACCCTTGAGTCCACTGCCTCCATGGGGCAAGGATTCGGGAGATATCCCCGTAGTGGCATGCAGATCTTTGTGAAGACATTCAAGATCAGATACGCACTAAGAAGACGACGACCCTTGGCGGGATCCTAGCCAAGGAAGACCACAAGACCTCCGGCAAGCACCTTGCCGGGGATGACAGCAGGCGCCGCGGCAAGACCCTTGCTAGGGCCCCGGCAAGGCCCTTGCCGAGGACATCTGCAGGGCCACCATCAGGCCCACGCCAACTAAACTTCCACCGCCGTATGCAGCTGCCGACCCAACCAGCTGGGCAGGCACCTGTGTGGCGACATGCAGATCTTCGTGAAGACCCCACCATTGCGCCACCTCAACTGCGTGCCTACCTACATGGCATCTCAGGCATCGCTGGCCAGGGCACGTGTCGACATAAGAAGGAGCGGCGACGGACGAGACAGGTCTCTCCCCCGTCCCTGATAAAGCAAGGACACCTAAGCAAGATGCATTAAATGCGCATTATCATGTAATGCGAGGGATAACCTCGCATCACTGTACCCTTTCCACCTCATGTGTGCCACTGTGGCAACCCCTTTCTCTATAAAAGGAGGCCCGAGGCGACCAGGAGGAGGATTTGGCTTTTTGGAGCTCCTCACGCCCCATAGCTAGCTGAAGAACAAAGATATACAATCCACCAAAGCAGGAGTAGGGTTTTACGCATCCTCGCGGCCCGAACCTGGATAAACGAACCGTGTGCTATCTGTTTGATCCGCTCTTCTCTCAACCCCGCGCCCCGCAACCGTAGTAGGGATTCTTGTGATCCCATAGGTGTCGTTCCAATACACCGACATCTTTGGTGCGCCTGGTACGGGGTGCAGTTGTGAGAATCGGCTTTAGCAGTTAGTTCGACGCTCCTTCGTCATCATGGCACCCAAGAAGAAGAAGACGGTGGCGATTGGCCAGTCGGAAGCCGGACAGCCCGTCCCGACGCGGGCGAGCATCGGACCGGTCGCGGAAAGGACCAGGGGCGCTGCTCGCGAACACCAACACCCTGCCAGGAGCCGGAGTTTGGGAGGTGGCGATGTTTGTGCGCCTGGTAACGGGCCACACACCGCCAAATCCAAAGACGGAGCCAGGCCCTCCGCGGGTGGCGCGGGGCCCTCCAGGATCGTTGCCGCATCACCTGAAGGCGACGCAAGGGCCGCCAGGACTCCCACGCCGGCGCCAACAGCGTCCTCCTCCCTAGCAGCGCGCGATGAATGGCGTCATCACGCCGAAGATCCCGGGCATCGCCGCGGGAAGAGCCCCGAGCGCCACTCCCGACACGTAGAAGACCTGCCCGCCCGCCGAAGCGCTGGTGGAAACGGCATGCGACTGCGGGGTCGTGATGGAGCTCCTCCTGACATGGTCAGGGGTCGAAGCCCGTCGCGGTCCGTGCAGGTTTCGCTACCGCTAACCCCAGCAGAAGCCCTGGCGCGCGCGCAGTTGCTCCTCGACTTTCCTCACGTTACGGGGAAACTCGACGAATGGAGAGCCACCATACAAAGCCTTGTCGCAGTCGCCTACAAGGATGAACCAAGTCCAGCGGAGCCCCCGGGTCGACGTTTCGATGGGGTCCCACGCACCGGTGGCGGGAGGACCGGCAGCACCGTGGCCACGGTGCATTCGCCTCCTCCTCGCCCGGTACCGCGTGTGTCGACTCGTCGAGACGTCGCGGGTGACGCTATCTCCATAGCGTCGTCCGACCCACGGACCCACGGCGACCAGCAAGACGCTCGAACCACCATCGAGCGCCAACGCGGAGTGCGCCATCAGTCAGACAGGCGAGCAGGGCCTCCTGTGAACCGCCCAGCACCGGAGAGCCCTGGAGGTCTACCTTACGAGGTAGGTTGTCTGGCTTTTACCCGTGAGCTACGGCAGTTCCAGTGGCCCACTCACCGCACCTTCAAGCCTGACGTTGGCGAGAAGTACAACGGCAAGACCCACCCGTCGGAGTTCCTCAGCATCTACACCACCGCGATGCAAGCTGCCGGAGCCCGCGACGATAAGGTGCTTGCGAATTACTTCCCATTGGCTCTTAAACCCAATGCCATGTCGTGGTTGATGCACTTGCCGGCAGACTCTATTTCCTCCTGGTCGGATTTGTGCCATGAGTTTGTTGGCGCCTTTACTAGAGGTCACCAAGCCCATGGCCAAGCAAGTGACCTGCACGTCATTCCCCAGAAGGGAGGCGAGAGTTTGCACAAGTATATACAGAGGTTCAGCCGGATACAGTACAATATCCCTGATGTTCACCCTGCCGCCATCATCAGCGCATTTCATCAGAACGTGCGTAACCACAAGTTGCGTGAAGAACTGGCAATGAACAAGGTGAAAGATGTGGCGGAACTCTATGTTCTTGCTGACAGATGTGCCCGGGCTGAAGAGGGAAGGAAGTACACCGGCGAAGATGCCAGCGTGGAAACCGACTCTTCAGATGAGGATAATGCTGCCCCGGCGAAGAAAGGCCGGCGCCGCAATAGGAAGCGCAAGGGTAAAGTCGTGCTTGCCGTCGAGGGATCTGATGACGCTGGCTCCGCCAAGAAAACCAAGACAGATGACCCCGGCAAGGAAATTGCCGGGTGTGTCGCCTGCCGGGCCTTGGCGGCTGCCGAGAAGCCAGGAAATTCCGACAAGCAATACTGCAAGATCCATCGCACCAAAGGCCATGATCTCCAGAACTGCCGACAGGTTGAGCTCCTTGCTGAGAACCAGAGGGCTGAATATGAGAGGCGGGACAAGGAGAAGGGCCAGGACGGTGCTGAGAGGTCCGGCAAGAAGCGTGACGGCCATGCGGGCCGTCGCGGCAAGGATAAACAGCAGGAGAGGCCCGCCCGGGGCCGTGACAGAAAGCCAGAAGACGACGATCACGAAGAGGACGACAAGTCTGGCGACCAAGAGTTTCAGAAAGCCACGGAGGCCATGTGCGTCGATGGCGGCGCCTCGCTGCATACTTCTCACCGCCAGCTTAAACAGTGGGCGCGTGAGATTACAGCGGTGGAGCCATCGTCTGGTGCCCAAAAGCCGCTGAAATGGTCCTGCACGCCTATCATTTTTGACACTGAGGATCACCCTGATTGCACTACTGCCATCGGGTGCTTGCCGTTGTTGGTTTCACCGACAATACGCAACCTCAAGGTGACAAAGATGCTAGTCGATGGCGGGGCCGGTCTGAACTTAATTTCCCCTACCGTGATCAAGAAGCTGCAGATTCCTGACGAAGACCTCGAAGATACAGGCACGTTTCAAGGGGTCAACCCGGGGAGAAGTCAACCAAAGGGGAAGGTCACGCTGCCCGTGACTTTTGGGAGTGATCCGAACTACAGGACAGAAAGGATCGTGTTCTATGTTGCCAAGATCCCCTTGCCTTACAACGGGATCCTTGGCCGCCCAGCGCTGGCCAAGTTCATGGCAGCGTCACACTACACCTACAACACCCTGAAGATGCTAGGACCTGTGACGATCATTACCATCCCCTCCGATAAGAAAGATGGGCTGATTTGCGCTGACCAACTATACCAGTAAGCAATTGCAGCAGCTGCCGCCACTAGGGCACTTGCTCCTGCCACTGGAGCCCCGGGGGGGAAGAAGAAGAAGAAGACCGGTGAGACCTCGGGCACCCACTCCGGCAAGCGCACCTCTTCGGAGTGTAGTGCTCCCGTCGAGGATATGCCAGAGAGCTCCACCGGCAGAAACAAGAAGTCCAGGGCCACACCGCCGGGAACCAAGAAGGTCTCTGTCAAGAGGACGGCACGGGAGGGGCTTTCACCATAAGCTCCACCCTTGACGACAAATAGGAAGACGCACTCGTCACCTTCCTGCGGGCAAATGTCGATGTGTTTGCATGGCAAGCATCCGACATCCCCGGCGTTCCCAGGGAGGTGATTGAGCACCACCTTGATGTTTGTCCTCATGCGCGGCCCATCAAGCAGAAGGTCAGGAAGCAAGCTTTGGAACGACAAGAGTTCATCACAGAGGAGATCCGGAAACTGGAAGCAGCGGGTTTGGTAAGAGGAGTGCTCCATCCAACGTGGTTGGCCAATCCAGTGGTAGTGCGCAAGGCAAATGGGAAGTGGAGGCTGTGTATTGATTACACGGATAACAATAAGGCTTGTCCTAAACACCCCTTTCCGTTGCTGCGCATCGACCAGATTGTTGACTCCATGGCTGGGTGTGACCTGCTGTCATTCCTCGATGCCTACTCCGGCTACCATCAGATCTTCATGACAAGAGAAGACAGCATTCATCACCTCATGTGGTACGTATTGTTTCGTACGAATGCCTTTCGGGTTGAAGAGTGCTGGCTCAACGTTTGCAAGGGCAGTTCAGATTGGTTTTGAACCCCAGCTCCATAGAAATATGGAGGCTTATATGGATGATATAGTGGTCAAAACCAAGAACAGGGCAACCCTTATACTGGATTTACGAGAAACATTTGCAAACCTACGCAAGATCAATCTCAAGCTGAACCCTGAGAAGTGCGTCTTCGGCGTCCCGTCCGGCAAGCTTCTCGGGTTATTTGTGTCACAGCATGGGATAGAAGCCAATCCAGACAAGATCAAAGCTATAGAATAGATTGAAGCACCCAAACGGGTCAAGGATGTGTGTCGGCTTGCTGGCTGCGTTGCCACCATGAGCAGATTCATTTCCAAGTCTGCCGAGCGCGCCCTTCCCTTTTTCAAGATTTTGAAAAAGGCGGGCCCAATGGAGTGGACGCCAGAAGCCGAAGCAGCATTGCAAGATTTGAAAAGGTATCTTTCCTCTACGCTAGTGCTAGTTGCGCCTAGGCCACAAGAACCGTTGCTGCTATACTTGGCGGCAACAAACCAGGTGGTCAGCGCCGCACTAGTGGCGCGGAGAGAAATTGATGATGAGGTGATAGCAGCGACAGAGCCTGATGCCATTGGTGCAGAGACGACACGGCCGGTTGGAGTGCAGCCAAAGAAAAAATGATGCAGCACCCGGTCTACTTTGTTAGCTCCCTCTTGCAGGGGGCTAGATCAAGGTACTCCGGTGTGCAGAAAATGCTCTTCGGCCTTCTTTTGGCCTCGAGGAAGCTGCGTCACTACTTCTAGGTGCACGAGATCACTGTCGTCTCTCGCCTCCCTCTGCAACGGATATTGCACAATCCAGATGCAACGGGAAGAATTGTAGAGTGGGCACTGGAGCTGTCCAGCTTTGGCCTCAAGTTTGAAAGTACCTCGACGATTCAAAGCCGAGTCCTGGCGGAGTCCGTTGCAGAATGAACCACGACGCCTGATGAAGAAGTCCAGGAAACTGCTCTCCCCGGCAAAGAGGCGAGTTGCGACTGGATCATGTACTTTGATGGAGCTTTCTCCTTACAGGGCGCCGGGGCTGGCGTACTGCTGGTTGCGCCCACTCGAGAGCACCACAAGTACGTAGTCCAGATGCACTTCCCCAGGGAGGTATCAACGAACAATACTGCTGAATATGAGGGGCTACTTGCTGGTCTTAGGATCGCGGCAGACCTCGGAATCAAGAAACTCATTGTCAGGGGCAATTCGCACCTTGTCGTCAAACAAGTCAACAAAGATTACCAGAGCCCGTTGATGAAGGCCTACGTCGATGAAGTGAGAAAGTTGGAAGAGCGTTTTGATGGTATACAGGCGGAGCACGTTCCCCGAGTAGAGAACGACATTGCCGATTACCTATCAAAGCGTGCTGCCCTCAAGTTACCTGTGGAACCAGGTACCTTTGTGCTTCAGCTTTCTCAGCCATCCGTTGATCCATCAACAGAGGAAAACAAGAGGAGGAAATCAGGGCCCGGCAAGTACTTTCCCGCCGAGCTCCCCGGAGCCACCGACAAGGATGTTGCCGAGGACACTGAGCTCGCCACGGGACGGCTAGCTCCGGCGGAGCGTCAAGCTCTTGCCGTCGAGACAGCCGCTCCTATAGCGGAGGAAATGCCTTTAGTCCTCGCCATCGAGCCCCAGGCTCCAGCGTGGGCACAGCATACCGTCCGATTCCTCCAAACTGGGGAACTTCATGAGGAGCAGGAAGAAGCGGAAAAAGTAGCACGTCGATCTGCTATGTACTAGTTCGTCGATGACATCCTGTACAGAAAGAGACCGAACGATGTGAAATTGAAGTGTATCCCTCGAGAGGAAGGACTGGGGCTGTCGGCAGAGATACATGGAGGCATATGTGGATCCCACATAGGGTCAAGAGCCCTTGCCGGAAAGGCATTTCGGCAAGGCTTCTTCTGGCCCACTGCCCTCCAGGATGCGATGACACAGGTCACCAGGTGTGAAGCGTGTCAGTTCCATTCAAAGAAACTTCATCAACCAGCTCAAGCCCTTCAAACCATTCCTCTCTCCTGGCCCTTCTTGGTCTAGGGGCTCGACATACTGGGCCCTTTCCCCCGCGCTGCCGGGGGCTTTGAGTACTTGTACGTCGCAATCGACAAGTTCACAAAGTGGCCAGAGGTAGAGGCGGTGAGGAAGGTCACAGCTCAGTCAGCCGTCAAATTCTTCAAGGGACTAGTGTGCCGTTTTGGTGTACCCAACAGGGTCATCACCGACAACGGCACGCAGTTCACAAGCCGCACCTTCATGCAATATACCCAAGACCTCGGCAGCAAAGTCTGTTTCGCTTCCGTTGCTCACCCACGAAGCAATGGTCAAGCTGAGAGGGCAAACGCTGAAGTATTGCGAGGCTTAAGGACAAAGACCTTTGACAGGCTGCACAAAAGTGGAAGGCGCTGGATTGATGAGTTGCCGACGGTTCTTTGGTCGATCAGAACGACGCCAAATCGAGCCACCGGCCATACACCCTTTGCCCTAGTATACGGGGCAGAAGCAGTTCTCCCCACTGAACTCATATACGAGTCACCTCGAGTGCTCGCTTATGATGAGCTTCAGCAACAGCAACTGCGGCAAGATGACGCAACGCTCCTTGAGGAAGATCGTCTTCGGGCGGCTGTGAGAGCAGCACGCTACCAGCAAGCCTTGCGCCGCTACCATAGTCGCAAGGTCCATGCCCGAAGCTTTGAGGAAGGCGACCTTGTTCTTCGGCGCGTTCAATCGGCCAAGAATACCAACAAGTTGATGCCAAAGTGGGAAGGCCCTTATTGGGTAATACGAGTCACCAGGCCTGGCGCAGTCCGCCTGGAGACCAAAAATGCCGTTCCGGTGAGCAATTCCTGGAACATTGAGCATCTTCGCAAGTTTTACCCATAAGTCGCGGCTTGCCGCCCCCCCCCCCCGGCAAGCCACCTTTTGTACAAGCCTTACCGGCAAGGCATGTAACCCTTTGTACAAAGCCAGGCGCAGACCCTGAGCATAAATAAATGAAGCGCTGGCGCCCTAAGTTATAGCATGCATGCTAGGTCGAGTCTCGTCCTTGGTTAGGGTTGATAGTGCTTAGCGGCGGCTAACCCCTAGCTTAGACGTCGAGTTTGCATCTCTTTGTCTTTCTTTTATCTCCTTTGGTTCACAGGACACATAGGTATCCTTGCCGAAACCACTTGGGGAGAAAAAAAAAGGGGAACAGGACAGCATCAAGGCCCCGACAAGCTAGTGTTGTCGGGGGCTACAATAG
Source organism: Secale cereale (assembly GCA_902687465.1). NCBI lineage: Eukaryota > Viridiplantae > Streptophyta > Magnoliopsida > Poales > Poaceae > Secale > Secale cereale. Next base: position 691,766,973 of record LR738712.1, on the reverse strand, counting down.
CAAAGATTCACCCACGGCAAACCAGGGTTGCCGGGGGCTGCAGCTTCAGATAAGTTCCTCATCCCTTATCATGCATTCCATTATGGACTGAGGTATGTGAAACCTCGTTTTTTTCCTTAAACTACCGTGCTCCCATAACTCTAAGCCCTAGGGCTCGTTCCTGGGACCAAGTTTGGTCGTAGTCGCGGCAGCGAAAGGATAAAACAAGGAGCCTGAACCCGCCTCATCCCTGCCTCCGCCAAAGGTGTGAGAAAGGTAGAGCGAGGTGGGGAAACGGCAAGGCCTGTTGCCGGGCGAGAAAATGTTTATCTTAGAGATATCAGGGATTTATTCCCTGTTGTGGGTTCTACCTACGAACAAATGACCCGGCAAACATCCCTTTTTCATTAAAAACATTCCACTCCGGTACAGTCCATAGGGAATGAAAAACATGAACAAGGGGATTACAAGTTTTAAATTTAACAGATGCCCGAAGGCTTACAAACTAAAAAGAGATAAGATGCCTATAATCCCTTTCTTGTCCCTCTCCTCAGGAGGCAGGTCAAGAAGGCGAGAAGGGCGAAAGGAGCGCCTAGGCGAGCTACGGGTGGCAGAAGACACCGAGAGAATGTCTTGGTGGCCGCCCAAAGGCTGGATGGTGATGGCGGCGCCGGAAGGAGAGCTCGAAGACGAGGCGGCAGGACGTCAGTACGTGTCGAAGGCGTCGGTGCCCGCGTACTCCGACATGACGACCTTGCCACCCGCCCTCTTCCTCTTCCGCAGCCCCCCCCCCCAACGCCAGCCGCCCAAGGGGACGGCCCCGAGAAGTTCAAGGAGATGGCAACACGGATGATGGGGTCGCCGGTGCCACCAGGAGCGGCGCCCGACACCTAGTCGGACCCGCCATCCTGCCGCCTACCGCCCTCGTCGTCGCTGCCGCTGTCCTCCTCGTCACTCTCGCTCGAGAAGGAATTTTTGCCATCAGAAGAGCTCTCCACGCAGCACCTTGCGCGAGTCCTTAAGTGCCCGAAGACCTTGACGGAAAGAAGGCCACCCTCCATCAACTTAAAATGGAGAGTGAGCCCATCCGTCAAGCTGTGGATACGAGCAAACGTCTTCCATACCCGACGAAGATACATCACATGAGGAGCAGGGAAGTCGACGCGGACCCGCGTGCCACTGATCCCGCAGCCCCTCATGTGCAGCCGCAATGACTCCAGCGGATCTAGCTCCATCTGCCGCGCAAATGGAGTCGGGAGACGAAGGCGACAACGCGGCGGCCGGCGCAACCTGACGAAGAACTCGCAAGGGTCATCCCCAACATGGCCCTCCATTGGAGGAGAAGCTGCTGGCGGGGGCGAGGCCGGCGGGCCACCCCGTCCTCCTCTTCCCCGGGCGCCCCAGCCTCGCCCCCTCCGCCTTCCCCTCGCGGCCGGCTCTGCCACCGCTAGCGCAGGAGAAGGAGGGACGCATTGTCGAGCGGCGACCCTTGCCGCCACCGTTGAAGGGCCGGGATTTCCTCTCTCCATGACGAATGGAAGAGAGGAGCAGAAGTTGAAGGGGGAAGAAGATGGAAGAATGCGGGGCGCCGTCCCTCCCCTCCCGCTCTTTATAAAGGAACAGGGTTGGGGCTCGGCCGCCCCGCTCGGCCAATCAAGACACGGAAGGCGCAGGGAGCCAGGACCGACCCGCCGCCCCAACCAGCGACGGCCCGGTTTCCTGTCTCCACCGTTTGCCACCCCAAGCGCATGGGAGGCACGTGGTAGACATGCAGAACCGAGGGGACGGGTGAGGCGACCTCTCCCCATCCCATGATCGTGGGGAGTGGACGCCTTGAGGACCGCGCCTCGGCCCCATTCAGTAAATGGGCCGCGCCTCCACACCTCCCTCCGTTTATGGGGAAGGCACGGACCACCTCCTTTCACATTAACTGCGACATGACGCCTGCGTGCAACCAACCCCACGCATGCCGCCCACGTCACGCACGCCCCTCCACACCGCGCCACGCGCACGGATCTTGGGAGGCGCAGCGCGTGGAAAATCTTACCGCGGTAAAAACCGTCCCGCCTGCCCGTGCACCGTTCTGTGCCTAGCCCAACAACGCGTCGCGCTTATGTGTGGCCTAGGCCCGGTGGCTCCTATCGGTGTACAAAAATGGGGGGTACACTTTTTGTACCCCTATGACTATGCACCAGCAGTCTGAGCCACGGGCACCGCCGAACCAAGCAAGGCCAGGGAGGTAAGCCAGGGTGAGACTGAAGCCCAAAAGAACAAGACCACAAAGAGCAAAGGGACGAAGCGGGTTCCGCCGGTAAGATCCTTGCCGGGAGCCAGTTTTAGCAGCCCCGGCAAGATCCTTGCCGGGGCCGGATTTAGCAGCCCCGGCAGGACCCTTGCGGCGGCAACTCGCCTCTCGCCTACGAAGCAAATCACCCTTGAGTCCACTGCCTCAATGGGGCAAGGATTCGGGAGATATCCCCGTAGTGGCATGCAGATCTTTGTGAAGACATTCAAGATCAGATACGCACTAAGAAGACGACGACCCTTGGCGGGATCCTAGCCAAGGAAGACCACAAGACCTCCGGCAAGCACCTTGCCGAGGATGACAGCAAGCGCCGCGGCAGGACCCTTGCCGGGGCCCCGGCAAGGCCCTTGCCGAGGACATCCGCAGGGCCACCATCAGGCCCACGCCAACTAAACTTCCACCACCGTATGCAGCTGCCGACCCAACCAGCTGGGCAGGCACCTGCGTGGCGACATGCAGATCTTCGTGAAGACCCCACCATTGCGCCACCTCAGCTGTGTGCCTACCTACATGGCATCTCAGGCATCGCTGGCCATGGCGCGTGTCGACACAAGAAGGAGCGGCGACAGACGAGACAGGTCTCTCCCCCGTCCCCGATAAAGCAAGGACACCTAAGCAAGACGCATTAAATGCGCCTTGTCATGTAATGCGAGGGATAACCTTGCATCACTATACCCTTTCCACCTCCTGTGTGCCACTGTGGCAACCCCTTTCTCTATAAAAGGAGGCCCGAGGCGACCAGGAGGAGGATTCAGCTTTTTGGAGCTCCTCACGCCCCATAGCTAGCTGAAGAACACAGATATACAATCCACCAAAGCAGGAGTAGGGTTTTACGCATCCTCGCGGCCCGAACCTGGATAAACGAACCGTGTGCTATCTGTTTGATCCGCTCTTCTCTCTACCCCGCGCCCCGCAACCGTAGTAGGGATTCTTGTGATCCCATAGGTGTCGTTCCAATACACCGACACGTTTCCCCGGGCCTAGCAAGCCTGGTCGGCGCTTTGTCAACTTCGTTTTCGTCCGTCTACGCATGCCCGATGATGGCAACACCGGTGCATGCCTTCGTCTACGATGTGTCCCCGGGCTTGGCAAACCCGCAGCGACGCGTCGTCAACAACATCTTCTTTCCGGCGCACCACTACTTCGACACCACAGCGCCCATGCTAACTCGGCGCCCCCTTGCGCCCACGGCTCCACGGCGACTTCCTCGACACCAGCTACCCCGACTCGACATCGACCACGGCATTCTTCGCACGGCTACCTCGACCATGGCTCCACCACCCTACGCTCTCGGCTACCTCGACAAACGGCACAGAGGGCTACCGCCTTGCTTGAGCAACTTTGTTGGCTTCCACTCCAGCCACGACTTCCGCGATGCAATGACCGTTACGACTGTGGGGGGTGTCCGTTGGCTTGCCTTCGGATTTTTCTCCAGTCTCACCGTCTGCGTCGCTACCGTTGTGACTGCGGCGGGATGTTGAGTATCGTGATTATTAGGAAAGCTAGGATAGCGTAGGATATTATTCTACCTTGCCTTGTACTTCATGTAGATCATTGTACTCCTATATATATGCCCACGAGGCTCAAGCAATACAACAACTATTCCATCAAATCCCTCTCTCCCTTCTAACACCTGCAATCGACAAACATCACACATACATTGTTTGACATAATTTCACAACACAACACATATCAAATATACATGGTGTGACATATATCCTCTTTCTTTTCTTTCTACTACCTCTGATTCAGGTTTACTGGGCCTCCTTGTATTTTCTTGTCAAACTTTAACAATCTATAAAAGTACCAGAACAAAAATTATATGATAGAAAATATATATTGATGGATTCGTATTTGAAAGAGCTTTCCCATATTATAATTTTTTTGACATATAGTTTACATTTTATTAGTTGCATGTGTGATCAAACTTTCGCACAAAATAAATAAGATGGCCTTCAGTTATAAACTCCGGACGGGGGTAGTATAGGACGAGAGAGAGTTACCTGAAAAGCGCTGAACGTGACAGGATCCCGACCATTGATTTGACTGGATTTTAAATAATTCGTCTACCAAAAACGCCGCCGGACGTGGGAGCTTTGGAGGCACTTTCAAGAACGCCACCGACTGTCAAATCTTTGGAGGCGTTACTGAAATACGCCTTCATTGATCTTTCCCTTTAGGGTTATTTCTAGCGTTTTGGAGGAACGCCCCCAAAAACATGTAAAGGCATTTCTGTATCATCTAGAGGCATTTTAGAATGTCTCGTAATGTCTGTCGTGTTGTAGTGCTTCAACCATTTGTTCTATCCTAAGTCCCTGCAATCGACAAACATCACATATACATTGTTTGACATAATTTCACAACACAACACATATCAAATATACATGGTGTGACATATATCCTCTTTCTTTTCTTTCTACTACCTCTGATTCGGGTTTACTGGGTCTCCTTGTATTTTCTTGTCAAACTTTAACAATCTATAAAAGTATCAGAACAAAAATTATATAATAGAAAAGATATATTGATGGATTCATATTTGAAAGAGCTTTCCCATATTATAATATATTTTTTACATATAGTTTACATTTTATTAGTTGCATGTGTGATCAAACTTTCACACAAAATAAATAAGATGGCCTTTAATTATAAACTCCGGACGGGGGTAGTATAGGACGCGTTTGGTAGGCTACATATACCTCGGCTAGGCCCGCGCCGGAAGAAAAAGGCCCGTTTGGTTACCCACATTCACTGTTGGGCATGTATAGCATGAACATTAAGGCACCTCTGGGCATGCATCCCTGGGAACGCTTAAATCTGCCGTTTTTCCTCAGCCATGCCCGCGCGATGCAACCCTAGGAACATGGGCATGGGCGGTTGCACGCATGGGTACGGTCCCGAGACGTCGCATTGTTTCCAGACGCGTCGTCATAACTTACCCTCACCTACCCCTCCTCATCGCTCTCTCCCCTCTTCCCCAATCACACCGGCGGTGACGACGGCGGCGATCACTACGCTCTACTACGAATCGATCCAAGACGGCGGTGGCAACCACCGGAGCGACTGCAGACCACCACCGGAGCGCATCGGCCATGGCGGTAAGACCTCGTCCTCTCTATACATTCATCACTGCTTTCGACCCAGGCTAGATTCTGTTAGAGAACGCGATTGAAGAGTTAGGGAGGGGATTGAACACATCAGGGGGGAGGATTGACATCAATCCATTCTGCATCTACGTCTCATAGGTTATTTTTCGATTACATCGGGGGCGGGGATTGTATTGTCTAGCCCCGGTGACCCTGGAGTCGTGTCGGTCGGCGGTAGGGGGGCGTAGTCATCTTCTTTGCTTTCTCATCAGCTTCATCCTCATCATCATTGTCAAGAACGACGGGTCTTGCACGGTCGTCTGCCACCGGCGCCCTGGCCACCATCTACACCTCGTCGTTGTCAGACTCCGGCGACCCGAACATACTACTCCAGTACACCGCGGCACGCTGGTCCTGAGGCGCCTTGTACTGAATATACTTGGCCCATCAAGCATTGCCGGAATCTGCCTAGTCATGGCCCAGCGCAGGATGTCCACTGACATCGCGCCCTTGGCTGGGTCCGGAACCAGTGTCTTGAGCTCGTCCGGCGTAGCCTTCTTCATCACAGCATCGGCCTCCTTGTGCATGTCATCAATGATGCTGAAGTTTGAGCACACTTCCATGGTGTGCTTGAACTTCTTGTGGTCACCGAGCGAGCATCTAAGGAAGAAGCCCTCCATCCAATACCCCAGGGGAAAGGGTTGGGGTTGGAGTCGGAGTTCATGGCGAGGGAGAGGTGGTGAAACAGATGAAGGAAATATGCCCTAGAGGCAATAATAAAGATGTTATTTGTATTTCCTTATATCATGATAAATGTCTTTTATTCATGCTAGAATTGTATTAACCGGAAACTTAGTACATGTGTGAATACATAGACAAAACAGTATGTCCCTAGTATGCCTCTACTAGACTAGCTCATTGATCAAAGATGGTTATGTTTCCTAGCCATAGACATGAGTTGTCATTTGATCAACGGGATCACATCATTAGGAGAATGATGTGATGGACAAGACCCATCCGTTAGCATAGCACTATGATCGTTTAGTTTAACTGCTATTGCTTTCTTCATGACTTATACATGTTCCTATGACTATGAGATTATGCAACTCCCGAATACCGTAGGAACACCTTGTGTGCTATCAAACGTCACAACGTAACTGGGTGATCATAAAGATGCTCTACAGGTGTCTCCGAAAGTATTCGTGGTGTTGGCATAGATCAAGATTAGGATGTGTCACTCCGAGTGTCGGAGAGGTATCTCTGGGCCCTCTCGGTAACACACATCACAATAAGCCTTGCAAGCAAAAGACTAATGAGTTAGTCACGAGATGATGTGTTACGGAACGAGTAAAGAGACTTGCCGGTAACGAGATTGAACTAGGTATAGAGATACCGACGATCGAATCTCGGGCAAGTAACATACCGTTTGACAAAAGGAACAACGTATGTTGTTATGCGGTTCTGACCGATAAAAGATCTTCGTAGAATATATAGGAGCCAATATGAACATCCAGGTTCCGCTATTGGTTATTGACCGGAGATGAGTCTCGGTCATGTCTACATAGTTCTCGAACCCGTAGGGTCCGCACGCTTAACGTTTGATGACGATCGGTATTATGAGTTTATGAGTATTGATGTACCGAAGGTAGTTCGGAGTCCCGGATGAGATCACGGACATGACGAGGAGTCTCGGAATGTCCGAGACATAAAGATTAATATATTGGACGGCTATATTCGGACACCGGAAGTATACCGGAAAAGTTTCGGATTTATCGGGAATGCCGGAGGGGGTTACCGGAACCCCCTACGAGAGGGGATGGTCCATAGTGGGCCTAAAGGGAAAGAGAGAGGCAGCCCATAGGGCTGGCCGGCGCCCCCACCTAGGGTTCCTAGTTGGACTAGGATTGGGGGGCGCCACCTCTCCTATTCCTTTCCCCCTTCTTCCTTTCGGTGAATCCTACTAGGAATAGGATTGCAATCCTATTCCTAGTAGGACTCCTTCCCTAGCCGCACCAGGAAGGGCCGGCCGGCCTCCCTCCCCTGCTCCTTTATATACGGGGGCAGGGGGCACCCAAAGACACACAAGTTGAATTGTTTTAGCCGTGTGCGGTGCCCCCCTCCACAGAATCACACCTCGGTCATACCGTCGCGGAGCTTAGGCGAAGCCCTGCGCCGGTGAACACATCATATCCGTCACCACGCCGTCGTGCTGACGAAACTCTCCCGTGAAGCTCAACTGGATCAAGAGCTCGTGGGACGTTATCAAGCTGAACGTGTGCTGAACGCGGAGGTGCCGTACGTTCGGTGCTTGATCGGTTGGATCGCGAAGAAGTTCGACAACATCAACCGCGTCACTTGACGCTTCCGCTCCCGGTCTACGAGGGTACGTAGACACACTCTCCCCTCTCGTTGCTATGCATCTGGTAGATAGATCTTGCGTGATCGTAGGAAAATTTTAAAATACTACGTTCCCCAACACCGTTAGCATAGCACTATGATCGTTTAGTTTAACTGCTATTGCTTTCTTCATGACTTATACATGTTCCTATGACTATGAGATTATGCAACTCCCGAATACCGTAGGAACACCTTGTGTGCTATCAAACGTCACAACGTAACTGGGTGATCATAAAGATGCTCTACATGTGTCTCCGAAAGTATTTGTGGTGTTGGCATAGATCAAGATTAGGATTTGTCACTCCGAGTGTCGGAGATGTATCTCTGGGCCCTCTCGGTAACACACATCACAATAAGCCTTGCAAGCAAAAGACTAATGAGTTAGTCACGAGATGATGTGTTACGGAACGAGTAAAGAGACTTGCCGGTAACGAGATTGAACTAGGTATAGAGATACCGACGATCGAATCTCGGGCAAGTAACATACCGTTTGACAAAAGGAACAACGTATGTTGTTATGCGGTTCTGACCGATAAAAGATCTTCGTAGAATATGTAGGAGCCAATATGAACATCCAGGTTCCGCTATTGGTTATTGACCGGAGATGAGTCTCGGTCATGTCTACATAGTTCTCGAACCCGTAGGGTCCGCACGCTTAACGTTTGATGACGATCGGTATTATGAGTTTATGAGTATTGATGTACCGAAGGTAGTTCGGAGTCCCAGATGAGATCACGGACATGACGAGGAGTCTCGGAATGTCCGAGACATAAAGATTGATATATTGGACGACTATATTCGGACACCAGAAGTGTTCCGGAAAAGTTTCGGATTTATCGGGAATGCCGGAGGGGGTTACCGGAACCCCCTACGAGAGGGGATGGTCCATAGTGGGCCTAAAGGGAAAGAGAGAGGCAGCCCATAGGGCTGGCCGGCACCCCCACCTAGGGTTCCTAGTTGGACTAGGATTGGGGGGGGCGCCACCTCTCCTATTCCTTTCCCTCTTCCTTCTTTTGGTGAATCCTACTAGGAATAGGATTGCAATCCTATTCCTAGTAGGAATCCACTCCCTAGCCGCACCAGGAAGGGCCGGCTGACCTCCCCCCCTTGCTCCTTTATATACGGGGGCAGGGGGCACCCAAAGACACACAAGTTGAATTGTTTTAGCCGTGTGCGGTGCCCCCCTCCACAGAATCACACCTCGGTCATACCGTCGCGGAGCTTAGGCGAAGCCCTGCGCCGGTGAACACATCATATCCGTCACCACGCCGTCGTGCTGACGAAACTCTCCCGTGAAGCTCAACTGGATCAAGAGCTCGTGGGACGTCATCAAGCTGAACGTGTGCTGAACGCGGAGGTGCCGTACGTTCGGTGCTTGATCGGTTGGATCGCGAAGAAGTTCGACAACATCAACCGCGTCACTTGACGCTTCCGCTCCCGGTCTACGAGGGTACGTAGACACACTCTTCCCTCTCGTTGCTATGCATCTGGTAGATAGATCTTGCGTGATCGTAGGAAAATTTTAAAATACTACGTTCCCCAACAGTGGCATCAGAGCCAGGTCTATGCGTAGATGATTTGCACGAGTAGAACACAATGAGTTGTGGGCGATACTAGTCATACTGCTTAACAGCATGTCATACTTTGCTTCGGCGGTATTGTGAGATGAAGCGGCCCGGACCGACATTACGCGTACGCTTACGCGAGACTGGTTTCACCGTTACGAGCACTCGTTGCTTAAAGGTGACTGGCGGGTGTCTGTCTCTCTCACTTTAGCTGAATCAAGTGTGGCTACGCCCGGTCCTTGTGAAGGTTAAAACAGCACATACTTGACGAAACATCGTTGTGGTTTTATATGCGTAGGTAAGAACGGTTCTTGCTAAGCCCGTAGCAGCCACGTAAAACTTGCAACAACAAAGTAGAGGACGTCTAACTTGTTTTTGCAGGGCATGTTGTGATGTGATATGGTCAAGACATGATGAGTTATACGGTTTTGTATGAGATGATCATGTTTTGTAAAGTTATCGGCAACTGGCAGGAGCCATATGGTTGTCGCTTTATTGTATGAAATGCAATCGCCATGTAATTGCTTTACTTTATCACTAAGCAGTAGCGATAGTCGTAGAAGCAATAGTTGGCGAGACGACAACGATGCTACGATGGAGATCAAGGTGTCGCGCCGGTGACGAAGGTGATCATGACGGTGCTTTGGAGATGGAGATCAAAAGCACAAGATGATGATGGCCATATCATGTCACATATTTTGATTGCATGTGATGTTTATTTTATTATGCTTCTTATTTTGCTTAGAACGACGGTAGCATTATAAGATGATCCCTTACTAAATTTCAAGGTATAAGTGTTCTCCCTGAGTATGCACCATTGCGAAAGTTCGTCGTGCCGAGACACCACGTGATGATCGGGTGTGATAAGCTCTACGTTCAAATACAACGGGTGTAAGCCAGTTTTGCACACGCAGAATACTCGGGTTAAACTTAACGAGCCTAGCATATACAGATATGGCCTCGGAACACTGGAGACCAAAAGGTCGAGCGTGAATCATATAGTTGATATGATCAACATAAGATGTTCACCATTGAAACTACTCCATCTCACGTGATGATCGGACATGGTTTAGTTGATTTGGATCACGTGATCATTTAGATGACCAGAGGGATGTCTATCTAAGTGGGAGTTCTTTAAATTAATATGATTAAATTGAACTTTAATTTATCATGAACTTAGTCCTGGTAGTATTAGCATATCTATGTTGTAGATCAATAGCTCGCGATGTTGCTCCCCGTTTATTTTTCATATGTTCCTAGAGAAAACCAAGTTGAAAGATGTTAGTAGCAATGATGCGGAATTGTTCCGTGATCTGAGGATTATCCTCATTGCTGCATAGAAGAAATTATGTCCTTGATGGACCGCTAGGTGACAAACCTATTGCAGGAGCAGATGTAGACGTTATGAACGTTTTGACAAAAGCTCGATATGATGACTACTTGATAGTTTAAGTGCACCATGCTTTACGGCTTAGAACCGGGACTTCAAAAACGTTTTGAACGCCACAGAGCATATAAGATGTTCCAAGAGTTGAAATTAGTATTTCATACTCATGCCCGTGTCGAGAGGTATAAGACCTCTGACAGTACTTTGCCTACAAGATGGAGGAGAATAGCTCAACCAGTGAGCATGTGCTCAGATTGTCTGGGTACTACAATTACTTTAATCAAGTGGGAGTTAATCTTCCAGATAAGATAGTAATTGACAAAGTTCTCTAGTCACTATCACCAAGTTAGTAGAACTTCGTGATGAACTATAATATGCAAGGGATGACAAAAGGAATTCCCAGCTCTTCGCGATACTGAAGTCGGCGAAGGTAGAAATCATGAAAAAGCATCAAGTGTTGATGGTTAACAAGACCACTTGTTTCAAGTAAAGGGCAAAGGGATAGAAGGGGAACTTCAAGAAGAATGACAAGCAAGTTGTCACTCCCGTGAAGAAACCCAAAGTTAAACTCAAGCCTGAAACAAGTGCTTATACTGCAAAGGAAATGGTCACTAGAAGTGGAACTGCCCTAGATACTTGGCGGATAAGAAGGATGGCAAAGTGAACAAAGGTATATTTGATATACATATTATTGATGTGTATTTTACTAGTGTTCATAGCAACCCCTCGGTATTTGATATTGGTTCAGTTGCTAAAGAGTAGTAACTCGAAGTGGGAGTTGCATAATGAACATAAACTAGTTAAAGGATGAAGTGACGATGTGTATTGGAAGCAGTTCCAAGATTGATATGATCATCATCGCACACTCCCTATACTTTCGGGATTAGTGTTGAACCTAAATAAGTGTTATTTGGTGTTTGTGTTGAGCATAAATGTGATTTGATCATGTTTATTGCAATACGGTTATTCATGTAAGTTAGAGAATAATTGTTGTTCTGTTTACATGAATAAAACCTTCTATGGTCATACACCCAATGAAAATAGTTTGTTGGATCTCGATCGTGTGATACACATATTCATAATATTGAAGCCAAAAGATGCAAGGTTAATAATGATAGTGCAACTTATTTGTGGCACTGCCGTTTAGGTCATATTGGTCTAAAACGCATGAAGAAACTCCATAATGATGGACTTTTGGAATCACTTGATTATGAATCACTTGGTGCTTGCGAACCATGCCTCATGGGCAAGATGACTAAAACTCCGCTCTCCGGAACTATGGAGCGAGCAACAGATTTGTTGGAAATCATACATACTGATGTATGTGGACCAATGAGTGTTGATGCTCGCGGCGGGTATCGTTATTTTCTGACCTTCACTGATGATTTGAGCAGATATGGGTATATCTACTTAATGAAACACAAGTCTGAAACATTTGAAAAGTTCAAAGAATTTCAGAGTGAAGTAGAGAATCATCGTAACAAGAAAATAAAGTTTCTACGATCTGATCGTGGAGGAGAATATTTGAGTTACGAGTTTGGTCTTCATTTGAAACAATGTGGAATAGTTTCACAACTCACGCCACCCGGAACACCATAGTGTAATGGTGTGTCTGAACGTCATAACCGTACTTTATTAGATATGGTGCGATCTATGATGTCTCTTACCGATTTACCACTATCGTTTTGGGGTTATGCATTAGAGACAGCTGCATTCACGTTAAATAGGGCACCATATAAATCCGTTGATACGACACCTTATGAACTATGGTTTGGCAAGAAACCAAAGTTGTCGTTTCTTAAAGTTTGGGGCTGCGATGCTTATGTGAAAACACTTCAACCTGATAAGCTCGAACCCAAGTCGGAAAAATGTGTCTTCATAGGATACCCGAAAGAGACTGTTGGGTACACCTTCTATCACAGATCCGAAGGCAAAATATTCGTTGCTAAGAACGGATCCTTTCTAGAAAAAGAGTTTCTCTCGAAAGAAGTGAGTGGGAGGAAAGTAGAACTTGATGAGGTAATTGTACCTTCTCCCGGATTGGAAAGTAGTACATCACAGAAAATTGTTCCAGTGATTCCTACACCAATCAATGAGGAAGTTAATGATGATGATCATGAAACTTCGGATCAAGTTTCTGTTGAACGTCGTAGATCAACCAGAGTACGTTCCGCACCAGAGTGGTACGGCAACCCAGTTCTGGAAATCATGTTACTAGACCATGATGAACCTACAAACTATGAGGAAGCGATGATGAGCCCAGATTCCGCAAAATGGCTTGAGACCATGAAATCTGAGATGGGATCCATGTATTAGAACAAAGTATGGACTTTGGTTGACTTGCCCGATGATCGGCGAGCCATCGAAAATAAATGGATCTTCAAGAGGAAGACCGACGCAGACGGTAATATTACTGTTTACAAAGCTCGACTTGTTGCGAAAGTTTTCGACAAGTTCAAGGAGTTGACTACGATGAGACTTTCTCACCTGTAGCGATGCTTAAGTCTGTCCGAATCATGTTAGCAATTGCCGCATTTTATGATTATGAAATCTGGCAAATGGATGTCAAAACTGCATTCCTAAATGGATATCTCAAAGAAGAGTTGTATATGATGCAACCAGAAGGTTTTGTCGATCCAAAAGGTGCTGACAAAATATGCAAGCTCCAGCGATCCATCTATGGACTGGTGCAAGCATCTCGGAGTTGGAATATACGCTTTGATGAGGTGATCAAAGCATATGGTTTTATACAGACTTTTGGAGAAGCCTGTATTTACAAGAAGTGAGTGGGAGCACTACAACCTTTCTGATAAGTATATGTGAATGACATATTGTCGATCGGAAATGATGTAGAATTTTCTGGAAAGCATAAAGGAGTGTTTGAAAGGAGTTTTTTCAAAGAAAGACCTTGGTGAAGCTGCTTACATATTGGGCATCAAGATCTATAGAGATAGATCAAGACGCTTGATAAGACTTTCGATGAGTACATACCTTGATAAGATTTTGAAGTAGTTCAAAATGGATCAGTCAAAGAAGAAGTTCTTGCCTGACTTATAAGGTGTGAAGTTGAGTAAGACTCAAAGCCAGACCACGGCAGAAAAATATAGAGAGAATGAAAGTCACTCCCTATGCCTCAGCCATAGGTTCTATAAAGTATGCCATGCTGTGTACAAAACACGTTGTGTACCTTGCCAAGAGTTTGACAGGGAGGTACAATAGTGATCCAGGAGTAGATCACTGTACAGCGGTCAAAATTATCCTTAGTAATTGGATGACTAAGGAAATATTTCTCGATTATGGAGGTGACAAAGAGTTCGTCGTAAAGGGTTACGCCGATGCAAGCTTTGACACTAAATCCAGATGACTCTAAGTATCAATCTGGATGCGTATTGAAAATGGGAGCAATTAGCTAGAGTAGCTCCATGCAGAGCATTGTAGACATAGAAATTTGCGAAATACATAGGGATCTGTATATGACAGACCCATTGACTAAACTTCTCTCACAAGCAAAACATGATCACACCTTATTACTCTTGGGTATTAATCACATAGCGATGTGAACTAGATTATTGACTCTAGTAAACCCTTTGGGTGTTGGTCACATGGTGATGTGAACTATGGGTGTTATTCACATAACGATGTGAACTATCGGTATTAAATCACATGGCGATGTGAGCTAGATTAATGACTCTAGTTCAAGTGGGAGACTGAAGGAAATATGCCCTAGAGGCAATAATAAAGATGTTATTTGTATTTCCTTATATCATGATAAATGTCTTTTATTCATGCTAGAATTGTATTAACCGGAAACTTAGTACATGTGTGAATACATAGACAAAATAGTATGTCCCTAGTATGCCTCTACTAGACTAGCTCATTGATCAAAGATGGTTATGTTTCCTAGCCATAGACATGAGTTGTAATTTGATCAACGGGATCACATCATTAGGAGAATGATGTGATGGACAAGACCCATCCGTTAGCATAGCACTATGATCGTTTAGTTTAACTGCTATTGCTTTCTTCATGACTTATACATGTTCCTATGACTATGAGATTATGCAACTCCCGAATACCGTAGGAACACCTTGTGTGCTATCAAACGTCACAACGTAACTGGGAGATCATAAAGATGCTCTACAGGTGTCTCCGAAAGTATTCGTGGTGTTGGCATAGATCAAGATTAGGATTTGTCACTCCGAGTGTCGGAGAGGTATCTCTGGGCCCTCTCGGTAACACACATCACAATAAGCCTTGCAAGCAAAAGACTAATGAGTTAGTCACGAGATGATGTGTTACGGAACGAGTAAAGAGACTTGCCGGTAACGAGATTGAACTAGGTATAGAGATACCGACGATCGAATCTCGGGCAAGTAACATACCGTTTGACAAAAGGAACAACGTATGTTGTTATGCGGTTCTGACCGATAAAAATCTTCGTAGAATATGTAGGAGCCAATATGAACATCCAGGTTCCGCTATTGGTTATTGACCGGAGATGAGTCTCGGTCATGTCTACATAGTTCTCGAACCCGTAGGGTCCGCACGCTTAACGTTTGATGACGATCGGTATTATGAGTTTATGAGTATTGATGTACCGAAGGTAGTTCGGAGTCCCGGATGAGATCACGGACATGACGAGGAGTCTCGGAATGTCCGAGACATAAAGATTGATATATTGGACGACTATATTCGGACACTGGAAGTGTTCCGGAAAAGTTTCGGATTTATCGGGAATGCCGGAGGGGGTTACCGGAACCCCCTACGAGAGGGGATGGTCCATAGTGGGCCTAAAGGGAAAGAGAGAGGCAGCCCATAGGGCTGGCCGGCGCCCCCACCTAGGGTTCCTAGTTGGACTAGGATTGGGGGGGGCGCCACCTCTCCTATTCCTTTCCCTCTTCCTTCTTTTGGTGAATCCTACTAGGAATAGGATTGCAATCCTATTCCTAGTAGGAATCCACTCCCTAGCCGCACCAGGAAGGGCCGGCCGACCTCCCCCCCTTGCTCCTTTATATACGGGGGAAGGGGGCACCCAAAGACACACAAGTTGAATTGTTTTAGCCGTGTGCGGTGCCCCCTCCACAGAATCACACCTCGGTCATACCGTCGTGGAGCTTAGGCGAAGCCCTGCGCCGGTGAACACATCATATCCGTCACCACGCCGTCGTGCTGACGAAACTCTCCCGTGAAGCTCAACTGGATCAAGAGCTCGTGGGACGTCATCAAGCTGAACGTGTGCTGAACGCGGAGGTGCCGTACGTTCGGTGCTTGATCGGTTGGATCGCGAAGAAGTTCGACAACATCAACCGCGTCACTTGACGCTTCCGCTCCCGGTCTACGAGGGTACGTAGACACACTCTTCCCTCTCGTTGCTATGCATCTGGTAGATAGATCTTGCGTGATCGTAGGAAAATTTTAAAATACTACGTTCCCCAACAACAGATGGGGTTTGAGTGCGGTGCTGTGTTAGTAGGGTGGGTTAATATAGGAGCGTTAGACCGATATGAATGAATGATGACCATTGAACTACGCATTGTTCATAATGCAGATGAACAAGGGCAAGGATGTGGTGCCACCATTGGAGAAGGGTAAGGAGGATGTGCCTTCACTGGACGAAGTGCAAGTGCTGGATCACCCAAGCCCCAAGCGTAGGAACTATGGCCACTTCCATCAGGAGTCAGGACCAAACCACTTCCAAGGTTATCCTTGCTCCTAAGCTGGAGAGTCTTTCAATGCCTCGCGACTTCACCAAGCACGTATCCACCATCTGTAACGCCCCGGACACACCCGCCGGTGGTCGTTACTCCTGGCAGGATCTAGACTGGCCTCACATATCAATACTAGTCTTTTCTGCGCACTTTGTCCTCACTCATGCGCACCCGGGAGCAACTTCCCGGTCGGTCACCCATCCTGAGACTACTCCAAGCTGAGCACGCTTAACTTTGGAGTTCTATCCGAATGGGCTCCCGGAAAAGAAGGAATTCCTTATTTATATGAGTAGTCTATCATCCCTAATAAGCCAGGCTATCACATACACCCCCACTCAGAGGAACCGACGTCCTCGTCGGGCCACAGGAACGTTCCCTGTTGGCACAAACATCTGTGCTTCCAGGACAGCACATGTGCCATGCCGTGTGCCACGACGGGTCACAAACGTCATGCACAACATGACTGCAAACTGTCCGCAAACATATGTGTAACCGTGAGGATCGGCTGTGATACCAACTTGTAACGCCCCGGACACAACCGTCGGTGGTCGTTACTCCTGGCAGGATCTAGACTGGACTCACATATCAATACTAGTCTTTTCTGCGCACTTTGTCCTCACTCGTGCGCACCCGGGAGCAACTTCCCGGTCGGTCACCCATCCTGAGACTACTCCAAGCTGAGCACGCTTAACTTTGGAATTCTATCCGAATGGGCTCCCGGAAAAGAAGGAATTCCTTATTTATATGAGTAGTCTATCATCCCTAATAAGCCAGGCTATCACACCATCCCTACAGAGTTCAAGCTGAAGACGAACACCAGTTGTGCATGGAGGGTGACGGTGAGGGTGATCAACGGCAGGGTCACCCTTGATCAGGGTTGGGCCACCTTCGCCGCCATTCACCAGATCATGATCGGGTACATGCTGACGTTCAAGCTGATGTACCCCAACCCATGAAGGTGATCGTCTTCAACGACGAGGGCGTGGAGGTGATCACCAAATGCAAGGAGCACGGCAATGCCTTCTCCGCGACCGCCTGAGCTCATGTGGTCCAATCCTTGGTTGTTTTATCTTTAAGGCTTGGGTTTCATCTAAAACTTATCGTCCTATGTTCGTTTCAAACATGTAATGTGTGGTTAAGACTTGTGTTTGTGCGTAAGTTTGTTCTGTTGCTCTAGTTTAGTTCTTAGTTATTCATGTGTGTCTCCGGTAACCTCACCACATCGAAGAAGAGGTTACCACACAACTGTCTTGGATGTAACCAAACAACCCGCCTTGTGTTTCTCCTCGAACAAGTCTGCAACCAAACAACGGGCCTTCAATTTTAGCACATGCAGGCTAGAGGGGATGCAGGCAATCAATCAACATGCAGATGTTGATTTTTAGCCTACATATGCTCAGCCAGGCCCAATCGCCCAACTGGGACAAGTATGCAACGTGGCAAAAAATGATGCAGGTAACCAAACGCATCCATAACCAATATTTCTCTTCATTCCTTTCATTCAGCCATGTGCATGCACCGCAGCAAGGAAAGGACAACAGGCCATTACCCATCATGTTCTAGTAGCTAGCTAGCTAGTAAATGATAGTCCGTTCAAACCATTGGTTGAGTTCGAAAGAAAAACGATTTCAAACTATATCTATATCTATATTTATAGCTACTTTATTATTTTTATTTACTAACAAAGCAAGGTGCGCTTTTTTGGAAAAAAATATCCATTCGTCATCGAAAAATATATCCTCGAAAAATATATCCAAGATGCTACTATTTTTTATGGATGCGTTTGGCGAGTAGTTGTCTGCTCGCTAGCGCTCCTAGCAGTGAGTCTTTTTTGGAAATTATTTGTCTCCCTCATCTAATTAGGAAAGACTTTTATGGTTTCAATTGGCTAAACGAAAAGGGAATGCCTAGAATTCATCTAGATGAGATATAATTTGGTCTCATTCACCTTGAAAACAAAAACATATAAAAAGGAGTACCAATCCACGTCAGCACAAATGCATCGTATAGCATCATATCCAATGGCTATAAAAGTGAATGAGACATAAGTAGAACTCAGCTAGATGAGTTCTAGGAAAACTTAAACGAAAAAAACCCATCAACCGTGCATTAAATGATCCACATGCATCCGCTTGTGGCTTTTTTAATTCGTGGCGTGCATGACTTCCTACCATTTAATTCATGATTTATGAATTTTGAAAAGCCATAAATTTTTAACCATTGATCCGAATTAAGATTCTTTTTCACCGTTGGAATCCTTGCGACGTGCTCTTCGAAACTATATCCCGCATGGGTATATTTTAATTAAAAATTTTTGTGCAATTTTAGTCCATGTTTTGTGCAACTAACTGCAGTGGATGTGCAACTTCGCACCTACCCTGTGGACGTGCAGTTTTTACTGATGGCACCTCCATCCCCAAACTACCCCCTTCAAGTGAGATGTGCAACTTCGTCTCTTGCCCATGCCAATTGTCTAGTAGTTGACGTGCAACTTTCCTCCTACCCATGGATGTGCTTTCACTATTTACTACATCGGCCAACTGCCTAGAAGTAGATGTGCAACTTCATATGCTGCCATGGCCAACTGTCGAACAGTGATGTGCAACTTCTCTTGTATCCTTCGTGGTTGTGTAGTTCCTCTGCTAGCACCCGGTCCACGCCACCTCTACTAGTGAGATGTGCAACTTTAGCACCCTGTCTATATGCAATTTTTGACTACCCTCATGAATGTGGAGTTTCACCATCCAACTATCCCAGCATTTGCAACTTTGTATGTTGCGTCGTCCAACTACCTAACAGACTATGTGCAACTTTGTCTTTTGAACCCGCCAACTAAAAATGTGTATGTACAAGTAGGGAACGAAAAGAGTTGCACATCGACTAATAGGCGGTTGGCGTGACCAACAGACTAAGTTGCACAAACCAATGGTAGGGAGGTGGGGCAGGGTGTGCCAAGAATGAAAAACTGCACATCGACTACTAGGTAGCTGGCCCGGGCAGTAGTAGCATAGGTTGTCATGATTGTTAGGTTGCAACCTCATATAAAATTGGATCATTCTGCTCTAAAAATTACTTTTGAAAAAAGTTGCATCATTCGATATTAAAGTTGCACAATGCAGTACGAAAATTGCACCATATAGCACAAAAGTTGGCATTGATTTTTTTTGTCAAAACATACTAATGTGGGATCTAGTTTCAAAGATCAAATCGCGAAGAATCCAATGGTGAAGACGGATCTGAATTTCGACACATGGTTTGAAAGAAATAACTTTTTAAAATTTTGAAAACCCAAAATGAATGAAAGATGGATCTGTGTTTCCTTACTATAGGCCTAGTCTGATTCACATTTAATACGGACAACCACATGCACTAGCAGCCAAGAAAAAAGTACGCATGCATGTGTGGGAAGCGGCCGCTGGTTCTCTCCATCCAGCGCGCACGTGCTTTTAAGATTTTAGGATTTTTTATGTATCTTTCTACTAGAAAAGAAAAAATATGTTCCCAGAATTACATTCTCTTTAAGACATTGGTCCAGAATTACATACATGGGCACGCATTGTTGCCCAAAAAAGGCAGCCTAGTTATTTTTCTGCTCATGCAGCTAGGAAAACACCTGGTGGCAAATAGTCTAAGCTTCGCACAGGCGCCAAGGACAGGACCAGCCAGTTTTCCTATGTTATGTTTCTACTTTTATTTTTATGTTCCTTTCTCTATTTATTTCCTGTTTTTTCCTGCTTAGTTTTTATTTTTTACATAAACTCGAAATTTAAAAAAATCAGAATTAAATTTTCCAAAAATGTTCAGAATTCCAAATTTTGCCCCTGTTTTGAAAAATGTTTGGAACTTAAAAAAAAATCTCATTCCAAAATTTCGTAAAAAAAAACCTTTTTGGGGAAAAAATTATTTCCCAAAATTGTTTGAGATTTTCAAAAACATGTATCTCAAAAAATGTTCCAAATTCAAAAAAAACCTTTTTTTTAGTCAAATGTTCACAAATTCAAGCCAAAATATTTTAAATAGTTTCACAATGCTCCTTTACATACATTCTTAAGTTGAATGAAGGATGGATGGCTTAAGCTGAATGAAGATAGATGGATTAAGATGGAGTAAGCCGAATGAAGCATGGATGATGGATTGGTACGTGAGCTGGCTTGAAAGGACCCTGGATTTCTTAAAATGAAAATAAGTTCTCATTTTTTCCAAACACGTTTCTGTTTTTCAAAATTGTCTGAGATTTTAAAAAAACTTGCATTTCAAAAATGTTCCGAATTTAAAACATATCCTTGTTTTATTGAAATGTTCACAAATTCAAAATAATGTTCGTCTTTAAAAAATACATATTTTCTAAAATTGTTCTAAATTTTCAAAACATGTTACCATTTTTTAAAATTGTTGACAAATTCAAAATATGTTCTTGTTCTCAAAAAGTATTGGTGAATTTTAAAAATATTCATGTTTCAAATTTGTTCATGTTTTTCCAAAAATGTACGGATTTTTTGAAAAACTGTTCGGGATTTAAAAAATTGCTCATGTTTCCAAGATTATTCGTCAATTCATTAGTAATATTATTTGAAAAGTTCAAAAAGGGTTAAAGAGTTTCGAATCTAATGTTGTTGTATGTTTCTATATATTTGCGCTGGCCATTGGTTAGCGGGACATGTTTGTTCGAGTGGTTGGCGGCACATGGATGGGTCTTTGAGGTTGTGAGTTCGATCCTTCGACTCGTCTTTTTGTTTGAATTTTTACTCATGGCTTACAAACACAGGTCGTTTGGGTGAGTGGTCCTTCACAGCCCATGCAACTTAGCCGGCCCAACTACCTGGGAAATAAGGAAAAAATATTTCAAATAGTCCCACATTGGTCCTTTACATACAGTCATACCAAATTATATATGTGTGTGAAACTACATATAGTAAGGTCGATGAAGTATGGATGGATTAAGCTGGAAGAAGGATGGATGGATTGGTACGTGAGCTAGCTGAAAAATGACCATAAATTTCTTGAGGATTGCTACCCGAGGAGAGGAAACAAGAAGAGAAGATCTGACTACGTGAGCTAGATGCATGGAAAAGCGACGACCCAGCTCACTCCCAAATTATGGAACTTCACACCTTAATTAACTTGATCAATGAATAGAAAAATAGTAGAGTAAAATTAATTATGACCGTACTATATCGGTAAATAATTCACGGGCCTTCTCTGAAGTGCGATAACTTAACAAAACTCAGGACCTAAATGTTCAAACTTCATACGTTAAACGCAAAAATAGCGGACTGATTACTTCACACGTGGCAAAAATCCAGAAACTAAATGTTCCTTCTCAACGTGCACACAAGGTTATGCCTGCACATATAATTCTCACTATATTTACATGCACATTATTTTTTCTCTCGTTGCAAAGCACGCGCATATGTTCTAGTCATATATAATTAATTATCAACTCAGATGATACATGCAAGGAAGTGGTATCATATATGTCAACGTTCGTGCATTGCGATCGGCAACATTCGGTTGACCGATGACATCCTCTACTGAGAATTCACGTCTCTGATGTTTTGAAGAAGTAGCATAGTTCCTCAATGAAGGGGGAAGTTTAGCAATGATGCATCCCACAACAAACTTATTTGGTAACTCACACTTAAGGAGTTTGAAATCCTTAGTGATACATTGTATCACATGAGGTCCAGTTAAGAACGGTCATCAACCATCCTATAGTCATTGAATTGCTCCATGACATACAACTCGCTTCCAGCAATAGTTGCACTAAAATTTGCTTGAGCACATCTCACAAGTTCTTGACAACTGTAGGATCGAAGAAGTATGTCTAGAGGGGGGGGTGATTAGACTACTTGACAATATAAAAATCTGCCTTTTGATTATGCAAAGTTTTAGGCAGTTTCACAATTAAGATCAAATCAAGTATCACACTACACATGCAATTCTAGAGTATGGGCAGCGGAAAGTAAATTGCATATGTAGTAAAGAGAGGTGGAGAAGATCAAACGCAGTTTGGTGACACGGAGATTTTTGTCGTGGTTCCGATAGGTGGTGCTATCGTACATCCACGTTGATGGAGACTTCAACCCACAGAGGGTAACGGCTGCGCGAGTCCACGGAGGGCTCCACCCACGAAGGGTCCACGAAGAAGCAACCTTGTCTATTCCATCATGGCCTACGCCCATGGAGGACTAGCCTTACTCGGGGTAGATCTTTTCACGAAGTAGGCGATCTCCTTGCCCTTACAAACTTCTTGGTTCAACTCCACATCTCAAAGACGGAGGCTCCCAAGCGACACCTAACCAATCTAGGAGGCACCACCCTCCAAAAGGTAATAGACGGTGTTGATGATGATGAACTCCTTGCTCTTGTGCTTCAAATGATAATCTCCCCAACACTCAACTCTCCTCACTGATATGGCTGTGGTGGAAGAAAGGATTGAGTGGAAAGCAACTTGGGAAGGCTAGAAATCAAGTTTCATATGGTAGGAATGGAATGGCTTGATCTCAACACAAGGGTAGGTGGTTCACTTCTCAGAAAGTGTATGGTAGAAGTGGTGGTACTTTCTGATGGCTCTCTCCACGAATAAAGAGGGGGTGGAGGGGTATATATAGCCTCCACACAAAATCCAACCGTTACACACATAATTGAGCAATCTCGGTGAGACCGAAGTGAAAACTCGGTCAGACCAAAAGTTCAAATATAGTGAACGTTGGGGTTTTCGGTGGGACCGAAAATACCATCTCGGTGAGACCGAAAGTGCAAATGATATGAACGTTGGAGTTTTCGGTGGGACCGAGAAAGAAAACTCGGTTAGACCGATTTGAGAAGAGACAGGAACATGCCAGTTTCGGTGTGACCGATAATGCAATCTCGGTGAGACCGATTTGAGCCAAGACAGGAGCTGGCCAATTTCGGTGAGACCGAAAATGCAATCTCGGATATTCCGAAATGATGTCAAACGGTTACAGAAGGTTGGCAGTCCATATTTCGGTGAGACCGATCTCAAACTCGGATGGACCGATTTTTCTAGGGTTTGGAATATGGCAGAAGTGGTTCATCTCGGTGGGACTGAGTTTGCAGAATCGGTTTGTCCGAGATTACTTATGGGTGTGTATAGTAGTGAAAGGTGCTGATAGTTGAAGGAGACATATCACTAAGCACTTGAGCAACCAGATCATCAGCACAACCTCATCCCCTTTTAATAGTATTGGCTTTTCCTATGGACTCAATGTGATCTTTGATCACTAAACCAAAAATGGAGTCTTGAGCTTTTGCCAATGCTTGCCTTAGCATTTGAGGGGTCCACTTCTTCAGTCATCTTGCCATACCAATGTGATTGGATTTCCTGAAACATACTTAATAGAAGCATTAGTCCAACCACAAAGTATGTTGTCATTAATTACCAAAACCACCCGGAGAGCAAATGTGCTTTCAATCTCCCCCTTTTTGGTAATTGATGGCAACACACTAAAATTATACTAAACAAAACATCAAAGCTTATTGAAAGAAAGACAGAATTATCATGAAAGCTTTGACAAGCATGTAGTATACAGGCTCCCCCTACAAGTGTGCAAGATTTTCATAGATTATGGTTTTGGACTACCACAAGCACACAAGAGAGATAAGCAAGATGTGATACATGCATCTTGGCTATATGCATCAGAGCAGATGAAAGGAAGTGAGTGATAATGCATATGTGCATGGTGATTTCTCGCAAACAAGTATTTACAAGCAAGTCACCATCATGCACATTCTGCAAGATGCATATACTTACCTTGAGGTTCCTTGGCATTGTACCTGAAGGGATAAACTTGAGAAAACAAGGTTAGATAACACAAGAGTATTCCTTCAACCAACTGCAAGAACATCAAGAGTACCAAGCCAGGGAGGACATGTATAAAGAGTGTCTCATATTGAGCACAGGCTTGAATCAGCAAACATGTCTCCGAAACTAAAAGATTTTCAATGAACTCTGAGAGATTTTGCTTTCCATAAGATACCAATTGTGAACAAGGGGTGTGATGGAAAAAGCAAAATCAAAAGAATGATGCAAATTGTAATGTCCAATGTAAAACACGACAAAGCTTTGATGTGATTCTCTCCCCCTTAAGATAAGATTGCTTCTCTTTTTCCCCTAAGTCTTCTCTTCTCCCCTACTCCCCCTATTCCTCCTAAGTCTTCTCCCCCTTTGACATCAAGTGCCGAAAAGGACAGCAAACTAGGTAGGGTAGGAAAGATGGAAAGAAAGAAAGAAAGAAAGAAAGAAGTGGGATCCTTAAGAATCACAACAGGGCAAACAAGAACATTCAAGGAGAAACAATTTGAATTTAAATTTGAGTCTTCTCCTCCTTAAGATTTAAAATTTGAGTGGAGCTGCAGAAGTTGATGTCCTGGAAGATAAATCGGTGACACCGAATTAGATGGATCGGTGGGTCCGAATCCTTTTCGGTTATACCGAAAATTTCAAATCGGTGACGCCGAGTTTATTCCAAGGAAATACAGAAATAATTCAGCTCACTTTGCGAGAAATGTTTCAAAAGATTTGCAATGAATTTGTAAAAGATTTTCAAGGAATTGATCAGAGCCAGATGAATATTCACAAAGAAAAATAAAAAGATTTCTAGATGAAGTTTTTTTTTGTTTAAAGAAAACTCAATGAGAGAACATAAAAGAAAACAGAAAGACTCCAAAAGCATATGTACTTCATCTAGATAAAGGTCGGCGACAAAGTCACCTATGTTTGAGTATATTGACTTAGGAGTCAAATGAGGACATTTGATCATAGGTCATACTCATCGTTTAAGCTTAAAATGGGGTTGCCATTTTTCGATTAAGCATTTGATGTGATCACATCTTATGAAGGTGCTTGTACTCATGACTTTGAGCAAGGCTCCTTAAAGATGTGAAGAACATACCTTGGGCTTGTTGATGCTTTGCTCATGTAGGTAAGCTCGATGTAGGTGCTCATTGAATGTGAAGTTGGAGCGCCATTTCTACTTGTGTAGTTCATCTTCCTACATGGGTTAGGCAAGCAAGGAAATACTCGAGGATATCCAAGATGACAAGAGTGAAATACTAGATGTATAAGATGTCAAAAAGGATATGTGGAATTTTGTTCCTTGAACTCAACATCCCAAAGGGCTAGATACTTGGTTAATGACAAGATTACTCATGATTTGAGTGTGTGGTAATCTTGTGGAGTGTAGATCATCCAAGTACCTGGAAGGGGTTAGATGCAATACAAGGAGGCAAATGTGTCCAAGACATATGATCATCATCATAAGAGAAATATCAAGGATTAGTCAAGAGGCTCATGCCTTGCATGCATCAATGGAGTTATCACTCCAAGTTTGAAGCATCAATGATGTTCAACTCACTCCTTAAGCGACAAAACGCTCTCTCATCAAGAGGTTTTGTAAAGATATCAGCAAGTTGTTTGTTAGTACGAACATGCTTAAGATTAATATCACCCTTGGCAATATGATCACGAATAAAATGGTGACGAACTTCAATATGCTTTGTTCGAGAGTGTTGCACAGGATTGTGTCCAATCTTGATTGCACTCTCATTGTCACAAAGCAAGGGAACACGTCTCACATGTATCCCATAATCCTTAAGCGTTTGTGTCATCCATAGCAATTGAGCACAACACGAACCAGCAGCAATATATTCTGCCTCGGCAGTGGATAATGATACCGAATTTTGTTTCTTGGAGGACCAAGATACAAGTGATCGACCAAGGAATTGACATGTACCCGAAGTTGACTTTCTATCAACCTTGTCACCGGCATAGTCCGAGTCGGAATAGCCAACAAGATCGAAAGAAGCTCTCTTAGGATACCAAATGCCAAAGTTTGGTGTGTGTATCAAGTATCTCACTATCCTTTTAACAGCTTTAAGATGACATTCTTTAGGGGCTGCTTGATATCGCGCACACATGCATACACTCAACATTATGTCAGGACGAGAAGCACAAAGATATAGTAGAGAACCAATCATAGAACGGTAAACCCTTTGATCAACGGGTTCTCCATCTTTTGTCAAGTCATTATGTCCACTAGTAGGCATGGGGGTACTCATACCTTTGCTTTCTTGCATGTTGAACTTCTTGAAGAGATCCTTGGTGTACTTTGTTTGTGAGACAAAGGTACCCTCCTTAGATTGCTTGATTTGCAACCCAAGGAAGAATTTGAGTTCACTCATCATGGACATCTCATACTTCTCCGACATGAGCTGTCCAAACTTCTTGCTAAAATGAGGGTTAGTTGAACCAAAGATAATATCATCAACATATATTTGGCACACAAATAGTTCACCATTAACCCTTTTTGTGAACAGCGTTGAGTCTATCTTTCCAATTTCAAAGCCTTTTTCAAGAAGAAAACTAGTTAAGCATTTGTACCAAGCTCTAGGAGCTTGTTTAAGACCATAAAGAGCTTTATGCAACTTGTAAACATGATTAGGCTTTTTGGGATTCACAAATCCGGGAGGTTGTTTCACAAATACTTCCTCCTCAATTTCACCATTTAGGAAAGCACTTTTGATGTCCATTTGATAGAGAGTAATATCATGATGATTGGCATAAGCAAGAAGAATGCGAATGGACTCAAGTCTAGCAACGGGGGCATAGGTCTCACCATAGTCCATACCTTCGACTTGTGTGTAACCTTGAGCTACGAGACGAGCCTTGTTGCGGATGACTTGTCCATCTTCATCTTGCTTGTTCCGAAACACCCATTTGGTTCCAATGATGTTTTGATCATCGTTGGGCTTCTCTGCCAAAGTCCATACCTTGTTCCTCTCGAAGTTGTGTAGTTCTTCGTGCATAGCGTTCACCCAATCCGGGTCTTTAAGTGCTTCTTCTACCTTCATAGGTTCAATACTAGAGATAAATGAGTAATGCTCACAAAAGTTAGCTAAGCGAGTTTTAGAGCGAGTAATTCTCCCGGAGTTGATGTCGTTCATCATTTGTTCCACGGGATGATTCTTCTTGACTCTTGCTCGAACTCGGGATAGCTTTTGTTGATGTTGTGGCTCAGCTTCCTCATCATCTTCATCTTCTTCTTCTTCTTCATTGTCGTTGGTGTTGTCTTGAGGTGGTGGAGAAGGAGGTTGTGGTGGATCTTCTTGTTGCATTTCCTCATCTTGGTGAGTTCCACTTGTGGAGGCCTCCATGTTGCCTTGAGGTTCATCTTGCCGTGAGGTAGGTGGCTCCACATATGTAGATGAGGTACTCTCCTTCACTTCCATGGGACGGATCTTTCCAATAGATAAATCTTGGATAGCTTCAGATGGGTCCTTGTCTCCTACATCAATAGGCATTTGCTCTACTTGCGAGCCGTTAGATTCATCAAACTTCACGTCTACCGTCTCTTCAACCTTTCGGGTGAAATTGTTGTAGACACGGTAGGTGTGGGAGTTTGATCCATAACCAAGAAGAAAGCCTTCATGAGATTTAGGAGCAAATTTAGACCAACGATGCTTATCAAGGATATAGCATTTTGAACCAAAGACACGAAAGTATCCCACTTGGGGTTTGTTACCGGTGAGGAGCTCGTATGATGTCTTGCCGAGAAGCTTATGAAGATAAAGCCTGTTGATAGCATGACAAGCTGTCTCGACCGCTTCTCCCCAAAAATGCTTCGGTGTCTTGTATTCATCAAGCATCGTTCTTGCCATCTCTATGAGCGTTCGGTTCTTCCTCTCAACAACTCCATTTTGTTGAGGAGTGTACGTAGCCGAGAACTCATGTAGAATCCCTTCCTCATCGAGAAAAGAGTCTACATTGGCGTTCTTGAACTCCGTTCCATTGTCACTCCGAACTTTCTTGATCTTCACCTCAAATTGATTTTGGGCCTTTCTGGCAAAGGTCTTGAAGATTCTCTGAACCTGCGATTTATCATCAAGGAAAAATACCCACGTAAATCTGGAATAATCATCAACTATAACTAGACCAAAGGAGTTACCACCAAGGCTTTTGTAAGCATTGGGACCGAAGAGATCCATATGAAGAAGCTCAAGCGGTCTCCTTGTGGTCATGATGTTTTTCACGGGATGACTTCCACCTACTTGTTTTCCTGCTTGACAAGCACTACAAAGTCTATCTTTGTCAAAGAAAACATCTTTAACACCAAGAATATGATCACCTTTGATCAGCTTGTCTAGATTACGCATACCAACATGTCCTAGCCTTCTATGCCACAACCAACCTTTAGAGGATTTAGCAATGAAACAAGCTCTAGGTTGGGCTTTCTTAGTGAAATCAACAATATATAGATCACCTCTACGGATACCAGTAAAAGCCATGTTTTGATTATCACGACGAAAGACTTGGCAATCTACTTTGGTGAATAGCACATTGAATCCAAAGTCAGCTAATCTAGACACGGAAAGTAAATTGTATCCAAGAGATTCTACAAGCATGACATTTTGAATAGAGCTATCATGAGATATGGCCACCTTACCAAGGCCAAGTACCTTACCCTTGGAGTTGTCTCCAAAAGTCACATACTTGCGTGGACCATCGTTCTTTGCAAGCTCTCGAAACATGTCTTTGTCTCCGGTCATGTGATCGGTGCATCCACTGTCAAGAATCCACTCTTTTCCGCCGGACATGTAGTCTCTCATATTTGCCATGAGATTGAGACTCTTCATGACCTTGTCTAGCTCGGTGTCCGAATTGGAGTAATCATCATCATGCTCATGCTCATCATCATATTGACCCATAGATTGTTCATCATCAACACCTAGGTCAATTTGATAAGTACTTGCATTAGTTTGATCAATGGAACAATAATCTTCGGAATGCAATGCAAGAGCATTTCTAATGATAATATTGATAAGACCGGGATCACCCTTCTTTTTCATAAGATCACGAAGCTCAAAGAAGCATTTATCAAAGTTAGGATCATTGGGGTGCAACTTATCAAATTCAATAGTCTTGTGTAGAATTTCATCAAGACTTCTCAACGAGTAGTCCGGATAAAGTTCTTCCAAGAATTTCCACATAGCATAGGCACACTCAAAGTTTGTAACAAGATTAAGCAAGTCATCGGGTAACCCTCTAATGATAAGATTCATAGTTCTAAGGTTACGAAGCAAATCAAGCTCTTCATCCATGGTAGGGTGCAAGGGATCAAAAGGAGGCACATAGGGGGTCTCAACATATTTGCACAAATTGTACATTTTAAAGATACTAAGCATTTCAGACCTCCAAGAGTTATAGAACCTTCCATTAAGAACAGGCACTCTATGGCTAACACTCCCATCCGTAGACACGTCCATCTTCCTCCAATGGTGTGTAAACCAAAGCAATGGAGACCAATGCTCTGATACCAATTGTAGGATCGAAGAAGTATGTCTAGAGGGGGGGTGATTAGACTACTTGACAATATAAAAATCTGCCTTTTGATTATGCAAAGTTTTAGGCAGTTTCACAATTAAGATCAAATCAAGTATCACACTACACATGCAATTCTAGAGTATGGGCAGCGGAAAGTAAATTGCATATGTAGTAAAGAGAGGTGGAGAAGATCAAACGCAGTTTGGTGACACGGAGATTTTTGTCGTGGTTCCGATAGGTGGTGCTATCGTACATCCACGTTGATGGAGACTTCAACCCACGGAGGGTAACGGCTGCGCGAGTCCACGGAGGGCTCCACCCACGAAGGGTCCACGAAGAAGCAACCTTGTCTATTCCATCATGGCCTACGCCCACGGAGGACTAGCCTTACTCGGGGTAGATCTTTTCACGAAGTAGGCGATCTCCTTGCCCTTACAAACTTCTTGGTTCAACTCCACATCTCAAAGACGGAGGCTCCCAAGCGAGACCTAACCAATCTAGGAGGCACCACCCTCCAAAAGGTAATAGACGGTGTTGATGATGATGAACTCCTTGCTCTTGTGCTTCAAATGATAATCTCCCCAACACTCAACTCTCCTCACTGATATGGCTGTGGTGGAAGAAAGGATTGAGTGGAAAGCAACTTGGGAAGGCTAGAAATCAAGTTTCATATGGTAGGAATGGAATGGCTTGATCTCAACACAAGGGTAGGTGGTTCACTTCTCAGAAAGTGTATGGTAGAAGTGGTGGTACTTTCTGATGGCTCTCTCCACGAATGAAGAGGGGGTGGAGGGGTATATATAGCCTCCACACAAAATCCAACCGTTACACACATAATTGAGCAATCTCGGTGAGACCGAAGTGAAAACTTGGTCAGACCGAAAGTTCAAATATAGTGAACGTTGGGGTTTTCGGTGGGACCGAAAATACCATCTCGGTGAGACCGAAAGTGCAAATGATATGAACGTTGGAGTTTTCGGTGGGACCGAGAAAGAAAACTCGGTTAGACCGATTTGAGAAGAGACAGGAACATGCCAGTTTCGGTGTGACCGATAATGCAATCTCGGTGAGACCGATTTGAGCCAAGACAGGAGCTGGCCAATTTCGGTGAGACCGAAAATGCAATCTCGGATATTCCGAAATGATGTCAAACGGTTACAGAAGGTTGGCAGTCCATATTTCGGTGAGACCGACCTCAAACTCGGATGGACCGATTTTTCTAGGGTTTGGAATATGGCAGAAGTGGTTCATCTCGGTGGGACTGAGTTTGCAGAATCGGTTTGTCCGAGATTACTTATGGGTGTGTATAGTAGTGAAAGGTGCTGATAGTTGAAGGAGACATATCACTAAGCACTTGAGCAACCAGATCATCAACACAACCTCATCCCCTTTTAATAGTATTGGCTTTTCCTATGGACTCAATGTGATCTTTGATCACTAAACCAAAAATGGAGTCTTGAGCTTTTGCCAATGCTTGCCTTAGCATTTGAGGGGTCCACTTCTTCAGTCATCTTGCCATACCAATGTGATTGGATTTCCTGAAACATACTTAATAGAAGCATTAGTCCAACCACAAAGTATGTTGTCATTAATTACCAAAACCACCCGGAGAGCAAATGTGCTTTCAACAGCCCACATATGTGGATATTTGTCAACTAGCTCGTCTCTGATCACACTCAGAATGGTTCCCACAAAGGTGGTGGTGGCCTCCTTGAATGCATTCTACATTTCACGAGTAATCGTTCCATCGAGAGTTCCACCAGCGACTCAGAACGCATTCATCACAATGAGCGACAAGGTAGTATTGTTCAACCAACTCTTGAAGTGGACACTCATTAACGGGTTTAGGTTCAATGTAGTAGCAAAGCCTTGAATCTAAAATTGCGTATAAACATCATGTTTTTGGATTGTTGAGTATATTACAATTTACTTATTAAGTTAATCCATAAATAAATCATGATGAAAGCAATAGAAGTATTAATCTTGTACTTCATATTTTAACATGTGTAAACGTACTAAGCATTAAACATGAACATATATGAAAACCGCAAGTAAGGCTAACACATGAACTAGTAAATATGGGATGAACGAATCATACTGATGACCCACAAGTGTAGGGGATCTGTCGTAGTCCTTTCGATAAGTAAGAGTGTCGAACCCAACGAGGAGCATAAGGAAATGATAGGCAGTTTTCAGTAAGGTATTTTCTGCAAGCACTGAAATTATCGATAACACATAGTTTTGTGATAAGGTCATTCGTAGCAAGTGACAAATAGCAAAAGTAAATAAAGTGCAGCAAGATGGTTCAATCCTTTTTGTAGCAAAGGACAAGCCTAGACAAACTCTTATATGAAAGAAAACGTTCCCGAGGACACATGGGAATTATCGTCAAGCTAGTTTTCATCACGTTCATATGATTCGCGTTCGTTACTTTGTTAATTTGGTATGTGGGTGGACCGGTACTTGGGTGCTGCCCTTACTTGGACAAGCATCCCACTTATGATTAACCTCTATTGGAAGCATCCGCAACTACAAAAGAAGTATGAAGGTGAACCTAACCATAGCATGAAACATATGAATCCAAATCAGCCCATTACGAAGCAACGCATAAACTAGGGTTTAAGCTTCTGTCACTCTAGCAACCCATCATCTACTTATTATTTCCCAATGCCTTCCTCTAGGCCCAACCAATGGTGAAGTGTCATGTAGTCGATGTTCACATGACACCACTAGAGGAGAGACAACATACATCTCATCAAAATATCGAACGAATACCAAATTCACATGACTACTTATAGCAAGACTTCTCCCATGTCCTTATGAACAAACGTAACTACTCACAAGACATAATATTGTTCATGATCAGAGGGGTATTAATATGCATAATGGATCTGAACATATGATATTCCACCAAGTAAACCAACAAGCATCAACTACAAGGAGTAATCTGTTGGGGAACGTAGTAGAAATCAAAAAAATTCTACGCTTCACCAAGATCAATCTATGGAGTCATCTAGCAACGAGGGAGAGGGGAGTGCATCTACATACCCTTGTAGATCGCAAGCGGAAGCGTTCAAGAGAACGTGGGTGGTGGAGTCGTACTCGTCGTGATCCAAATCACCGATGATCCTAGCGCCGAACGGATGACACCTCCGCGTTCAACACACGTACAGAGCAGCGACGTCTCCTCCTTCTTGATCCAGCAAGGGGGGAGGAGAGGTTGATGGAGATCCAGCAGCACGACAGCGTGGTGGTGGAAGTTGCGGGGTTCCGGTAGGGCTTCGCCAAGCGCAACCGGAGGAGGAGGATGTGTCACGGGAGGGAGAGGGAGGCGCCAGGGCATGGGTGTGACTGCCCTCCCTCCCCCCCCCACTATATATAGGAGCCCTGGGGGGCGCTGGCCCTAGGAGATCCAATCTCCTAGGGGGCGGCGCCCAAGGGGGGGAACTTACCCCCCAAGCCAGGTGGGGCGCCCCACCCCTAGGGTTCCCAACCCTAGGCGCAGGGGAGGCCCATGGGGGGGCGCACCAGTCCACTATGGGCTGGTTCCCCTCCCACTTCAGTCCATGGGGCCCTCCGGGATAGGTGGCCCCACCCGGTGGACCCCTAGGACCCTTCCGATGGTCCCGATACAATACCGGTGACCCCCGAAATTCTCCCGGTGGCCGAAACTGGACTTCCTATATACAATTCTTTACGTCCGGACCATTCCGGAACTCCTCGTGACGTACGGGATCTAATCCGGGACTCCGAACAACTTTCGGGTTACCGCATACTTATATCTCTACAACCCTAGCGTCACCGAACCTTAAGTGTGTAGACCCTACGGGTTCGGGAGACACGTAGACATGACCGAGATGACTCTCCGGTCAATAACTAACAGCGGGATCTGGATACCCATGTTGGCTCCCACATGCTCCTCGATGATCTCATCGGATGAACCACGATGTCAAGGATTCAATCAATCCCGTATACAATTCCCTTTGTCTATGGGTATAGTACTTGCTCGAGATTCGATCGTCGGTATACCGATACCTTGTTCAATCTCGTCATGGCAAGTCTCTTTACTCATTCCGTAATACATCATCCCGTGACCAACCCGTTAGTCACATTGAGCTCATTATGATGATGTCTTACCGAGTGGGCCCAAAGATACCTCTCCGTCATACGGAGTGACAAATCCCAGTCTTGGTTCATGCCAACCCAACAGACGCTTTCGGAGATACCCGTAGTGTACCTTTATAGCCACCCAGTTATGTTGTGACGTTTGGCACACCCAAAGTATTCCTACGGTATCCGGGAGTTGCATAACCTCATGGTCTAAGGAAAGGATACTTGACATTGGAAAAGCTTTAGCATTACGAACTACACGATCTTGTGCTAGGCTTAGGATTGGGTCTTGTCCATCACATCATTCTCCTAATGATGTGATCCCGTTATCAATGACATCCAATTTTCATGGTCAAGAAACTGTAACCATCTGTTGATCAACGAGCTAGTAACTAGAGGCTTACTAGGGACACGTTGTGGTCTATGTATTCACACATGTATCACTGTTTTCGGATAATACAATTCAAGCATGAATAACAGACAATTGTCATGAACAAGGAAATATAATAATAACCATTTTATTATTGCCTCTAGGGCATATTTCCAACAGTCTCCCACTTGCACTAGAGTCAATAATCTAGTTACATTGTGATGAATTGAACACCCATAGAGTTCTGGTGTTGATCATGTTTTGCTCGTGGAAGAGGTTTAGTCAACGGATCTGCAACATTTAGATCCGTATGTACTTTACAAATATCTATGTCTTCATCTTGAACATAATTCCGGATGGAGTTGAAACGGCGCTTGATGTGCTTGGTCTTCTTGTGAAACCTAGGCTCCTTGGCAATGGCAATAGCTCCAGTGTTGCCACAGAAGAGAGTCATCGGGCCCGACACGCTTGGAATGACTCCTAGGTCGGTGATGAACTCCTTCATCCAGACTCCTTCCTGCGCTGTTTCGCAAGCAGCTATGTACTCCGCTTCACATGTAGAATGCAGCATGATGCTTTGCTTTCAACTGCACCAGCTGACTGCCTCACCATTCAAAATATACACGTATCCGGTTTGTGACTTGGAGTCATCCAGATCTGTGTCGAAGCTAGCATCGATGTAACCCTTTACGACGAGCTCTTCGCCACCTCCATAAACGAGAAACATATCCTTAGTCCTTTTCAGGTACTTCAGGATGTTCTTGACCGCTGTCCAGTGTTCCATACCGGGATCACTTTGGTACCTCCCCACCAAACTAGTGGCAAGGTTCACATCAGGTCTGGTACACAACATGGCATACATAATAGAACCTATGGCCGAGGCATAGGGGATGACACTCATCTTTTCTCTATCTTCTGTCGTGGTCGGGGATTGAACTGTGCTCAATCTCGACTGATCCATATTGAACTTCTTCAATATCTTGTCAAGGTATGTACTTTCTGAAAGACCAATGAGGCGTCTCGATCTATCTCTATAGATCTTGATGCCTAATATGTAAGCAGCTTCTCCAAGGTCCTTCATTGAAAAACACTTATTCAAGTAGGCCTTTATGCTCTCCAAGAGTTCTACATCATTTCCCATCAGCAATATATCATCCACATAAAATATGAGAAATGCTACAGAGCTCCCACTCACTTTCTTGTAAATACAGGCTTCTCCCCAAGTCTGTATAAACCCAAACGCTTTGATCACCTCATCAAAGCGAATGTTCCAACTCCGAGATGCTTGCACCAGCCCAGATTGAGCGGTGGAGCTTGCATACCTTGTTAGCATTCTCAGGATCGACAAAACCTTCTGGCTGCATCATATACAGTTCTTCCTTGAGGAAGCCATTAAGGAATGCCGTTTTGACGTCCATTTGCCATATCTCATAATCATAGAACGCGGCAATTGCTAACATGATTCGGACGGACTTCAGCATCGCTACGGGAGAGAAAGTCTCGTCATAGTCAATCCCTTGAACTTGTCGATAACCTTTAGTGACAAGTTGAGCCTTATAGATGGTCACATTACCATCCGCGTTAGTCTTCTTATTAAAGATCCATTTGTTTTCTATGGCATGTCGATCATCGGGCAAGTCCACCAAAGTCCATACTTTGTTTTCATACATGGATTCTATCTCGGATTTCATGGCTTCACGCCATTTGTTGGAATCCGGGCCCGCCATCGCTTCTTCATAGTTCGAAGGTTCACCGTTGTCCAACAACATGATTTTCATGAGAGGGTTGCCGTACCACTCTCGTGCGGAACGTGTCTTTGTGGACCTACAAAGTTCAGTGGTAACTTGATTTGAAGCTTCATGATCATTATCATTAACTTCCTCCCTAGTCGGTGCAGGCACCACAGGAACAACTTCCTGCGTTGCGCTATTTTCCGGTTCGGAAGGGGTGACTGTCACCTCATCAAGTTCCACTTTCCTCCCACTCACTTCTTTTGAGAGAAACTCTTTCTCCAGAAAGGATCCATTCTTGGCAACGAAGACCTTGCCTTCGGATCTGAGGTAGAAGATATACCCAATAGTTTCCTTAGGGTGTCCTATGAAGACGCATTTTTCTGATTTGGGTTCGAGCTTTTCAGGTTGAAGTTTCTTGACATAAGCATCACAACCCCATACTTTCAGAAACGACAGCTTAGGTTTCTTGCCAAACCAAAGTTCATACGGTGTTATCTCAACGGATTTAGACGGAGCCCTATTTAAAGTGAATGCGGCAGTCTCTAAAGCATAACCCCAAAAATATAGCGGTAAGTCGGTAAGAGACATCGCACCATGTCTAACAGAGTACGATTACGATGTTCGGACACACCATTACGCTGAGGTGTTCCAGGTGGTGTCAATTGTGAAACAATTCCACAGTTCCTTAGGTGCGTGCCAAATTCGTGACTTAAATATTCTCCTCCACGATCCGATCGTAGGAACTCTTTTTTTCTGTCACGTTGATTCTCAACCTCATTCTGAAATTCCTTGAACTTTTCAAAGGTCTCAGACTTGTGTTTCATCAAGTAGACATATCCATATCTACTTAAGTCATCTGTGAGGGTGAGAACATAACGATAGCCTCAGCGAGCTTCAACACTCATTGGACCGCACACATCGGTATGTATGATTTCTAATAAGTTGGTCGCTCGCTCCATTGTTCCGGAGAATGGAGTCTTGGTCATCTTGCCCAAGAGGCATGGTTCGCACGTGTCAAATGATTCGTAATCAAGAGACTCCAAAAGTACATCTGCATGGAGCTTCTTCATACGTTTGACACCAATATGACCAAGGCGGCAGTGCCACGAGTATGTGGGACTATCATTATCAACCTTACATCTTTTGGCATTCACACTATGAATATGTGTATCATCACGTTCGAGATTCATTAAGAATAAACCATTGACCAGCGGGGCATGACCATAAAACATCTCTCTCATATAAATACAACAACCATTATTCTTGGATTTAAATGAGTAGCCATCTCGCATTAAACGAGATCCAGATACAATGTTCATGCTCAAAGCTGGTACTAAATAACAATTATTGTGGTTTAAAACTAATCCCGAAGGTAGATGTGGAGGAAGCATGCCGACGGCGATCACATCGACCTTGGAACCATTCCCGACGTGCATCGTCACCTCGTCCTTCGCCAGTCTCCGCTTATTCCGCAGCTCCTGCTTTGAGTTACAAATGTGAGCAACTGCACCGGTATCAAATACCCAGGAGCTACTATGAGCGCTGGTAAGGTACACATCAATAACATGTATATCACATATACCTTTGACGTTGTCGGCCTTCTTATCTGCTAAGTATTTGGGGCAGTTCCGCTTCCAGTGACCCGTTCCCTTGCAATAAAAGCACTCAGTCTCAGGCTTGGTCCATTATTTGGCTTCTTCCCGGCAACTGTCTTAACGGGCGCGGCAACTCCTTTGCCGTCTTTCTTGTAGTTCTTCTTACCCTTGCCTTTCTTGAACTTAGTGGTTTTATTCACCATCAACACTTGATGTTCTTTCTTGATCTCCACCTCCGCTGACTTCAGCATTGAATACACTTCGGGAATGGACTTATCCATCCCTTGCATATTGAAGTTCATCACGAAGCTCTTGTAGCTAGGTGGGAGCGACTAAAGGATTCTGTCAACGACTGCTTCATCTGGGAGATTAATTCCCAACTGAGACAAGCGATTGTGCAACCCAGACAATTTGAGTACGTGCTCGCTGACAGAACTACTCTCCTCCATCTTACAACTGTAGAATGCGTCAGAGACATCATATCTCTCGACTCGGGCATGAGCTTGGAAAACCATTTTCAGCTCTTGGAACATCTCATATGCTCCGTGGTGCTCAAAACGCTTTTGGAGCCCTGATTCTAAGCTGTAAAGCATGCCGCACTGAACCAGGGAGTAATCATCATAACGTCTTGGTTTGCTGGGGCGGGAGCGTCACCTAGCGGTGCTTCAAGGACATATGTTTTCTTGGCAGCTATGAGGATGATCCTCAAGTTACGGACACAATCCGCATAGTTGCTACCATCGTCTTTCAGCTTGGTTTTCTCTAGGAACGCGTTGAAGTTGAGGGTAACATGAGCGTGGGCCATTGGATCTACAAGACATATTGTAAAGATTTTAGACTATGTTCATGACAATTAAGTTCATCTAAACAAATTTAATGAACTCCCACTCAGATAGACATCTCTCTAGTCATCTAAGTGATACATGATCCGAATCGACTAGGCCGTGTCCGATCATCACGTAAGACGGACTAGTCATCAACGGTGAACATCTTTATGTTGATCGTATCTTCTATACGACTCATGTTCGACATTTCGGTCTTCTGTGTTCCGAGGCCATGTTTGTACATGCTAGGCTCGTCAAGTGAACCCTAAGTGTATCGCGTGTGTAAATCTGGCTTACACCCGTTGTATGCGAACGTTAGAACCTATCACACCCGATCATCACGTGGTGCTTCGGGACAACGAGCCTTAGCAACGATGCACAGTTAGGGGGAACACAATTCTTGAAAATTTAGTGAGAGATCACCTTATTTACTACCGTCGTTCTAAGCAAATAAGATGTAAAACATGATAAACATCACATGCAATCAAATAGTGACATGATATGGCCAATATCATTTTGCTCCTTTGATCTTCATCTTCGGGGCTCCATGATCATCATTGTCATCGGCATGACACCATGATCTCCATCATCGTGTCTTCATGAAGTTGTCTCGCCAAACATTACTTCTACTACTATGGCTAACAGTTAGCGATAAAGTAAAGTAATTACATGGCTTTATTCAGTGACACGCAGGTCATACAATAAAACAAGACAACTCCTATGGCTCATGCCGGTTGTCATACTCATCGACATGCAAGTCGTGATTCCTCTTACATGAACATGATCAATATCATACATCACATATATCATTCATCACATCCTTTTGGCCATATCACATCACACGGCACATGCTGCAAGAACAAGTTAGACGTCCTCTAATTGTTGTTGAAGTTTTTACGTGGCTACTATTGGTTTCTAGCAAGAAGGTTTCTTACCTATGCCAAAACCACAACGTGATATGCCAATTTCTATTTACCCTTCATAAGGACCCTTTTCATCGAATCCGATCCGACTAAAGTGGGAGAGACAGACACCCGCTAGCCACCTTATGCAACTAGTGCATGTCAGTCGGTGGAACCTGTCTCACGTAAGCGTACGTGTAAGGTCGGTCCGGGCCGCTTCATCCCACAATGTCGCCGAATCAAGATAAGACTAGTAGCGGCAAGAGAATTGAACAAATCTACGCCCACAACTACTTTGTGTTCTACTCGTGCAAGATACTACGCATAGACCTAGCTCATGATGCCACTGTTGGGGAACGTAGCAGAAATCAAAAAAATCTACGCTTCACCAAGATCAATCTATGGAGTCATCTAGCAACAAGGGAGAGGGTAGTGCATCTACATACCCTTGTAGATCGCGAGCGGAAGCGTTCAAGAGAACGTGGATGATGAAGTCGTACTCGTCGTGATCCAAATCACCGATGATCCTAGCGCTGAACGGACGGCACCTCCGTGTTCAACACACATATGGAGCAGCGACGTCTCCTCCTTCTTGATCCAGCAAGGGGGGAGGAGAGGTTGATGGAGATCCAGCAGCACGACGGCATGGTGGTGGAAGTTGTGGGATTCCGGCAGGGCTTCGCCAAGCGCAACCGGAGGAGGAGGGTGTGTCACGGGAGGGAGAGGGAGGTGCTAGGGCATGGGTGCGACTGCCCTCCCTCCCCCCCCACTATATATAGGATCCCTGGGGGCGCTGGCCCTAGGAGATCCAATCTCCTAGGGGGGGCGGCGGCCAAGGGGGGGAAACTTACCCCCCCCCCCCAAGCCAAGTGGGCGCCCCCACCCCTAGGGTTCCCAACCCTAGGCGCAGGGGAGGCCCATGGGGGGCGCACCAGCCCACTATGGGCTGGTTCCCCTCCCACTTCAGCCAATGGGGCCCTCCGAGATAGGTGGCCCCACCCACTGGACCCTCGGGACCCTTCAGGTGGTCCCGGTACAATACCGGTGACCCCCGAAATTCTCCCGGTGGCCGAAACTGGACTTCCTATATACAATTCTTTACCTCCGGACTATTCCGAAACTCCTCGTGATGTCCGGGATCTAATCTGAGACTCCGAACAACTTTCAGTTTACCGCATACTTATATCTCTACAACCCTAGTGTCACCGAACCTTAAGTGTGTAGACCCTACGGGTTAGGGAGACACGTAGACATGACCGAGACGACTCTCCGGTCAATAACCAACAGCGGGATCTGGCTACCCATGTTGGCTCCCACATGCTCCTCGATTATCTCATCGGATGAACCACTATGTCAAGGATTCAATCAATCTCGTATACAATTCCCTTTGTCTATCGGTATAGTACTTGCCCGAGATTTGATCGTCGGTATACCGATACCTTGTTCAATCTCGTCATGGCAAGTCTCTTTACTCGTTCCGTAATACATCATCCTGTGACCAACCCCTTAGTCACATTGAGCTCATTATGATGATGTCTTTACGAGTGGGCCCAGAGATACCTCTCCGTCATACGGAGTGACAAATCACAGTCTCGGTTCATGCCAACCCAACAGACGCTTTCGGAGATACCCGTAGTGTACCTTTATAGCCACCCAGTTACGTTGTGACGTTTGGCACACCCAAAGTATTCCTACGGTATCCGGGAGTTGCACAACCTCATGGTCTAAGGAAAGGATACTTGACATTGGAAAAGCTTTAGCATTACGAACTACACGATCTTGTGCTAGGCTTACGATTGGGTCTTGTCCATCACATCATTCTACTAATGATGTGATCCCGTTATCAATGACATCCAATGTCCATGGTCAGGAAACCGTAACCATCTATTGATCAACGAGCTAGTAACTAGAGGCTTACTAGGGACACGTTGTGGTCTATGTATTCACACATGTATCATTGTTTCCGGATAATACAATTCAAGCATGAATAACAGACAATTGTCATGAACAAGGAAATATAATAATAACCATTTTATTATTGCCTCTAGGGCATATTTCCAGCATAATCAACACTACTAGCAACATACAGGTACCAATCTGAGGTTTTGATACAAAGATTGGATACAAGAGATGAACTAGGGTTTGAGAGGAGATGGTGCTGGTGAAGATGTTGATGAAGATAACCCTCCCCAAGATGGGAGAGTTGTTGGTGATGACGGCGGTGATGATTTCGCCCTCCCGGAGGGAAGTATCCCCGGCAGAACAGCTCCGCCGGAGCCCTAGATTGGTTCCGCCAAGGTTCCGCCTCGAGACGGCGGCGTCTGGTCCCGAAAGCCTCCTTATGATTTTTTTTCAGGTAAAAACACCTCATATAGGAGAATATGGGCATCGGGGGGTCACCGGCTGGCCCACGAGGCAGGGGGCGCGTCCACCACCCTCGTGGACAGGTTGTGGCCCGCCTAGCAGATCTCTTTCGCCAGATATTTTTTATATTTTCTGAAACGGTGTTTCGTGGAGTTTCAGAGCTTTTTGAGTTGTGCAGGATAGGTCTCCAATGTTTGCTCCTTTTCCAGCCCAGAATTCCAGCTGCCAGCATTCTCCCTCTTCATGTAAACCTTGTGAAATACTCCATTCCTTAATATAAGGTGTATTATTTTTCAAAAAGTCAAACTTGTCTAACTTTGTCCAAGTTTATAGACAAAAATATCAATGTCTAGACTACCAAACCATTATAACTAGATTGCCCATGAAGTATATTTTTATATTTTATATATTTAGTATTGTAAATCTTTATATATTTGGCTATAAAGTTGGTCAAACATAGGTTACATTTGACTTTTTGAAAAACTAATACACCTTATATTAGGAACGGATGGAGTAAGAGAGAAAAGGCATAAGTATCATCTATCATCTAGCCTTTCACAATTGCTCACACTCACGCAATACTCAACTATCATCTAGCCTTTCACAATTGCTCACACTCACGCAATACTTATGGGTATGGAGTTTTAATCGGACACAGAGAAAGATAGGGGCTTATGGTATTGCCTCCCAACTTTTTACCTCGATGGTAATGTCAACAGTAATAGCCCATGATAACTTACATCCAACTGGGTATATATGTCAGGATCTTTCCAACACAATGTGCTTGCCAAAGGATAAAATGTAAAAAGGAAAGGTAAATCACCTTGACTCTTATAAGGCAAGAATAATAGATAGGCCCTTCGCAGAGGGAAGTAGAGGCTGTCATGTGCTTTTATGGTTGGATGCACAAAATCTTAGTGCAAAAGAACGTCACTTTATATTGCCACTTGTGATAGGGACCGTTATTATGCAGTCCGTCGCTTTTATTACTTCCATATCACAAGATCGTATAAAGCTTAATTCCTCCACACTAATAAACCATACATATTTTAGAGAGTTCGTAACAATGACAACTTACTTGAAGGATCTTACTCAATCCATAGGTAGGTATGGTGGACTCTCATGGCAAAACTGGGTTTAAGGATGTATGGAAGCACAAGTAGTATCTCTACTTAGTGCAAGGAGTTTGTCTAGCATGAGGGGGAAAGGCAAGCTCAACATGTTGGATGATCCATGACAATATACTTTTTTCGGATATAAGAAAACACAACCCATTATGTTGTCTTCCTTGTCCAACATCAACTCTTTAGCATGTCATATTTTAATGAGTGCTCACAATCATAAAAGGTGTCCAAGATAGTATATTTGCATGTGAAACCTCTCTTTCTTTATTACTTCCTATTAATTGCAATGATGACCAAAACTATGTTTGTCAACTCTCAACAACTTTTATTCATCATACTCTTTATATGTGAAGTCATTACCTTCCATAAGATCAATATGATCTCTTTGATACTTTTTTTATTTTATTTTATTCTCTCATGACCATAACGAGGAAATCAAGCCCTTGACTCAACACTAATATTTATTATATAGCTCACAGACTCGATTACAAAGGTAAAGATCATAAAGCAAAAGCTCACAACTAGATCATGCTAACTTTATTCTACTAGATCAAGATATTACCAAAAGGAAAGAACTAAGAAAAACGGTAAAGATAGGAGTGTGATGGTGATACGATACCGGGGCAACTCCCCCAAGCTTGGCAGTTGCCAAGGGGAGTGCCCATACCCATATGATTATGTCTCTCTCTTCGGAGGTGGTGACGATGGGGTTGTTGATGATGTAGGCTTGTCGTCCATCTTCCAAGGCATGGGCTCACCATCGTAGAAGGATGATCAAGTCTTCGGGATCCTCAAATCTGCAGCCAAACTCATATTCTTGAATCTATATTCATACTCACAGTTTTGGTTTTGCAGCTCATAGATCTGGGCCTGGAGGTGCTCGATTTTCTCTTGGAGCTTGGAGATGGCTTCCCCAAAGATCTTGGCGTCCAGCTTGTGGTTGTTGGCGAGATCCGTGATCATCATCTGGTTGGCGTTGAGTCCTCGTTCCACCATACCTTAGCACTTGAGAACTTGCTGCTCCATTGCTTCGAGTCTCGTCTCCACGCTACCGGTCCTCCTTGGTCCCTCAACGTCGTGGATGTGCAGCACCCCCTCATGCACATCGATGGTTTGAGGGTGATGCAGCACCTCCGCGAGGTAGGGGTTGATGACCTTCTCGAAGAACTTGTCCTTGGGGGTGCTAGAAGACGTCATGATGATCTAGATCTGTCAGAAACAACATCTTGAAACGAGAACAAAGGATTTTTGCGTGATACGGTGGTCAAAACCTTCGGGAGAATATATAGTGAATTTTTTTCGACCAAAAGAAGTAACGTGCAAGAAATCGGAGTCCGGGAGGCACACGAGGTGCCCACGAGGCAGGGGGCGCGCCCTCCACCC
Source organism: Secale cereale (assembly GCA_902687465.1). Taxonomy (NCBI): domain Eukaryota; kingdom Viridiplantae; phylum Streptophyta; class Magnoliopsida; order Poales; family Poaceae; genus Secale; species Secale cereale. The sequence continues at coordinate 691,722,802 of LR738712.1, read as the reverse complement.
TCGTGGACGCCTTGTGTCCTTTCCGGACTGCCTCTTATTTTTCTATTTTTCTAAGTATTCCAAAACGGTGAAAAAATGCCATTAGAACTGTTTTGGAGTCGGTTTACTTACCGTACCACATACCTCTTCCTTTTCGGGGTCTGGATTGTTCTAGAAAGTGTCCCTTATGTATTCCTCTGGGGTTACGGTTTCAATAACATTGGTTTCAACATTTATAGGATTACCTGAGATATAATGTTTGATTCTTTGACCGTTCACCACCTTCGGATTTGTGCCTTCGAAGTTGTTGATTTTTATGGCACCAGAACAATAGACCTCCTCGATAACGTAAGGACCTTCCCATTTAGAGAGATGTTTTCCTGCAAAAAATCTTAAACGAGAGTTGTATAGCAAGACATAATCACCTACGTTAAACTCACGCTTTTGTATCCTTTTGTCATGCCATCTTTTAACCTTTTCTTTGAACAGCTTGGCATTCTCATAAGCTTGGGTTCTCCATTCTTCAAGAGGGCTAATGTCGAATAACCTCTTCTCACCGGCAAGTTTGAAATCATAATTGAGCTCTTTAATAGCCCAATATGCCTTATGTTCTAGCTCGAGAAGTAAGTGCCATGATTTTCCATAACCATTTTATATGTAGACATACCCATAGGATTTTTGTATGCAGTTCTATAGGCCCATAATGCATCATCAAGTTTCTTGGACCAGTTCTTTCTAGACCTATTAACTGTCTTTTGCAAAATAAATTTCATCTCTCTGTTACTTAGTTCTACTTGACCACTAGACTGTGGGTGACAAGGGGATGCAATTCTATGGTTAACATCATACTTAGCAAGCATTTTACGGAAAGCACCATGAATAAAGTGTGAACCACCATCAGCCATTAAGTATCTAGGGACTCCAAACCTCGGAAAAATAACTTCTTTAAGCATCTTAATAGAGGTGTTGTGATCAGCACTACTAGTTGGAATAGCTTCTACCCACTTAGTAACGTAATCAACAACAACTAAAATATGAGTATACCCATTAGAGGAAGGAAACGGTCCCATATAATCAAAGCCCCAGGCATCAAATGGTTCAATAACAAGTGAATAATTCATAGGCATTTCTTGACATCTACTGATATTGCCAATTCTTTGACATTCATCACAAGATAAGACAAACTTACGAGCATCCTTGAAGAGAGTAGGCCAATAAAAACCAGATTGCAATACCTTATGTGCAGTTCTATCTCCAACATGGTGTCCTCCATAAGCTTCGGAGTGGCACTTGCGTAGGATCTGTTCCTGTTCATGCTCAGGTACACAACGTCTAATAATACCATCTACTCCTGTATAAAGGTGTGGGTCATCCCAAAAGTAATGTCTCAAATCATAGAAGAACTTTTTCTTTTGCTGGTACGTGAAGCTAGGCAGTATAAAATTAGCAACAATGTAATTAGCATAATCAGCATACCATGGAGCGGTATGAGAAGTATTTATGACAGCTAATTGTTCATCAGGAAAGCTATCATCAATAGGTAGTGGGTCATCAAGAATATTCTCTAGCCTAGACAAGTTGTCTGCAATGGGGTTCTCAGCTCCCTTTCTATCAATAATATGCAAATCAAATTCTTGTAGTAGGAGAACCCATCTAATAAGTCTAGGTTTAGCATCTTCTTTTCCATAAGGTATTTGATAGCAGCATGATCAGTGTGAATAGTTACCTTAGAATCAACAATATAAGGTCTAAACTTATCACAAGCAAATACGACTGCTAAAAACTCTTTCTTAGTAGTATCATAATTTCTCTGGGCAATGTCTAGAGTTTTACTAGCATATTGGATAACATTCAATTTCTTATCAACTCTTTGTCCTAGAACAGCACCTACAGCATAATCACTAGCATCGCACATAATCTCAAACGGTAAATTCCAGTCAGGAGGTTGGACAATAGGTGTAGAGATCAATGCTTTCTTAAGTATTTCAAATGCTTCTAGACAATCATCATCAAAGACAAAAGGAACATCTTTTTGTAAGAGATTGGTCAGAGGCCTGGAGATTTTGGAGAAGTCCTTAATGAACCTCCTATAAAACCCGCATGACCAAGGAAACTTCGTATACCTTTGATGTCCTTGGGACATGGCATCTTTTCAATAGCATCAACCTTAGCCTTGTCAACTTCAATACCTCTTTTGGAAATTTTATGTCCCAAGACAATGCCTTCATTCACCATAAAGTGGCACTTCTCCCAATTCAAGACAAGATTAGTGTCTTCACATCTCTGCAAAACTCGATCAAGGTTGCTCAAGCAATCATCAAAAGAAGTTCCGTAAATGGAAAAATCATCCATGAAAACCTCAACAATCTTTTCACAAAAATCAGAGAATATAGCCATCATGCATCTTTGAAAGGTAGCAGGTGCATTACATAAACCAAAAGGCATACGTCTATAAGCAAAGGTACCGAAAGGACAAGTAAAAGTGGTATTTTCTTGATCCCCTTTTGACACAGGTATTTGAGAGAAACCAGAATAACCATCTAGAAAGCAAAAATGAGTATGTTTGGATAACCTTTCTAGCATTGATCAATAAAAGGCAAGGGGTAATGATCTTTCTTAGTGGCTTTATTTAATTTGCGGAAATCAATTACCATCCTACAACCTGTAACAATTCTTTGCGGGATCAATTCATCTTTATCATTAGGAACAACAGCCATACCTCCCTTCTTAGGGACACAATGGACAGGACTTACCCACTAGCTATCAGCAACTGGATAGATAATACCTTCCTCTAGAAGCTTTAGTATTTCCTTCCTTACCACTTCTTTCATCTTAGGATTTAACCATTGTTGGTGATCGATAACCGGTTTCGCGTCCTCTTCCAACTTTATCTTGTGTTGGCATAGAGTGGGACTAATGCCCTTAAGATCATCCAGAGTATATCCGATAGCAGCACAGTGCTTCTTCAGAGTTTTCAATGATTTTTCTTCTTCCTGCTCTGAAATGTTAGCACTAATATTAACAGGATATATCTTCTTTTCATCGAGATAAACATATTTAAGATTATCAGGTAATGGTTTGAGTTCAAACACGGGATCACCCTTGGGTGGAGGAGGATCCCCTAGAATTTTAACAGGCAAGTTGTTTTTCAATAAGGGTCCCTGCTTAAAGAATACTTCATCTATTTCCCTTCTCTCATTCATATACATATCATTTTCATGGTCTAGCAGATATTGTTCTAAAGGATCATTTGGAGGCACAACAATAGAAGCAAGACCAATAATTTCATCCTTACTAGGTAATTCTTTATCATGGGGTTGTCTACGAAATTTAGCAAAGTTAAAATCATGAGACATATCCCCTAAACCAACAGTAACAATATCTTTTACACAGTCTATCTTAGCATTAACAGTGTTCAAGAAGGGTCTACCAAATATAATGAGGCAGAAATTATCTTGTGGGGAACAAAGAACAAGAAAATTAGCAGGGTATTTAACTTTCCCACACAAGACTTCAACATCTCTAACAATCCCCATTGGTGAAATAGTGTCTCTATTGGCAAGCTTAATAGTGACATCAATACCTTCTAGTTCAGCAGGTGCAATATCGTGCATAATTTCTTTATATAAGGAAATGGGTATTACACTCGCACTAGCACCTACGTCACATAAACCATGATAGCAATGATCTCCTATTTAAACAGAAATAACAGGCATGCCTACAACAGGTCTATGTTTGTTCCTAGTATCGGGTTTGGCTATTCTAGCAGCTTCCTCTTGGAGGTAAATAACATGTCCATCTAAATTTTCAACCAAGAGATCTTTAACCATAGCAACACTAGGTTCAACTTTAATTTGCTCAGAGGGTGTAGGTGTTCTAGTATTACTCTTACGAACCACAGTTGAAGCTTTAGCATGATCCTTTATTCTAGCAGCGAAGGGAGGTTTCTCAATATAAGCAGTAGGAACAATAGGATCAACATTATAAGTGATGGTCTTTTATTCAACTTTAACAAGTTCAACTACTTTTACTTCCATGGGAGGATGGTATTTAAACCACTTCTCCTTGGGGAGGTCAACATGAGTAGCAAATGATTCACAGAAAGAAGTATTATCTCAGAGTCAAGTCCATATTTAGTGCTAAATTCACGGAAAACATCGATATCCATAAAAGCTTTAACACAATCAAACTTAGGGGTCATACCTGACTCCTTACCTTCGTCGAGATCCTAATCTTCGGAGTTGCATTTAATTCTTTCCAATAAATCCCATTTCAATTCAATAGTCTTCATCATAAAAGAACAAGTACAAGAATTATCGAGCATGGAGCGATTATTGAGAGAAAGCCGAGCATAAAAAAATTCAATGATCATTTCTCTTGAGAGCTCATGATTGGGGCATGAATATAACATTGACTTAAGCCTCCCCCAAGCTTGAGCGATACTTTCTCCTTCGCGAGGCCAAAAATTGTATATAGAATTACGATCACGATGAACCTGATGCATATGATAGAACTTTTGATGAAATTCCAACTTCAATCGATTGTAGTTCCATGATCCAATATCATCGCATAGCCTAAACCATGTCAATGCATCTCCCTTCGAAGATAAAGGGAAGACCTTCCTCTTGATAACATCCTCGGGCATACCTGCAAGCTTAAATAATCCACAAACTTCATCCACATAGATTAGGTGCAAATCGGGATGCAGTGTTCCATCTCCTGTAAAGGTATTATCTAGCAATTTCTCTATCATACCCGAAGGAATTTCAAAGCAAACATTTTCAGTAGGTTCGGTAGGTTGAGGAGCAACTCTTTTCTCTACTTGTTGAGGTGAAGATACCCCGAACAAGCCCCTCAAAGGATTATGAGCCATAGTAACAAGTAACAGTAAATTTCAGCACACTATATAATTTTTTCTTGCCAAATCCCACTTAACAAAGGCGCTTCACTCCCCGGCAATGGCGCCATAAAAGAGTCTTGATGACCCACAAGTGTAGGGGATCTACCGTAGTCCTTTCGATAAGTAAGAGTGTCGAACCCGACGAGGAGCAGAAGGAAATGATAGGAAGTTTTCAGTAAGGTATTTTCTGCAAGCACTGAAATTATCGGTAACACATAGTTTTGTGATAAGGTAATTGGTAGCAAGTGACAAATAGTAAAAGAAAATAAATTGCAGCAAGATGGCCCAATCCTTTTTGTAGCAAAGGACAAGCCTGGACAAACTCTTATATGAAGGAAAACACTTCCGAGGACACATGGGAATTATCGTCAAGCTAGTTTTCATCACATTCATATGATTCGCGTTCGTTACTTTGATAATTTGGTATGTGGGTGGACCGGTGCTTGGGTGCTGTCCTTACTTGGACAAGCATCCCACTTATGATTAACCTCTATTGCAAGCATCCGGAACTACAAAAGAAGTATTAAGGTAAACCTAACCATAGCATGAAACATATGGATCCAAATCAGCCCCTTATGAAGCAACGAATAAACTAGGGTTTAAGCTTCTCTCACTCTAGAAACCCATCATCTACTTATTACTTCCCAATGCCTTCCTCTAGGCCCAAACAATGGTGAAGTGTCATGTAGTCGACGTTCACATGACACCACTAGAGGAGAGACAACATACATCTCATCAAAATATCGAATGAATACCAAATTCACATGACTACTTATAGCAAGACTTCTCCCATGTCCTCGGGAACAAACGTAACTACTCACAAGACATAATATTGTTCATGATCAGAGGGGTATTAATATGAATAATGGATCTGAACATATGATCTTCCACCAAGTAAACCAACTAGCATCAACTACAAGGAGTAATCAACACTACTAGCAACCTACAGGTACCAATCTGAGGTTTTGATACAAAGATTGGATACAAGAGATGAACTAGGGTTTGAGAGGAGATGGTGCTGGTGAAGATGTTGATGAAGATAACCCTCCCCAAGATGGGAGAGTTGTTGGTGATGACAGAGGTGACGATTTCCCCCTCCCGGAGGGAAGTATCCCCGGCAGAACAGCTCCGCTGGAGCCCTAGATTGGTTCCGCCAAGGTTCCGCCTCGAGACGGCGGCGTCTGGTCCCGAAAGCCTCCTTATGATTTTTTTCCAGGTCAAAACACCTCATATAGGAGAAGATGGGCATCGGGGCGTCACCGGCTGGCCCACGAGGAAGGGGGCGCGCCCAGAGGGGGGCACCCCCCACCCTCGTGAACAGGTGGTGGCCCCCCTGGCAGATCTCTTTCGCCAGATAATTTTTATATTTTCTGAAACGGTGTTTCGTGGAGTTTCGGAGCTTTTTGAGTTGTGCAGGATAGGTCTCCAATGTTTGCTCCTTTTCCAGCCCAGAATTCCAGCTGCCGGCATTCTCCCTCTTCATGTAAACCTTGTGAAATAAGAGAGAAAAGGCATAAGTATTGTGACATAACGTGTCATAACAGCCCATAGTGCAATAAATATCAATATAAAAGCATGATGCAAAATGGACGTATCACATACCCTCAATCTGGAAAGGGAAAAGTCATTGCGGCAGCACCTGACTTTTCAGCATCCTTCTTCTGGTCGTCAGTCATGTCACCCATGGCAATGTCGGGGGGAGTGCTACTTCTCGAGCTTGCGTTGTATTCCCTCGAAGAGGAAAGGGAGATGCAGCACAACAGCGTAAGTATTTCCCTCAGTTTTTGAGAACCAAGGTATCAATCCAGTAGGAGACCACGCGTGAGTCCCTCACACCTACACAAACAAATAAGAACTTCGCTGCCAATGCGATAAGGGGTTGTCAATCCCTTTACGGTCACTTACGAAAGTGAGATCTGATAGAGATGATAGTTTGTATTTTTTTGGTATTTTTGGTTTATAAGAACATCAAATAAAAAGCGATAAAAGTAAAGTAGATGTAGATTGATATGTTGAGCATAGACCCGGGGGCCATAGTGTTCTCTAGTGGCTTCTCTCATGATAGCGATAATCTACGGTGGGTAAACAAATTACTGTCGAGCAATTGATAGAAAAGCGAATAATTATGAGACTATTTAGGCATGATCATTGTATATAGGCATCACGTCCGAGACAAGTAGACCGAGTCCTGCCTGCATCTACTACTATTACTCCACACATCGACCGCTATCTAGCATGCATCTAGTGTATTGAGTTCATAAGAACAGAGTAACGCCTTAAGCAAGATGACATGATGTAGAGGGATAAAGTCAAGCAATATGATATAAACCCCATCCTTTTATCCTCGATGGCAACAATACAATACGTGCCTTGCTGCCCGTACTGTCACTGGGAAAGGACACCGCAAGATTGAACCCAAAGCCAAGCACTTCTCCCATTGCAAGAACTATAGATCTAGTAGGCCAAACCAAACCAATAATTCGAAGAGACTTGCAAGGATATTATGAGCACACATAAAAAGGTCAGCGAAAAACCAAATATCTTTCATAGATAACCTTGATCATAAACTCACAATTCATCAGATCTCGACAAAGACACCGCAAAAAGAGATTACATCCAATAGATCTCCTCGAAGACCGAGGAGAACTTTGTATTGAGATCCAGAGAGAGATAAGAAGCCATCTAGATACTAGCTATGGACCCGAAGGTCTGAGGTAAACTACTCACAACTCATGGTGAGGGCGATGATGATGATGAAGAAGAACTCCGTGATGGATCCCCCTCCGGTGGAGCTCTAGAACAGGCTCCAAGATGGGATCTCACGGGAACAGAAGGTACTGCGGCGGAATTAGGGTTTTCTCTCTATTCACAGAAGTTTTGGGGTACGTAGACTTATATAGGAAGAAGGATGGCACCGGGGGACGCTCGAGGGGGCCACGAGGCAGGGGGCGCGCCCCCCACCTTCGTGGGCCACCTCTTGATCCCGTGACGTGGTTCTCAAGCTCCGTGTGCATGATTTTCTCCAAAAATATCTCTCGCAAAGGTTTCATTCCGTTTGGACTCCGTTTGATATTCTTTTTCTGCAAAACCCTGAAACAGGCAAAAAATAGCAATCTGAACTAGGCCTTTGTGTTAGTAGGTTAGTCCCAAAAATGATATAAAAGTGAATGATAAAGCCCATTAAACATCCAAGACTTCATAAATAATAGAATGGAACAATCAAAAATTATAGATACATTGGAGACGTATCAAGCATCCCCAAGCTTAATTCCTGCTCGTCCTCGAGTAGGTAAATGATAAAGAAAGAATTTTTTGATGTGGAATGCTAACCAATATAGTTTTTCAATGTAATTCTCTTAATCGTGGCATGAATGTTCAGATCTGAAAGATTCAAGATAAAAGTCTATATTGACATAAGAAATTATAATTCTTCAAGCATACTAACAAAGCAATCATGTCTTCTCAAAATACTATGGCTAAATAAAGTTATCCCTACAAAATCATATAGTTTTGGCTATGCTCCCTCGTTATCACACAAAATATTCATATCATGCACAACCCCGATTTCAGCCAAGCACTTGTTTTCATGCTCTATCTTTTCAAACCTTTCAACTTTCATGCAATACATGAGCGTGAGCCATGGATATAGAACTATGGGTGAAATAGAGGTGGTTGTGGAGAAGACAAAAATGAGGGAGATAATCTCACATCGACTAGGCGTATCAACGGGCTATGGAGATGCCCATCAATAGATATCAATGTGAGTGAGTAGGGATTGCCATGCAATGGATGCACTAGAGCTAAATATGAATGAAAGCTCAACAAAAGAAACTAGTGGGTGTGCATCCAACTTGCTTGCTCACGAAGACCTAGGGCATTTGAGGAAGCCCATCTTTGGAATATACAAGCCAAGTTCCATAATGAAAATTCTCACTAGTATATGAAAGGGACTAAACATGAGACTCTCTACAATGAAGAACATGGTGCTACTTTGAAGCACAAGTGTGGAAAAAAGATAGTAGCAGTTGTCCCTTTTCTTTTTCTTTTCCTTTTTTTCTTTTCTTTTCTTTTTTTTGGGCATTTCTTTTTTCTTTGGCCTTTCTTTTTCTCTATTCATTTTTTTGCGGAGGGGCTTTATAGATTTAGCCTTTCCTCCCATGGGACAATGCTCTAATAATGATGATCATCACACTTTCAATACAACTCAATACTACAACAACAAAGTATGACTCTATATGAATGCCTTCGGCGGTGTACCAGTATGTGCAATGAAACAAGAGTGACAAGTATAAAAATTATGCATGGTGGCCTTGCCACAAGTACGATGTCAACTACATGATCATGCAATGGCAATATGACAATATGATGCGTGTCATATGAACGGAACGGTGGAAAGTCGCATGGCAATATATCTCGGAATGGCTATGGAAATGCCATGATAGGTAGGTATGGTGGCTGTTTTGAGGAAGGATATATAATGGGTTTATGGTACCGGCGAAAGTTGCGCGGTACAAGAGAGGCTAGCAATGGTGGAAGGGTGAGAGTGTGTATAATCCATGGACTCAACATTAGTCATACGAACTCATATACTTATTGCAAAAATTTACGAGTCGTCAAAACAAAGCAATCAACGCATGCTCCTAGGGGGGAGGTTGGTAGGAGTTAACCATCGCGCGCCCCCGACCTCCACACAAAGGTTGGCACTCTACAAATACCTCATGCTCTAACTTCGTCACATAGCGGTTCACCATACGTGCATGATACGGGAATCACTAACCTTAACACAAGTATTTCTCAATTTCATAATAACTCCACTAGCATGACTCTAATATCACTATCCTCGTATCTCAAAACAATTATCAAGCATCCAACATCTCATCATATTCAATTCACTTAGTGAGAAAATTTTTACTACATTGACATTGGATGTCTATCATGTGAAGACTAGTTTCTTTAGCCTAAACATATTACCATGCTGTTTCAATAGACTCTCAAAAGGATATAAGTGAATCATGAGAGTTCAACAATTTCTACAAAATATTACTACCACCGTGCTCTAAAAGATGTAAGTGAAGTACTAGAGCAAAAACTATTCAACTCAAAAGATATAAGTGAAGCACATAGAGTGTTCTAACAATTTTTAGGCCATATTTAACTCTCTCAAATAGGTGTGTCCAGAAAGGATGATTGTGACAAACTAACAAGCAAAGACTCAAATTATACAAGACGCTCCAAGCAAAACACATAACATGTTGCGAATAAAAATATAGCTCCAAGTATAGTTACCGATGGATGAAGAAGAAAGAGGGGATGCCTTCCCGGGGCATCCCCAAGCTTAGGCTTTTGATTATATTGAATTTAATTGGGTTGCCATGGGCATCCCCAAGCTTAGGCCTTTGCTACTCCTTGTTCCATAGTCCATCAAAGCAATACTCAAAACTTGAAAACTTCACAACACAAAACTTAGACAAAAATTCTCGTGAGCTCCGTTAGTGTAAGAAAGCAAACCACTACTCAAAGGTGCAGCAATGAATTCATTCTTTGTTTATATTGGTGTTAAACCTACTGTATTCCAACTTCTCTATGGTTCATATCCTCCAATACTACTCATAGATGCATTGAAATAAGCAAACAACACACGAAAAACAGAATCTGTCAAAAACAGAACAGTCTGTAGTAATCTGCAGGTTTTGCATACTTCTGGAACTCCAAAAACTTCAAACTAAATTGGTAAATTTGCGGAATTTGTCTACCAATCATCTGCAAAAAGAATCAACTAAAAATCACGCTCCAGTAAAATCTGAAGACCACTTTATCTAGCGCTAACGATTCTGTTTTTCACAGCAAGATCACATAAACTTCACACAAGTCTTCCCAAAGGTTCTACTTGGCACAAACACTAAACAAAACATGAAAAAACATCTAATCAGAGTCTAGATGCAATATTTATTCCCTAACAGCAAGAAAAACAAAAATATAAAGTTGGGTTGCCTCCCAACAAGCGCTATCGTTTTACGCCCCTAGCTAGGCATGATACAAGATAGATCTAGGTATTGCCATCTTTGGAAGGCAATCCATAAGTGGCTCTCATGATAGATTCATATGGTAATTTTATTTTATTTATAGGAAAGTGTTACATGCCTTTCCTTGATGGAAATTGGAATCTAATATTTCCTTCCTTCATATCAATAATTGCACCAATCGTTCTAAGGAGACGTCTACCAAGAATAATAGGACATGAAGGATTGCAATCTATATCAAGAACAATGAAATCCATGGGCACATAATTCCTATTGGCAACAATAAGAACATCATTAATTCTTCTCATAGGTTTCTTAATAGTGGAATCCGCAAGATGCAAATTTAAAGAACAATCATCAAGCTCATGGAACCCTAGCAAATCACACAAAGTTTTTGGGATAATGGAGACACTTGCACCCAAATCACACAAAGCATAGCATTCATGATCTTTTATTTTTATTTTTATTTTTATAGTAGGTTCCCATTCATCATAAAGCTTTCTAGGGATAGAAACTTCCAACTCAATTTTTCTTCATAAGATTGCATCAAGGCATCAACTATGTGTTTGGTGAAAGCTTTATTTTGACTATAAGCATGCGGAGAATTTAGTACGGATTGCAACAAGGAAATACAATCAATCAAAGAGCAATTATAATAATTGAATCCCTTGAAATCCAAAGTATTGGGTTCATCACTATGCAAAGTTTTAATCTCTTCACTCCCACTTTTAGCAATTTTAGCATCAAGATCTAAAAACTCCGAATCATTGGGACACCTTAAAGCAGAATCATCTCCAATCCTATTTTCATCAAGATTTATACTAGAAAACAAGGATCTAATAGGAGACACATCAATAACTTTCACATCTTCATTTTTATTTTCATGATAACTAGAAGAACACGCTTTAATATAATCCTCTCTTTTAGCACGCATCCTAGCGGTTCTTTCTTTGCATTCATCAATGGAAATTCTCATGGCTTTGAGAGACTCATTGATATCATGCTTAGGTGGGATAGATCTAAGTTTCAAAGAATCAACATCAAGAGTAATTCTAACCACACTTCTAGCCAATTCATCAACCTTAAGCAATTTCTCTACAAGCAAAGCATTGAAATTCTTTTGCGAGATCATAAACTCCTTTACACTAGTTTCAAATTCAGAAGGCATCTTTCCATAAGAGTTGTTGTAGGAATTACCAAAATTATTAGAGGAATTACTAGGAAAAGGCCTAGGATTAAAATTACCTCTATAAGCATTGTTACCAAAATTATTCCTACCAACAAAATTCACATCCAAAGATTCATTGTTATTCTCAATAAAGTGGACAAAGGCATATCATTAGGATCAGAAGAAGCACTCTTAGCAGCAAACAATTTCATAAGTTCATCCATCTTTCCACTCAAAACACTAATTTCTTCAATAGCATGCACTTTTTTACTAGTAGATCTTTCGGTGTGCCATTGAGAATAATTAACCATAATATTATCTAGCAGTTTGGTAGCTTCTCCTAAGGTAATTTCCATGAAAGTGCCTCCGGCGGCCGAATCTAAAAGATTTCTAGAAGCAAAATTCAAGCAAGCATAAAAGTTCTGAATAATCATCCATAGATTCAAACCATGTGTAGGGCAATTACGTATCATCAATTTCATTCTCTCCCAAGCTTGCGCAACATGCTCATGATCTAGTTGCTTAAAATTCATAATATCGTTTCTAAGAGAGATGATCTTAGCATGAGGGAAATACTTAGAGATAAAAGCATCTTTGCACGTATTCTACGAATCAATACTATTTCTAGGCAAAGAGGAAAACCAAGTTTTAGCACGATCTCTAAGTGAAAACGGAAATAACTTCAATTTAACAATATCGTTATATGTATCCCTTTTCTTTTGCATATCACACAAATCAACAAATTCCTTTAGATGGGTAGCGGCATCTTCACTAGGAAGGCCGGAGAATTGATCTTTCATGACAAGATTCAACGAAGCAGCATTGATCTCACAAGATTCAGTATCAGTAATAGGAGCAATCCGAGTGCTAATAAAATCATTGTTGTTGGTATTGGAGAAGTCACACAATTTGGTATTGTTCTGAGCCATAGTGACAAGCAAGCAATCCAACACACACAAGCAAACAAGAAGCAAGCGAACAATAAACACACGGCGGAAGAAGGGCAAATAAAACGGCAAGGGTGAAGTGGGGGAGAGGAAAACGGGAGGCAAAAAATGTAATGCAAAGGATAAGGGTTTGTGATAGGTACTTGGTATATGACTTTTGCGTAAGCCTCCCCGGCAAAGGCGCCAGAAATTCTTCTTGCTACTTCTCGAGCTTGCGTTGTATTCCCTCGAAGAGGAAAGGGAGATGCAGCACAGTAGCGTAAGTATTTCCCTCAGTTTTTGAGAACCAAGGCATCAATCCAGTAGGAGACCACGCGCGAGTCCCTCGCACCTGCACAAACAAATAAGAACTTCGCAGCCAACGCAATAAGGGGTTGTCAATCCCTTTGCGGTCACTTACGAAAGTGAGATCTGATAGAGATGATAGTTTGTATTTTTGGTATTTTTGGTTTATAAGAACAGCAAATAAAAAGCGATAAAAGTAAAGTAGATGTAGATTGATATGTTGAGAATAGACCCGGGGGCATAGTGTTCTCTAGTGGCTTCTCTCATGATAGCGATATTCTACGGCGGGTAAACAAATTACTGTCAAGCAATTGATAGAAAAGCGAATAATTATGAGACTATCTAGGCATGATCATTGTATATAGGCATCATGTCCGAGACAAGTAGACCGACTCCTGCCTGCATCTACTACTATTACTCCACACATCGACCGCTATCCAGCATGCATCTAGTGTATTGAGTTCATAAGAACAGAGTAACGCCTTAAGCAAGATGACATGATGTAGAGGGATAAACTCAAGCAATATGATATAAACCCCATCTTTTTATCCTCGATGGCAACAATACAATATGTGCCTTGCTGCCCCTACTGTCACTGGGAAAGGACACTGCAAGATTGAACCCAAAGCCAAGCACTTCTCCCATTGCAAGAACAATAGATCTAGTAGGCCAAACCAAACCAATAATTCGAAGAGACTTGCAAGGATATTATAAGCACACATAAAAAGTTCAGAGAAGAACCAAATATCTTTCATAGATAACCTTGATCATACACTCACAATTCATCGAATCTCGACAAACACACCGCAAAAAGAGATTACATCGAATAGATCTCCTCAAAGACCGAGGAGAACTTTGTATTGAGATCCAGAGAGAGAGAAGAAGCCATCTAGATACTAGCTATGGACCCCGAAGGTCTGAGGTAAACTACTCACAACTCATGGTGAGGGCGATGATGATGATGATGATGATGAAGAACTCTGTGATGGATCCCCCTCTGGTGGAGCTCCGGAACAGGCTCCAAGATGGGATCTCACGGGAACAGAAGGTACGGCGGTGGAATTAGGGTTTTCTCTCTGTTCATGAGGTTTTGTGGTACGTAGACTTATATAGGAAGACGGAGGGCACCAGGGGATGCTCGAGGGGGCCACGAGGCAGGGGAGCGCGCCCTGGGAAGGGAGGCGCGCCCCCCACCCTCGTGGACCACCTCTTGATCCCCTGATGTGGTTCTCAAGCTCCGCATGCGTGATTTTCTACAAAAATATCTCTCGCGAAGGTTTCATTCCGTTTGGACTCCTTTTGATATTCTTTTTCTGCAAAACCCTGAAACAGGCAAAAAAACAGCAATCTGGACTAGGCCTTTGGGTTAGTAGGTTAGTGCCAAAAATGATATAAAAGTGAATGATAAAGCCCATTAAACATCCAAGACTTCATAAATAATTACATGGAACAATCAAAAATTATAGATACGTTGGAGACGTATCAGGGAGGTGGTCGAGGACATAGTCGAAGTAGAGGACGAAGACGAACAACATCGAGCATTCGTATCATGATGCTCCCCAAGAACCTAATCGCCTTTTCCTGGTGTAGGATTACAAAAGGTAGGGTTCCGAAGGCCTACTCTCCCAGAAATTTGTGCACACGATTGACAGGATGGTATCGCCGAAAACAGCAATGACGGGAGGAATGACAGTGGTGTGCGCGTGGAGGCAGAGCAGATGCAATCTGATCAGATGATGGCTGGTGTTGCCAACGACTCTAATATATTTGTAATGTGTCCGTTAATGACTCATAATTAATTGTCAAATAATTATTCATTCTACACCGGCAAAAATAAAGAACACACATACGCGTGCGAGGTGGCGAAGGAAGAGCGTGTATGTACCACTCCCCTTCTCAACCTCCACGAGCATGTGAAAGAGAATCTCTTATATGTTGGTCTCAACTCTCCTTCAAATCTTGGGGTGGTACTGAACTTCCCACCATATCAAGCAACCCCACATGGGCCTTTAAGATTTTCCAGGATTTATTTCATATATGAACCAAGGGCTGATCTATAATTCAACTATTACTACTACATAATTATGTTCAAATCGTTGCAGGCCTCCGGGACTAGAGAGGCTTAGAATCAACATTAGTTTCATTGAGATGTCCATACTATTCATCTAGACTAACTGCTCCAGAAATGCATGATGTTGAAATTTAATGTTTGTGCTAGAAGGGGATTGATGGAAGACAGTGAGGAAGTGGCACTTGATATGAAAAAAGTTCACATAACCCCCACAAGTATCAGTTTTGGGTCACTTT